>OU342745.1:111369257-111969257 GCA_910589775.1 Avena eriantha
TTTCTTTAACGCCTTTAAGTTAGGCATGATAGTTTGAGAAGATGCTCACATAAAAAATATGAAGTGAAGTAAAAGAGAGCATCAAGAAGCAAATTCAAAACACATTTAAGTCTAACCCACTTCCTATGAATAGGAATATAGTATGCAAATAAATTCACAAAGAACAAAGTGACATGCATAGGAAGATAAAACGAGAATAACTTCAAAACTTTCAGCACATAGAGAGGTGTTTCAATACCATGAAAACTTCTACAACCATATTTTCCTCTCTTATAATAATTTTTCAGTAGCCTCATGAATAAACTCAACAATATAGCTATCACATAAAGCATGCTTTTCATGATCTACAAATACTAGAGCTTTATTATAAACATTTTCAAACGAATCCTCAGGAACACGACATTCGTCCTCCTTTGATAAGCATGGGGGATAATCAAATAATGTAAGGGGTAAAGAGTTACTCTCACTAGAAGGTAGGCATGGGTAGATCCATTCTTCTTTCTTTTGTTCATCACTCTCCTCCTCTTTTTCATCTAATGAGATTTCAAGTTCAGCAATTTCTTCTTCCATAGGCTCCTGCAAGGCATTAGTCTCTTCAATTTGAGGAGAGCATCTATTAAGATATTCTAGAATATAGCCATTTCTTCCTTGTAGTTATCAAAGCAAAATTTAAGTATATCATAAACCTCATATTTATAAGGTGCAACATCAATATTTTCAAGCAAATAAGCAAGTTCGAATGCACCCTTCCAAGCAATAAATTCTTCAATTTGTTCCACATCATAAAAGTCATAATTTCCTTTAACATAAGAAGATATGATAACATTATCATTATACTCACATTGAAAAGGGAGGTGTTTATACCTCCTACAGCAACAAGATTTATCAAAGAAATAAGTAACATTATAAGTAGAGAACATGTTTCTAGCAATAATATTCAATTTATCAATTTGTTCCCATAAGTGTTTCCCTTTTTGTGACAAGCGGTGTTCCTTATAATAATATTTTTGTTCTTCCGTGAACCCACCTTGCCAATAAGATTCAGTTTCAAAGAAACCAACCATTGATAGAAAACATGATAAAGCCAGACAATAATAGACCAATGAAAATAAAAACTATAGTAGGAACTAATTTTTGTGTGTTTTTGAATAAGAAAGCAAACAAGTAAAACTAAATTTTTTGTGTTTTTGATAAAGAAACAAGCAACAAAGAAAAAAGAAACTAAGGAAAACAAAAATAACAAAGTAAAGAGATTGGTTATGAGGGACTCCCCTTGTGAAGATGTCCTTGACTCCCCAGCAACGGCGCAGAAAATCGCTTGATAGCTCAATGCAGGGCGCCTAGAAAAATGCTTGATGGCGGTGTTGATGTAGAGCTCGTTGGGAACCCCAAGAGGAAGGTATGATGAGCACATCAGAAAGTTTCCCTCAGTTATGAATCCAAGGTTTAATCGAACCAGTAGGATCAAGGAAACACCCCAAAGGTGTTCCTAGCTGAGCTTTGGCAGGGAGCACTACCGGTGCTAGTAGCAACGTGGAGACCTGCACAACACAACCACAGAACTTTGTCCCCAACTTGCGATGAGGTTGTCAATGTCACCGTGTTTTGCGGTAAACAAAGGATTAAACGTATCGAATGGAAAGAAGTAAAAGTTTGCAGAAAGTAAACACAAAGAAGTAAACAGTTGTAGATTGTATTTAAAGAAAAAGGACCGGGATCCATAGTTCACTAGAGGTGGCTCTCCTTAAGATAGATAACATGCTGGGTGAAAAAATTACAGCGGGGCAATTGACAAACACCGAGAAAGCAATACATGCATATACTAATCATCTTGACTCCTTTGAGACTTGATTGGGCATTACAACATTATACATAGACCGCCATCCAACTACATCTATGACTAATAATCCACCTTTAGGTTATCATCCGAACCCCCTCCAGTATTAAGTTGCAAGCAACAGATTATTGCTTTATGAACTGCGTCTAAAGTAAACAATACGATTGTTCTATGAACAAAGGATTGTTGTTTTCTCCCTAGTAGCAACAGCACATCTAGTACCTTAGAGATTTCTGTCACTTCCCTAGATTACCAGAGACATGAACCCACTATCGAGCATAAATACTAACTCTTGGAGTTGCTAGCATCTACTTGGCCAAGATAGCTACTAACAACAGAAAGCATGCAAGATCACAAATAACAAAGACATGATAGAATCTATAATCAATATGAAATAGAATCTCAATATCTATCGGATCCCTGCAAACACAACACGCAGAATTGCAAATAGATGATCTTGATCATGAACGGAGCTCACAAGATCTAAACATGAAAGCACAAAGGAGGAGAACCAGCCATCTAGCTACTACATGGATCCGTAGTCCAAGGATGAACTACTCACGCATCACACCGGAGGCTTGCATGGTGATGAAGAAGGCCTCCAGGGTGAATTCCCCTCTCTGGAAGGGTGCCGGGAAGAGCTTTAGATCCCTCCCGATCTAGGGATGGAGATGACGGCGGCTACAGACTCTTTCGTGGATTTTTTATCGGGGTACTTAGGGTTTTCGTCCCGAGGGCAATATATAGGCGGATGGAGAGGCCGAGGGGGTGCCGGCAGCAGCCACACCACCCCCTGGCGTGGGCCAGGCCTGGCCGCGCGGCCAGGTGGTGTGGTGGCCCGCTGACCCCACTCCATCTCGTATTCTCGCACTTGATGACTTCCGGAAAAATAGGCACTTTGGGTTTTGTCCCGTCCAATTCCGAGAATATTCATTTTCTGACTTTCTTGGAACCAAAAATAGCAGAAAACAGGCAGCCGACACTGTGGACAAAACCTCTTGTTAATAGGTTAGTCAAAGAAATCATATGAAAATTACTCCAAAGTTGGAACAAAACACAAGAAAGTGGATAAAACTAAGCATGGAACATCAAAAATTATAGATACATTTGCAATGTATCCCATGTCTGTTCTTCTCACAAACCACACATGGATCCACCTGTGTCATTGCGTGTGTGTTCTTTCCACAAACCACAGCTAGAGCCATCAGATGTCTATTCTTTTCAAAAACCACATATGGATCCACCAGTGTCATTGGATGTCTGTTCTTTTCAAAAACCACATCTAGAGTCATTGCATGTGTGTTAATTTCACAAACCACATATGGATCCACCAGTGTGATTGCATGTGTGTTCTTTTCATTAACCACAGCTAGAGTCATTGCATGTATGTTCTTCTCAGAAACCACACATGGATCCACCAGTGTCATTGCATGTGTCTTCTTTTCACAAACCACAGCTAGAGTCATTACATGTGTGTTCTTTTC
This sequence comes from Avena eriantha, assembly GCA_910589775.1. NCBI lineage: Eukaryota > Viridiplantae > Streptophyta > Magnoliopsida > Poales > Poaceae > Avena > Avena eriantha. The sequence continues at coordinate 111,372,579 of OU342745.1, forward strand.
ATTAACCACAACTAGAGTCATTGCATGTGTGTTCTTCTCACAAACCATATATGGATCCACCAGTGTCATTGCATGTGTGTTCTTTTCACAAACCACAGCTAGATTCATTGCATGTGTCTTCTTTCATTAACCACATCCAGAATGATTGCATGTGTGTTCTTTTCACAAACCACATATGGATCCACCAGTGTCATTGGATGTCTGTTCTTTTCACAAACCACATCTCGAGTCATTGCATGTGTTTTCTTCTCATAAACCACATATGGATCCACCAGAGTTCATTGCATGTCTGTTCTTTTCACAAACCATAGATAGAGTCATTGTATGTCTGTTCTTCTCACAAACCACACATGGATCCACCAGAGTCATTGCATGTGTGTTATTTTCACAAACCATAGTTAGAGTCATTGCATGTCTGTTCTTTTCACAAACCATGTCTAGAGTCATTTCATGTGTGTTCTTCTAAAAAATCACATATGGATCCACCAGAGTTCATTGCATGTGTGTTCTTTTCACAAACCACAACTAGAGTCATTGCATGTCTGTTCTTCTCACAAACAACACATGGATCCACCAGTGTCATTGCATGTGAGTTATTTTCACAAACCACATCTAGAGTCACTGATGTCTGTTCTTTTCACTGAAAACATACGGATGCCCCAGTGTGATTGCATGTGTGTTTCTTTTCATTAACCATAGTTAGAGTCATTGCATTCATGTTCTTTTCACAAACCACAAATGGATCCACCGGTGTCATTGCATGTGTGTTCTTTTCACAAACCACATCTAGAGTCATTGCATGTGTGTGATGACCCACAAGTATAGGGGGTGTATCGTAGTATTTTCGAGGGAAGTGAAACCCAATTTATTGATTCGACACAAGGGGAGCCAAAGAATATTGATAAGCCTTAACAACTGAGTTGTCAATTCAGCTGCACCTGGAAACAATCTTGCTCACATCAGTTTATCAGTAGCAACAGTTTTGTAGTAGGAATAGCAAAGTAACAGAAGTAGTAAAGCAAAGACACCAGTAGCAAAAGCAGTAAACAGTGGACTCGAGTGCGGTAGGCATAGGATGGATGGACGGGCGTTGCATGGACAAGACAATTCACATAGCAATCATAACATAGGGCAATTGCAGATAAATAAGATAAAGCATCCAAGTACTAGACAATCCTAGGCATGTGTTCCATATATAGTCATAGGTGCTCGCAATGAGAACTTGCACAACATCTTTTGTCCTGCCAGCCCGTTTGAAGTGGGGCCTCTAGGGAACTACTGACAATTAAGGTGCTCATTTTAATAGAGCACCGGAGCAAAGCATTAACACTCCGTGAACACATGTGATCCTCACATCAAAGCCTTTCCCTTCCGGTTATCCCGATTTCTGTCACTTTGGGGCCATAGGTTCCGGACAACAACGTGTGTATACAACTTGTAGATAAGACCAAAAACAATACTATCATTATGAATCAATAACATGTTCAGATCTGAAATCATGGCACTCGGGCCCTAGTGACAAGCATTGAGCACAACAAGTCGCAACAAAGTCATAAAGCACTAATAAAAGATACTAGGTACCATGCCCTAACAATCTGATGCCATTACATGAACGATCTCATCCAATCCCTACCATCCCCATAGCCTATAGTGGGGGATTACTCACTCATAGATGGGGGAAACATGGATGGTCGATGGAGAAGCGATGGTGATGATGATGACGATGATCTCCTCGAATTCCCCATCCCGGCAGGGTGCCAGAACAGAGTTTCTGGTGCTGTTTCGTGGAATCTGGTGGTGGCGGTGGAGCGGAACACCTTCTGGAAAAATGTCGAAACCCCCGAGGTTTTTAGGTCAGAAGGCTTCTTATTGGCGAAGAGGGGTGCCGAGGGGGTGCCTAGGACCACCACACCATGCCCTAGCGCGGCCAAGCCTAGCCCGCGCCTGGGGGTGGTGTGGCCAGGCCCTGGCCCTCCTCCGTCTCGTATTCTGGCTCCGTGAGTCTTCTGGAAAAATAGGCATTTTGGCTTTTGTCTCGTCCAATTCCGAGAATATTCATTTTCTGACTTTCCTGGAACCAAAAACAGTAGAAAACAGGTAGCTGGCACTGTGGCTCTTGTTAATAGGTTAGTCCAAGATATCATATGAAAAGTACTCCAAAGTGTGGACAAAACACAAGAAAGTGGATAAAACCAAGCATGGAGCATCAAAAATTATAGATGCATTTGCAATGTATCAACATCCCCAAGCTTAACTCCTGCTCGTCCTCGAGTAGGTAAGTGATAAAAAGAAAGAATAATTTTTGAGGTGACATGCACCATCAAAGACTTGATCAAAGTATTTGTAAAACATTCAAAGCCGGTATCATAGTGCTTCAATCATAACATGAAAGACAAAGTTCTAGCAATAAGACAAAGAAACTATGATGCAACATGAAAAGGCACAAAAAAAGATTCATGAATAACAATTCTTTGCAAGACGTTTGTTTGTTTCACATAAAGAAAACATAGCATAGTGGTATTCAGCTTGTCCCTCAAAGAGTAGCAAACATAAATGCATAGGACACCTTCAAAGTTCACAAGAGTGACTAGATACAAATAGTTTAAAACAAGCAATATCAAGGTATGCATCAGTCAACAAGTCTTGGGACAATGCACATAGAACTAAGAATGGCCACTATGCTCTCAAGAAAGTGCTCATAGAATGTGTGGAGACTCAACAAGGAAATGAAAAATGTTTTGAAAAGTTTGAAAGGCTTCCAAATGCTCAAAGTATGGTAATCATTAGCTTTGAGCTCTCATTTCCCCTATCATAAGCATCTTTAATGTGGTTAAGGTTAAAGTGACACAACTAAGAGGATATGCTGGACAAGTTATAAATCAAAGTCTCATGCCCCTTACTTATGAAGACCGATCCTCATGCTACTCAACTTCAGTCACGAGTAAGATCTTGTCATTGTAAGTATATACGTATCATAGAGAACCGCCAACTGGGTACCCCTTGCACATGATACAGGAGCTATCCCATAATCAAAATGACAAGGCAAGCAGACAATGAGCATCTCAGCGATCTTTTTATTTACTATGTGCATAGATTTTTATTGAGGATGCTTCATAGAATGCTCATTATGGTTATGCTGCAAGTTTCCACCATGATTAGGCATGGCTTAGGCTAGCGGCCCAGGCGTTTCTCTAACATACATACAAACTCCATGATCTTACAAGTTCCACTTTTATTTCACACCACCGGGATCCCTAAGCAAAACAACATGATATCAACGAGGTACTAAGTACCAATGCAATGTTGAAAGCGTTCCCCATGATACATGGTTCTGCTAACTTCAACTTATAAAGCTCAAGCATATATGCAACAAAGAAGGACGCAATGGTTCAGGTTTATTAAATGCAAGAAAGTAAAGTGTGCCATCAAGTTCGTGAGAGCTTTACTAACTAACTTTCTCATAACAAGCAAACATTTTATTCGAAAGAAAACAAGGCATATTGAATATGCACGGAAGTAGCAAATGATGCTAATAGGTAGGTATGGTGGACACTTTGGCAATATTTGGTTTTAGGGAGTTGGAAACATGAGTAAAACATACTCAGTGAAAGTGAAGGCTAGCAATAGTAAGGGAGCGACAAACGAGAGAGCAATAATGGCCATAATCATGCAGAGCGACAAAACATCATTGATCAAAGCATAAAGTGATACTACAAGTTGAAAACTAAAGGATCATAAAGGCTCATGGTGACTTGAGATATTCATAACATGGTGTGAGCATGTGCCAAGTCAACCCAAATAAAGCATCAAAGGAGAATACCACTATACTATGCTTTAATATGCTAAAACAACGCATGATTCAGCCAAGGCACATTAAGCAATCTCAATTGTTTATAACAAGTCATGCTACAACAAATATTACTAAGCATAAAGACAAAACAATATCAAGCATGGCATGACAAAGCATAGGCACAGTCAAAAACATACTCTCTTTACCACTTAAGCATGAGCTTTCCTACTCTTTTCCAATTCAAACCAAACCATTTGAAAACCAATTCATAAAAGAGGAGGTCCAACCAATTTATTCAGCAAACTAAGAAAACCACGCAAACTAAAAACCAAAACTAAAAATGAAAAAGAAGACGCTCCAAGAACAACACAACTGTGCATGAAACAAATAAAAATGAAGTGGTTGTAAGAAACCTGAGATTTTTATTGATGAAGAAGGGGATGCCTTGGGCATCCCCAAGCTTTGACGTTTGTACTTCTTGGATATTTCTTGGGGTGACACGCATGGCATCCCCAAGCTTGATCTTTAGTCCATCCTTCATCTCATTACTCATTCCTTGCATACACCTGGAAATTTTCCTTCATACAAAACTTCACACAATCTCATTAGCATTATTAGTGCACTTAAGATAAATAAGTCTTAAGGTTCAGTTCTAAAACCAAATAAACGTCCATTAGAACACTAGATACTGTAGCACTTCCCTCAAAAAGCTCAATTCCCCAAAAGAACTCAAGAAGGAACTAACAAGAAGCAAATGCAGAAAATGGCAGAAATCTGTCAAAACAGACCAGAAGGTAAAGACAAATTTTTTCGAAGACCGTCTGTTGCTCAAATCAAAAATTGTTGAACTAAAGAAAGTTAGATAACAACCTGGGGTAGAAGCAAAAAAATTTACAGCTCAATCCGAAATACAGAACTCTCTCACGATTGTTTCCGGTGAAGCACAGAAATCTGTTTCGGGACAGCAACTTTCCCAATCATCACTTCACTCTCATTAGAGGTTACTCTTTGCACAAAAAGCAAATAAAAAGGATAAGGAGCAGTTATTACTGAGGTAATAACTTCCAAGACTCATCTAAAACTTTTGGGTTATCTCCCAATAAGTACTTTTCTTTAATGCTTTTAAGTTAGGCATAAGCAAAAACTAGAATGGATAGAATAGAAGTAAACAGAAATAATCATAGTGAAAACATTGTTTTGTTCAATGAAATTGATTTGTTAACAAGGTTGATCAGCTCTTGCTACCAAAACAATTTCATATGAGACAAAACTTTGTATTCCACTAATGATTATGTTACCTCAACCTTGATAGCAATGGTCCCAATCATAATAGTTTCAAAAAAAATTCTCTTGGTATGGGACAATATATTTCTCCAACTTGAATGCCCTCAGCATGTTCAATCGAATTCAAACCATAAATCCTTTCAATCTTCTTGAGGAAATAGACAATGTGTTCCTTGTCATTAACATTGAAGGTCACCTTCCCTTGATTATAATTAATAACAGCTCCTGCAGTATTTAAGAAAAGGTCTCCAAAAAATAATAGACATATTATCATCTTCAGGCATAAAAGTTTGAGAGGATGCTCTCATAAGGAATATGAGTTGAAGTAAAAGAGAGCATCAAGGAGAAAATTCAATACACATTTAAGTCTAACCCACTTCCTATGCATAGGAATCGTGTAAGCAAATAACAAAGTGACAGTCATAGGAAGATAAAACAAGAGTAACTTCAAAACTTTCAACACATAGAGAGGTGTTTCAATACCATGAACACTTCCACAACCATATTTTCCTCTCTCATAATAATTTTCAGTAGCCTCATGAAGAAACTCAAAAATATAACTATCACATAAATCATGCTCTTCATGATATACAAGCACTAGAGCTTTATTATAAACATTTTCAAGAGAAACCTCAAGAACATAACATTCATTCTCCTTTAGTAAGCAAGGGGGACAATCAAATAATGTAAGGGATAAAGAGTTACTCTCATTAGAAGGAGAAAGATAAACTTAGCTTGAACAATAGTGATTCCAAGTGAACTTGATAAATAAATCTATGCTCCCCGGCAACAGCGCCAGAAAATAGTCTTGATGACCCACAAGTATAGGGGGTGTATCGCAGTATTTTCGAGGGAAGTGAAACCCAATTTATTGATTCGACACAAGGGGAGCCAAAGAATATTTATAAGCCTTAAAAACTGAGTTGTCAATTAAGCTGCACTTGGAAACAATCTTGCTCACTGCAGTTTATCAGTAGCAACAGTTTTGTAGTAGGAATAGCAAAGTAACAGCAGTAGTAAAGCAAAGACAGTAGTAGCAAAAGCAGTAAATAGTGGGATTCGAGTGCGGCAGGCATAGGGATGGATGGACGGGCGTTGCATGGACAAGACAATTCACATAGCAATCAGAACATAGGGCAATTGCAGATAAATAAGATAAAGCATCCAAGTACTAGACAATCCTAGGCATGTGTTCCATATATAGTCATACGTTCTCGCAATAAGAACTTGCACAACATCTTTTGTCCTGCCATCCCGTTTGCAGCGAGGCCTCAAGCGAACTACTGGCAATTAAGGTGCTCCTTTTAATAGAGCACCGGAGCAAAGCATTAACACTCCGTGAACACATGTGATCCTCACATCAAAGCCTTTCCCTTCCGGTTATCTCGATTTCTGTCACTTCGGGGCCATAGGTTCCGGACAACAACGTGTGTATACAACTTGTAGATAAGACCAAAAACAATACTATCATAATGAATTAATCACATGTTCAGATCTAAAATCATGGCACTCGGGCCCTAGTGACAAGCATTAAGCACAACAAGTAGCAACAAAGTCATAACGCACTAATAAAAGATACTAGGCACCATGCCCTAACAATCTGATGCCATTACATGAACGATCTCATCCAATCCCTGCCATCCCCATAGCCTACAGCGGGGGATTACTCACTCATAGATGGAGGAAACATGGATGGTCGATGAAGAAGCGATGGTGATGATGATGGCGATGATCTCCTCCAATTCCCCATCCTGGCAGGATGCCAGAACGAAGTTTCTGGGCTGTTTCGTGGAATCTGGTGGTGGCGGCAGAGCGGAACTCTTTCTGGAAAAACGTCGAACCCCCCAAGGTTTTTAGGTCAGAAGGCTTCTTATTGGCGAAGAGGGGTGCCGAGGGGGTGCCTGGGACCACCACACCATGCCCTGGCGCGGCCAAGCCTAGCCCGCGCCTGGGGGTGGTGTGGCCAGGCCCTGGCCCTCCTCCGTCTCGTATTCTGGCTCCGTGAGTCTTCTGGAAAAATAGGCATTTTGGCTTTTGTCTCGTCCAATTCCGAGAATATTCATTTTCTGACTTTCCTGGAACCAAAAACAGTAGAAAACAGGCAGCTGGCACTGTGGCTCTTGTTAATAGGTTAGTCCAAGAAATCATATGAAAAGTACTCCAAAGTGTGGACAAAACACAAGAAAGTGGATAAAACAAGGCATGGAGCATCAAAAATTATAGATACATTTGCAATGTATCAGTGTGTTCTTTTCATTAACCACATCTAGAGTCATTGCATGTGTGTTCTTCTCAAAAACCATATATGGATCCACCAGTGTCATTGCATGTGTGTTCTTTTCACAAACCACAACTAGATTCATTGCATGTGTGTTCTTTCATTAACCACATCAAGAGTCATTGCATGTGTGTTCTTTTTCACAAACCACATATGGATCCACTAGTGTCATTGGATGTCTGTTCTTTTCACAAACCACATTTAGAGTCATTGCATGTGTGTTCTTCTCATAAACCACATATGGATCCACCAGAGTTCATTGCATGTCTGTTCTTCTCACAAACCATAGCTAGAGTCATTGCATGTCTGTTCTTCTCACAAACGACACATGGATCCACCAGAGTCATTGCATGTGTGTTCTTTTCACAAACCAAAGTTAGAGTCAGTGCATGTCTGTTCTTTTCACAAACCACATCTAGATTCATTGCATGTGTGTTCTTCTCACAAAGCACATATGGATCCACCAGAGTTCATTGCATGTGTGTTCTTTCACAAAACAAAACTAGAGTCATTGCATGTCTGTTCTTCTCACAAACCACACATGGATCCACCAGTGTCATTGCATGTATGTTCTTTTCACAAACCCCATCTAGAGTCATTGCATGTGTGTTCTTCTCACAAACCACATATGGATCCACCAGAGTTCATTGCACGTGTGTTCTTTTCACAAACCACAGCTAGAATCATTGCAAGTATGTTCTTTTCACAAACCACACATGGATCCACCAGAGTCATTGCATGTGTGTTCTTTTCACAAACCATAGCTAGAGTCATTGCATGTATGTTCTTTTCACAAACCACATCTAGAGTCATTGCATGTGTGTTCTTCTCTCAAACCACATATGGATCCACCAGAGTTCATTGCATGTTTGTTATTTTCACAAACCACAACTAGAGTCATTGTATGTCTGCTCTTCTCACAAACCACAAATGGATCCACTAGAGTCATTGCATGTGTGTTCTTTTCACAGACCATAGCTAGAGTCATTGCATGTATGTTCTTTTCACAAACCACATCTAGAGTCATTGCATGTGTGTTTTTATCACAAACCACATATGGATCCACCAGAGTTCATTGCATGTGTGTTCTTTTCACAAACCACAACTAGAGTCATTGCATGTCTATTCTTCGGACAAACCACACATGGATCCACCTGTTTCATTGCATGTGTGTTCTTTTCACAAACCACATCTAGAGTCATTAGATGTCTATTCTTTTCACAAACCACATCTAGAGTCATTACGTGTGTGTTCTTCTCACAAACCACCTATGGATCCACCAGAGTCATTACATGTCTGTTCTTTTCACAAACCATAGTTAGAGTCATTGCATGTCTGTTCTTCTCACAAACCACACATGGATCCACAAGGGTCATTGTGTGTGTGTTCTTTCCACAAACCACAACTTGAGTCATTGGATGTATATTCTTTTCACAAACCACATATGGATCCACCAGTGTCATTGGATGTCTGTTCTTTTCAAAAACCACATATAGAGTCATTGCATGTGTGTCCTTTTCACAAAACACATATGGATCCACCAGTGTGATTGCATGTGTGTTCTTTTCACAAAACACATATGGATCCACTAGTGTGATTGCATGTGTCTTATTTTCATTAACCACAGCTGGAGTCATTACATGTCTGTTCTTCGCACAAACCACACATGGATCCACCAGTGTCATTGCATGTGTCTTCTTTTCACAAACCATAGCTAGAGTCATTGCATGTGTGTTCTTTTCATTAACCACCTCTAGAGTCATTGCATGTGTGTTCTTCACACAAACTTATATGGATCCACCAGTGTCATTGCATGTGTGTTCTTTTCACAAACCACAGCTAGATTCATTGCATGTGCGTTCTTTCATTAACCACATCCAAAGTCATTGCATGTCTATTCTTTTCACAAACCAAATATGGATCCACCAGTGTCATTGGATGTCTATTCTTTTCACAAACCACATCTAGGGTCATTGCATGTGTGTTCTTCTCATAAACCACATATGGATCCACTAGAGTTCATTCCATATATGTTCTTTTCACAAACCACAGCTAGAGTCATTGCATGTCTGTTCTTCTCACAAACCACACATGGATCCACCAGAGTCATTGCATGTGTGTTCTATTCACAAACCACAGCTAGATTCATTGCATGTCTGTTCTTTTGCCACAAACCATGTCTAGAGTCATTGCATGTGTGTTCTTCTCACAAACCACATATGGATCCACCAGAGTTCATTGCATGTGTGTTCTTTTCACAAACCACAACTAGAGTCGTTGCATGTCTGTTCTTCTCACAAACAACAGATGGATCCACTAGTATCATTGCATGTGTGTTCTTATCACAAACCACATATAGAGTCACTGGATGTCTGTTCTTTTCACAAACCACATATGGATCCCCTAGTGTGATTATATGTGTGTTCTTTTCGTTATATATAGCTAGAATCATTGCATGTATGTTCTTTTCACAAACCACAAATGGATCCACTAGTGTTATTGCATGTGTGTTCTTTTCACAAACCAGATCTAGAGTCATTGCATGTGTGTTCTTTTCATTAACCACATCTATTGTCATTGCATGTGTTTTTCTTTTCACAAACCACATATGGATCCACCAGTGTCATTGCATGCCTGTTCTTCTCACAAACCACATCTAGAGTCATTGGATGTGTGTTCTTCTCACAAACCACATATCGATCAACTAGTGTGATTGCATGTGTGTTCTTTTTATGAACCACAACTAGAGTTATTGGATGTCTGTTCTGCTCACAAAGCACACATGGATCCACCAGTGTCATTGCATGTGTCTTCTTTTCACAAACCACAACTAGAGTCATTGCATGTGTGTTCTTTTCATTAACGACATCTAGAGTCATTGCATGTGTGTTGTTCTCACAAACCTTATATATGGATCCACCAGTGTCATGGCATGTGTGTTCTTTTCACAAACCATAGCTAGATTCATTGCATGTGTGTTCTTTCATTAACCACATCTAGAGTCATTGCATGTGTGTTCTTTTCACAAACCACATATGGATCCACCAGTGTCATTGGATGTCTGTTCTGTTCACAAACCACATCTAGAGTCATTGCATGTGTGTTCTTCTCATGAACCACATATGGATCCACCAGAGTTCATTGCATGTCTGTTCTTTTCACAAACCACAACTAGAGTCATTGCATGTCTGTTCTTCTCACAAACCACACATGGATCCAGTAGATTCATTGCATGTGTGTTCTTTTCACAAACCAAAGTTAGAGTTAGTGCATGTCTGTTCTTTTCACAAACCACATCTAGAGTCATTGCATGTTTGTTCTTCTCACAAACCACATATGGATCCACCAGGGTTCATTGCATGTGTGTTCTTTTCAGAAACCACAACTAGAGTCATTGCATGTTTGTTCTTCTCACAAACCACACATGGATCCACGAGTGACATTGCATGTGTGTTCTTTTCACAAACCACATCTAGAGTCATTGGATGTCTATTCTTTTCACAAACCACATATGGATCCACCAGTGTCATTGGATGTCTGTTCTTTTCAAAAACCACATCTAGAGTAATTGCATGTGTGTTCCTTTCACAAAACACATATGGATCCACCAGTGTGATTGCATGTGTGTTCTTTTCATTAACCACAGCTGGAGTCATTGCATGTCTGTTCTTCTCACAAACCACACATCGATCCACCAGTGTCATTGCATGTGTCTTCTTTTCACAAACCATAGCTAGAGTCATTGGATGTGTGTTCTTTTCATTAACCACATCTAGAGTCATTGCATGTGTGTTCTTCTCACAAACCTTATATGGATCCACCAGTGTCATTGCATGTGTGTTCTTTTCACAAACCACAGCTAGATTCATTGCATGTGTGTTCTTTCATTAACCACATCCAGAGTCATTGCATCTGTGTTTTTTTCACAAACCACATATGTAACCACCAGTGTCATTGGATTTCTGTTCTTTTCACAAACCACATCTAGGGTCATTGCATGTATGTTCTTCTCATAAACCACATATGGATCCACTAGAGTTTATTGCATATCTGTTCTTTTCACAAACCACAGCTAGATTCATTGCATGTCTGTTCTTCTCACAAACCACACATGGATCCACCAGAGTCATTGCATGTGTGTTCTATTCACAAACCACAGCTAGATTCATTGCATGTCTGTTCTTTTCACAAACCATGTCTGGAGTCATTGCATGTGTGTTCTTCTCACAAACCACATATGGATCCACCAGAGTTCATTGCATGTGTGTTCTTTTCACAAACCACATCTAGAGTCATTGCATGCGTGTTCTTTTCATTAACCACATCTATTGTCATTGCATGTGTTTGTCTTTTCACAAACCACATATGGATCCACCAGTGTGATTGCATGCCTGTTCTTTTCACAAACCACATCTAAAGTCATTGCATGTGTGTTCTTCTCACAAACCACATATGGATGAACTAGTGTGATTGCATGTGTGTTCTTTCATTAACCACAACTAGAGTCATTGCATGTCTGTTCTTCTCACAAACCACACATGGATCCACCAGTGTCATTGCATGTATCTTCTTTTCACAAACCATAGCTAGAGTCATTGCATGTATGTTCTTTTCATTAACTACATCTAGAGTGATTGCATGTATGTTCTTCTCACAAACCATATATATGGATCCACCAGTGTCATTGCATGTGTGTTCTTTTCACAAACGATAGCTAGATTCATTGCATGTGTGTTCTTTCATTAACCACATCTAGAGTCATTTCATGTGTGTTCTTTTCACAAACCACATATGGATCGACCAGTGTCATTGGATGTCTGTTCTGTTCACAAACCACATCTAGAGTCATTGCATGTGTGTTCTTCTGATAAACCACATATGGATCCACCAGAGTTCATTGCATGTCTGTTCTTTTCACAAACCACAGCTAGAGTCATTGCATGTCTATTCTTCTCACAAACCACACATGGATCCACCGGACTCATTGCCTGTGTGTTCTTTTCACAAACCAAAGTTAGAGCCAGTGCATGTCTGTTCTATTCGCAAACCACATCTAGAGTCATTGCATGTTTGTTCTTCTCACAAACCACATATGGATCCACCAGAGTTCATTGCATGTGTGTTCTTTTCACAAACCACAACTAGAGTCATTGCATGTCTATTCTTCTCACAAACCACACATGGATCCACTAGTGTCATTGCATGTGTGTTCTTTTCACAAACCACATCTAGAGTCATTGGATGTCTATTCTCTTCACAAACCACATCCAGTGTCATTGGATGTTTGTTCTTTTCACAAACCACATCTAGAGTCATTGCATTGTGTTCTTTTCAAAAACCACATATGGATCCTCTAGTGCGATTGCATGTGTGTTCTTTTCATTAACCACATCTAGATTCATTGCATGTCTGTCCTTTTCACAAACCACATATGGACCCACCAGTGTCGTTGCATGTGTGTTCTTTTCACAAACCATAGCTTGAGTCATTGAATGTGTGCTCTCGTTAACCACATCTAGAGTCATTCCATGTCTGTTCTTCTCACAAACTACATACGGATCCACCAGTGTTATTGCATTTGCGTTCTTTTCACAAACCATACCTAGAGTCATTTCATGTGTGTTCTTCTCACATTGATACATTGCAAATGTAACTATTATTTTTGATGTTCGATGCTTGGTTTTATCCACTTTCTTTTGTTTTGTTCCAACTTTGGAGTACTTTTCATATGATCTCTTGGACTAACCTATTAACAAGAGCCATAGTGCCAGGTGCCTGTTTTCTGCTGTTTTTGGTTCGAGGAAAGTCAGAAAATGAATATTCTGGGAATTCGACAGGACAAAAGGCAAAGTGCCTATTTTTCGGGAAGACATCAAGTGCCAGAATACGAGATGGAGAAGGGCCAGAGGGAGGCCACACCACCTGGCCGCGCGGCCAGGCCTGGCCCACGCCAGGGGGTGGTGTGGCCAGCCCTGGCACCCCCTCGGCCTCCCCTTCCGACTATAAGATGCCCTCTAGACGTAAACCCTAAGGACCCGATCAAAAATCCACGAAAGAGTCTATAGCCGCCTTCATCTCCATCCCTAGATCGGGAGGGATCTGAAGCTCTTCCCAGCACCCTGCCAGAGAGGGGAATTGACCCTGGAGGCCTTCTTCATCACCATGCAAGCCTCCGGTGTGATGCGTGAGTAGTACATCCTTGGACTACGGATCCATGTAGTAGCTAGATGGCTGGTTCTCCTCCTTTGTGCTTTCATGTTTAGATCTTGTGAGCTCCGTTCATGATAAAGATCATCTATTTGTAATTCTGCGTGTTGTGTTTGCGGGGATCCGATGGATATTGAGATCCTATTTTAGATTGATTATTGATTCTATCATGTCTTTGTTATTTGTGATCTTGCATGCTTTCCGTTGTTAGTAGCTATCTTGGCCAAGTAGATGCTAGCAACTCCAAGAGGTAGTATTTATGCCTCTGGTAATCTGGGGAAGTGACAGAAATCTCTAAGGTACTAGATGTGCTGTTGCTACTAGGGAGAAAACAAGAATCTGTTGTTCATAGAACAATCGTATTGTTTACTTTACACGCAGTTCGTAAAGCAATAATCTGTTGCTTGCAACTTAATACTCGAGGGGGTTCGGATGATAACCTGAAGGTGGATTATTAGTCATAGATGTAGTTGGATGGTGGTCTATGTATTATGTTGTAATGCCTAATCAAGTCTCAAAGGATTCAAGATGATTAGTATATGCATGTATTGCTTTCTCGGTGTTTGTCAATTGCCCCGCTGTAATTTGTTAACCCAGCATGTTATCTATCTTAAGGAGAGCCACCTCTAGTGAACTATGGATCCCGGTCCTTTTTCTTTACATACAATCTACAATCTTTTACTGCTTTGTGTGTACTTTCTGCAAACTTTTACTTCTTTCCATTCGATACGTTTAATCCTTTGTTTTCCGCAAAACACGGTGAGATTGACAACCTCATCGCAAGTTGGGGACAAAGTTCTGTGGTTGTGTTGTGCAGGTCTCCACGTTGCTACTAGCACCCGTAGTGCGCCTTGCCAAAGCTCATCTAGTAACACCTTTGGGGTGGTTCCTTGCTCCTACTGGTTCGATTAAACCTTGGTTTCATAACTGAGGGAAAACTTGCTGCTGTACTCATCATACCTTCCTCTTGGGGTTCCCATCGAGCTCTACGTTGAACTACGAGCACATCAAGATTTTTCTGGTGCCGTTGCTGGGGAGTCAAGGTCATCTTCACAAGGGGAGTCCCTCATAACCAATCTCTTTACTTTGTTGTTTTTGTTTTTCTTACTTTTCTTTTTGCTTTGTTTGCTTGTTTCTTTATCAAAAACACACAAAAAATTAGTTTTACAAGTTTGCTTTCTTTATCAAGAACACAAAAAAATAAGTCTCCTTTAGTTGTCACCTCTTCCTTAGCTCACCATGTTGATCCCTACATTCACCTTGAAAGACCTTTCAATTGGTAGTGGTTCTATAATTGGGAAAGACAATATTGAAGAATTCTTTAATCATGTTAGCAAACATGAAGATACTGATGATAGATCCCTTGTAGAACTTGCTCCAAATTATGAGATTTCTGCAGCTTCTTTAATTCACATGTTAGAAGCTAGGTTTGTTAACCTCAACCCCTTAATGCAAGTAATGTTTCTTAAGCTTAAAGAAATTGAGGATCCTGAAAAGAGGGATTTTATTCTAGAAACTTTGTTTAAGGAGTTCTATGATGTTGCCAAGGAAGCTAGAAAAGTTTTTGAACGTTTCAATATGCTAGGCTCAGGTGTAGATGTTGTTGGTACACGAGAAAAGATTAACAAAACCGAACCTAATAGGGAGGAACCTAAGATACCAATACCCTTTAAACTAGTAGCAATACATGATGCCATAGAAAAAAATCTTGATTGGATTGTTCCTGCAAACCCTTTTGATGAGAATAGTGAACCCAAGAGCATTGAGAAAGGATCCTCTAGAACTTACTTGGATGATATACCTTGCCTTGTTGAAAATATTTCTGGTATTGATCTTAATGCTTCTTCATTTGAGAACACTTGATTCTTTCTTTGCTTTTTATGCCTAACTTAAAGGCGTTAAAGAAAAGTACTTATTGGGAGATAACCCAGAAGTTTTAGATGAGTCTTGGAAGTTATTACCTCTGTAATAACCTCTCCTTATCCTTTTTATTTGCTTTTTGTGCCAAGAGTAACCTCTAATGAGAGTGAAATAATGATTGGGAAAGTTGCTGTCCCGAAACAGATTCTTGTGCTTCACCGTAAACATTCGTGAGAGAGCTCTGTATGTCGGATTGATCTGTAATTTTTTTTTCTTCTGCCCCAGGTTGTTATCTAAATTTCGTTAGTTCAACATTTTTTCATTTGAGCAGCAGAAGATCTTCGAAAAAATTCGTCTTTACCTGCTGGTCTGTTTTGATAGATTTCTGCCATTTTCTGCATTCGCTTCTTGTTGGTCCCTTCTTGAGTTCTTTTGGGGAATTGAGCTTTTTGAGGGAAGTGCTACAGTAGATAGTGTTCTAATGGAAGTTTATTTGGTGTTAGAACTGAACCTTAAGACATATTTATCTTCAGTGCACTAATGTTGCTAATGAGATTGTGTGAAGTTTTGTATGAAGAAAAAATTTCAGGTGTATGGAAGGAATGAGTAATGAGATGAAGGATGGACTAAAGCTCAAGCTTGGGGATGCCACGCGTGTCACCCCAAGAAATATCTAAGAAGTACAAGCGTCAAAGCTTGGGGATGCCCAAGGCATCCCCTTCTTCATCAATAAAAATCCCAGGTTTCTTCCAAACGCTTCATTTTTATTGTTTCATGCACAGTTGTTTTTTTCTTGGAGCATCTTCTTTTTCGTTTTTGTTTTGGTTTTTGGTTTGCTTAGTTTTCTGAATAAATTGGTTGGACCCCCTCTTTCATACATTGGTTTGCAAATAGTTTGGTTTGGTGTAACTACCTCGGACCCTACGCTCTAAGTTCAAGCCTGGATGAAGAGGAAGTGGTTAAAATAGTACAGCGGGGGCCCAGAGGACCGCCCACGTGTAGACCCGTCGGCCGTCCTAACCACTTCCAAGACATCGGGACAAGAGCGAGCGACGTAGGCAACATGCGAAGAGATCAAATACATACACAAGTGAGTATGTATGCAAACTACCATACAACAGTCCTCAGAGCCATTCCATCTAAAAGAAATAGAAATATTGCAACGCCATACGGCAAGATCCAAATATCCTAGATAGAGATAATAGTTTAGGATAGCTCCTCATACATCAAACATCAGAGTATCGGGCGGAAGCGGAAAACAAGATCCGAGTACGGATAAGAGGCAAATCGGCATAAGATGCCACATAAGTAAACACATCCCACCCACAGATCTCGCGGATCCCCATCCCCGGAATCTCTACACGGAGTGATCGTTGCCAACATCATCTGTCTCCTCCACCCAGTATCCATCTTGAGAATACACCTGTTCATTTGAATCAAACAATTTATCGTGTGAGACCCTAGGGGTACTTAGCAAGTCTTTATGCCTCTAAAGGGGACATAACCTGGGGTGACGGAATTGCAGCAAAAGATAATAACTAACAAGTCTATAGATACTCGCTAACCATCTGCCTAACCAATGATAGATGGATGTCCGTTAATTAGGAACAACAGTTAGAACAGTATAGAAATAACAGAGCCATCCTCCTTCTCGCTTACCA
This sequence comes from Avena eriantha, assembly GCA_910589775.1. NCBI lineage: Eukaryota > Viridiplantae > Streptophyta > Magnoliopsida > Poales > Poaceae > Avena > Avena eriantha. The sequence continues at coordinate 111,389,659 of OU342745.1, forward strand.
ACGAGAAAGCGGACGAACAACCCATCCGTTGGTAGTTTTATTAACCATACCATGAGTGTTGCACTATTTACTAGTCAGGTGTTTATCCAAATTAAAAGTGGTACTTTAGTTATACTTGTCTATGATCAAGAAACTGTGCTCCAAGTCGTCCATAACCGCGAACACGGCTTTCAGAAATATTTACCCTGCAGGGGTGCACAAATAGCAACACACACTCGATCAACCTCGGAAAAACCAAATCAAAACCCAACGAGGCATTCACGACAAAGCGATCATAGGATTCAGAAATATTTCAGGGGGCCACCCCATTAAGCTACCCACAACGAAGTTGGCCGGCTCCGAGATGGACCCAGGGTTTGCGACAATGGCTGTAAACGACTGGGAACCCGAAAATGTGACTAGGCTTGTCAATACCGCGAAAACATTCCACATTCTTAAATAGTACAGGCGCTCCTCGCACAATCTTAAATAAAGCAGTAAAGCATGGCATAAGTACATGATAGTAATAAAGCCCCAAACTACTTGTGGCCCCAAGAAATAGAAATGAATGAAGCTCTGGCTCAGGGGGGTCCATAAGGCCTCCTGGATGTGGATAGTGCGAATAGTCAAGAAACATGAATCAAGTACTCGGGGTCCTACGGGACACAAGTGAGAATGAAAAACCAAATAACAGATATTGCTTACCGGTGCCTCTTTCATTAGTTATCCCATTACTACTCAGGTTAAGTTGTTTAGGTACCTCGTTATCCATCAGACACTCACATACCCTACACATGCTGTTCTACGACTCGCATGGCTCAAACAACTCCTATAGTAATGGCTCATGGGATGGAGGAACAAGCTTCGGTGGGGTTTAAAAGTAAAGGGTATGCAGTACTTGGGATTCAATTTAATGCAATCGCGACTCAATGATGCAAGATTAAGATAGAGGCAATAGGTACTATATGTATGCAAGCATGTGGTAGTGCTTGCCTGGCAGCTCAGTTGAAGCGAGAGACGGATCTGGGTAGTACTCCTCGGATTCCTAATATTTCCCCTGCTTGGCGTCTATTCGAAGAAGAACCAAAAAACAAGGGCCAACATAAATAAAGTGCACAAGCATATGAATTAGAATGCGACAAGCAAACAAGCATGCCATGATGAATGATGCACAATTTACATGGCAATACATAGGTGAGGTGTGGGGTGCAAGAATAAAGCATTTTATTAAGTTTTAGTCATGTTTTGCTCTCAAAACACTTGTTGTCCACTTAATATTTATATGATGCATGCTGCAATTCAGAACAAGGAATGCATAGTTAGAACGGGCTAGTCGCGCTGATCGATTTAGACATATTATTTGTCGAATTTGAAGTTGTAGATTTAAAGTTATTAATTAATCAAGAAAAGGCATTTTTATTGCATTTAAACAATTTCGAAAGTTTATAGTGCTCAAAAAATATTTTGAATGGCATATTTGAAATCCTCACATTTTTCTGATTCCAAAACATATATTATTTGTATTATTTGGATTTACAATTTAAAAGTTATTAAAAATAGAATTTAAAACATATTTAAACATTTTCTGAAGTTGTTTTATTTTAAACAGAGAAAACAGAAAGACTTTTTCTACTCGGGCAGAGCTAGCCACATCCACTGATGGGTGGGACCAACGCTGACTGGGCGAAACGGCGCGGCAGAACTTTTCTTACCGCGGCGTGATCCAACCCGTGCAGTTTACAGGTGGGGTCGGTGGTGAGGTTAGGGTTAGGTTTTTAGCTAGATCATGCAAGGGTGGGTGATGGTTAAGGAGAGGGTAGGGTTTGACATGATCAAAACAAGATCAAGCAAGAGGGAGGGGTGAGGTTTGTGATGCACATAGCAAGGAGAGGAAAAACAAGATGGTGAGGGTTGAGAGAGAAGGAATAGGGCTCAACAAAAGAAAAGATTCACTCAAAAGCCAAGTAAAACCCAAAAGAATAGAATGGTGGTGAATGTTGCATGGCCCATGCATATTTATTAAGTGCCATGTTTAATCTTGTGAAAACAAAATAAAATCTCATGGCCTTGATTCACATGCATTCAAAAATATGGAGCTAGGGCCAAGCCAAAAGAATTAAAAGGATGTTCCATGTGGGGTAGATGGAGATTCTCAAATTTGAATATAATTTGGACATGCTAGTGTGTATATTCCACTAGGTGTATAATATCCTCAACAATATTCCAACATGAGCAACTATTCCAAAACACTCCATATGGAAGCTAGAAAAAGGGGTACCACTCACAAGGCATGCAAAGGTGGCTCCACATATCAATAATGTGAAAACAACATGATGCTAGTGTGAGAGCATGTGGAAATAGAAGTGGATCATCCCAACCCACATGAGCTAGAGGTAAACCAAATAAGATGCAAAGCTCACATATAGTTGGGTGGTGGAAGTATGGGGTGGTGACAAAGAAAGGTGGTGGAGTTAATAAAAGATATGCCCCAACTCAACTTGGGCATCAAGCATTTATCAAGAACCAACTACAATATATCAAGAGGCAAATACAATTAATAATGCATATGAGATAAGAACCAAAAGAAAAAGAGTTTTATATGATGCTCACATGCAAGGTGGCATGATGACATGAGCATGATATAATTATGATGCAACAATTATATGTAGGAAGTAGCAATTATATTACTAGACCATGTAGCATTACATATGTTAGACAGATGGGATGCTACATTTGGTTTGGAAAAGAGTAGTAAAGTTCATACTTATGTGGTAAAAAGAGCTTGTTTTTGACTATGGCCTATGCTTTGTCATGCCATGCTTGATATTGTTTTGGCTTTATGCTTAGTATTATTTGCTGTAGCATGACTTGTTATAAACAATTGAGATTGCTTAATGTGCCTTGGATGAATCATGCATTGTTTTAGCATATTAAAGCATAGGATAATGGTATTCTCCTTTGATGCTTTATTTGGGTTGAGTTGGCGCATGCTCACACCATGTGATGACTATCCCAAGTCACCATAGCCTTTATGATCCTTTAGTTTTCAACTTGTAGTATCACTTTATGCTTTGATCAACGATGTTTTGTCGCTCTGCATGATTATGGCCATTATTGCTCTCTTAGTTTGTCGCTCCCAATCTTTTGCTAGCCTCCACAACAAAGTATGAGTTCCACTCATGCATCCAACTCCCTAAACCAAGTTATTCCAAAGAGTCCACCATACCTACCTACTAGCTTATGCTATTCCAAGTATATTCATGCTTTTGTTTACCTTCCACTTGTTATGAGAAAACTAGTGATTAAAGCTCTCACGAACTTGATGGCACACTTTACTTTATTGCCTCTAATAAACTTGAACCATTGGGTCCTTCTTTGTTGCGTATATGCTTGCGCTTTATAAGTTGAAATTAGCAGAACCATGTTTCATGGGGAACGCTTTCAACATTGCACTTGTACTTTGTACCCCGTTGATATCATGTTCTTTTGCTTATGGATCTCGGCGGTGTGAAATAAAAGTGGAACTTGTAAGATCATGGAGTTTGTATGTGTGTTAGAGAAACGCCTGGGCCGCTAGCCTAAGCCATGCCGAATCATGGTGGAACCTTGCAGCATCACCATAATGAGCACTCTATGAAGCATCCTCAATAAAAACCTATGCAAATAGCAAATAAAAAGATCGCTGAGATGCTCATTGTCTGCTTGCCTTGTCATTTTGATTATGGGAAAGCTCCCGTATCATGTGCAAGGGGTACCCTGTTGGCGGTTCTTAATGGTACACATATACTTACAATGACAAGAGCTTACTCGTGACTAAAGTTGAGTAGCATGAGGATCGGTCTTCGTAAGTAAGGGGCATGAGATTTCGGTTTATAACTTGTCAGGCATATCCTCTTAGTTGTGTCACTTTAACCTTAATCACCTTCAAGATGCTTATGATAGGGGCAATGAGAGATGAAAACTACAAGTACCATAATTTTTGGAAGCTCTTTATGAGACTTGAATCCCTACTTCCTTTTACAAAAGGCCTTTCTTCCACCATTATATTGAGTCTCCACCTTCTATCTTTATGCACCTACTTTGAGAGCATAGTGGCCATTCTTAGTTCTATGTGCATTGTCCCAATACTAGTTGATTGATGCATAACTTGTTATTGCTTGTTTTAAACTATTGTATCTAGTCACTCTTATGAACTTTGAAGGTGTCCTATGCATTTATATTTGCTACTCTATTGAGGGACAAGCTGAATACTACTATGCTATGTTTTCTTTATGTGAAACAAACAAACGTCTTGCAAAGCATTGTTATTCATGAATATTTTGTTTGTGCCTTTTCATGTTGCATCATAGTTTCTTTGCTTATTGCTAGAACTTTGTCTTTCATGTTATGATTGAAGTACTATGATCCCAGCTTTGAATGTTTTGCAAATACTTTGATCAAGTCTTTGATGGTGCATGTCACCTCAAAAATTATTCTTTCTTTTTATCACTTACCTACTCGAGGACGAGCAGGAGTTAAGCTTGGGGATGTTGATACATTGCAAATGTATCTATAATTTTTGATGTTCCATGCTTGGTTTTATCCACTTTCTTGTGTTTTCTTCCAACTTTGGAGTACTTTTCATATGATTTCTTGGACTAACCTATTAATAATAGCCACAGTGCCAGCTACCTGTTTTCTGCTGTTTTTGGTTCCAGGAAAGTCAGAAAATGAATATTCTCGGAATTGGATGGGACAAAAGCCAAAGTGCCTATTTTTCTGGAAGACATTAAGTGCCAGAATACGAGACGGAGAAGGGCCAGAGGGCAGCCACACCACCTGTCCACGCGGCCAGGCCTGGCCCGCGCCAGGGGGTGGTGTGGCCAGCCCTGGCACCCCCTCGGCCTCCCCTTCCGACTATAAGATGCCCTCGAGACGTAAACCCTAAGGACTCGATCAAAAATCCATGAAAGAGTCTATAGCCTCCTTCATCTCCATCCCTAGATCGGGAGGGATCTAAAGCTCTTCCCAGCACCCTGCCGGAGAGGGGAATTGACCCTGGAGGCCTTCTTCATCACCATGCAAGCCTCCGGTGTGATGCGTGAGTAGTTCATCCTTGGACTACGGATCCATGTAGTAGCTAGATGGATGGTTCTCCTCCTTTTGATGTTTAGATCTTGTGAGCTCCGTTCATGATCAAGATCATCTATTTGTAATTCTGCGTGTTGTGTGTGCGGGGATCCGATGGATATTGAGATGCCATTTCAGATTGATTATTGATTCTATCATGTCTTTGTTATTTGTGATCTTCCATGCTTTCCGTTGTTAGTAGCTATCTTGGCCAAGTAGATGCTAGCAACTCCAAGAGTTAGTATTTATGCTCGATAGTGGGTCCATGCCTCTGGTAATCTGGGAAGTGACAGAAATCTCTAAGGTATTAGATGTGTTGTTGCCACTAGGGACAAAACAACAATCCTTTGTTCATATAACAATCGTATTGTTTACTTTACATGCAGTTCGTAAAGCAATAATCTGTTGCTTGCAACTTAATACTGGAGGGGGTTCGGATGATAACCTGAAGGTGGATTATTAGTCATAGATGCAGTTGGATGGCGGTCTATGTATTATGTTATAATGCCTAATCAAGTCTAAAAGGAGTCAAGATGATTAGTATATGCATGTATTGCTTTCTCGGTGTTTGTCAATTGCCCGGTTGTAATTTGTTCACCTAGCATGTTATCTATCTGAAGGAGAGCCACCTCTAGTGAACTATGGATCTCGGTCCTTTTTCTTTACATACAATCTACAATCTTTTACTGCTTTGTGTTTACTTTCTGCAAACTTTTACTTCTTTCCATTCGATACGTTTAATCCTTTGTTTTCCGCAAAACACGGTGAGATTGACAACCTCATCGCAAGTTGGGGACAAAGTTCTGTGGTTGTATTGTGCAGGTCTCCACGTTGCTACTAGCACCGGTAGTGCGCCCTGCCAAAGCTCAGCTAGTAACACCTTTGGGGTGTTTCCTTGCTCCTACTGGTTCGATTAAACCTTGGTTTCATAACTAAGGGAAAACTTGTTGCTGTACTCATCGTACCTTCCTCTTGGGGTTCCCAACGAGCTCTACATCGAACTCCGAGCACATCACACATCCAGAGTCATTACATGTGTGTTCTTTTCACAAAGCACATATGGATCCACCAGAGTTCATTGCATGCCTATTCTTTTCACAAACCACAGCTAGAGTCATTGCATGTCTATTCTTCTCACAAACCACGCATGGATCAACCAGAGTCGTTGCATGTGGGTTCTTTTCACAAACCACACCTAGAGTCATTGCATGTCTGTTCTTTTCACAAACCACATCTAGAGTCATTGCATGTGTGTTATTCTCACAAACCACATATGGATCCACCAGAGTTCATTGCATGTGTGTTCTTTTCACAAACCACAACTGGACTCATTGCATGTATGTTCTTCTCACAAACCACAAATGGATCCACAAGTATCATTGCATGTTTGTTCTTTTCACAAACCACATCTAGAGTCATTGGATGTCTATTCTTTTCACAAACCACATCTAGAGTCATTGCATGTGTGTTCTTCTCACAAACCACACATGGATCCACCAGAGTTCATGTAACATCCCAATTTTGGCAACCCTGATTTGTTGACCAGAATGCAAAAATCGGGGGGAACAAAAACTTTTTCTTGCTTAATGCTGACGTGTTTGCTAGTTGTTTGGATATTCTTATGCATATGAATGTGTATTAGATGATATCCTCCTTACCTTAACCCTAGTTGACAAAAGGTACTTCCCAAAATAGTCTTGGCTTAATTTCCATATTCTCAAATGTTCTGGCATTTCAAAACATGAGCCAAGATGCTTATGTAACTAAACCTATTTTAGTAGCTTCTATTGATCAAACTATGGAGAGCTATATAACATAATCTCCTTATGTTTTCAAGACAGAACCTTCTACTATTCTTATCTCTAGACTTAACAAAACCTTTTATGTAGCTTTTGAACTCTACTCTTGGTAGAGATACCAAGGACCTTACCTTGCTCAAACTCCAACCTCTTTTAAAATACCTATCCTTACCTCAAATCAGACTTGATGGTAACCCTAGTAGTAGTTGAATTGTTTGTAAGATGAGTTGCCATGATTTGCTGTTTGAATTGTCTACTTAGGAGATAGTATGGGCTACTCTAGGAGCTAATCCCTAGGATCAAGATGTTTCCCCAATCAGCCCACACTCATAAATATTTCAATCTGGATCTGATCCCTAGCTACTCAGTAGCAATCTAAAAACTTGAACCAGATCATCTCTGAAGTGATCTACTTCTAGAAGCTTCCAAGTCAATGGAGACCAACATCAAGCATGGATCCTTTCTACTCAATCTACACTTCAACATCATCCACTTGAGGATTCTTGGGTACCTTGCAACCCATCAAAAATCATCTCCACCAACATTCTAGTCAAAAGCCCTAAATCTGCCAATTTTGGCCAAGTCTGGAAATCTGTTTCCAACATCACCTTTTTGAATGCCTCCTTTTCCCAACCCTTGTGCATTATTGGAAATGAACTTAAACCATATTGTTAACCATCCTATGGTCTACCAAGGCCCACTCTTTCCCTTGGTTAGATCATCCTCCAACCCACTTGTTCTTGATGGTTTTGTAGGCAAGAAAATAACTTTTCCTGCAAATCTAGTCAACATGCCTACTTTGGTATAATCTCACACCACCATACAACCTTCTATGGACCAACTATTTGCATGGTTGTTTTATACTAATATAGTTCTATCATTAACTACTTCACTTTTTCGAATTGGATCCTTGAGCTATTGACACCCACAAGGTTTTGAAGGCTAGTTGATAATCTGCTTTGGCAGGCTTATTTTATTCAATGTTTGAAAGCTTGTCTTGGTGAGCCCAAGCAAGATCAATCTCAAACCTCTACACCATTGCAATATACATAACGTTTTCTATCCATACATATATCCCATGCCCCAAGGGGAGCTCTGAGCTCCTAGATCTAGCATGGTTTTGATGGCATGAAATTAACCTCACCCTAGATCCTTAATCTAGGGTATTCCACCAAAATCAACTTGGATTATCCACTCCCAAGGTTGGAAATGCTTTCTACACCTTTTATACATCATCTACCTTGTTCATAAAGATTTATCAAATATTACCCATAATTATTTTGGCTCCAAATCTATTTAATCTCTTTAATAGTCAAAATCTCCAAATCTCCTCTCACAAAGGAAAGATTGGTTTTTGCCAAAACACTTCCCCAAGTTTTTGCTCAATTGAGATCCATATATCATACCCCACCTTCCCACTTCAAAAATAAATATTTTTGAAGAGCTTTATTATTTCTTTATGCCTATTTGCTTAAATGGCAGAAATAAGAAATAATCCTTTAAAACTCCTTTCCCACCTCAATAAATCCTTGGAAAATTCCCCTAAGTGTGTATTCGCATTCGGGACCATCTCAAACCAAAAACCAACCTTGTCCAATGTAAATTTATCAAATAATCTTCTAGAAACTACTTTTGCAGTTTTTGAGTAAATGGATTTAAGTGGTCTTCAACTCCACATAAAAATCCCCATTTAAATCCTAGGAGTCTACCTTGACCTACCCTATCTACCAGTACCATTTTCTTCTCTGGTCCAATGTAACTTTTTGGACTTCCTTCATAAAACGCTAGTTTGCTCAACTTTGGCCATTTAGCAAACCACTAATCTAAACCACTTCCAGTTTCACCAAAGCTTGATCAAAGCTCATACTCAGCACCAGGACACCCCACTAGTCGATCACTACTGTAGCACCACCCCAACAAATCCCCATTTTGCCCTTGTACTAGTAGTAAGAGAGAGAGACACAACAAAATCTTACAAGATTTGTCCCCCTTAATTGCCACAGCTGCCACCACCCCACTCTCTGATCCAACACGCCCAAATACCAGTCCTACCCCTCTCTACCAAACCCTGGACCAATCCTTGGCCAGCCCTCCCTCCCCACCATGTCCATTTTGGTAATTCACCTCATCTAGCACCTCCCCTTGGTATATATGGGCTAGAGGCCTCCCAGCATGCTCTACCCCTTCCATTTGCTTCCCCTCCCCTCCACTCACCTCCCTAGAGCCCATCTCTTTCTCCCCCTTGCTCTGTCTTGCTCAAGAGAAGGAGAGAGAAGCACCTCGGCCTCCTCCATGGAATTGAGCCAAGCTCCTTCCATCCCGCCTCCCCCTCTCTACATGTCACGGTACTGCGACCTCCTCCACCCGTTACCCCTTCCACCAGAAGCTCAGACCTCCTCTCCCTCTCCACTGTCCGGGAGAAGGAGAAACGCCCTCCTCGGCCATCTACAAGATCTGAGCCCCGAGCTCTCTTCCCTGTCCCTTACCCTCTGCAAATCATTGTACTAGAACCCCCGCACCCTACTACATCTAATCCACTCCCTTTTTCTTGCCCAGGATTAGCTCCACGGAGAGCTCCGTCGAGCTCCGGCGAGGATCCCTCGGCCACCGTCACGCCAGACCCCTCCAGTCGCACGAACCCCTCATGCCGCCCCTCTACGGACTCGCCCTGGAGTCCTCCGCCGCCTCGGCACCCTCCCCGGCGTCCCTCCGCGCCCAGGTGAGCTCCCCGTCCCTGCCGGCGCCGCCCTAGGGTTTCCGCCATGCTACCCCTGTCTCAGCGGAGACGACGGCCGCTGGCCATCGATCTCGCCTAAAACGGACAGCCCCGGTGCCCCGATACGTTTTCGGGGCTCTGTGTCGCCGACACCCGGGCCCCACTCCGCTGTTTCAAATGCGCGACCACGTGCTCCTTTGCGGCCAGGTTGGGCTGGCTGCACTGCGCTGCGGCCCAGTAAGGCCCGTCCCTGGCCCGTGCCCCTTTTCCCTTTAATATTTTTCCCTAGTGCATATTTGAATAGTTGTTGCTTTAATTACAAATAAAAATGTCAAATACACTTTCTGTCCCGAGCACAAATTTTCCCAGGTACCTTGGTATGTTGTGCAACATGCAGTACCTCTGTTTTCCCCAATAGGTCTTTTGTTCTTTGCTGATAATTAAAATACCACATGATGACCTTTTCACTAAATAAATCTTTTAGAGAGTTTGGTAAACCCAAAAGGGGTAAATCCAATTATATCTAGTAGATGTGGCATATACCTATCTCATGGAATTGGCCTCAGGCCAAGTGGAGCATATGTTTTCCTACAACATAAATAACAAAATAGCTCCTCTCTGACTTTAGCAATTTCCCTAGACCAGATCAAGAGTCCAATTGACCCAAATCCATATCCCAGTGAGGTGGTACACTAAGGACTATCTAAATCCAGGAGTTGAGGATTTATTGAGCCTTGGGAGTTTTTCTGTGAATTAAACTATTTTGTGCATGGTTTATTCACCTCTTAATTCACTACAGTAGTTCTGCTAATCCGAAAAGGTTGATTCCAATATCTACAAAAAGGTATTCTGAATACCTACCATGTGTCCTTGGAATCAAATCAAAATCTCCTGTAGAATTTATCTGGTGAAAAAGAGAAAAACTATGCAGAACTGCCTTTGGGAATTTCCTAAGGGCATTCTGTTTATTGTCTATACCTGATTCCAACTCTAAGTGACTAAGTACATCAAAACCTACTGAACCGTCCAAGGAAATAATTTTTGGAGCTCCAGAATCTTTCTGGTGAATTATTTCCTAAATCTAGAATAATATTCACTATAAAAAACACTATAAATCTTTGGTAAGTGATAAAATAGTGAAACCACTTTTGTTGGCTTCATCTTATCAGTACCTATCTGTTGGTATCGTGTTTTTACAATAGTACCATACAGAATATGGTCTTGTACAAAAATCCATCTCTTAGGTAGTTCCTAGACTATAAATCCTAGGGGTATTCATTCCCTTCTCCAAGGCCATCTCAATCTCCTATTTCCAATCCTCTCAAAACCATCTAAATCTTAATATGGTACTATTCATTGTTTGTTGTATTGTAATGGTGCTTGTTTGCATTGTGTTGATTGTGGCTTGGTTTGTTTGCATGTGTTGTCGGGACGACGATAGTTGCGATGAAATCAGAGAGTAGAAGAAGTGGTATTTATTATTGATATTGGTATTCTGGGGTATCTAAAGAAGAAGTCCAGGGACATTTATGCCATATTGCTGATCATAAGGCAAGCCACCTTCTTGCTCATAAGCCTTGTCCTACTGTTTTACTCATGCATGTTTTATCTACTATTTATTAAAAACTGCATTGCTTTACTATATGTTGATATATATATATATTGGTAGTGGTTTGGCTCCTCCGAACTATTACTCTTGGTACTACTAAGTACAACCCCCTTGGTGATACCTATTTGCCCCTAGTAGAGTAGATGGTGTATATCACCATAACCCCTTTGGAGACCCCGATTTAGCCGAAGAAAAATCTAGAGGATGGGAAGACCCCGGAAAAAGTTTTACTAAATGTTTTATGATAAAACCTTGGTGAGGTGGGACCTCCCAAGAGATATTGGGAAAGAAGGAGTTTTTTGTTTTACAAAAAGGCTGGAGGAAAACCGGGGGAAAAAGGTTTACGAAAACGCACCTGGTTCTCTGGATTTGATGGTTTTCTATTATGGTATGAGCTGCCTCGCAACAACTACATGGGATCGGGGATCCCGTGAGGGTGGGCCTTCTCCGATAAAGGTGGGACCTGGAGAAGGAAGGAAGGGTCGGCATGCCTCCACGCGTTACTGTGGGCCCCTCATTGAAAGCGCACACTCTCGAGGAGTGGAAAAAGCGCTCCGGTTGGTCCTCGCCCGATGTCCCGGTTTTGAGGGGATTAACACCCATAGGGTAGGCACTTATATTGGACTAGGCATCCAGAGAGTCTTGATCGGTTACTCGACCCACGATCGGTGAAGATCAGGGTAGGATACCCGGATGGTGTGGGTAAAGTGTACAACCTCTGTAGAATGTAAATCTATACAAATAGCCGCGTCCGCGGTCATGGACGGTTGGGAGGTTGCTGTAGAGCGGTGCTGGTTTTGTTTTCAAAAAGGATTTCGGAAAAGCGAAGGCTTTGAGAATGTTTTGACCATGGGATGGTCCAAAAATGATTCCTGTTTTGACCATGGGATGGTCAGAACGGAATGGAAGGAGTTTGGTCGTGGGACGACCTGAAGACGGGAATAAATGGGTGACCCAGTCCTACTGTTTTCCAAAACTTTTCAAAATGGTTTCCAAAACATTTTACAAAAGTTTTCAACAAAGATATGTAGATGTTATATCTACAAGAGAAACTATTTGAGAAAAGAACCCCTCTTGGAGCCCTCCTACTACCACGGGAATATTGCATATCCTCTTGCTATTATTATTCTATTAAGGTGGTTTGCGAGTACATTCAGTGTACTCATCGGCATTGTCCCTGGCTATTATCTTGGTCAGATATCAAGACGAGGTGAAGTGGACGACTATGCGAGCTAGTACGTTCTCCTAGTCAGTTGCCAGTAGGTTAAGGCATGGCTCGGGCCCTACGCCTAATGAAGTTCTGTTGTTGATGATCAAAGTAGCCATAATGGCATATAAGGTATGTCATGTATTAGTTATGTATGGGATGTTTACTATGATACTTGTCGGTTATGTGCCACGACTAACTGATCATGGGATCGTGGTTGTACGCATAAAAGGGATTCTCGGAGGATTAATCCGGGTGCCCCACAGTTCATTGCATGTTTGTTCTTTTCCCAAACCACAACTAGAGTCATTGCATGTCTGTTTTTCTCACAAACCACACATGGATCTACAAGTGTCATTGCATTTGTGTTCTTTAAACAAACCACAGCTAGAGTTATTGGATGTCTGTTCTATTCCCAAACTACATATGGATCCACCAATGTCATTGGATGTCTGTTCTTTTGACAAACCACCTCTAGAGTCATTGCATGTGTGTTCTTTTCACAAACCACATATGGATCCACCATTCTGATTGCATGTGTATTGTTTTCATTAACCACAACTAGATTCATTGCATGTCTGTTCTTTCCACAAAGCACATATGGATCCACCAGTGTCATTGCATCTGTGTTCTTTAAACAAACCACAACTAGAGTCATTGGATGTCTGTTCTTTTCACAAACCACATATGGATCCACCAGTGTTATTGGATGTCTGTTCTTTTGACAAACCACATCTAGAGTCATTGCATGTGTGTTCTTTTCACAAACCACATATGGATCAACTAGCGTGATTGCATGTGTGTTCTTTTCATTAACAACAACTAGATTCATTGCATGTATGTTCTTTTCACAAACCACATATGGATCCACAGTGTAATTGCATGTGTGTTCTTTTTGCAAACCAAGCTTGAGTCATTGCCTGTGTGTTCTTTTCATTAACCACATCTAGAGTCATTGCATGTTTGTTCTTCTCACAAACCACATATGGATCCACTAGTGTCATTGCATGTTTGTTCTTTTCACAAACCACAGCTAGAGTCATTCCATGTGTGTTCTTTTCATTAACCACATCCAGAGTCATTGCATGTGTGTTCTTTTCACAAACCACATATGGATCCACCAGAGTTCATTGTATGTCTGTTCTTTTCACAAACCAGAGCTAGATTCATTCCATGTCTATTCTTCTCACAAACCACACATGGATCCACCAGAGTCATTGCATGTGTGTACTTTTCACAAACCACAGCTAGAGTCATTACATATCTGTTCTTTTCACAAACAACATCTAAATGCATTGCATGTGTGTTCTTCTCACAAACCACATACGGATCCACCAGTGTTCATTGCATGTGTGTTCTTTTCACAAACCACAGCTAGAGTTATTGCATGTCTGTTTTTCTCACAAACCACACATGGATCCACCAGTGTCATTGCATGTGTGTTCTCTTCACAAACCACATCTAGAGTCATTGGATGTCTGTTCTTTTCACAAACCACATCCAGAGTCATTGGATGTGTGTTCTTCTCACAAACCACATATGGATCAACCAGAGTTCATTGCATGTCTGTTTGTTTCACAAACCACAGCTAGCGTCATTGCATGTCTATTCTTCTCACAAACCACACATGTACCCACCAGTGTCATTGCATGTGTGTTCATTTCACAAACGACATCTAGAGTCATTGGATGTCAGTTCTTTTAGCGAACCACATATGGATCCACTAGTGTCATTGCATGTGTGTTCTTTTCACAAACCACATCTAGAGTCATTGCATGTGTGTTCTTTTCATTAACCACATCTAGAGTGATTGCATGTGTGTTCTTTTCACAAACCACATATGGATCCACTAGTGTCATTGCATGCCTGTTCTTTTCACAAACCACATCTAGAGTCATTGGATGTGTGCTCTTCTCTCAAACTACATATGGATCCACCAGCATTGCATTTATGTTCTTCTCAAAAACCACATATGGATCTACAAGTGTCATTGTATGTGTGTTCTTTTCACAAACCACAACTAGAGTCATTGCATGTGTTTTCTGTTCATTAACCACATCCAGATTCATTCCATGTGTGTTCTTTTTTCAATAACCACATATGGATCCACCAGTGTCATTGGATGTCTGTTCTTTTCACAAACCACTTCTAGAGTCATTGCATGTGTGTTCTTCTCACAAACCACATATGGATCCACTAGAGTTCATTGCTTGTGTGTTATTTTCGCAAACCACAACTAGAGTCATTGGATTTCTGTTCTTTTAGCAAAACACATATGGATCCACCAGTGTCATTACATGTGTGTTCTTTTCACAAACCACATCTAGAGTTATTGCATGTGTGTTCTTTTCATTAACCACATGTAGATTCATTGCATGTGTGTTCTTTTCACAAACAACATATGGATCCACCAGTGTCATTGCATGTCTGTTTTTACAAACCACATCTAGAGTCATTGCATGTCTGTTCTTCTCACAAACCACATATGGATCCACTAGAGTTCATTGCATGTCTGTTCTTTTCACAAACTACAACTAGAGTCATTGCATGTTTGTTCTTCTCACAAACCACACATGGATCCACCAGTGTCATTGCATGTGTGTTCTATTCAGAAACCACATCTAGAGTTATTGGATGTCTATTCTTTTCACAAACCACATCCAGAGTCATTGCATGTGTGTTGTTCTCACAAACAACATATGGATCCACCAGAGTTCATTGCATGTGTGTTCTTTACACAAACCACAACTAGAGTCATTGCATGTCTGTTCTTCTCACAAACCATGCAAGGATCCACCAGTGTCATTGCATGTGTGTTCTTTTCACAAACCACGTCTAGAGTCATTGGATGTCTATTATTTTCACAAACCACATCTAGAGTCATTGCATGTGTGTTCTTATCACAAACAACATATGGATCCACCAGAGTTCATTGCATGTTTGTTCTTTTCACAAACCACAACTAGAGTCATTGCATGTCTGTTTTTCTCACAAACCACATATGGATCCACCAGTGTCATTGCATGTGTGTTGTTTAAACAAACCGCAGCTAGAGTCATTGGATGTATGTTCTTTTCACAAACCACATATGGATCCACTAGTGGCATTGGATGTCTGTGCTTTTCACAAACCACATCTAGAGTCATTGCATTGTGTTCTTTCCACAAACCACATATGGATCCTCTAGTGTGATTGCATGTGTTTTCTTTTCATTAACCACATCTAGATTCATTGCATGTATGTTCTTTTCACAAACCACATATGGATCCACCAGTGTCGTTGCATGTGTGTTCTTTTCACAAACCATAGCTTGATTTATTGAATGCGTGTTCTTTTCATTAACCACATCTAGAGTCATTGCATGTCTCACTACAAGAAATCTGGTGATACGTGACCCTTCATATTGGTCACTGAAAGGTCATAGTTTTTAATTTGTGACCTTTTTGTGACCAAATACAGAAGGTCAAAAGCTGAGCGTCACTAGTTAAACACCACGACCTTTTTTTTGAATTGGTCATAGACGTCTATGACCAATACAGTTGGTCACAGATTTTATGACCAACTGAATTGGTCACAAACTGTCTGCCATGTCCACGTTAGAGCCTACGTGGCCGATCCTACGTAGCAAATCTGTGACCAATTCGAAAGGTCGTCGATCAGATTTAGCCCAGTCCAGTTTGGTGCTTCACATGGACCGAGCCCAATAATTACACAAATCTTGGCCTTTTAATGTGCATTTTCTTTTGGGCTTTGTCCTTTCTAAGGTCCATTTTTATTGAGATTTTTGGGCCTTTTATGGTTAATTTATTTTTTAGTCTCAGCCATTTTATTCTGATATTTTCGAAATTGCACACTATTCAGTCCACTACTATATGGGCCAAGGCCTTTTTAAGATCAAGTTACTATTCCAGTACGTACTGTCAGGGCCGAGGCCTTTTTAAGATCACGATAAAATTTTGTCCAGTACAGGTGCCAGACATTTCTAAAACACACATAGAGCCAATCAGCCCAATAATATTTCAAATAGTACTTACACAACAAGAGGGCTTTCTAAGAGAAAGCTCCAGCCAAAACAGCCAAGCAATATTTGAAATAATATATAACTTGACACGACAATAGAACATCTAAACTTTCGACTTTCAGCTCAACAAGGAGACCTCCAGGTCATCTCAGGTTCTCGCCGGCAGCGCCATCAGCTCCGTGTGCTTCACGCTAGCAACACACAAGAGGCAGAACATAGACCTGCCGCAGCTCCGAACTTGTCAACAACATCAACATGTAGCTTGTCGTTGTCCTTGACGTTCTCCCTGAGTCAGGAAGAGGGCACCAACCTCCTGCTAGTCGGTGCCATCATCGCCTTGCTCCAGTTCAGCCACATCTCAAATAATAGAGGAAACAGATTAGTCTAGTATTAATATAAATAGTAGCAGAAATTGCATTATGAGATACACAAAGCACCAATGCAATATCTACATATATGGAAGTCCAGGATAAATTTCACAAGCATACAATCAAGACAGGGTAGAAGCATGATTGAGAATGTGACATAGAAGATCACAATACAGGTTTTACCAAGTATAGCTGAGTATAGGGCATAATAACAAGAAATGCAAGCAGTTTGGACACGTGACTGCAGTTTTCAAGCCAAGGAAATAAGAAACATGTATCAGTTCGTAGTTTATAAAATATAACACATGATGACATAGTGCTACTTCTCAGCTCGGATGCCAGCCCCCAGTTGTCACTGGCTTCCTCGTGTCCGTCATAGGAAAGCAGGAACAGCCATGGTCACTGCTAGGTGCAGTCCCTGAGACATTAAAGATTCAGACCAACCCTGGCTCGTCATCACACTTCACTCATCATAAACGCAATAGAAAGGAAAACGAGTATGCATCAGCAATTGGATGTCGCTGGCAGAGCTCACCAGGTGATTAGGAGTAGCTAGTCGAGGTTGTTGAGCATGTTGATGACCATCTTGTAGTCGGTGGCTAGTTACCTCAAACAAAAATGAATAAACACAGAGTTCAGTTTCATGAACTCTAAAGCATAAACTAGGATGACAACCACTAAGCTGAAAGTTTTAGATATATGCCCAACTACTAGTAGACCAATGTGATATGCAACAGGTAAATTAGAACACTACCAACTAATGCACTAACGGTGATAGCAGAGTGAGTGGAATAACTCACTAGGAATGCAAATGGCAAGTGCATGTATATCCAATATAGCAATGATGACAAAAAGTGAAGATACAATGTGACATTGATGGGAACATGAAGCTACAATGTGCCCATCTCAGCATAAGGCTAACAGACCAAACAAATAATAATAGACAGTGCAGTTGATATGAGGGGTGTGGACATGACAGATTCATGTTAACTTAATTAAAAAATAGATGTTGTTGCAGGTCAAAATAAGTAAAACTTAATCTAGCAGATCTAAATACACATACAACATGAAGGCAGGGTATGTAGATACAATAATGAAACAAGTATCATAGGCTAACAAATGATCAGAAATGATCATAGGGTAACAAATTTGATTTATATAACATGTATCATAGGCTAACAAATGGTCTGAAATGTGATAAATAAGAACAGAATATTAACAACAACCAAACTTCAAATCAGGACATCTACATAGTATCAAAACATACTGGAGACAACAGCAATCAATCAACAGAAGTAGTACCACCGCCCGTAGATCTACTCCAAACTACTAAGCGATCGAGGGGAATCTACGATATTCGATCTACGATACAACTATAGATGATCAAGGAACAAGAACAGGAGAGCACCTCGTAGGAGAGCACAGTCGGGAAGCGCGCCGGCATGGCGGGGTGTCGACGAAGGGGGTGAGGCACAACCAGGACATTCCGACCTGCTCCACGAAGTTGTCGGTGTAGAAGTCCTTGTAGAAGTTGTCGGTGTAGAAGCCTAGCAGGTGCTCCCACCGGTGTTGATGAGGAAGACCCATGTGGAGGGGATCTGGTTGAGGATGGCACCGAACACGGAGCAACAGGGGCCAGACAGTGCTCCCACAGATGTTGGTGTGGAGGCTCGTGTCGCACCCTCGCACCTAGTGGCGACTTTAGAAAGATCTTGTGGGGAGGGAGGAGAAGATCTTGTGGGTGTCATGGTGGGAGAAGGGGATGAAGGGGAGCGAGCTCGGCGGCTGTCTATGGCGGCGGGTCTGAGCGGGATTAGGGTTGGAGGGGCTGGGAGTGGGAAGGGGATCCCTCTCCATCGTGATCTGGATGGGTGGCATCATGGCGGCGGTGGAGAGTGGATAGCTAGGGTTTGAGGGGAGCTTTTGGGCGTTGGATTGTGACCCTATGGACGGCCAAGATCGAGCTTGGGAGGTTGATCTCTGGCATTGTGGTTCCTGCACTCATTGGTTGGAGAATGTGTCTAGAAATTCAATTGTCAAAAAGGGGTATTTTATGAAACAACCACCAAATGAAAGCTTCAAAATACTACAACCATATTTTTCATAAATACTACACCACGTTGCATTGACAATGTCTCAACCGGGGTATCTAAAACTTTTCCGTGCACTCCTCGCGAAAAAACAAATTTCTGCCGAATCAGCAGGAAGTGGGTCCAGTTTGAACTACGGGTACATGATCTAAGGCTCATGAGTTTTTGAAAACATCATTTCTAGGTTCACAATATACTGTTTTATTAGAGATCCAATGCAAGTTCAGCGAGGGTCACCCCCTAGCTAAGAACCTTCATGCCTGCCGTTTTGACCATAGTTTGAAACGGGCATAAAAAATTCAAAAACGGTCCAAACAAGCTTAATCCTCCGCGTGGTGTCGTATTATGTGACATAGTTGCAAGGAAAAATAGCAAACATGGTATATTGCAAATATCTTGAAAAAACCTTCACAGAAATGACCTATCATGTTCGAGGTTTCATGGCTTTCAGGTCAAACGACCAATGTTATGGCCAGAATCGCGACATAGTTTGTGATATTCTGCCCATATTGTGCATGCATGCGCCTATTGGGATGGCTAACAATGTTGAAGGAGGAAGTTTTCCTTTTCGTCGCTCGAAAAATGCATTTTCCATTTTTCGAGTGTCAAAAAGGGGTATTTTGTGAAACAACCACCAAATGAAAGCTTCAAAATACTACAACCCTATTTTTCATAAATACAAGACCACGTTGCATTGACAATGTCCCAACCCGGGTATCTAAAACTTTTCCGTGCACCCCTTGCGAAAAAGACAAATTTCTGCCGAATCAGCATGAAGTGGGTCCAGTTTGAACTACAAGTACCTGATCTAAGGCTCATGATTTTTAGAAAAAATCATTTCTAGGTTCACAATATACTGTTTTATTAGAGATCCAATGCAAGTTCAGCGAGGGTCATCCCCTAGCTAAGAACCTTCATGCCCGCTGTTTTGACCATAGTTTGAAACGGGCATAAAAAATTCAAAAACGGTCCAAACAAGGTTAATCGTCCGCGTGGTGTCGTATTATGTGGCATAGTTGCAAGGAAAAATACCAAACTTGGTATATTGCAAATATCTTGAAAAAACCTTCACAGAAATGACCTATCATGTTCGAGGTTTCATGGCTTTCAGGTCAAACGACCAATATTATGGCCAGAATCGTGGCATACTTTGTGATATTATGCCCATATTGTGCATGCATGTGTATATTGAGATGGCTAACAATATTGAAGGAGGAACTTTTCCTTTTCATCGCTTGAAAAATGCATTTTCCATTTTTCGAGTGTCAAAAAGGGGTATTTTGTGAAACAACCACCAAATTAAAGCTTCAAAATACTACAACCCTATTTTTCATAAATACAAGACCACGTGGAATTGA
This sequence comes from Avena eriantha, assembly GCA_910589775.1. Lineage (NCBI taxonomy): Eukaryota > Viridiplantae > Streptophyta > Magnoliopsida > Poales > Poaceae > Avena > Avena eriantha. The sequence continues at coordinate 111,409,915 of OU342745.1, forward strand.
CAATGTCCCAACCAGGGTATCTAAAACTTTTCCGTGCACCCCTCGCGAAAAAGACAAATTTCTGCCGAATCTGGTAGGAAGTGGGTCCAGTTTGAACTACGGGTACATGATCTAAGGCTCATGATTTTTTGAAAAAATCATTTCTAGGTTCACAATATACTATTTTATTAGAGATCCAATGCAAGTTCAGCGAGGGTCATCCCCTAGCTAAGAACCTTCATGCCCGCCATTTTGACCATAGTTTGAAATAGGCATAAAAAATTCAAAAACGGTCCAAACAAGGTTAATCCTCCACATGGTATCGTATTATGTGACATAGTTGTAAGGAAAAATACCAAACTTGGTATATTGCAAATATCTTGAAAAAACCTTCACAGAAATGACCTATCATGTTCGAGGTTTCATGGCTCTCAGGTCAAACGACCAATGTTATGGCCAGAATCGCGACATACTTTGTGATATTCTGCCCATATTGTGCATGCATGTGCATATTGAGATGGCTAACAATATTGAAGGAGGAAGTTTTCCTTTTCGTCGCTCGAAAAATGCATTTTCCATTTTTCGAGTGTCAAAAAGGGGTATTTTGTGAAACAACCACCAAATGAAAGCTTCAAAATACTACAACCCTATTTTTCATAAATACAAGACCACTTGGCATTGACAATGTCCTAACCGGGGTATCTAAAACTTTTCGTGCACCCCTCGCGAAAAAGACAAATTCCTGCCGAATCGGGTAGTAAGTGGTCCGATTTGAACTATGGGTACATGATTTTTTGAAAAAATCATTTCTAGGTTCACAATATGCTATTTTATCAGAGATCTAATGCAAGTTCATCGAGGCTCAAAACCTATACGAGTCACTCCCGTTGTTTTGACCGCGTCTGGAAATTGGCATAACTAATTAAAAACATTTAAAAAATATAAATCCTTGACATTGTATAATTTTATATGAAAAGAAAGTTATGCACCTCCTAAAGATAAACTAAATTGATTTTTATATCATTTCAATCCGAAGTCATATGAAAAATTATAGAAAAATTAAGTTTTTAGACTTTTTGGGAAAAAAATCCCTCCACTTAGGTGGGCTAAAACTTTACAAGAAGCCCATAAATTTTAAGTAAAATCGACCTACTAATAACTATTGGGCTGGCCCAGTCGGTAGGGCAAATTATTTAGGATAAAAAAGAGGAGGCCATTTCCGCTGAGGCCCAGGTCCAGGCCCAACACTGTCTAGGAATATACAACACGGTTTCACATGGGATATTTACGCAAACACTTCGTTAGTCCATTGGCTTGGTTCCCTTACCGGGAGGTATTGGTCGTGGGTTCGACCCCCTTGGCTCTCGTTTTTTGGCTTAATTTCTAGTAGGTTCGCTATACAAAAAATAGCATGCGCTATTTATTGTCATCAACGTGGTGTTAGTGTAGTGGTCTTTTTCCCTAAGTGGTAGGAGGAGGTCGTGGGTTCGAAGCCCCTGCCCGCCCAATTTTTTTCCTTAATTTCCAAGTCGGTTCGCCATATACAAAAATATCATGCGTTGTTAGTTAACGTCAATGAAGTGTTAGTGTAGTGGTTGTGTTCCCTGAGTGGTAGGAGGAGGTCGTGGGTTCGAAGCCCCTGCTCTCCCAATTTTTTTCCTTAATTTCCAAGACGGTTCACCAAATACAAAAATATCATGCGTTGTTAGTTAATGTGAATGAAGTGTTAGTGTAGTGGTCTTGTTCCTTGATAGGTAGGAGGAGGTTGTGGGTTCAATGCCCTTGGCCACCTAATTTTTTGCCTTAATTTCTGGGGCACTGCATGGTATATCAAAATGATAGGTAGACCCCACTATTTAGTGATACTATAATAAGATACCAAATTCACTTGTAGACCCCACACAAATGGACATGTCACATGACACATAGACAAACTGCTTAGGTGGCAGTCTAGTCACCCTCTTTATACTTTAGAATATATTGTTATTTTATGAGATGACCATATAAATTGGTCATAGTCTCCCACATAACTAGCTTTGGACCAGTCATATCCATCTATGACCATTTCGTGTTAGAACACTATGACCTTTTTGACAAAATTGGTCATTATTTTTTAAGGTTTGGACCCTCCCAAATTCCCTACGACCAACTGGTTCAGAATGGTCATTGATCTATGACCAAAAAATCCATGGTCGTTATTAAAAGGTCACTTGTGAGCAGATTTCTTGTAGTGTCTGTTCTTCTCACAAACCACATACGGATCCACCAGTGTCATTGCATGTGTGTTCTTTTCACAAATCATAGCTAGAGCCATTTCATGTGTGTTCTTTTCATTAACCACATCTAGAGTCATTACATGTGTGTTCTTTTCACATACCACATATGGATCCACCAGAGTTCATTGCATGCCTGTTCTTTCCACAAACCACAGCTAGAGTCATTGCATGTCTATTCTTCTCACAAACCACACATGAATCCACCAGAGTCATTGCATATGTGTTTTTTTCACAAACCACAGCTAGAGTCATTGCATGTCTGTTCTTTTCACAAACCACATCTAGAGTCATTGCATGTGTGTTCTTCTCACAAACTACATATCGATACACCAGAGTTCATTGCACGTGTGTTCTTTTCACAAACCACAACTAGAGTCATTGCATCTCTGTTCTTCTCACAAACCACAAATGGATCCACCAGTATCATTGCATGTTTGTTCTTTTCACAAACCACATCTAGAGTCATTGCATGTGTGTTCTTCTCACAAACCACATATGGATCCACCAGAGTTCATTGCATGTTTGTTCTTTTCACAAACCACAACTAGAGTCATTGCATGTCTGTTTTTCTCACAAACCACACATGGATCTACTAGTGTCATTGCATTTTTGTTCTTTAAACAAACCACAGCTAGAGTCATTGGATGTCTATTCTATACACAAACTACATATGGATCCACCAGTGTTATTGGATGTCTGTTCTTTTGAAAAACCACATCTAGAGTCATTGCATGTGTGTTCTTTTCACAAACCACATATGGATCAACCAGCGTGATTTCATGTGTGTTCTTTTCATTAACCACAACTAGATTCATTGCATGTATGTTCTTTTCACAAACCACATATGGATCCACCGGTGTAATTGCATGTGTGTTCTTTTCACAAACCAAGCTTGAGTCGTTGCGTGTGTGTTCTTTTCATTAACCACATCTAGAGTCATTGCATGTTTGTTCTTCTCACAAACCACATATGGATCCACTAGTGTCATTGCATGTCTGTTCTTTTCACAAACCACAGCTAGAGTCATTGCATGTGTGTTCTTTTCATTAACCACATCCAGAGTCATTGCATGTGTGTTATTTTCACAAACCACATATGGATCCACCAGAGTTCATTGCATGTCTGTTCTTTTCACAAACCAGAGCTAGAGGCATTGCATGTCTATTCTTCTCACAAACCACACATGGATCCACCAGAGTCATTGCATGTGTGTACTTTTCACAAACCACAGCCAGAGTCATTACATGTCTGTTCTTTTCACAAACAACATCTACAGTCATTGCATGTGTGTTCTCCTCACAAACCACATACGGATCCACTGGAGTTCATTGTATGTGTGTTCTTTTCACAAACCACATCTTGAGTCATTGCATGTCTGTTCTTCTCACAAATCACACATGGATCCACCAGTGTCATTGCATGTGTGTTCTTTTCACAAACCACATCTAGAGGCATTGGATGTCTGTTCTTTTCACAAACCACATCTTGAGTCCTTGCATGTGTGTTCTTCTCACAAACTACATATGGATCAACCAGAGTTCATTGCATGTCTGTTCTTTTCACAAACAACATCTAGAGTCATTGCATGTGTGTTCTTCTCACAAACCACATATGGATCCACTAGAGTTCATTGCATGTTTGTCCTTCTCACAAACTACAGATGGATCCACAAGTGTCATTGCATGTGTGTTCTTTTCACAAACCACACCTAGAGTCGTTGCATGTGTGTTATTTTCATTTACTACATCCAGAGTTATTGCATGTGTGTTCTTTTCACAAACCACATATGGATCCACCAGTGTCATTGGATGTCTGCTCTTTTCAGAAACCACATCCTGAGTCATTGAATTGTGTTCTTTTCACAAACCACATATGGATCATCCTGTGTGATTGCATGTGTGTTCTTTTCCTTAACCACATCTAGATTCATTGCATGTCTGTTCTTTTTGCAAACGACATATGGATCCACCAGTGTCGTTGCATGGGTGTTCTTTTCACAAACCATAGCTTGAGGCATTGAATGTGGGTTCTTTTCATTAACCACATCTAGAGTCATTGCATGTCTGTTCTACTCACAAACCACATACGGATCCACCAGTGTCATTGCATGTGTGTTCTTTTCACAAACCATAGCTAGAGTCATTTCATGTGTGTTCTTTTCATTAACCACATCCAGAGTCATTACATGTGTGTTCTTTTCACAAACCACATATGGATCCACCAGAGTTCATTGCATGCCTGTTCTTTTCACAAACCACAGCTAGAGTCATTGCATGTCTATTCTTCTCACAAACCACACATGGATCCACCAGAGTCATTGCATGTGTGTTCTTTTCACAAACCACAGCTAGAGTCATTGCATGTATGTTCTTTTCACAAACCACATCTAGAGTCATTGCATGTGTGTTCTTATCACAAACCACATATGGATACACCAGAGTTCATTGCATGTGTGTTCTTTTCACAAACCACAACTAGAGTCATTGCATCTCTATTCTTCTCACAAACCACAAATAGATCCACAAGTATCATTGCATGTTTGTTCTTTTCAAAAACCACATCTAGAGTCATTAGATGTCTATTCTTTTCACAAACCACATCTAGAGTCATTGCATGTGTGTTCTTCTCACAAACCACATATGGATCCACCAGAGTTCATTGCATTTTGGTTCTTTTCACAAACCACAACTAGAGTCATTGCATGTCTGTTTTTCTCACAAACCACACACGGATCTACTAGTGTCATTGCATTTTTGTTCTTTAAACAAACCACAGCTAGAGTCATTGGATGTCTGTTCTATACACAAACTACATATGGATCCACCAGTGTTATTGGATGTCTGTTCTTTTGAAAAACCACATCTAGAGTCATTGCATGTGTGTTCTATTCACAAACCACATATGGATCAAACAGCGTGATTTCATGTGTGTTCTTTTCATTAACCACAACTAGATTCATTGCATGTATGTTCTTTTCACAAACCACATATGGATCCACCGGTGTAATTGCATGTGTGTTCTTTTCACAAACCAAGCTTGAGTCATTGCGTGTGTGTTCTTTTCATTAACCACATCTAGAGTCATTGCATGTTTGTTCTTCTCACAAACCACATATGGATCCACTAGTGTCATTGCATGTCTGTTCTTTTCACAAACCACAGCTAGAGTCATTGCATGTGTGTTCTTTTCATTAACCACATCCAGAGTCATTGCATGTGTGTTATTTTCACAAACCACATATGGATCCACCAGAGTTCATTGCATGTCTGTTCTTTTCACAAACCAGAGCTAGAGGCATTGCATGTCTATTCTTCTCACAAACCACACATGGATCCACCAGAGTCATTGCATGTGTGTACTTTTCACAAACCACAGCTAGAGTCATTACATGTCTGTTCTTTTCACAAACAACATCTAGAGTCATTGCATGTGTGTTCTTCTCACAAAGCACATACGGATCCACCAGAGTTCATTGCATGTGTGTTCTTTTCACAAACCACATCTAGAGTCATTGCATGTCTGTTCTTCTCACAAACCACACATGGATCCACCAGTGTCATTGCATGTGTGTTCTTTTCACAAACCACATCTAGAGTCATTGGATGTCTGTTCTTTTCACAAACCACATCTTGAGTCCTTGCATGTGTGTTCTTCTCACAAACTACATATGGATCAACCAGAGTTCATTGCATGTCTGTTCTTTTCACAAACAACATCTAGAGTCATTGCATGTGTGTTCTTCTCACAAACCACATATGGATCCACTAGAGTTCATTGCATGTTTGTCCTTCTCACAAACTACAGATGGATCCACAAGTGTCATTGCATGTGTGTTCTTTTCACAAACCACAGCTAGAGTCGTTGCATGTGTGTTATTTTCATTTACTACATCCAGAGTCATTGCATGTGTGTTCTTTTCACAAACCACATATGGATCCACCAGTGTCATTGGATGTCTGCTCTTTTCACAAACCACATCCTGAGTCATTGAATTGTGTTCTTTTCACAAACCACATATGGATCCTCCAGTGTGATTGCATGTGTGTTCTTTTCCTTAACCACATCTAGATTCATTGCATGTCTGTTCTTTTTGCAAACGACATATGGATCCACCAGTGTCGTTGCATGTGTGTTCTTTTCACAAACCATAGCTTGAGGCATTGAATGTGTGTTCTTTTCATTAACCACATCTAGAGTCATTGCATGTCTGTTCTACTCACAAATCACATACGGATCCACCAGTGTCATTGCATGTGTATTCTTTTCACAAACCATAGCTAGAGTCATTTCATGTGTGTTCTTTTCATTAACCACATCTAGAGTCATTACATGTGTGTTCTTTTCACAAACCACATATGGATCCACCAGAGTTCATTGCATGCCTGTTCTTTTCACAAACCACAGCTAGAGTCATTGCATGTCTATTCTTCTCACAAACCACACATGGATCCACCAGAGTCATTGCATGTGTGTTCTTTTCACAAACCATAGCTAGAGTCATTGCATGTATGTTCTTTTCACAAACCACATCTAGAGTCATTGCATGTGTGTTCTTATGACAAACCACATATGGATACACCAGAGTTCATTGCATGTGTGTTCTTTTCACAAACCACAACTAGAGTCATTGCATCTCTATTCTTCTCACAAACCACAAATAGATCCACCAGTATCATTGCATGTTTGTTCTTTTCAAAAACCACATCTAGAGTCATTAGATGTCTATTCTTTTCACAAACCACATCTAGAGTCATTGCATGTGTGTTCTTCTCACAAACCAAATATGGATCAACGAGAGTTCATTGCATGTTTGTTCTTTTCACAAACCACAACTAGAGTCATTGCATGTATGTTTTTCTCACAAACCACACATGGATCTACTAGTGTCATTGCATTTGTGTTCTTCAAACAAACCACAGCTAGAGTCATTGGATATCTATTATATTCACAAACTACATATGGATCCACCAGTGTTATTGGATGTCTGTTCTTTTGACAAACCACATCTAGAGTCATTGCATGTGTGTTCTTTTCACAAACCACATATGGATCAACCAGCGTGATTGCATGTGTGTTCTTTTCATTAACCACAACTAGATTCATTGCATGTATGTTCTTTTCACAAACCACATATGGATCCACCGGTGTAATTGCATGTGTGTTCTTTTCACAAACCAAGCTTGAGTCATTGCGTGTGTGTTCTTTTCATTAACCACATCTAGAGTCATTGCATGATTGTTCTTCTCACAAACCACATATGGATCCACTAGTGTCATTGCATGTGTGTTCTTTTCACAAAACACAGCTAGAGTCATTGCATGTGTGTTCTTTTCATTAACCACATCCAGAGTCATTGCATGTGTGTTATTTTCACAAACCACATATGGATCCACCAGAGTTCATTGCATGTCTGTTCTTTTCACAAACCAGAGCTAGAGGCATTGCATGTCTATTCTTCTCACAAACCACACATGGATCTACTAGTGTCATTGCATTTTTGTTCTTTAAACAAACCACAGCTAGAGTCATTGGATGTCTGTTCTATACACAAACTACATATGGATCCACCAGTGTTATTGGATGTCTGTTCTTTTGACAAACCACATCTAGAGTCATTGCATGTGTGTTCTTTTCACAAACCACATATGGATCAACCAGCGTGATTGCATGTGTGTTCTTTTCATTAACCACAACTAGATTCATTGCATGTATGTTCTTTTCACAAACCACATATGGATCCACCGGTGTAATTGCATGTGTGTTCTTTTCACAAACCAAGCTTGAGTCATTGCGTGTGTGTTCTTTTCATTAACCACATCTAGAGTCATTGCATGATTGTTCTTCTCACAAACCACATATGGATCCACTAGTGTCATTGCATGTGTGTTCTTTTCACAAAACACAGCTAGAGTCATTGCATGTGTGTTCTTTTCATTAACCACATCCAGAGTCATTGCATGTGTGTTATTTTCACAAACCACATATGGATCCACCAGAGTTCATTGCATGTCTGTTCTTTTCACAAACCAGAGGTAGAGGCATTGCATGTCTATTCTTCTCACAAACCACACATGGATCTACTAGTGTCATTGCATTTTTGTTCTTTAAACAAACCACAGCTAGAGTCATTGGATGTCTGTTCTATACACAAACTACATATGGATCCACCAGTGTTATTGGATGTCTGTTCTTTTGAAAAACCACATCTAGAGTCATTGCATGTGTGTTCTATTCACAAACCACATATGGATCAACCAGCGTGATTTCATGTGTGTTCTTTTCATTAACCACAACTAGATTCATTGCATGTATGTTCTTTTCACAAACTACATATGGATCCACCGGTGTAATTGCATGTGTGTTCTTTTCACAAACCAAGCTTGAGTCATTGCGTGTGTGTTCTTTTCATTAACCACATCTAGAGTCATTGCATGTTTGTTCTTCTCACAAACCACATATGGATCCACTAGTGTCATTGCATGTCTGTTCTTTTCACAAACCACAGCTAGAGTCATTGCATGTGTGTTCTTTTCATTAACCACATCCAGAGTCATTGCATGTGTGTTCTTTTCACAAACCACATATGGATCCACCAGAGTTCATTGCATGTCTGTTCTTTTCACAAACCAGAGCTAGAGGCATTGCATGTCTATTCTTCTCACAAACCACACATGGATCCACCAGAGTCATTGCATGTGTGTACTTTTCACAAACCACAGCTAGAGTCATTACATGTCTGTTCTTTTCACAAACAACATCTAGAGTCATTGCATGTGTGTTCTTCTCACAAAGCACATACGGATCCACCAGAGTTCATTGCATGTGTGTTCTTTTCACAAACCACATCTAGAGTCATTGCATGTCTGTTCTTCTCACAAACCACACATGGATCCACCAGTGTCATTGCATGTGTGTTCTTTTCACAAACCACATCTAGAGTCATTGGATGTCTGTTCTTTTCACAAACCACATCTTGAGTCCTTGCATGTGTGTTCTTCTCACAAACTACATATGGATCAACCAGAGTTCATTGCATGTCTGTTCTTTTCACAAACAACATCTAGAGTCATTGCATGTGTGTTCTTCTCACAAACCACATATGGATCCACTAGAGTTCATTGCATGTTTGTCCTTCTCACAAACTACAGATGGATCCACAAGTGTCATTGCATGTGTGTTCTTTTCACAAACCACAGCTAGAGTCGTTGCATGTGTGTTATTTTCATTTACTACATCCAGAGTCATTGCATGTGTGTTCTTTTCACAAACCACATATGGATCCACCAGTGTCATTGGATGTCTGCTCTTTTCACAAACCACATCCTGAGTCATTGAATTGTGTTCTTTTCACAAACCACATATGGATCCTCCAGTGTGATTGCATGTGTGTTCTTTTCCTTAACCACATCTAGATTCATTGCATGTCTGTTCTTTTTGCAAACGACATATGGATCCACCAGTGTCGTTGCATGTGTGTTCTTTTCACAAACCATAGCTTGAGGCATTGAATGTGTGTTCTTTTCATTAACCACATCTAGAGTCATTGCATGTCTGTTCTACTCACAAATCACATACGGATCCACCAGTGTCATTGCATGTGTATTCTTTTCACAAACCATAGCTAGAGTCATTTCATGTGTGTTCTTTTCATTAACCACATCTAGAGTCATTACATGTGTGTTCTTTTCACAAACCACATATGGATCCACCAGAGTTCATTGCATGCCTGTTCTTTTCACAAACCACAGCTAGAGTCATTGCATGTCTATTCTTCTCACAAACCACACATGGATCCACCAGAGTCATTGCATGTGTGTTCTTTTCACTAACCATAGCTAGAGTCATTGCATGTATGTTCTTTTCACAAACCACATCTAGAGTCATTGCATGTGTGTTCTTATGACAAACCACATATGGATACACCAGAGTTCATTGCATGTGTGTTCTTTTCACAAACCACAACTAGAGTCATTGCATCTCTATTCTTCTCACAAACCACAAATAGATCCACCAGTATCATTGCATGTTTGTTCTTTTCAAAAACCACATCTAGAGTCATTAGATGTCTATTCTTTTCACAAACCACATCTAGAGTCATTGCATGTGTGTTCTTCTCACAAACCAAATATGGATCAACGAGAGTTCATTGCATGTTTGTTCTTTTCACAAACCACAACTAGAGTCATTGCATGTATGTTTTTCTCACAAACCACACATGGATCTACTAGTGTCATTGCATTTGTGTTCTTCAAACAAACCACAGCTAGAGTCATTGGATATCTATTATATTCACAAACTACATATGGATCCACCAGTGTTATTGGATGTCTGTTCTTTTGACAAACCACATCTAGAGTCATTGCATGTGTGTTCTTTTCACAAACCACATATGGATCAACCAGCGTGATTGCATGTGTGTTCTTTTCATTAACCACAACTAGATTCATTGCATGTATGTTCTTTTCACAAACCACATATGGATCCACCGGTGTAATTGCATGTGTGTTCTTTTCACAAACCAAGCTTGAGTCATTGCGTGTGTGTTCTTTTCATTAACCACATCTAGAGTCATTGCATGATTGTTCTTCTCACAAACCACATATGGATCCACTAGTGTCATTGCATGTGTGTTCTTTTCACAAAACACAGCTAGAGTCATTGCATGTGTGTTCTTTTCATTAACCACATCCAGAGTCATTGCATGTGTGTTATTTTCACAAACCACATATGGATCCACCAGAGTTCATTGCATGTCTGTTCTTTTCACAAACCAGAGCTAGAGGCATTGCATGTCTATTCTTCTCACAAACCACACATGGATCTACTAGTGTCATTGCATTTTTGTTCTTTAAACAAACCACAGCTAGAGTCATTGGATGTCTGTTCTATACACAAACTACATATGGATCCACCAGTGTTATTGGATGTCTGTTCTTTTGAAAAACCACATCTAGAGTCATTGCATGTGTGTTCTATTCACAAACCACATATGGATCAACCAGCGTGATTTCATGTGTGTTCTTTTCATTAACCACAACTAGATTCATTGCATGTATGTTCTTTTCACAAACTACATATGGATCCACCGGTGTAATTGCATGTGTGTTCTTTTCACAAACCAAGCTTGAGTCATTGCGTGTGTGTTCTTTTCATTAACCACATCTAGAGTCATTGCATGTTTGTTCTTCTCACAAACCACATATGGATCCACTAGTGTCATTGCATGTCTGTTCTTTTCACAAACCACAGCTAGAGTCATTGCATGTGTGTTCTTTTCATTAACCACATCCAGAGTCATTGCATGTGTGTTCTTTTCACAAACCACATATGGATCCACCAGAGTTCATTGCATGTCTGTTCTTTTCACAAACCAGAGCTAGAGGCATTGCATGTCTATTCTTCTCACAAACCACACATGGATCCACCAGAGTCATTGCATGTGTGTACTTTTCACAAACCACAGCTAGAGTCATTACATGTCTGTTCTTTTCACAAACAACATCTAGAGTCATTGCATGTGTGTTCTTCTCACAAAGCACATACGGATCCACCAGAGTTCATTGCATGTGTGTTCTTTTCACAAACCACATCTAGAGTCATTGCATGTCTGTTCTTCTCACAAACCACACATGGATCCACCAGTGTCATTGCATGTGTGTTCTTTTCACAAACCACATCTAGAGTCATTGGATGTCTGTTCTTTTCACAAACCACATCTTGAGTCCTTGCATGTGTGTTCTTCTCACAAACTACATATGGATCAACCAGAGTTCATTGCATGTCTGTTCTTTTCACAAACAACATCTAGAGTCATTGCATGTGTGTTCTTCTCACAAACCACATATGGATCCACTAGAGTTCATTGCATGTTTGTCCTTCTCACAAACTACAGATGGATCCACAAGTGTCATTGCATGTGTGTTCTTTTCACAAACCACAGCTAGAGTCGTTGCATGTGTGTTATTTTCATTTACTACATCCAGAGTCATTGCATGTGTGTTCTTTTCACAAACCACATATGGATCCACCAGTGTCATTGGATGTCTGCTCTTTTCACAAACCACATCCTGAGTCATTGAATTGTGTTCTTTTCACAAACCACATATGGATCCTCCAGTGTGATTGCATGTGTGTTCTTTTCCTTAACCACATCTAGATTCATTGCATGTCTGTTCTTTTTGCAAACGACATATGGATCCACCAGTGTCGTTGCATGTGTGTTCTTTTCACAAACCATAGCTTGAGGCATTGAATGTGTGTTCTTTTCATTAACCACATCTAGAGTCATTGCATGTCTGTTCTACTCACAAATCACATACGGATCCACCAGTGTCATTGCATGTGTATTCTTTTCACAAACCATAGCTAGAGTCATTTCATGTGTGTTCTTTTCATTAACCACATCTAGAGTCATTACATGTGTGTTCTTTTCACAAACCACATATGGATCCACCAGAGTTCATTGCATGCCTGTTCTTTTCACAAACCACAGCTAGAGTCATTGCATGTCTATTCTTCTCACAAACCACACATGGATCCACCAGAGTCATTGCATGTGTGTTCTTTTCACAAACCACAGCTAGAGTCATTGCATGTATGTTCTTTTCACAAACCACATCTAGAGTCATTGCATGTGTGTTCTTATCACAAACCACATATGGATACACCAGAGTTCATTGCATGTGTGTTCTTTTCACAAACCACAACTAGAGTCATTGCATCTCTATTCTTCTCACAAACCACAAATAGATCCACCAGTATCATTGCATGTTTGTTCTTTTCAAAAACCACATCTAGAGTCATTAGATGTCTATTCTTTTCACAAACCACATCTAGAGTCATTGCATGTGTGTTCTTCTCACAAACCACATATGGATCCACCAGAGTTCATTGCATGTTTGTTCTTTTCACAAACCACAACTAGAGTCATTGCATGTCTGTTTTTCTCACAAACCACACATGGATCTACTAGTGTCATTGCATTTGTGTTCTTTAAACAAACCACAGCTAGAGTCATTGGATATCTATTATATTCACAAACTACATATGGATCCACCAGTGTTATTGGATGTCTGTTCTTTTGACAAACCACATCTAGAGTCATTGCATGTGTGCTCTTTTCACAAACCACATATGGATCAACCAGCGTGATTGCATGTGTGTTCTTTTCATTAACCACAACTAGATTGATTGCATGTATGTTCTTTTCACAAACCACATATGGATCCACCGGTGTAATTGCATGTGTGTTCTTTTCACAAACCAAGCTTGAGTCATTGCGTGTGTGTTCTTTTCATTAACCACATCTAGAGTCATTGCATGTTTGTTCTTCTCACAAACCACATATGGATCCACTAGTGTCATTGCATGTGTGTTCTTTTCACAAACCACAGCTAGAGTCATTGCGTGTGTGTTCTTTTCATTAACCACATCCAGAGTCATTGCATGTGTGTTCTTTTCACAAACCACATATGGATCCACCAGAGTTCATTGCATGTCTGTTCTTTTCACAAACCAGAGCTAGAGGCATTGCATGTCTATTCTTCTCACAAACCACACATGGATCAACCAGATTCATTGCATGTGTGTACTTTTCACAAACCACAGCTAGAGTCATTACATGTCTGTTCTTTTCACAAACAACATCTAGAGTCATTGCATGTGTGTTCTTCTCACAAACCACATACGGATCCACCAGAGTTCATTGCATGTGTGTTCTTTTCACAAACCACATCTAGAGTCATTGCATGTCTGTTCTTCTCACAAACCACACATGGATCCACCAGTGTTATTGCATGTGTGTTCTCTTCACAACCCACATCTAGAGTCATTGGATGTCTGTTCTTTTCACAAACCACATCCAGAGTCATTGCATGTGTTTTCTTCTCACAAACCACATATGGATCGTCCAGTGTGATTGCATGTGTGTTCTTTTCATTAACCACGACTAGATTCAATGCATGTCTGTTCTTTTCACAAACCACATATGGATCCACCAGTGTAATTGCATGTGTGTTCTTTTCACAAACCACATCTTGAGTCATTGCGTATGTGTTCTTTTCATTAACCACATCTAGAGTCATTGCATGTATGTTCTTCTCACAAACCACATATGGATCCACTAGTGTCATTGCATGTGTGTTCTTTTCAAAAACCACAACTAGAGTCATTGCATGTGTGTTGTTTTCATTAACCACATCCAGAGTCATTGCATGTGTGTTATTTTCACAAACCACATATGGATCCACCAGAGTTCATTGCATGTCTGTTCTTTTCACAAACCAGAGCTAGAGGCATTGCATGTCTATTCTTCTCACAAACCACACATGGATCCACCAGAGTCATTGCATGTGTGTTATTTTCACAAACCACAGCCAGAGTCATTACATGTCTGTTCTTTTCACAAACAACATCTAGAGTCATTGCATGTGTGTTCTTCTGACAAACCACATATGGATCCACCAGAGTTCATTGCAAGTGTGTTCTTTCACAAACCACAGCTAGAGTCATTGGATGTCTGTTCTTCTCACAAATCACAAATGGATCTAGTAGTGTCATTGCAATTGTGTTCTTTAAACAAACCACAGCTAGAGTCATTGGATATCTATTATATTCACAAACTACATATGGATCCACCAGTGTTATTGGATGACTGTTCTTTTGACAAACCACATCTAGAGTCATTGCATGTGTGTTCTTTTCACAAACCACATATGGATCAACCAGCGTGGTTGTATGTGTGTTCTTTTCATTAACCACAACTAGATTCATTGCATGTATGTTCTTTTCACAAACCACATATGGATCCACCGATGTAATTGCATGTGTGTTCTTTTCACAAACCAAGCTTGAGTCATTGCGTGTGTGTTCTTTTCATTAACCACATCTAGAGTCATTGCATGTTTGTTCTTCTCACAAACCACATATGGATCCACTAGTGTCATTGCATGTGTGTTCTTTTCACAAACCACAGCTAGAGTCATTGCATGTGTGTTCTTTTCATTAACCACATCCAGAGTCATTGCATGTGTGTTCTTTTCACAAACCACATATGGATCCACCAGAGTTCATTGCATGTATGTTCTTTTCACAAACCAGTGCTAGAGGCATTGCATGTCTATTCTTCTCACAAACCACACATGGATCCACCAGAGTCATTGCATGTGTGTACTTTTCACAAACCACAGCTAGAGTCATTACATGTATGTTCTTTTCACAAACAACATCTAGAGTCATTGCATGTGTGTTCTTCTCACAAACCACATACGGATCCACCAGAGTTCATTGCATGTGTGTTCTTTTCACAAACCACATCTAGAGTCATTGCATGTCTGTTCTTCTCACAAAACACACATGGATCCACCAGTGTCATTGCATGTGTGTTCTCTTCACAACACACATCTAGAGTCATTGGATGTCTGTTCTTTTCACAAACCACATCCAGAGTCATTGCATGTGTGTTCTTCTCACAAACCACATATGGATCCTCCAGTGTGATTGCATGTGTGTTCTTTTCATTAACCACAACTAGATTCATTGCATGTCTGTTCTTTTCAAAAACCACATATGGATCCACCAGTGTAATTGCATGTGTGTTCTTTTCACAAACCACAGCTTGAGTCATTGCGTATGTGTTCTTTTCATTAACCACATCTAGAGTCATTGCATGTATGTTCTTCTCACAAACCACATATGGATCCACTAGTGTCATTGCATGTGTGTTCTTTTCAAAAACCACAACTAGAGTCATTGCATGTGTGTTGTTTTCATTAACCACATCCAGAGTCATTGCATGTGTGTTATTTTCACAAACCACATATGGATCCACCAGAGTTCATTGCATGTATGCTCTTTTCACAAACCAGAGCTAGAGGCATTGCATGTCTATTCTTCTCACAAACCACACATGGATCCACCAGAGTCATTGCATGTGTGTTATTTTCACAAACCACGGCCAGAGTCAATACATGTCTTTTCTTTTCACAAACAACATCTAGAGTCATTGCATGTGTGTTCTTCTCACAAACCACATATGGATCCACCAGAGTTTATTGCAAGTGTGTTCTTTCACAAACCACACCTAGAGTCATTGGATGTCTGTTCTTCTCACAAATCACACATGGATCCACCAGTGTCATTGCATGTGTGTTCTTTTCACAAACCACATCTTGATTCATTGGATGTCTGTTCTTTTCACAAACCACATCCTGAGTCATTGCATGTGTGTTCTTCTCACAAACCACATAGGGATCAACCAGAGTTCATTGCATGTCTGTTCTTTTCACAAACAACATCTAGAGTCACTGCATGTGTGTTCTTCTCACAAACCACATATGGATCCACTAGAGTTCATTGCATGTTTGTCCTTCTCACAAACTACAGATGGATCCACGAGTGTCATTGCATGTGTGTTCTTTTCACAAACCACAGCTAGAGTCGTTGCATGTGTGTTATTTTCATTTACCACATCCAGAGTCATTGCATGTGTGTTCTTTTCACAAACCACATATGGATCCACCAGTGTCATTGGATGTCTGCTCTTTTCACAAACCACATCCTGAGTCATTGAATTGTGTTCTTTTCACAAACCACATATGGATCCTCCAGTGTGATTGTATGTGTGTTCTTTTCCTTAACCACATCTAGATTCATTGCATGTCTGTTCTTTTTGCAAACGACATATGGATCCACCAGTGTCGTTGCATGTGTGTTCTTTTCACAAACCATAGCTTGAGTCATTGAATGTGTGTTCTTTTCATTAACCACATCAAGAGTCATTGCATGTCTTTTCTACTCACAAACCACATACGGATCCACCAGTGTCATTGCATGTGTGTTCTTTTCACAAACCATAGCTAGAGTCATTTCATGTGTGTTCTTTTCATTAACCACATCCAGAGTCATTACATGTGTGTTCTTTTCACAAACCACATATGGATCCACCAGAGTTCATTGCCGTGTCTGGTGGGTTGCTGGGATCGAGGCGGAGTGGCGTGCACAGTATGGGGTCAAGGCGCGGTCTGTTGCGTCCTAGCGGCGATCGTGCTCTGGCGCGCTTTGGCTGCACGTAGAGAGAAAGGGCGGCGAGGCTGGGGAGTGGTCTAGCGGATGGGGTTGATGGAGGGGTGGACTGTGGGCGACGGTGAGGTCACGCCGTGCTTCGTGGAGCGGCGGAGAGGGGCTGGCGGTCTACTGTGGCGTTGGCAAGGTTGCCCGGCGAGCATGGCGTCGGGGCGGCATGGCACTGTTTCCCTAGGCCATTGGGTAGGTCTTTGATGGCTTGGTTGGGTCTGGGGGAGACAAGGGACTTGAATTGGGTTCAAATGGCTCGACCAAATTTGATCAAAAACAGTATAAGTTAGGCCATTTTGATTCTGCCTGCCAGGTGTTCGGCACAATGGCCGCATGAACAAAATATTTGAATTTTGAGCTAATTTTTTGTGGAGTGATGTATCTTATGCTTGAGGATCTAGGTTTGCTTGGGATTTTGAAATGGAGTTCATTTGAGTGGTTTTTGAATTAGTGTGATCTATACATATGAACTACATTCAATTTTCGATTGTCATTTAAATTTAGTGTTTGAAAGTTTTTGGGATGAAACAAAGTGGGCCTTGGTACATCACTACTTGTACTAGCAAGGGGTGCAAAGAACCACAATTGTTTATGTTAAGATTTGAGTTCTAGGAATAGCCAAAGTAGGCTAGATGATTAAAATGGCAAAAGTGACCATTTGCTTATTTTATTCATTTTGATTTGTTTTTCTTTGGGATTTGTTTGGGGATTATCTAGATGATTTTCATTTCACCTTAGAATCATTTTACAACCAATGGATCACTCAAACATGGTAATTCAAAAGAACTCCTAATTTAAATGCACACACATATGAATGCTGAATCATTTTAAATGGAAAAGTTTTTGTTAACCCTAAATTGGGTAGGTTTGATCTTGATTTAACCTTGTATTAAGTTTTGGGATGTTACAAACCTTCCCTCCTTAAACAAAATTTTGTCCCGAGATTTACGAAAGAAAACTAGGAACTAAAGTGATCTAGAAACTCTATCCTACTGTAATCTTCTTGTTCCCAAGTGGCTACCTCTTGGTATGGTTCCTCCATTGAATCTTGAGAAATTTGATACTCCTAGTCCTGTGGTTCTGTAAGCTTCCTCCAAGATACGGATGGGCACTTCACAATATGCCAGATCCTTGTTGATCTCAACGGCTCGGTGATCGATGTTCTTGAAAACTTCGGTCTTCTCCGGCACTTCTAGGCATTTGCGAAGTAACGAGATAGTGAACACATTGTGGATGGCTGACATCTCTTCAGGTAGTTCCAGTTGATACGATACTTCTCCTCGGCGATTCAGAATCTTGAAGGGTCCGATATATCTGGGGGCTAACTTTCCTTTCAGACTAAAGCGTTGCGTTCCCTTCAATGGAGAAACCTTGAGATATACAAAATCTCCGACATTGAAAGTCAGGTCTCTCCTTCTCTTTTCAGCATAACTCTTCTGTCTGGATTGGGCGGTCTTGAGTAGTTCACGGACTTTGTGAACCTTCTGTTCAGCTTCTCGTAGAATGTCGGGTCCAAAAATCTGACTCTCTCCTACTTGTGACCAATTCAAAGGGGTACAACACTTTCTTGCATATAGGAACTCGAATGGTGCCATTTGCAAACTGGCTTGATAGTTGTTGTTATATGAGAATTCTGCGAAAGGCAGGCAATCTTCCCATTTTGATTCATACTCCAACACACAAGCTCTCAACATATCTTGTAAGATTTTGTTGACTCTTTTAGTCTGTCCATCAGTTTGCGGGTGATAAGCGGTGCTGAAGTTCAGTTTGGTTCCTAATCCTTCTTGGACTTTCTGCCAAAATCTCGAAGTAAATTGGGTTCCTCGATCTGATACTATGGTCTTGGGGGTTCCATGCATACTAACAATTCTAGCAATGTACAACTCTGCTAGCTTCAAACTCGGATAGATAGTCTTGACAGGTATAAAGTGAGCTACCTTGGACAGTCTATCAATGATGACCCAGATTGAGTCATTTCCCCTACTAGAAGTAGGCAAACCGATGATAAAGTCCATTCGACAGAATCCCATTTCCATTCCGGAATCTGCAATGGTTGCAACAGTCCTGCGGGTCTCTGATCCTCTGCTTTAACTCTTTGACAGATGTCACACTTGGCGATGTAGCTTCTGATTTCTCTCTTCATCTCGTGCCACCAAAATTGCTCTTTCACATCTTGATACATCTTCGTTCCTCCGGGGTGGATAGAATAAAGAGTATCGTGAGCTTCCTGCATGATAACTTGCTTCAGCTCCAAATCTGCTAGCACACAGATACGTCCTTTGGACCACATAACTCCTTCTTCGTCTTCGGTGAATCTAGGTAACTTTCCTGTACCAATACGATGTTTGACTCTGTCGATACTTTCATTTCCGTTCTGGGCTTCCTTGATTTGGCTGATCAAAGTGGGTTGAAGTTCAATACTAGCTAAAAATCCTCTACTAACTAGTTCAGTTCTAAACTGCTCCAACTCCTCATGCAAACTTGGTTGCTTACTTCTTGATCATGGTGTTTAGCCTACACGGCAATCTGCTAAGAGCATCCGCTACCACATTGGCTTTGCCGGGGTGATAGTGAATGTCAAGGTCATAATCCTTGATTAACTCTATCCATCTCCTTTGCCTCATGTTCAGCTCCTTCTGAGTGAAAATATACTTCAAGCTCTTGTGATCTGAGTAAATTCACAACGATTACCCATAAGATAATGACGCCATGTCTTCAATGACAAAACTATGGCTGCTAACTCAGGATCATGGGTTAGATAGTTCTGCTCATGCTGCTTTAGTTGTCGATACAGATAAGCGATGACTTTGCCTTCTTGCATCAATACACATCCGAGACCAATCTTGGATGCATCACAATACACATCAAACGGCTTCTTGATATCTGGCATGATCAATATTGGGGCTGAAATCAATCTCTTCTTCAATTCTTGGAAACTGGCTTCACATTTGTCGGTCCATTAAAACTTCTTGTCCTTCAACAATTGGGTCATGGGTCTGGCGATGCTCGAGAATCCTTCTACGAACTTGCGGCAATATCCCGCCAATCCAAGAAATGCATGGACTTGGGTTTGAGTGGTTGGGGCTTCCCATGCTTTAACGTCTTTGATCTTGGTGGGATCAACGGAGACTCCTCTAGCAAACACAATATGTCCTAGGAATCCTACTTCTTTCAGCCAAAACTCACATTTGCTAAACTTGGCATATAACTGATGCTCTCTCAGGGTTTCTAGGATGATTCTTAGATGTTTTTCATGCTCTTCTTCTAACTTGGAGTAGATAAGGATATCGTCGATAAACACAACGACAAACTTATCTAGGAAATTCATAAAGATCATATTCATGAGATTCATGAAATAAGCAGGGGCATTGGTTAATCCAAAAGACATGACCGATACTCGTATAAACCATAACGAGCAGTAAAGGCGGTCTTCGGAATATTCGTTGCACGAATCTTAAGTTGGTGATAACCAGTCCTAAGATCAATGTTTGAGAACACCTGGGCACCAGTCAACTGATCAAATAGATCCTCTATGTTTAGCAAAGGGTACTTTTTTTGATGGTGACGTCATTCAGCTTCCTCTAATCGGTGCACAAACGGTTGCCTCCATCTTTCTTGTTGACGAATAACAGTAGTGATCTCCATGGCGATACGCTTGGTTGAATCAAGCCTGTTGCTAACATAGCATCCAACTGTGTCTTCAATTCTACTAACTCTGAGGGGTTCATGCTATAGGGTCTCTGGGCTATGGGCCCGGTTCCAGGGATTAGTTCGATAATGAACTCAATATCCCTATCTAGGGGCATGCCTGGCAATTGATCTGGGAATACGTTGGGGTATTCACAGACTACTCTGACTTGGTCTATGGTGGCTAGGGCTAGACTCTTGTTGCACTTGAATTGACGGGTAAGTTTTCAGATATATGCTCTACTATTACTCTAGAGCTACTGGTCATGGTGATGGATTTCTTACCACAGTCTATCAGTCCTTTATGCTTTGACATCCAATCCATTCCTAGTACTACTTCCAATCCTTTGGTTCCAAGTACTATTAGATTAGCATAAAAATCTATCCCATGTATTCTGATAGGCATAACTTTGCAAATTTTTCTAGCTTTTGTAGTTGAACCGGGAATTTGAACTATCATGACATGCTTCAAGTTGGTTGGGTGGATCTTACTAGTGCATGCAAATTCTTCGGTGACAAATGAGTGTGATGCTCCCGAATCAAACAACACCCTTGCTAAAATTGAGTTGACAAAAAACATACCCAGCACTACATCTGGCGCTTCTTGGGCTTCTTCGGCATTCATGTGGAAGAGACGGCCGTTGCGGTTGTGAGGGTTCCCTCGGGCAAATCTTCTTCCTGGTTGAACACGACGCTGCTGTTGAGCTGGGGCATTCACATTGGTAGTGGCAGAAGTCTTCTTGGGGCACTCATTGGAATAGTGACCCTTCACTCCACACTCGAAACAAGTGATCTGAGACTTGTCTTTAGCTGCAACGGGCACAGCATTGCTTCCAGTTCTGGGTGCAGTGTTGTTGTTGTTGTTGTTGCTCTTGGGAGGTGCACGGTTGAAATTGATGGTGTTGCCGGGGTTGTTGTTGTTTCCTCCGGACTTCACATTGCCTCCGCTACTATTGGGGTAGCTTGGGAGAGACATTGGGGGTCGGTTGTTTCTTGGTGCATACCCTCACTTCTGGTGACTGTTGGATCTATCTTGGTGCACCATACGACGTTTGCAGTTGTCGTTTGCCTGGTTAATCTTCCCTTCCATCTGAATGGCAGAGACGACTAGCTCTTCGAGATCCTTGAAGCAGGTGTTGACGAGGACAGTCTACATCTTGTCATGCAGTCCGTTCAGGAATCTCTCCTTCTTCTTGGCCTCCGTGTTGATCTCATCAGGTGCATACCTGGCAAGTGACAGAATTTCTCGCGGTACTCCACCACAGTCATTCTGCCTTGTTTCAACTCTGTAAATTCATCCCTCATTCTGGTGACTAGGGCCAGCGGCACGTGGGTGCGGCTGAACTTGATTTTGAAGGCCTCCCAGGTCATCACTTGACCATGGTTCATCAGGCGGATGTTGTTCCATCAGGCTGTTGCATCTGCTGCCAAGTAGTGGGTGGCAAAGAGAACATTCTCGTTGTCATGAACTCTGTCTACTTCCAAGTTGTTCTCCATTGTCTGCAACCAGTCATTAGCATCTAGTGGGTTCGCCGAAGTGCTAAAGAATGGGGGATTGGTATTCTAGAAGTTTTTCAGATTGGATCCTTGATGATCCTGATTTCCATGCCCTTGGTTGTTTTGGGCCATCTGGGCGATCTGCTGCAGTGTTGCTAAGTTGGTCTGGCGCTCTGCCCTGCTTACTTCATGGTCTGCAACTAACATTTGCATAATCTGCAGCATTGGGTCTTGCGATGAGCTGCTCCCTCCGGGGTTTCCACGAGTCATCTGAAGATTGAGGTAGATAAAGGGGTAAAAGGGAAAGTTCTAAGCTTCATGGTTTTGGTTTCAAAGCTAAAACTTTGAGTTTGACTCAGTTTTTGCAACTAACTTCTTTTCATTCCTTCAAACAAGCACACGATAAAAACACACACACACACCACAACAACAACGGAATACAGATGGTTTTAGTAACCATTCTGTAAGCTACAATACATTGGGACCAATATTCCTCACTCTACAATAGTGCTCTAGTGCATCTACTCATCGTCGATGAAGTCGGAGTCATCATCGTCGGTGTGGAAGTCCACGGCATCTTCCTCTAGAAAGTCATCATCATTGCTGAGGTAAGAATCCATATCTCCCTAGATGTTTTCACATTCCTCTTCTTCTTCCTTTGCTGCAAGCTGAGCTTCTTGCTCCTTGATGGTCTTCTTGAGGTCGGCCACCTTCTTGCGAAGACGGTCGATGGTGTGATCCTTCTTTTCGCGTTGGCGGTGAAGAGGCTGATGGTCCTTGACAAGTAGTGAGAAAGTCTGGGCCTTCTGGGCGGCAATGGCAAGGTTGTGGTTGGCAAACTCCCTAGGATTGTCCAATTCCTTCTTGCGGTCGTACAGCAGGAAGTCAAGGTTCTCCACTTGACGCTTCAACTCCGGGTGACTTGGCATCTCCATTGGCATTCCCATGAAGTCACGCCTTGCATAGTGAACAAAGCGGGTTCCTTGGATCTGGTTGACACTCAGGGCACACAGACGTGCGAGAGCTTCATGCATTGCCCTGGCTAATCCATCTAGCCAGTTGTTATCTCATACGTAGAACTGGATTCTCCCGGACGTTGGTGCTTCTATACTTCCTCAAAGATCAGCGGTGACTAGCCATTGTAAATCTCCTCCTAGGGTACAGGAAGTCGAGCTCCAAGAAACTCCGGATGTGGGCGTCCCAAGAGCTCAGACAGTGAATCTAGATCCCTCTCGAAGATCAGTTGGCCTCCGTTGCCCAACTGGTAGAACTTTCTGAACTGAGTCTCCATCTACAAGAATTTAGGATGAGGAAGTTAGTGAAGTGATCAAGTGTGTCAAATTTTATGTAGTAATGTAAGAATTGGAGGAACATGACTTTTTGGGAGAGAATGAATTCCCAAGGGTAAGAGAGGAAATAGTTTTTCATGAATACTCACTTTTGTTTTGAAGTTAAGTTTTTGTTCAGACATCCATTCTAAGTAGGGTGTCCTATGGTCAGGATGGCTCTAATACCAACTTGTCAACACCCAGATTTTTAATCCCAGATGCATGTTTTGTCATACATTGCAATCCTAGGATTACCATTTTTGTGAGACATAACATATTGGATATCACAGTACCTCATCCATTACAAACCTTACTAAGGTCTTACACGAATAAAGGATCTCATGATCCAGTCTTAATACAACAAGCAGCGGAATAAATAATAAGCGTAGCGGTGGGGTCCATCTTCAGGGACACATGCAATGCTGACGGTGGAATACATAATAAGCGTAGCAGTGGGGTCCATCTTGGTAGTCTCCTTCATAGTATGGCCATAGTAATAGCCAGCGACAAAAGCCATGAGTACTCTTAAAGTACTCGCAAACTATCACTAACAAGTAAGGTAGTTCTAGTGGGAAATGCTAACTCCAGGTTTATTTGTATAGTTATGTTTGAAACCTAAGCTGAGTTCAGAAACAAAGAAAGATAAAATAAAGTTCCAGAAGCACTTAAGTTGGGAAGCTAGTGTCATAGTCACAACTCTGTTGTGGTCAAGTCAAGATTCATCATTTATGTCATAAGTCATTTTGATAGCATCTGACAACGGAACAGTATGGCCACTCCAACTGTCCATAACCGCGGACACGGCTATTCGAATATTTTGACGCTCTGCGGAGGTGGTACACTTTCACCACAAGTTTCGATACATCTGTCAGGGATAACCCTGAATCATCATACTTAGTATGCAGATAATCAAACATAACCTTTCCTTTACACATCCTAGTATAAGCACCTCTCCTATGAGCATGGCCTCCCAACCATGACCATCTGTCATCTTGGGAACTTCATAGGTGGACAACATTGAGAGGTATCCTTAGCACAAACCTCTCCCGCGAGGAAACTAATACTAATGCATATAAACTTCTGGCTAAGCCTTACCTAATTCAGGTATTGTGGTTCTACGGTAAAATTGGAATGGTATCGCATCCGAACCCAAGCATCAGTTTTGTAAAAGGGCTAAGGCTCACGCCTCAACTTTTTCATCATCATAAACCATTTGTGTTTCTCAACACATGTCAAAACATCTCAATAGAATGACTCATCATTCCAAGGTTTTCACAATTCATTTTCACCAAGTGTTCCCATCTAAAGTGACTCAAGTTCTAGTTTAGCTCTAAACTACTAAGTTAAGAGTGTTCACTAAGGTGGGATGCTAATCTCGGTCTCATGCCATAGAATGCCATCTACGGTTATCTAGATAGGTCAAGTTTTATACTTTTTATGCTACCTTTAAACAAGTGAAGGACTTTAATAAAGTAAAGAAAGTAAAAGCTTGGAAATAAAACTTGGGGTAGGTAATAGTAAAAGTGGTATAACCAAAGCATGCCAAATGCACCTTGCTTAGGTTATCTAGTTTAATCCTAGCTTGCCTTGGTTGGTGCAGTGGTTGAAGTTTTCTTCCTCCTCCTCTTGATAGAACTCCTCCTCCTCGAAAGCTTAGTCGGTACTATCGTCTATAAATACATACGGGACACACAATCAAGAAACAAAGCTTAACTAGTCTACTTAGAACACTAAGGCACACATTTAATGATCTATTATCATCACAAGCATCACAAGGTTTTATTAACTAGCTTTATTCTTTTTATTTGAGAAAAGTAATTTCTACTTATTGAAATTATCTAAGATTTAATATTATCCAATTAAAATATGGGATCATGTGGACACATGTCATCACCACATATTCTAACATATGGGAATGTGATTTAAAGGTTGGATCACATTTTAATAAGTTTAAGTTTAATATTTAATGATTTAAAGTTACTAGAAATGCCTATATAGCATTATTTTGGTACTAGTCCAAAGTCACTGCATGAAAACCTTAATATTATTACATATTCAGATAGTTATGGTTAAATGTGATTTTTTGAGAGTTGGAATCAACTCAAAATCTATTATGGTTGATTTTAGAAAAATGTTTGAATGTGTAAAAGCTTCTGTCTTGTTATGTTTACTAGGAGAGATCTCTAACTCTAAATGATTTCAATCCAACGGGCTTGGATATAGACTTTCAGTAGCTTTCCAACAAAATTGGAATCACTCAATTTGGTTCAGTAAATCTTCCTAAATTAATTTTTAAACTAAGGGACATAATTGAGTTTAAACCTAAATGGAAAAATCCTAATTTGAATTAATGGGTCAGCGCGGGAATGTAATTGGGCCAGCCTAGTGACGCTCAGCGGCGCAGAGGACGGTTGACAGGTTCGTCCCGCTTGTCAGCGACAATTAAAACCCAAAACGACATCGAGCGATCTGGGTCACACGATTAGAATAGAGATCAACGATGCACAGTCGTCGTCGACGACAAACTCGTCGCCAGCGAGACCGAACCCTAAACGGACGGTGGGGATCTACTGGGGACGTAACAGGGCTCCAGCTAGTGCGGCGAGGCGGGCGATCGAACTGGACGGCGACAACGGGCTTAGGCGAGGTCGCGGCAGGGGCTAAGGTGGACAAAATCGATGGCAACTTCTCCTCCTCTGCAGCGGCTACCTCCAGTGCAGTTCCGACAAACGGTGGCTCGAGCGGCTCCGACAAGAGAGGGGAAATGGTCAGTGGAGAGAGGGGAGTGGAATGGTGTGAAGAGATGGTGCTGGGGTGGCCTCCTTATATAGGCTCGACGGTGAGACCGAGAGGTGTGGGCGGAGCTCGTCGGTGACGACGGCACACGGGGCTATCGGCATGGGCGGCGTAGGCGGATGGTGGCTTGCCTCCTGGCGGTCCTCTACGACTTGATGGAGAGGCTAGGGGCGGTGGCATTTGGTCGGGAGCGTCGGACGCTGTGGGCGACAGAGGTAGTGCTCGATGGCAATCACGGCGATTGTGGGTCGTGCGGCGGTGCACGGCCGTGTCTGGTGGGTTGCTGGGGTCGAGGCGGAGTGGCGTGCGCGGTATGGGGTCAAGGCACAGTGTGCTGCATGCTGGCGGTGATCGCGCTCTGGCGCGCTCTGGCTGCGCATAGAGAGAAAGGGCGGCGAGGCTGGGGAGTGGTACAAGGGCTGGGGTTGATCGAGGGGTGGACCGTGGGCGGCGGTGAGGTCACGTCATGCTTCCTGGAGCGGCAGAGAGGGGCTGGCGGTCTGCTGTGGCGTTGGCAAGGTTGGCCCGCGAGCATGGCGTCGGGGCGGCATGGCACTGTTGCCCTAGGCCATTGGGTAGGTCTTTGATGTCTTGGTTGGGTAAGGGGGCGACAAGGGCCTTGAATTGGGTTCAAATGGCTCGACCAAATTTGATCAAAAACTGTATAAGTTAGGCCATTTTGATTCTGCCTGCCAGGTGTTCGACACAATGGCCGCATGAACAAAATATTTGAATTTTGAGCTAATTTTTGGTGGAGTGATGTATCTGAAGGGAATATGCCCGAGAGGCAATAATAAAGTGGTTATTATCTTATTCCATGTTTATGATAAATGTTTATTTTGTATGCTATAATTGTATTGACCGGAAACATCAATACATGTGTGTTTAATAAACAAAAACGGTTCCTAGTTATGCCTCTCTTATAGACTAGCTTGTTGATTAACAAGATGATCAAGGTTTCCTGGTCGTGAACATTGGATGTTGTTAATAACAAGGTCACAACATTAGTTGAATGATGTGATGAACATTCATCCGAAGTATAGCATTACGATCAAAGTCATTATGTTTATATTGCTATAACATCATACGAAGTAATCTTAGTCCTTAGACCATGAGATCATGTTAATTGCTAACACCAGAAGAGTATCTTGATAACACCAAATGTCACACCATAACAGGGTGACTATAAAGGTAGGTTCAGTATTACGAAGGTGTTATGTTGAGGCTGATGGATCAAGAGTGGAATTTGTCAATCCCGATGACGGATAGATATACTCTGGGCCCTCTCGGTGATATAACATTAAGATAGCTTGCAAGAAAGTGATGTGATCACTAGAATGTTATATCATGGGAACGAGAAAAGAGTGCATGTCGGCAACAAGATCAAACTAGGTATGGAGATACCAATGATCGATTCTCGGACATGTAATATATCGCGAGACAAAGGGATTTAGTTACTAGCGTTAATGGTTCTCACGATCACAGAAGTCATCATTGAATGTGGAGGAATCAATATGGATCTCCAGGTCCCGCTTCTGATTATTGATCTGAGAGGAGTCTCAATCATGTCTGCATTATTCGTGAACCGTAGGGTGACACACTTAATAGTTACCGGACACCATTTTGGAGCACATATGTTTCAGACGAAAAATTGCAAAGCGCAGGAATTGTTTCGATAGAAACCGGAAATTGTTTCGGGTGAAATTGCAGAAAGTGGTTCTGCATGTGATATTGAAATATTGCAAGGGGTTATATGTGAATTTTTGTTAATTAAAGTAATTAACAAAATTCTGAATAAAGTTAATAAAAGAGTTTTATTAAATGAGAGAGCATTAAACTTGGAGAATTTTAATGCATTTAAAGTAGGGACTTCAAAGGGGAATGTGAAGAGGCATTTTAATGTGGAGGGGTTACCACCACATGAATGTGGGAGGTGAGGAGTCACCCCCCATGAGCCGGCCATGAAGGAGGGGCACCCCCCTCCTCCTATAAAAGGCCACCCTCTTCCTCCTTCTTCCTCACACCTCCTTGTGAAGGATCTCTCTCCCCCTCTAGAATTATTCCCCCATGGTCTCGGATTAGCGGGATACATGTTCCCGGTGGCATTTCGTCTGGAAGGAATTGCTGCTTCTGCTGGATCGCTGGAGCGAGGAGGTGGAGGTTGTCTGGTGGCTTGAACGTGTGTGCGAGTACGGATGCGCTGCTGAGTTGCGGTGCTCAGACTTCCTCATGATCTTAAGATCGGCAAGTGTACGACTACATCAACCACGAGTTCCTACTCGTTAACAAAACTCGTTGTCTTCGAGGGTAAGTCCTCGTTGGATGTATGTCCACCCGTTGCTTTGTACCTAGTAGATAGATCTTGGCATGTAGTTCTCATCGTAGGAAATTTTTTGTTTTCTATGCTGCGGACCCAACAGTGGTAGCAGAGCCTGATCTATGCGTAGGTGCTTTGCACGGGTAGTACACATATGTTTATATGTGGGCGATGATTATTATGTTATTGCATCTTCTATGTATTTTGGATATTGGTGGCATAGTGGGATGAAGCGGCCCAGACCAACCTTACATGTCATCGTACATGAGACTGGTTCCACAACTGACATGCAACTAGTTTTGCATAAGTGGCTGGCGGGTGTCTGTCTCTCCTACTATAGTCAATATTTGATTTACAAGGAGTTGCTAATAACTTGGTTATCCTCGTTGTGGTTCATGTTCGTAGGTAAGAACGGTTCTATCTCCGAAAGCCCTAAGCCACGTAAAACTTGCAATTGATAAATTAGAGGCTTCTAGTTTAGATCGTTGCTGGGCTAGTGTCTTGATATGGTATTGTTGTAAGTAGATGTATGATAGATACTCTTACGACACACTCAATGTGTAAGTTCCATAGACCTTGGCCTTACACACAAAGGAATGATAGATATCATACCACGATGCAAATGATAGAGATCAAATGCATGGACCATATCATTCCACTTTACACATTAGATGTTAGCATCTTATACTACTAGTTTGGCGCTTTCTGTAGCATTGTAAGATGATCCCTCATTTATATATCAAGATAAAAATGTGTTCTTCCTTAAGTATGCACCGTTCTATGGATCATGTTTCGAGACATCACGTGATGATCGGGTGTACTCGACTCTACGCTTTCATACAACGGGTGTAAGACAGTTTTACACACGCGAGTACTAAGGTTCTTACTTGGCGAGCCTAGCATGTACAGACATGGCCTCGGAACACGGACCGAAAGGTTAAGCATGAGTCATATAGTTGATATTATGCCCATATTGATGCTCTCCTTTGAAGTTGCACCGACTCACGTGATGATCGAACTTGGTGTAGTGGATTTGGTTCATGTAATCACCAAAAAGGCACGAGGGATGTCGTTTTTTAGTGGGAGTCCATTTCTAATTTGGATTAGTTGAACTCAGTTTGTCATAAACTAAATCAAAGTGAATTTGCATAATTTGTTGTAGTCATTGGCGTCTGTTCACTACCTTATGCTTAGTTTTAATTGAGATAATAGAACTATAGAATTCTGGATATTTACTTTACGAACTGGTATCATATTGTTTTGAATGTCAGTTTAAAGTTTCTAAGTCCTATTGCAAACTTTTAGCAAACTCTATATACTCCGTGAAGTTTAATAAGTAGTATTAAATCAAGAGTAAGAATTCCAATGTTAGTATCTAAAGTATCATGTTTGCCTCCATGATTCCTGATATTCAAAAGTTGTTTTAATATCGAGGTTATCTAGGAGCTGAAAGAATTGTTTCAGAAACCATCATGTGTGAAAGATATTGTGATATCTGAAATAATGTTTTTGGTTGCATTATGATAGAGTATAATTTAGCAAAATACATGTTCTCATATTGTATGAGAATTTGTGAAGGATGGAGATGCTAGGCATCCGAATCTCCCAAAAGGTTTCGGGAACTAACATTATACTCATGATTCTTCCTTATAGGCTATAATAGCTTGATCATGAAAGTTGTCATGATAAGGATGAATAGAAGATGTAAGTAAAATGTTTACTACACTGGTAGATTACTAATGAATGGATTTTTGAAAGAATACCAAACATTTGATGATGGTGATGCACTTCAAAGTGCAAGTCCAAAGGTATTGGTATTTGACTACATACGCTTTGTACTATGTGTCATGTGAATGACACCACTATTGATGTTGATAGATTCTTTTAAAAGGAAAAGGAATTTCTGAAAGAGAATCTATAAAATATTTGGCAAAAAAAAAGTTGGAAATGTCCAGCTTAGGTATATAGAAGATATAAATGTTATGGCTGTATTCCTTGCTTGTTAAACAATGTGGTTCTTAGGTATTGGATACCGGTATTGGATACCGAATTGGTTGGTATGAAGTGTCGTACAGGACAACGCAATTCATGAACTAAAATGGCCTAAGTAACTAGCAAGAGAATAAGTGATGATGATCATCGAAAACAAATAAAGTGTTATTGTGCTTTTCGTTGACGTCAAACCTAGTCTTCAAGATTTGTTTTAATAGTTGTTATTTTGTTCCGGTATTACGAGAACAATGGTCGTTCAAATAATTATCGTATTCCATAAAGGATGGATGAACTTTTACAAGTCTAGTGGGAGAAATCACGTCCATAAACACTATTGCTAAAATGTCGCAAGACAAATGATTGAAAGATCACTTATGAAGTGACATCGCTGTTTAGATTATATTGGAAAGAAAACATGAAGAAACTCCATGTTGATGGATCTTTTGGAGTCTTTGATTTTGATCAACTGACACTTGTGAGACTTTCCTTGAGATAATTGAAATTATGTCCATAGGCCAAAGAGGAACGGATGACTAACTTATTGGATATTATACATATTGATGTATATAGTCCATTATATGTAGCCATATGTGATGGATATTTTTGCTTCATATGCTTTCTCCAGAAATTTGAGTGAATATATCTATATATTTACTTAATAAGGAAGAAGTATGAAACATTTGAAAATTGTTCAAAGACTTTCAAGATGAAGTGGAGAATCATTGTAACAAGAAAATAAAAGTTTATGATTCGATCATAAAAGAAGATATTTGAGTTACATGTTTAGCAAAAACACCTAAGACTTGAGGAATTGTTCCATGATTTGTGTTTCCCAATAAACCATAAGAGTATGGCATATTCGAGAGATGAAATCAAACCATGTTTAACATGATAAGATCAAAGGTCTCATTTATAAAACTACCGTTATGTTTTAAGGATTGAAGCTTTAGAGACTACCGCTTTTACAATGAAAAGAGCACCATCGTGATCCGTTGAAATGACACCATATAAGTTATGGTTTGGGATAAAACCCGAATTGTCTTTTCTTAAATTTTGGTATGCTATGCATAAGTAAAATGTTTACAACCAAAGTCGGATAAGCATGTCTTTGTAGGTTATCCCAAAGAATTTGTTGGGAATTTCTCCATAACATCGAGGACAAAAGAGTTTGTTACTTAGAACGTGAAGTTTCTTGAGAAGGATTTTTTCACGAAAAGTTAAGTGGGAGGACAATAGAACTTTGATAAGGTTGCTGAACCTTAGTTATATGTGCTAAGTAGCGCAGCGCTGGAAAGTGTCCCCGTGGCGGCCACAATGCTCATGGCTCCCATGATTACAAAGGTTGTGATCTCGGAGATTAGAGTTCCTATTGAACCATGTGGGTCGGTAAGAATCAAATGGTGTGATTTGATACGCAAGTCGTTATTGTTTTGACAATGATGAACCGACTACATGCAAAGAAGCGATGATGGGCCTTGACTCAATAAAATGACTAGAAGTCATAGAATCCGTGATAGTATCCATACACGATAAATCAAGTTTCTAAACTTGGAAGACCCCCCGGAATGGCGTGAAGCCTATCGGTCGTGTTTGGATCTATAAAGAAATAGACATGGATGTTTAACATCTATGAAATAGTCGACATGTCGGAAAGAAGTTTACGACAATGTTCAAGGAGTTGACTATGACAAGATTTGATCTTTCATAGCGATATTTAGTCTTGACGGATTAATGTAGCAACCACAACATATAATTTAGCATATGGTAGTTGAATAAACAAAACAAGGTTCTTCTAATAGAATGGTTACCTAGGACATGTACATGACACGGTCTGAAGGGTTTTGTTAATTCAAAGGGTGCTAAAAGGGCATGCAAACTTCAATAGTTGAAGTAAGCATAGCGGAGTTGGAATCTTCACCATGATTAAATTGTTAAAAGAGTTTAAATTCATCGGAGATGATGAAGATGCTTGCATTTGCAAGCTATTAAGTTGGAGCGCTGAGACATATTTCTAATACATTATGTAGAGGACGTATTGTTGATTGGAAATGATGTATCTTGTATTGACACAAGTTAAGAATTTCATTAAAATAAGATTTCGATGAAAGACTTGGGCAAACCTAGAATATTTGGCATCAATATCTATATGGATAGATGAAGGTGCTAATAAGGTTGTGCCAGACATACATATATGAGATATTGAAAGGGTTTAATATGGAAACAACAAGAAAGGTTCTTGCTGCATGGAAATAATTGTATCAAGATTCAAGTGTTTCAACGCTTGGTGAGTAAAATCACAGGAAGATTCTGATCGATTATACCATGATATGTATATATCCAAAATGTCCTATGCTCTAAATGTTATGAGCACATACCAGAATGATTCATAAGATGATCATTGGATGATAGTAAAGATATTCTTATTAGCTTTGGAAGAACTAAGAATATATCATGTATAAGTGACAAATAGTTAAAGGTAGTTCATTGTAAAGTGTTACATTGATACTATTTTTGTCACAAGATACAAATTAAATTTACCTCAATTTATACTATGGATGGCACAATGTAATTGAAAGGATGTTCCATGGTGGATTTGGATGAGTTCCAAAGTTGAGACATTATGAGTGATACTACAACAAAAGGCTAAGTATATAACTGCTATAGTAGGAGCAAAGGAGGGCATTTGTGTTAAGTAGTTTGTTATCAAACTAGGTGTGGTTCAAAGTGGGCTAATACTATGAAGATATATTGTGTGACAATAATATCAACATATTTTAACCGGAACGAACTAAAGATCTCACCAAAGGACAAAATTTATACAATGCCATCTCATTTGAGAATGAGTGATGTGTAGAGACGCGAAGACATGCAAATACACACGGACCTGAAACCGTCAGATCCGAAGATTATGTTAACCACTAGCAATAGCGTATATGCAACACCTGAAAGCCATAGGTGTTCAATACGCAAAGTTTTTCAAACTAGATTATTGACTCTAGTGCAAGTGGGAGACTGAAGGGAATATGCCCGAGAGGCAATAATAAAGTGGTTATTATCTTATTCCATCTTTATGATAAATGTTTATTTTGCATGCTATAATTGTACTGATCGGAAACATCAATACATGTGTGTTTAATAAACAAAAAGGGTTCCTAGTTATGCCTCTCTTATAGACTAGCTTGTTGATTAACAAGATGATCAAGGTTTCCTGATCATGAACATTGGATGTTGTTAATAACAAGGTCACAACATTAGTGGAATGATGTGATGAACATTCATCCGAAGTATAGCATTACGATCAAAGTCATTATGTTTATATTGCTGTAACATCATACAAAGTAATCTTAGTCCTTAGAGCATGAGATCATGTTAATTGCTAACACCAGAAGAGTATCTTGATAACACCAAACGTCACACCGTAACTGGGTGACTATAAAGGTGGGTTCAGTACTACGAAGGTGTTATGTTGAGGCTCATGGATCAAGAGTGGAATTTGTCAATCCCGATGATGGATAGATATACTCTGGTCCCTCTTGGTGATATCACATTAAGATAGCTTGCAAGCAAGTGATGTGAACACTAGAATGTTATATCACGGGAAGGAGAAAAGAGTGCATGTCGGCAACGAGATCAAACTAGGTATGGAGATACCAATGATCGAATCTCGGACATGTAATATATCGCGAGACAAAGGGATTTAGTTACTAGCGTTAATGGTTCTCACGATCACAGAAGTCATCGTTGAATCTGTAGGAATCAGTATGGATCTCCAGGTCCTGCCTCTGATTATTGATCTGAGAGGAGTCTCAATCATGTCTGCATTATTCACGAACCGTAGGGTGACACACTTAAGAGTTACCGGACACCATTTTGGGGCACATATGTTTCAGACGAAAGAATTGCAAAGCGTAGGAATTGTTTTGATAGAAACCGGAAATTGTTTCGGGTGAAATTGTAGAAAGTGGTTCAGCATGTGATATTGAAATATTGCAAGGGGTTATATGTGAATGTTTGTTAATTAAAGTAATTAACAAAATTCTGAATAAATTTAATAAAAGAGTTTTATTAAATGAGAGAGCATTAAACTTGGAGAATTTTAATGCATTTAAAGAAGGTACTTTAAAGGGGAATGTGAAGAGGCATTTTAATGTGGAGGGGTTATCACCACATGAATGGGGGAGGTGAGGAGTCACCCCCCATGCGCCGGCCAAGAAGGAGGGGAACCCCCCTCCTCCTATAAAAGGCCACCCTCTTCCTCCTTCTTCCTCACACCTCCTTGTGAAGGATCTCTCTCCCCCTCTAGAATTATTCCCCCATGGTCTCGGATTAGCGAGATACATGTTCCTGGTGGCATTTCGTCTGGAAGGAGTTGCTGCTTCCGCTGGATCGCTGGAGCGAGGAGGTGGAGGTTGTCCGGTGGCTTGAACGTGTGTGCGAGTACCAATGCGCTGCTGAGTTGTGGCGATTGGACTTCCTCACGATCTTGATATCGGCAAGTGTACGACTACATCAACCACGAGTTCCTACTCGTTAACCAAACTCGTTGTCTTCGAGGGTAAGTTCTCGTTGGATATATGTCCACCCGTTGCTTTGTACCTAGTAGATAGATCTTGGCGTGTAGTTCTCATCGTAGGAATTTTTTGTTTTCTATGCTGCGCACCCAATAGTATCTTATGCTTGAGGATCTAGGTTTGCTTGGGATTTTTAAATGGAGTTCATTTGAGTGGTTTTTAATTAGTGTGCTCTATACATATGAACTACATTCAATTTTCAATTGTCATTTAAATTTAGTGTTTGAAAGTTTTTGGGATGAAACAAAGTGGGCCTTGGTACATCACTACTTGTACTAGCAAGGGGTGCAAAGAACCACAATTGTTTCTGTTAAGATTTGAGTTCTAGGAATAGCCAAAGTAGGCTAGATGATTAAAATGGCAAAAGTGACCATTTGCTTATTTTATTCTTTTTGATTTGTTTTTCTTTGGGATTTGCTTGGGGATGATCTAGATGATGCTTAATTCACCTTAGAATCTTTTTACAACCAAGGGATCACTCAAACTTGGCAAATCAAAATAACTCCTAATTTAAATGCACACATATGAATGCTTAATCATTTTAAATGGAAAAGTTTTTGTTAAGCCTAAATTGGGTAGGTTTGATCTTGATTTAACCTTGGATTTAACCTGGTGTCAATGGAGATAGACCGACTGTAATCAAAAAAGAGGGCACGATTTCCAATGTCACCGACGGCCTCGAGAGAGCAGTTCTTCGTGTCCACCCGGTACAACACCGGTTTCCCTTTGGCGAAATTCCTGTTCAACACAAGAAGCAGATCACCTTCTGACTCAACTAGGTAAAAATTGTAGGTTCCACGTACCTGTTCAAAGACTGGGGCTGCAATTATTTTGGCCATCGTGACAGTGCTTGCGCGTTGCTCTAACTGGATGTTGGTCGACATGATGTCTCCATTCTCAAGTAATGCATATACTTCCCCTCGGAATGCCGTCATGCAGACCAGAAGCATATCAGGAGGTGGTGAATAAAATCCTTCTCCAAATGATCAATTGATTTTCCCCGTTGGGTGCTCACATCGGCCCATGCAATATGATCTGGATAATCAGTGCAAACGAACACCATCATCGGGGACTTCGTCATGATAACAGATTGCAGAAGATCATATGGTATGTGTGCCTGAAACTTCGTGTTAGACTTATGAGTGATTGGGTTCAGAAGACAAATCTAGTACGGCTCCACCCTCTAAGCAAGCATGATGACGCCACGAGAAACATCGACGAAGTAGAATCTTTTGGAAGAAGAGGGCATCACTTAGCACTAAGATGTTTACAATCGAAAATACCAATAAATGAATGTTATATATATAGAATCTTCGGATGTGAATGTGAACCTGCGATGGACATCCATTAGATTCGTCCTGAAGCAATGACAAGTGGCGTGGTTGAGGAAGGTGAAGTCGCCAACGTCTGGAAGTGTGTGATCTATCATGATCCAGTTGTTGAGATGGAATTCGGGCACCTTTAAAGTGTGGCGCCAATCGGTGCAGACTTCCCGACAGGCAGCATAGGTGTCGACGTACTCCTCTTTCTCCAGCAAGGAGTCAGCGATCATGCGAAGTGGGTCGGCCGGGAGATCGGACCAGTTCCTCTTCATCCGGCTACTGGCCATGGCTAACGTGTCGGAATGTTTTGATCGAGGAAGAAAGAAGAACTATCACTGCAAGGAGAAGAAGAAGAGGAGAACATACGAGGGAGACGAAGCGGAACTGCCACTGCGAGGAGACGAGGAGATGAGGGAGAAGAAGTGGAACTGCCATTGCAAGGAGACGAGGAGACGAGGGAGAAGAAGCGGAACTGCCACTTCAAGTTTGGATCAAACAGACTGACATGTGGGACCTGCTAAAAAATTCCGTGAAGTGCTACCGTGCATAGTGCGCTGACAGGTTGCATGTTTTCTGACTGGCGAGCCCGCCTCCTCCACCTTCGACGGTGCGTGTCCCAGGTTCGAGGGATGGTGCCGCCCACCAACACATTATTGTGCAATTTTCCATGTTTTGTCGCAACCAGCTCCGCTCTGCTCCGCTCCGCTCCTTTGCTCCTGCCGCCACCACTTCACTCAGTCGTGCACCGCTCTCATCTTCCCCTTGGGCCGTCATCCTACCGCCCTCCCCTGCCTTCCATCCCCTCACATCCCCTCCCCTCCCTGCCATGTCTCCTTGCCGCTGTCCACCGGCCAGGCGCGTCTGGAAACGAAAACCAAGAGTCGGCCATTGGGTTAGGCGCCCAACGACGTTGGTGATCCCGATCCCGCTCGGAGATGGATCTTGCGAGGCTTATGAACATGGAGATGGGTCCTGTGCGGCTGGAGAGCACATAATCTCCTTCAAGTCTGGAGAGCACAGAGGGCAACGAAACAGGGGAAGAGGAAGCAGGTTGCAGAGCTTTGGAGGTATGGAGCCTGGCGAAGGTTGTCGTGCGTCCACATTGAAGGGTGAGATGTGATTCCTTTTCTGCATACCCCAATTAGCGTTTCTAGTCCCGTAGTGATGGCAAGGATATGTGTTGGTAACCGCAGGACGTCTGTACAACTTTT
Organism: Avena eriantha; assembly: GCA_910589775.1. Lineage (NCBI taxonomy): Eukaryota > Viridiplantae > Streptophyta > Magnoliopsida > Poales > Poaceae > Avena > Avena eriantha. The sequence goes on from OU342745.1 coordinate 111,447,963, forward strand.
CCTTGAGCATGATGCTTTGTCAAGCGAGCATGAAGGCACTGAAATGTGTGGCAGTGCGGATGATGATGAGAAAGCAAATCCAGACGTGGCTGCTGACCCCGATAGGATGGAGAGTAGGGAGTATTTGGTTGATTCAAACTTTGATCCAGACTATGGGACTGATGAGGAAGAGGAATGTGAAGATGTGGAAATGGGATGTAGATACGACGACGAAGACGAGGACAAGCCAGTGATACACTTTGACAGGGACAATCCTACAATTGATGAGGGGACTGTCTTTGAGAATGTGGAGGACTGCAGATATGCAGTTGCAACCTATGCAACCAGAGTTGGGTTCGAATTTATCATTGAAAAGAGTGACCAAAACATATTTAGGGTGCACTATAGGGAAACTAATGTGTGTAAATGGATATTGCATGCATCTCCAATGCGGGGTGGACACCCATTTCAGGTTGCAATAGCTACATTTAGTTTCAGTCTTTCTCATATTTATTCTGCTGATAACTAGCTCTAAATTATTTGGATTCTTATCGAATGCAGATCAAAGTAGAAACACAACTACCCTAATGCTTCTTTAAGTGATAAAATTAGACCGGTGACTACCAAGTGGATTGCTGCTACTGTACTTGACTGGGTGAGGCAGGATCATAACACTGGACCTGCTGAACTCAGAGCAAAGATTAGAAAAAAGTTTAATGTTCTGATTCCTTACCAAAGAGTCTTTGATGGGAAGGAGATGGCTCTAGACTTCATTCAAGGCAAGTGGAATGACAGTTTTCATATGTTGTATAGTTTCAAAGCTCAGGTAGACAAAACATCACTCCGTAGTGTTGTTGACATTGATTACGAGGTTATGAAAGGAGAAGAAAAGGTCTTGAGGGGGTCAGGTATAAGCAGGCAGATAAGATATGCTTCAGGAGATATTTTGTCTGCCTAAAGGCAATCTGGAAGGGGATCCTAGACGGCTGCAGGCCATACTTAGCAATAGGCACAACTTCTTTAACAAGGAAGTTCTGGGGACATGTTGCTTCTGCTTCTGCTTTGGACGCGCATAATTGGCTTCTACCCGTAGCTTATGATGTTATTGAGGGTGAATCAAATGAAAGCAGGACATGGTTCATGCAGAGGCAACGGGAAGTAATTGGTTACCCTAAAGGCTTGGTGATACACACCGGTTCATGCGAGGGTCTTGAGAATGTTGTTGATGTTGTGTTTCCAGGGGTTGAGCATAGGGAATGCATGCGGCACCTTGCTATTAACTTCATGAAGAAGTTCAAAGGAAAGATCTTTGAAGAGAACTTGTGGCAATCAACATACACATACACCCCAAGCACACATGCTACTTACTTGCAGAACATGTACGTAGTGACAAAGGTGAAAAATACCTTGAAGAACATCACACCAAGCGATGGGCTAGAAGCAAGTTTGGTGCGTTAAGCAAGGTGGATTTTGTTTGCAATAATTTGGCATAGAGTTTCAGTGATAAGATTTCAGGCATGAAGACACTTGGAATTGTTATTTTGTTGGATGCAATATGATAGTGCATAATGGTGAAGATAGATTTAAGGCAAAGAATTTGTGCAAGAAATTTTTTAGGCCATAAAATAGTTCCAAAGGTGGTTATGTTACTCAATGCAAGAACCAAGGCAATGAGAATGATAAAGATGAGGATGGTCAGAAGTTCCAGAACATTGGCTGAGGTTTATGCACAATACAAGCGTGGAAGTGAATGGAGGTACACTGTAGACATTGGAAACAAGACTTGCTCATGCAGGCAGTGGCAGATTACTGGTCTGCCATGTCACCATTCAATTTACTTCATCTTAAAGCTTAGAGGTAACAGAGCTGAAATAGAGAACTATGTCGACATATATTTCTCCGTGGACAAGTTTGCTGCAACTTATGCAGAAAACATACCACCTATGGCCGATGAAAATGATTGGGAGATTGTCGATCCAGGGTTCAAACTTCAACCACCAATTCTTAGGAGGCCACCTGGGAGGCCTAGAAAGCTAAGGATCGAAGCCTCCACCGATAAAGGTTCAAGGATAGGAGCTAGGAAAAGGAAATGCAAACGTTGTGGCGGATTCGGCCATATCAGGAGGTTGTGCAAAACCCCAGTTACACATGATATTGTCCCTGTTCACACCCCGCTGGCAGAAAATGAGGCTTCTCAGCCAGAACTAGAGGAAGAGCAGCGCGAAGACGAAGAACTTGAGGAAGTGCAACACGTGGATGAAAAAGGTGATGAACACTCGGAGGAAAACGTATGTAAGCAGCCAATTTATGAAGAAGTGGAGGTTGATGACCCAAAAGTATACGGGGTGTATCGCAATTTTTTCGATAAGTAAGAGTGTCGAACCCAACGAGGAGCAGAAGGTGCTGGCTAGTGGTATGGCTCAGGAATTCTCTGCAAATACTTAGCAAACAGATTTTTAGGCTTTTTTTTGATAAATCAAGTAAATAAAGTACGAGTAAATAAAAGACAATAGGAATAAATGCAGCAAAGGACAAGCCAGTTGTATTACTTAAGATGACCAAATGTTCTCGAAGACACATGGGAATTCTGTCAAGTGCTTTTGCGTCATATAGTTGATTAATCTTCTTTAGTTGCTAAGTGTTATGTGGGTGAACATGTGTTAATGTACCGGCCTTCCTAGGACTAATACATACTTGTGATTATACCCCTTGCAAACATCCGTAAGTACAAGAAAGTAATTAAGGTAGAAACCTTACCACATCTTTAAACTCTAAGACCCTGACGTTCCTTGTGCAATGGTTTCCTTACAGGGGTTCAGGTTTCTGTCACTCCGACAACCCCTACGAATAGTAGACAAATACACAATGCATTCCCCTAGGCCCATATAGGTGAAGTGTCATGTAGTCGATGTTCACATGACACCACTAGAAGAAGTACACCACAACTTAAATATCAAACTATTGAATCTTTCTCAACACAACTCCACTACTAACAACATGACTTCATCCAAGTTCTCAAGCACAAAACGAACTACTCAGAAGACATCATATGGATCATGATCAGAGATGGAATAATGATGTATAACAATCTGAACATAAACAATAATTCAATTGTTCCACTCAATAGCATCAACTACGAAGAGTAATCAACACCGGGAAAGTTTCCCCTAAGAACTATGCAAGATTCAACCCAATTGTTACATCGAGATGATGGTGGTGATGATGGTGCTGATGGTGATGATAATGATGATGATGATCCCGATGAAGTCCATCTTGATGGTGGTGTTGATGGCGACGATCTCCCCTCTCCGGGAAGGAATTCCCCTGGCAGAAATCTGTCTGCCGGAGAGATCTTTCTCTCTCGGTGTTTTCCGCCCCACAGAGGCGGCGAAATCTTTCTGTGGTCGCTCCCCGACTATTAGGGTTTCGGGAGGATTATATACGCTAGAGGGGAGAGCCAGAGGTGGACCAGGGCGGCCACACCACCTGGTGGCGCGACCTAGGCTGGCCCGCGCCAGGGGGTGGTGTGGGTCCCCTGTGGCCCATCTCTGCCTCCTCTTGTGGCTTCCTTCATCTTCTGGAAAAATAGGATTTTCCGTATATTTTCCTAAATTTTCTGATCTTCACGAATTTTGCCTCCAAACAGCACATTTTCCATCTGAATCCTGACTGCAGCGGTCCATGCTCCAAAAGTCATCAACCATGCAAAAAATAGATGAAATAACATAAGTATCATCTCTTACTATGAAATATATCAATGAATAACAGTGAATTATGATATAGGATAGTGATGCAAAATGAACGTTCAACTCCCCCAAGCTTAGACTTCGCTTGTCCCCAAGCGAAACTGAGCTCAATGAACATGACCTCAGGTTTATGGAGTGAAGAGTCGATAAAAGAATACAGACAAGAAGCATCACATTTATCAATACATAGATCATAGTAGAAGACAACTCACTATTATATAACTTAACTTGCAATAAGTAAAGGAAACACAATAAAGATACATAAAGTGAATCATAATTGGTAATGGCAAACTTAGCTCTTGGTCGAAGAAGAGTTGACAATTTGCAGGAGTTCACAAATAACTGGTTTTCAATGATAGCTTTCAAAGAAATACTCACTAAGATAAGAGCGAAGTGCAAAACAAGGAACATAAGAAACATGATTGAATAAATCATCATATGAATGAATGAAACACAACAACTCAAAATACTTGCTGAGATAGAAGTGAATAGGTTTACTGACTCAACTAAAAAAGTAAAAGAAATGCCCTTCGCAGAGGGAAGCAGGGATTTCATGTTCCATAAAGAGCTTCCAAAAATTATGATACTTATTAGCTTTCAGCTCTCATTGCCCCTATCATAGGCATCTTTTGGTGCTTAAGGTTAAAGTGACACAGCTAAGAAGATATGCTTGACAAGTTATAAATTAAAGTCTCATGCCCCTTACTTACAAAGACCGAACCTCATGCTACTCAACTTCAGTCACGAGTAAGCTCTTGTAATTGTAAATAGATATGTATCATAGAGAACCGCCAAGAGGGTACCCCTTGCACATGACACAGGAGCTATCCCATAATCAAAATGACAAGGCAAGCAGACAATGAGCATCTCAGTGATCCTTTTATTTGCTATTTGCATAGGTTTTTATTGAAGATGCTTCATAGAATGCTCACTATAGTATGCTGCAAGTTTCCACCATGATTAGGCATGGCTTAGGCTAGTGGCCCAGGCATTTCTCTAACACTCATACAAACTCCATGATCTTACAAGTTCCCCTTTTATTTCACACCGTCGGGATCACTAGGCAAAAGAATCATGATATCAACTAGGTACAAAGTACCAGTGAAATGTTGAAAGCGTTCCCCATGATACATGGTTCTGCTAACTTCAACTTATAAAGCGCAAGCATATACACGACAAAGAAGGACCCAATGGTTCAAGTTTATTAAGTGCAAGAAAATAAAGTGTGCCATCAAGTTCGTGAGAGCTTTAATCACTAAATTTGACATAACAAGTTTAATTTGGAAGGTAGATAAAAACAAGAATTTACTTGGAACAGCAATTATGCTAATAGGTAGGTATGGTGGACACAAATGGCATAGGTATTGGTTTAAGGATTGGATGCACGAGAAGAATTCCCTCTCGGTACAGGTTTTTGGCTAGCAAGACTAGGTAGCAAGTATAAGAATTGAAGGAAACAAACAAACATACAAGTGATAAAAACAAACATGCAATCTTCCTTGGAAGAACAAAAGATCTGAACTAGAGAATACTAAACTCATGAGCAAATCAAGAAAGAAAGATGATGAAATTATATTTCTTAGAGTACTTTAATCTTTTTCATTCAACTCTCAAAAATAGTGTTGCTACAGACCGAGCCAGGTTCGCCAAAACCAACTAAATTAACTCAATGATCCCAAAATGATACCAATACTAACAACAAGATCAATCATATAACCACGAATTGAAAACTAATATAAGGTATGCAAAAGAGTAAATGATAGAACTTCTCATTAATATTCCATAATGGCAACTCACGCCAAGGGATACATATCTAACGAGAGAGGCGACACTTCCATAATGCAAACCATCCTACATGATAACTTCTCTATTCATGATATGACTCTACTAAAAAGGTAAAAAGATAGAAGATAGTGATGTGATACCGCGGCACTCCCCCAACCTTGGAATAAACCAAGGGGATGCCAAACCTGATGACGAATTACTCCTTCGGTGGTGGTGGTATCCTCTCAATGAGCTTTTTGACCAATTTCCCCAAGTCCTCAATCTCGAAGGTGAGAGTACGAATCAACTCCGAGTTGTGCTTGATGCGGTGCATGATCATGTCAGGTTGTGACTCCCAGCTCTTGCGATTCTTTCCCCACTCTCCTTCCTTGCGGTCTTCTTTTCCTGCATGGTTATGGATAAAGGTATGGAAGGGACTCTTGGTGCTTGGAGAAGGTGTCCGTGGTGCCAAACAATGACGCGGAGGCTTCCCTCCAATTGACATCTGTGCAGTCCTTCTGATCCTGGCAGGGTTCACCACCAGTCCAATGCTTGCAACGGTAGTGCCAATGTGCTTTGCCTCCTCTTCACCTTCACTCTTGATCTCCTTCTCCTGCCTGGGGTCTTGGAGATCCTCCTCCATAGGCTCCTTTCCCTTGTCCTTGGCGGACACCATTGTGCTTCTGAACTTTCAATAATAGTTCCTGGCAGAAACAGATCGAAACGAAAACATGAAGAGAACACGATATACGAACCTCGGGGGATCCGAGGGATTATATATTACGGAATTTTACAACAAAAGAAAGGTACTGGGAGAAAACGGGTCGGAGACGGAGTCCGGAGTGGCCACACCACCTGGTGGCGCGGCCAGGGGTGGGCCCACGCCACAGGGTGGTGTGAGCCACCCTGGCTCCATTTCCGTCCCTCTTTCGCTTTGTATCTTTCCTTATTGACTAAAAACTGCAAAAATATAGTTGGATAGTATTTTCACGGAACTTTTTCTTACCAGAACTTGTACCTATTAAAAAACGGAGTCTGCAGGTCTGTGAATTTGGTCCTAGTAGATTCTTCTGGAGTCACCACTTGAATAACATCAATATCTTCATCTTCATACACTTATTGCTTGAGTCATGAAACCTTTCACTTCCTTACTACACCATTATCTCCAATACCTGGAAATTTCTTTCACATAAAACTTCACACAGTTCTCATTAGCAACATTCGTGCATACGAGGTAATAAACCTTTTCGAGTTCAATTTCAACTGAAATTCATCAAAACATAAGCTACTGTAGAAACTCCTTCCGAAACCCCAAAAAGAATCCAAAAAGGAAATCGTTTTAAGAAGCAAATGCAAGATTGGCAAAATCTGACAAAACAGACCAGCAGGTAACGATCATTTTTTTTGAAAAATCTTCTGTTGCTTAAATCAAAAAGTGCAAAACTAACGAAATTTAAATAACAACCTGGGGCAGAAGCACAAAAAAATACAGCTCAATCCGACAGACATAGATCTCTCACGATTTTTTACGGTGAAGCACAAAAATCTGTTTCGGGACAGCAACTTCCCCAAATCTTACTTCTCTGTCATTAGAGGTTGATCTTGCCACAAAAACCAAACAAAAAGGATAAGGAGAGGTTATTACCGAGGTAGTAACTTCCAAGACTCAAAGAAACAAAAGAAAACTGAAAGCAAAAATACATTGGGTTGTCTCCCAAAAAGCTCTTTCTTTATAGCCATTAAGATGGTCATGATAATTTTGAAGATCCTCACATAGGAATATGAATGGAAGTGAAAGAGAGCATTAAGAAGCAAAAATACACACATTTAAGTCTAACCCACGTCCTATGCAAGGGAATTTTGTAAACAAACAAGTTGTTGAAACCAGAGGCTACAAGCATAGGAAGGCAAAAGAAGTGCAACATAAAAACTTTCAGCATAAAACAAGAAAACTTGATATTATTGAGATACATAAGAACACTTTTCCCTCTCTCATAGTAGCTTTCAGTATCATGCATAAACTTAACAATATAACTATCACAAGGACCATCGTAACAATGATCACTTATCCTAATAGAAAACACAGGAACACTAGCTCTCATAACACTTTGTGAAACAATATTAGAGGTATCCTTACAAAGGATAGGGTGTCCCTCTTGTACGTATTTAGTAACAAAGTCTTTCACATTTGCTATTATAAGTTCATCATCCATTTGTTTATCAGGTTCAACAGCTTTACTTATACTCTCACTAACCATACTAGCTATCATAGAATATTCCTTTATCTTAAATGGGAAAGGCATTTTCTCAATATAAGGTTCAGGTAAAACATGATTAGCAGTATAAACTTTAGTATTTCTTGCAGGAACACTCTTAGCAACATCTTTATAAGGTTCATGATACTTATTCCACTTCTTTTTAGGCACTTCAATGTAGGAAGCAAAAGCCTTAAAATAAGAAGCAATAGCTTGAGAGTCTAGACCATAAGCATTTTTAATATTTTGAAAGTCATCAGTTCCTATAAAAGATTCAATGCATTCATAATCATAATTTATACCTAACTTTCTACCTTTGTCATTCTCCCAAGCTTCAGCATTGTCTTGAATACGGTACATAAGATCCCATTTAGCTTCTTCTTCCATGCGAGTGAATGATCCAGCACAAGAAGCATCCAATAAATCCTTGTCATGAAGAGAAAGCCTTGCATAAAAGTTATTGATAATGATATTGTTGGGGAGCTCATGAATGGGACATTTGAGCATTACTAACTTCAGTCTCCCCCAAGCTTGAGTTGTACTCTCTCCATCAAGAGGCCAAAAGTTGTATATTTGATTCCGATCTTTATGAATCTCACTAGGAGGATAAAACTTTGAATAAAAGAGAGGTACTATTTCCTCCCATTCCAGAGGTTGACCATTCTTCAGCAGCTTATTCCATTCCTCAGCTCTTCCTTTTAGTGATAATGAGAATAACTTCTTCTTAACTTGATCTGTAGTAATACCTGCATACTTGAACAACCCGCATAATTCGTGTATAAAGAGCAAATGATCACCGGGATGGACAGTTCCATCCCCAACATAGTAGTTATCCATAACACGATCAATAATTCTTGTAGGTATTTTAAAAATATCCTTTTCAGCAGGTGGTGGTTCATCTACTACTTTAGCAGTGGTAGTAGCATTACAAAATAAGAAACTCAACGAATTATCCATATTGAAAATAAAGAAACTAACAACAGTACACAGTACTCACAGTAGAGGTTTCCTTTACCATTTCCACTCTCCAATAGCGCTTCACTCCCCGGCAACAACGCCAGAAAATAGTCTTGATGACACACAAGTATAGGGGGTGTATGGTAGTATTTTCGATAAGTAAGTGTGTCGAACCCAACGAGGAGCAGAAGGTGCTGGCTAGTGGTATGGATCAGGAATTCTCTGCAAATACTTAGCAAACGGATTTTTAGGGGGTTTTGATAAAGCAAGTAAATAAAGTACGAGTAAATAAAAGATAATAGGAATAAATGCAGCAAGTGGCCCAATCCTTTATGCAGCAAATGACAAGCCGGTTGTATAACTTAAGATGACCAAACGTTCTCGAGGACACATGGGAATTCTGTCAAGTGCTTTCGCTTCATATAGTTGATTAATCTTCTTTAGCTTGCTAAGTGTTGAGTGGGTGAAGCTGTTCTAATGTACCGACCTTCCTAGAACTAATACATACTTGTGATTATACCCCTTGCAAACATCCGTAAGTACAAGAAAGTAATTAAGGTAGAAACCTAACCACAACTTTGAACTCTAAGACCCTGACGTCCCTTGTGCAATGGTTTCCTAACGGGGCTTCAGGTTTCTGTCACTTCGGCAACCCCTACGATTAGTAGCCAAATACATAATGCATTCCCCTAGGCCCATATAGGTGTAGTCGACGTTAACATGACACCACTAGAAGAAGTACACCACAACTTAAAAATCAAACTATTGAATCTTTCTCAACACAACTCCACTACTAACAACATGACTTCTCCCATGTCCTCAGGAACAAAACGAACTACTCACAAGACATCATACGGATGATGATCAGAGATGGAATAATGATGTGTAACAATCTGAACATAAACAATAATTCAATGGTTCCACTCAATAGCATCAACTACAAAGAGTAATCAACACCGGGAAAGTTTCCCCTAAGAAGTATGCAAGATTCAACCCAATTCTTATAGCGAGATGATGGTGGTGATGATGGTGCTGATGGTGATCATGGTGATGATAATGATGATGATGATCCTGATGAAGTCCATCTTGATGGTGGCGTCGATGGCGACGATCTCCCCTCTCCGGGAAGGAATTCCCCCGGCAGAAATCTTTCTGCCAGAGAGATCTTTCTCTCTCGGTGTTTTCCGCCCCGCAGAGGCGGCAAAATCTTTCTATGGTCGCTCCCCGAGTATTAGGGTTTCGGGAGGATTATATATGCCAGAGGGGAGAGCCAGAGGTGGACCAGGGCGGCCACACCACCTGGTGGCGCGGCCTAGGCTGGCCCGCGCCAGGGGGTGGTGTGGGCCCCTTGTGGCCCATCTCTTCCTCCTCTTCTAGCTTCCTTCGTCTTCTGGAAAAATAGGATTTTCTGTATATTTTCCCGAATTTTTTGATCTTCGTGAATTTTTCCTCCAAACAACACCTTTTGCATCAGAATCCTGACTACAGCGGTCCATGCTCCAAAAGTTATCAACCATGCAAAAAAAGATGAAATAACATAAGTATCATCTCTCAATATGAAATATATCAATGAATAACAGTGAATTATGATATAGGATAGTGATGCAAAATGAACGTACCAGAGGTACAAGAGAGAAAAGGGTGTGAAAAGAAACAAAAGGGTAAGCGGAACAGGGAGGAAAGGGCAAATAATGGAGGTGTATTAGAATATGAAGAAGTTGTAGGGGTGATTGAGGATGTTCTTGAGGATCTTTTGGCTAACTGCAGGAGAAATAATAAATCCCTGCCAATTTCATTTTTATACGATTCCCTAGATGAAAGGTAAGCTGAAAAAATGTTTTATTTGCCATTTTATGATTTTTTATATCCTCATCAACTGATGCTTAATGCAGCGTGGGCTAGCGAACTAATAAGAGGAGCAGAAAGATGCGGGCATAGTAACGCTGTATGTTGAATTATATAATTGAAACTAAACTAGTCATGTCGTCTTTATTTATATCTGGCACGTGCAACGTGTCTGTGATGCGGTCATGTGGACCAGATTATAATTTTTTAAATATTAGTACATTAATTATTTACCTACATATGGACGCAGCTACTAGTTCCCATCTCCCTTGGATTCCCATATCCTTTGGCGCACTCCAGAATTATGGTTGTTCCATCAAGTAGCAGAGTCAGCGTATTGTCCCATCAGATGTGAACGCAATGACTTTGTTTGTTCAGAATCTGACGACTTTTGATTAGTTTGAAAGACAGAGAAACCTAAAACATGTATCTAGACATGTTTTGGGTATAGACACATTTATTAAATATCTAAAAAAACTAAGTCAGTTATATCTAGACAGGAGTAGTACACTATTACAACATGCTCGATCCCTTCTACTCTGGCGCACTCCAAATTATGGTTGTATCATCAAGTGCTGGGAGCAGAGTCCGCGTATTGTCCCATCCGATAGGCCAGGAACGGGCGAACTTTATTTTCAGGATCGGACGAGTTTCGACTAGTTTCAAAGAAGACACATACAAGATGACTCTGGTGGATCCATAGGAGTAGTACACTATTACAACATGCTCGATCCCTTCTACTATGAAGAGAACACACATGCAATAAACTCTGGTAGAACCACATGCATTGACACTGGTGGATCCATATGTGGTTTGGGAAGAGAACACACATGCACTGAACTCTAGTGGACCCATTTATGGTCTGTGAAAAGAATAGTCATGAAATGACTCCAGGTGTGGTCTCTAAAGAGAACACACATTTCGATGACACTGGTGGATCCATATGTGGTATGTGAAAAGAACACACATGCAATGACTATGGTTGATCCATGTGTGGTCTCTAAAGAGAACTCACATGTAATGACTCTGGTGGATCCATATGTGGGTTAGTGAAAATAACACACATGCAATGACACTAGTGGATCCATGTATGGTCTCCGAAGAGAACACACATTTCAATGACACTAGTGGATCCATATGTGGGTTGTGAAAAGAAAACACAAAAAGTGACATTGGTGGATCCATGTGTGGTTTGTGACATGAACACACATTCAATAACTCTGGTGGATCCATGTGTGATTTGTGGAAAGAACACATATGCAATGACTCCGGTTGATCCATGTGGTTTGTGGAAAGAACACACATGGAGTGACATTGGTGGATCCATGTGTGGTTTGTGACATGAACAAACATGCAATGACATTGGTGGATCCATGTGTGGTTTGTGAAAAGAACACACATGCAATGACTCTGGTTGATCCATGTGTGGTTTGCTGAAAGAACACACACGCATTGACTCTAGTTGTTGTTAGTAAAAATAACACACATGCAATCACACTGGTGGATCCATGTCTGGTCTCTGAAGAGAACACGCATGCAATGGCTTTGGTGGATCCATATGCGGGTTAGTAAAAAGAACACACATGCAATGACACTGGTGGATCCATGTATGGTCTCTGAAGAGAACACACATTTCAATGACACTGGTGGATCCATATATGGTCTGTGAAAAGAACACACATGCAATGACTCTGGTGGATCCATGCGTGGGTTAGTAAAAATAACACACATGCAATGACTTTAGTTGTTTTTATTGAGAAGAACACACATCCAATGACACTAGTGGATCCATAGGTGGATTGTGAAAATAACACACATGCAATGACTATAGTTGTTGTCTATGACAAGAACACACATGCAATGACACTGGTGGAACCATATGTGGGTTGTGAAAATAACACACATGCAATTACACTGGTGGATCCATCTGTGGTCTCTGAAGAGAATACACATTTTAATGACACGGGTGGATCCATATGTGGTTTGTGAAAAGAACACACATGCAATGACACTGGTTGATCCATGTGTCGTCTCTAAAGAGAACACACATGCAATTACTCTGGTGGATCCATATGTGGGTTAATAAAAAGAACACACATGCAATGACACTGGTGGATCCATGTATGGTCTCTGAAGAGAACACACATTTCAATGACACTGGTGGATCCAAATGTGGCCTGTGAAAAGAACACACATGCAGTGACTCTGGTGGATCCATGTGTGGTTTGTGACATGAAAACACACGCAATGACTCTGGGGATCCATGTGTGGTTTGTGGAAAGAACACATATGCAATGACTCTGGTTGATCGATGTGGTTTGTCGAAAGAACACACATGCAGTGACATTGGTGGATCCATGTGTGGTTTGTGACATGAACACACATGCAATGACTCTGGTGGATCCATGTGTGGTTTGTGGAAAGAACACACATGCAATGACTCTGGTTGATCCATGTGTGGTTTGTAGAAAGAAAACACATGCAATGACTCTAGTTGTTAGTAAAAATAACACACATGCAATGACACTGGTGGATCTATGTGTGGTCTCTGAAGAGAACACACATTTCAATGACACTAGTGGATCCATATATGGGTTGTGAAAATAACACACATGCAATGACTCTGGTGGATCCATATGTGGGTTGTGAAAATAACACACATGCAATGACTTTGGTGGATCCATATGTGGGTTGTGAAAATAACACACATGCAATGACTTTAGTTGTGGTTATTGAGAAGAACACACATGCAATGACACTGGTGGATCCATGTGTGGGTTGTGAAAATAACACACATTTCAATGACCCTGGTGGATCCATATGTGGGTTGTGAAAATAACACACATGCAATGACTTTAGTTTTGCTTATTGAGAAAAACACACATGCAATGACACTGGTGGATCCATGTGTGGTCTCTGAAGAGAACACACATTTCAATGACTATGGTGGATCCATATGTGGTCTGTGAAAAGACTTGTCATTAAATGACTCCAGTTGTTGTTTCTGAAAATAAAACACATTTCAATGACACTGGTGGATCCATATGTGGTTTGTGAAAAGAACACACTTTCAATGACTCTAGCTGAGGTTAATGAGAAGAACACACATGCAATGACACTGGTGGATCCATAGGTGGATTGTGAAAAGAACACACATGCAATGAACTCTGGTGGAACCACATGCAATGACACTGGTGGATCCATAGGTGGATTGTGAAAAGAACACACATGCAATGAACTCTGGTGGATCCACATGCAATGACACTGGTGGATCCATAGGTGGATTGTGAAAAGAACACACATGCAATGAACTCTGGTGGAACCACATGCAGTGACACTGGTGGATCCATAGCTGGATTGTGAAAATAACACACATGCAATGATTCTATTTGTTGTTAGTAAAAACAACACACATGCAATGACACTGGTTGATCCCTGTGTGGTCTTTGAAGAGAGAACACACATTTCAATTATACTGGTGGAACCACATGCAATGACACTGGTGGATCCATGTATGGTCTGTGAAGAGAACACACATGCAATGAACTCTTGTGGATCCATATATAGTCTGTGAAAAGAACATACATGAATTGACTCTATGTGTGGTCACTGAAGAGAACACACATTTCAATGACTCTGGTGGATCCATATGTGGTCTGTGAAAAAAATAGTCATGAAATGACTCAAGTTGTTGTTTCTGAAAATAATACACATTTCAATGACACTGGTGGATCCATATGTGGTTTATGAAAAGAACACAAATGCAATGACGCTAGCTGTGGTTAATGAGAAGAACACACATGCAATGACACTGGTGGATCTATAGGTGGTCTGTGAAGAGAACACACATGCAATGACCTCTGGTGGAACCACATGTAATGACACTGGTGGATCCATATGTGGTCAGTGAAGAGAACACACATGCAATGAACTCTGGTGGATCCATGTGTGGTCTCTAAAGAGAACACACATTTCAATGACACTGGTGGATCCATATGTGGTATGTGAAAAGAACACACATGCAATGACACTGGTTGATCCATGTGTGGTCTCTAAAGAGAACACACATGCAATGACTCTGGTGGATCCATATGTGGGTTAGTGAAAATAACACACATGCAATGACACTGGTGGATCCATGTATGGTCTCTGAAGAGAACACACATTTCAATGACACTGGTGGATCTATATGTGGTCTGTGAAATGAACACACATGTAGTGACTCTAGTGGATCCATGTGTGGGTTAGTTACCTGAACACACATGCAATGACTCTGGTGGATCCATGTGTGGTTTGTGGAAAGAACACATATGCAATAACTCTGATTGATCCATGTGGTTTGTGGAAAGAACACACATGCAGTGACATTGGTGGTCCATGTGTGGTTTGTGACATGAACACACATGCAATGACTCTGGTGGATCCATGTGTGCTTTGTGGAAAGAACAAACATGCAATGACTCTGGTTGATCCATGTGTGGTTTGTGGAAAGAACACACATGCACTGACTCTAGTTGTCGTTAGTAAAAATAACACACATGCAATGACTCTGGTGGATCCATAGGAGTGGATCCAAAGGTGGTATGTAAAAAGAACACACATTTCAATGACTCTGCTTGGTGTTACTAAAAAGGACACACATGCAATTACACTGGTGGATCCATGGGTGGATTGTGAAAAGAACACACATGCAATGACTCTGGTGGATCCATAGGTGGTATGTGAAAAGAAGACACATACAAAATGACTCTGGTGGATCCATAGGAGTAGTACACTATTACAACATGCTCGATCCCTTCTACTATGAAGAGAACACACATGCAATAAACTCTGGTAGAACCACATGCATTGACACTGGTGGATCCATATGTGGTTTGGGAAGAGAACACACATGCACTGAACTCTAGTGGACCCATTTATGGTCTGTGAAAAGAATAGTCATGAAATGACTCCAGGTGTGGTCTCTAAAGAGAACACACATTTCGATGACACTGGTGGATCCATATGTGGTATGTGAAAAGAACACACATGCAATGACTATGGTTGATCCATGTGTGGTCTCTAAAGAGAACTCACATGTAATGACTCTGGTGGATCCATATGTGGGTTAGTGAAAATAACACACATGCAATGACACTAGTGGATCCATGTATGGTCTCCGAAGAGAACACACATTTCAATGACACTAGTGGATCCATATGTGGGTTGTGAAAAGAAAACACAAAAAGTGACATTGGTGGATCCATGTGTGGTTTGTGACATGAACACACATTCAATAACTCTGGTGGATCCATGTGTGATTTGTGGAAAGATCACATATGCAATGACTCCGGTTGATCCATGTGGTTTGTGGAAAGAACACACATGGAGTGACATTGGTGGATCCATGTGTGGTTTGTGACATGAACAAACATGCAATGACATTGGTGGATCCATGTGTGGTTTGTGAAAAGAACACACATGCAATGACTCTGGTTGATCCATGTGTGGTTTGCTGAAAGAACACACACGCATTGACTCTAGTTGTTGTTAGTAAAAATAACACACATGCAATCACACTGGTGGATCCATGTCTGGTCTCTGAAGAGAACACGCATGCAATGGCTTTGGTGGATCCATATGCGGGTTAGTAAAAAGAACACACATGCAATGACACTGGTGGATCCATGTATGGTCTCTGAAGAGAACACACATTTCAATGACACTGGTGGATCCATATATGGTCTGTGAAAAGAACACACATGCAATGACTCTGGTGGATCCATGCGTGGGTTAGTAAAAATAACACACATGCAATGACTTTAGTTGTTTTTATTGAGAAGAACACACATCCAATGACACTAGTGGATCCATAGGTGGATTGTGAAAATAACACACATGCAATGACTATAGTTGTTGTCTATGACAAGAACACACATGCAATGACACTGGTGGAACCATATGTGGGTTGTGAAAATAACACACATGCAATTACACTGGTGGATCCATCTGTGGTCTCTGAAGAGAATACACATTTTAATGACACGGGTGGATCCATATGTGGTTTGTGAAAAGAACACACATGCAATGACACTGGTTGATCCATGTGTCGTCTCTAAAGAGAACACACATGCAATTACTCTGGTGGATCCATATGTGGGTTAATAAAAAGAACACACATGCAATGACACTGGTGGATCCATGTATGGTCTCTGAAGAGAACACACATTTCAATGACACTGGTGGATCCAAATGTGGCCTGTGAAAAGAACACACATGCAGTGACTCTGGTGGATCCATGTGTGGTTTGTGACATGAAAACACACGCAATGACTCTGGGGATCCATGTGTGGTTTGTGGAAAGAACACATATGCAATGACTCTGGTTGATCGATGTGGTTTGTCGAAAGAACACACATGCAGTGACATTGGTGGATCCATGTGTGGTTTGTGACATGAACACACATGCAATGACTCTGGTGGATCCATGTGTGGTTTGTGGAAAGAACACACATGCAATGACTCTGGTTGATCCATGTGTGGTTTGTAGAAAGAAAACACATGCAATGACTCTAGTTGTTAGTAAAAATAACACACATGCAATGACACTGGTGGATCTATGTGTGGTCTCTGAAGAGAACACACATTTCAATGACACTAGTGGATCCATATATGGGTTGTGAAAATAACACACATGCAATGACTCTGGTGGATCCATATGTGGGTTGTGAAAATAACACACATGCAATGACTTTGGTGGATCCATATGTGGGTTGTGAAAATAACACACATGCAATGACTTTAGTTGTGGTTATTGAGAAGAACACACATGCAATGACACTGGTGGATCCATGTGTGGGTTGTGAAAATAACACACATTTCAATGACCCTGGTGGATCCATATGTGGGTTGTGAAAATAACACACATGCAATGACTTTAGTTTTGCTTATTGAGAAAAACACACATGCAATGACACTGGTGGATCCATGTGTGGTCTCTGAAGAGAACACACATTTCAATGACTATGGTGGATCCATATGTGGTCTGTGAAAAGACTTGTCATTAAATGACTCCAGTTGTTGTTTCTGAAAATAAAACACATTTCAATGACACTGGTGGATCCATATGTGGTTTGTGAAAAGAACACACTTGCAATGACTCTAGCTGAGGTTAATGAGAAGAACACACATGCAATGACACTGGTGGATCCATAGGTGGATTGTGAAAAGAACACACATGCAATGAACTCTGGTGGAACCACATGCAATGACACTGGTGGATCCATAGGTGGATTGTGAAAAGAACACACATGCAATGAACTCTGGTGGATCCACATGCAATGACACTGGTGGATCCATAGGTGGATTGTGAAAAGAACACACATGCAATGAACTCTGGTGGAACCACATGCAGTGACACTGGTGGATCCATAGCTGGATTGTGAAAATAACACACATGCAATGATTCTATTTGTTGTTAGTAAAAACAACACACATGCAATGACACTGGTTGATCCCTGTGTGGTCTTTGAAGAGAGAACACACATTTCAATTATACTGGTGGAACCACATGCAATGACACTGGTGGATCCATGTATGGTCTGTGAAGAGAACACACATGCAATGAACTCTTGTGGATCCATATATAGTCTGTGAAAAGAACATACATGAATTGACTCTATGTGTGGTCACTGAAGAGAACACACATTTCAATGACTCTGGTGGATCCATATGTGGTCTGTGAAAAAAATAGTCATGAAATGACTCAAGTTGTTGTTTCTGAAAATAATACACATTTCAATGACACTGGTGGATCCATATGTGGTTTATGAAAAGAACACAAATGCAATGACGCTAGCTGTGGTTAATGAGAAGAACACACATGCAATGACACTGGTGGATCTATAGGTGGTCTGTGAAGAGAACACACATGCAATGACCTCTGGTGGAACCACATGTAATGACACTGGTGGATCCATATGTGGTCAGTGAAGAGAACACACATGCAATGAACTCTGGTGGATCCATGTGTGGTCTCTAAAGAGAACACACATTTCAATGACACTGGTGGATCCATATGTGGTATGTGAAAAGAACACACATGCAATGACACTGGTTGATCCATGTGTGGTCTCTAAAGAGAACACACATGCAATGACTCTGGTGGATCCATATGTGGGTTAGTGAAAATAACACACATGCAATGACACTGGTGGATCCATGTATGGTCTCTGAAGAGAACACACATTTCAATGACACTGGTGGATCTATATGTGGTCTGTGAAATGAACACACATGTAGTGACTCTAGTGGATCCATGTGTGGGTTAGTTACCTGAACACACATGCAATGACTCTGGTGGATCCATGTGTGGTTTGTGGAAAGAACACATATGC
The DNA here is from genome assembly GCA_910589775.1 of Avena eriantha. NCBI lineage: Eukaryota > Viridiplantae > Streptophyta > Magnoliopsida > Poales > Poaceae > Avena > Avena eriantha. Next base: position 111,466,884 of record OU342745.1, read on the forward strand.
AATAACTCTGATTGATCCATGTGGTTTGTGGAAAGAACACACATGCAGTGACATTGGTGGTCCATGTGTGGTTTGTGACATGAACACACATGCAATGACTCTGGTGGATCCATGTGTGCTTTGTGGAAAGAACAAACATGCAATGACTCTGGTTGATCCATGTGTGGTTTGTGGAAAGAACACACATGCACTGACTCTAGTTGTCGTTAGTAAAAATAACACACATGCAATGACACGGGTGGATCCATGTGTGGTCTCTGAAGAGAACACACATGCAATGACTCTGGTGGATCCATATGTGGGTTAGTAAAAAGAACATGCATGCAATGACACTTGTGGATCCATGTATGGTCTCTTAAAAGAACACACATTTCAATGATAGTGGTGGATCCATATATGGTCTGTGAAAAGAACACACATGCAATCACTCTAGTGGATCCATGTGTGGGTTAGTGAAAATAACACACATGCAATGACTTTAGTTGTTGTTATTGCGAAGAACCCACATGCAGTGACACTGGTGGATCCATAGGTGGATTGTGAAAATAACACACATACCATGACTCTAGTTTTTGTCAGTGAAAAGAAGACACATGCAATGACACTAGTTGATCCATGTGTGGTCTCTGAAGAGAACACAAATGCAATGACTCTGGTGGATCGACATGTGGGTTAGTAAAAAGAACACACATGCAATGACACTGGTGGATCCATGTATGGTCTGTGAAGAGAACACACATTTCAATGACACTAGTGGATCCATATGTGGTTTATGAAAATAACACACATGCAATGACATTGGTGGATCCATGTGCGGTTTGTGACATGAACACACATGCAATGACTCTGGTGGATCCATATGTGGTATGTGAAAAGAACACACATGCAATGACTCTAGATATGGTTAGTGAGAAGAACACACATGCAATGAGACTGGTGGATCCATATGTGGGTTGTGAAAATAACACACATGCAATGACTTTAGTTGGTGTTAGTAAACAGAACACACATGCAATGACACTGGTGGATCCATTTGTGGTTTGTGGAAAGAACATACATGCAATGACACTAGTGGATACATATGTGGTCTGTGAAAAGAATAGTCATGAAATGACTCTAGTTGTTGTTTCTGAAAACAACACACATTTCAATGACACTGGTGGATCCATATGTGGTCTCTGAAGAGAACACACATTTTAATGACACTGGTGGATCCATCTGTGGTCGGCAAAAAGAACACACGTGCAATGACACTGGTTCATCCATGTGTGCTCTCTGAAGAGAACACACAGGCAATGACTCTAGTGGATCCATATGTGGCTTAGTAAAAAGAACACACATGCAATGACACTGGTGGATCCATGTATGGTTGATACATTGCAGATGTATCTAAAATTTTTGATGCTCCAGCTTGGTTTTGTCCACTTTCTTGTGTTTTGTCCACACTTTGGAGTACTTTTCATATGATTTCTTGGACTAACCTATTAACAAGACCCACAGTACCAGCTGCTTGTTTTCTGCTGTTTTTGGTTCCAGGAAAGTCAGAAAATGAATATTCTCGGAATTGGACGGGACAAAAGCCAAACTGCCTATTTTTCCAGAAGACTCCTGGAGCCAGAATACGAGACGGAGGAGGGCCAGGGGCTGGCCACACCCCCCAGGCGCGGGCTGGGCCTGGCCGCGCCAGGACATGGTGTGGTGGCCCCAGGCACCCCCTTGGTCTCCCTCTTCGCCTATAAGAAGCCTTATGACCTAAAAACTCCAGGGGGTTTGACGTTTTTCCAGAAGGAGTTCCGCTCCGCCGCCACCACCAGATTCCACGAAACAGCACCAGAAACTCCATTCTGGCACCCTGCCGGGACGGGGAATTGGAGGAGATCATCGCCATCATCATCACCATCGCTTCTCCATCGACCATCCATGTTTCCCCCATCCATGAGTGAGTAATCCCCGTTGTAGGCTAAGGGGATTGTAGGGATTGGATGAGATGGTTCATGTAATGGCATCAGATTGTTAGGGTATGGTGCCTAGTATCTTTTATTAGTGCTTTATGACTTTGTTGCGACTTGTTGTGCTTAATGCTTGTCACTAAGGCCCGAGTGCCATGATTTCAGATCTAAACATGTTATTGATTCATTATGATAGTATTGTTTTTGGTCTTATCTGCAAGTTGTATACACACATTGTTGTCCGGAACCAATGGCCCCGAAGTGATAGAAATCGGGATAACCGGAGGGAATGGCTTTGATATGAGGATCACATGTGTTCATGGAGTGTTAATGCTTTGCTCCGGTGCTCTATTAAAAGGAGCACCTTAATTGCCAGTAGTTCCCTTGAGGCCCTGCTGCAAACGGGCTGGGAGGACAAAAGATGTTGTGCAAGTTCTCATTGCGAGCACGTATGACTATATATGGAACACATGCCTAGGATTGTCTAGTATTTGGATTCTTTATCTTATTTATCTGCAATTGCCCTTTGTTCTGATTGCTATGTGAATTTTATTGTCCATGCAACGCATGTCCATCCATCCCTATGCCTACCGCACTCGAATCCCACTGTTTACTACTTTTGTTACTGCTGTTTTTACTTTACTACTATTGCTACTTTGCTATTCCTAGTACAAACTGTTGCTACTGATAAACTGTTGTGAGCAAGATTGTTTCCAGGTGCAGCTGAATTGACAACTTAGTTGTTAAGGCTTATAAATATTCTTTGGCTCCCCTTGTGTCAAATCAATAAATTGGGTTTCACTTCCGTCGAAAATACTGCGATACACCCCCTATACTTGTGGGTCATCAAGACTATTTTCTGGCGCCGTTGCCGGGGAGCATAGCTTTATTTATCAAGATCACTTCGATTCACTATTGTTCAAGCTAAGTTTATTTTCGCCTTGTTTTCTTGTTTCTTTATCAAAATACAAAAAAGTAGTTCCTACTCTAGTTTTTATTTTTGTTGGTCCGTTATTGTCTTGCCTTATCATGCTTGTTGTCAATGGTTGGTTTCTTTGAAACTGAAGCTTATTGGCAAGGTGGGTTCACGGAAGATCAAAAATATTATTATAAGGAACACCGCTTGTCACAAAAAGGGAAACACTTATGGGGAATAAATTGATAGGTTGTATACCATTGCTAGAAAGATGTGCTTTAGTTATAATGTTACTTATTGTTGTGATGAATCTCATTGCAGAAAGAGGTATAAACACCTCCCTTTTCAATGTGAGTATAATGATAATGATACCATATCTTCTTATGCTAAAGGAATTTATGACTTATATGATGCGGAACAATGAAGAATTTATTGCTTGGAAAGGTGCTTTTGAACTTGCAAGTTTGCTTGAAAATATTGATGATTCACCTTCAAAATATGAGGTTTATGGTATACTTAAATTTTTCTTTGATAATTACAAGGATGAAAATGTCTATATTCTTGAATATTGTAATAGATGCTTTCCACAAATGGAAGAGAGTAATGCCTTGCAGGATCCTATAGAAGAAATTGATGAACCTGAAATCTCATTAGATGAAAAAGAGGTGGAGAGTGATGAACAAAAGGAGGAACAATGGATTAGCTACCCATGCCTACCTTCTAATGAGAGTAACTATTTATCCCTTACATTATTTGATTGTCCCCATGCTTACTAAAGAAGGATGAATGTTATGTTCCTGAGGATCCTTTTGAAAATGTTTATAATAAAGCTCTAGTGCTTGCAGATCATGAAAAGCATGCTTTATGTGATAGTTATATTGTTGAGTTTATTCATGAGGGTACTAAAAATTATTATGAGAGAGTAAAATATGGTTGTAGAAGTTTTCATGGTATTGAAACACCTCTCTATGTGCTGAAAGTTTTGAAGTTACTCTTGTTTTATCTTCCTATGCCTGTCACTTTGTTATTTGCTTACACAATTCCTATGCATAGGAAGTGGGTTAGACTTAAATGTGTTTTGAATTTGCTCCTTGATGCTCTTTTTTACTTCAACTCATATTTCTTATGAGAGCATCCTCTCAAACTTTTATGCCTGAAGATGATAATATGTCTATTATTCTTGGGAGACCTTTTCTTAAATACTGCAGGAGCTGTTATAAATTATAATCAAGGGAAGGTGACCTTCAATGTTAATGACAAGGAACACATTGTCTATTTCCTCAAGAAGATTGAAAAGACGTATGGTTTGAATTCAATTGAACATGTTGAGGGCATTCAAGTTGGAGAAATATATTGTCCCATACCAAGAGAAAAATTTGAAACTATTATGATTGGGACCATTGCTATAAAGGTTGAGGTAACATAATCACTGTGGAATACAAAGTTTTGTCTCATATGAAACTGTTTTGGTAACAAGACCTGATCAACCTTGTTAACAAAAGGATTTTATTGAACAAAACAATGTTTTCACCGTGATTATCTCCGCTTATTTCTATTCTATCCATTTTAGTTTGCGCTTATGCCTAACTTAAAGGCGTTAAAGAAAAGTACTTATCGGGAGATAACCCAAAAGTTTTAGATGAGTCTTGGAAGTTATTACCTCTGTAATAACCACTCCTTATCCTTTTTATTTGCTTTTTTGTGCCAAGAGTAACCTGTAATGAGAGAGAAGTAATGATTGGGAAAGTTGCTGTCCCGAAACAGATTTCTGTGCTTCACCGTACAAATTCGTGTAAAATCTCTGAACATCTTTTTGAGGCGTGAATTTTTGTGCTTCTGCCGCAGGTTGTTATCTAACTTTCGTTAGTTCAACACTTTTTGATTTGAGCAACAGAAGGTCTTCGAAAAAATTCGTCTTTACCTACTGGTCTGTTTTGATAGATTTCTGCCATTTTCTGCATTTGCTTCTTGTTGGTTCCTTTTTGAGTTCTTGGGAATTGAGCTTTTTTAGGGAAGTGCTACAGTATCTAGTGTTCTAATGGGAGTTTATTTGGTGTTATAACTGAACCTTAAAGACCTTTTTTCTCGAGTGCACTAATGTTGCTAATAAAGATTGTGTTAACTTTTGTATGAAGGAAACATTTCAGGTGTATGGAAGGAATGAGTAATGAGATGAAGGATGGTCTAAATCTCAAGCTTGGGGATTCCACGCGTGTCACCCCAAGAAATATCCAAGAAGTACAAGCGTCAAAGCTTGGGGATGCCCAAGGCATCCCCTTCTTCATCAATAAAAATCCCAGGTTTCTTCCAAACGCTTCATTTTTATTGTATCATGCACAGTTGTGTTGTTCTTGGAGAGTCTTCTTTTTTGTTTTGGTTTTGGTTTTTAGTTTGCGTGGTTTTCTTAGTTTTCTGAATAAATTGGTTGGACATCCTCTTTCATGCACTGGTTTTCAAATGGTTTGGTTTGAATTTGAAAAGAGTAGGAAAAGCTCATGCTTAAATGGTAAAGAGAGTTTGTTCTTGAATGTGGCCTATGCTCTGTCATGCCATGCTTCATATTGTTTTGGCTTTATGCTTAGTATTCTTTAGTGTAGCATGACTTGTTATAAACAATTGAGATTGCTTAATGTTCCTTGTATGAATCATGCATTGTTTTAGCATATTAAAGCATAGTATAGTGGTATTCTCCTTTGATGCTTTATTTGGGTTGACTTGGCACATGCTCACACCATGTTATGACTATCTCAAGTCACCATAAGCCTTTATGATCCTTTAGTTTTCAACTTGTAGTATCACTTTATGCTTTGATCAATGATGTTTTGTCGCTCTGCATGATTATGGCCATTATTGCTCTCTTGTTTCTCGCTCCCTTACTATTGCTAGCCTTCACTTACACTGAGTGTTTTACTCATGTTTCCAACTCCCTTAAACCAAATATTGCCAAAGTGTCCACCATACCTACCTATTAGCATCATTTGCTACTTCCGTGCATATTCAATATGCCTTGTTTTCTTCCGAATAAAATGTTTGCTTGTTTTGAGAAAGTTAGTTAGTAAAGCTCTCACGAACTTGATGGCACACTTTATTTCCTGCACTTAATAAACCTGAACCATTGTGAACTCTCCATGAAAGTTATATGCTTGCTAATTATAGGCTGGGGATTAGCAGAACCATGCTGTCACGGGGAACGCTTTCAACACTTGTAAATATATACCCAGTTGATACCTTGATCTTTTGTTTGCGGACGTCTTCGGTGTGAAATAAAAGGGGAGCTTGTAAGTCCATGGAGTTATGTATGTGTGTTAGAGAAACGCTTGGGCCGCTGGTCTAATCCATGCTGACATGGTGGAAACCTGCAGCGTAACCATAATGATATCTATGAAGCATTCTTCTTATACAAAAAAGAGAGAGATAGCTATTGAGAAAAAGAAAAAAAAGAGTTTTATGAAAAGAGGAAAGAGAAAAAAAGCACCATTTTCCCATGGTAAATAAGAAGATTGCTGAGATACTCATTGTCTGGTTGCCTTGTCATTTTGATATGGGGATTCTTCCATATCATCGGGCAAGGGGTACCCCGTTGTCAGTTCTCAATGATACACACATACTTACGATGACAAGAACTTACCGGTAACTAAAGTTGAGTAGCATGAGGAGCGTCCCTCGTACTCAAGGGACTTGGGATTTTCAGTTTATAGTCTGTCAAGCATATAACTCGAATTGGACCTCACATTCACCTTAAACACATTAAAGATGCTTACGATAGGGGCAATGAGAGCTCAAAGCTAATGACTCCCTTACTTTCAGCATTTGGAAGCCTTTCAAACTATTCAAAACCTCTTCATTTCCTTGTTGAGTCTCCACACATTATATGAGCACTTTCTTGAGAGCATACTTGCCATTCTTAGTTCTATGTGCATTGTCCCAAGACTTGTTGATTGATGCATACCTTGATATTTCTTGTTTTAAACTATTTGTATCAAGTCACTCTTGTGAACTTTGAAGGTGTCCTATGCATTTATGTTTGCTACTCTTTGAGGGACAAGCTGAATGCCACTATGCTATGTTTTCTTTATGTGAAACAAACAAACGTCTTGCAAATCATTGTTATTCATGAATCTTTTGTTTGTGCATTTTCATGTTGCATCATAGTTTCTTTGTCTTATTGCTAGAACTTTGTCTTTCATATTATGATTGAAATACTATTATCCCAGTTATGAATGTTTACAAATACTTTGGTCAAGTCTTTGATGGTGCATGTCACATCAAAAATTATTCTTTCTTTTTATCACTTACCTACCCGAGGACGAGCAGGAGTTAAGCTTGGGGATGTTGATACATTGCAAATGTATCTATAATTTTCGATGCTCCATGCTTGGTTTTGTCCACTTTCTTGTGTTTTGTCCACAGTTTGGAGTACATTTCATATGATTTCTTGGACTAACCTATTAACAAGAGCCACAGTGCTAGCTGCCTATTTTCTGCTGTTTTTGGTTCCAGGAAAGTCAGAAAATGAATATTCTCGGAATTGGACGGGACAAAAGCCAAACTGCCTATTTTTCCAGAAGACTCCTGGAGCCAGAATACGAGACGGAGGAGGGCCAGGGGCTGGCCACACCCCCCAGGCGCGGGCTGGGCCTGGCCGCGCCAGGACATGGTGTGGTGGCCCCAGGCACCCCCTTGGTCTCCCTCTTCGCCTATAAGAAGCCTTATGACCTAAAAACTCCAGGGGGTTTGACGTTTTTCCAGAAGGAGTTCCGCTCCGCCGCCACCACCAGATTCCACGAAACAGCACCAGAAACTCCATTCTGGCACCCTGCCGGGACGGGGAATTGGAGGAGATCATCGCCATCATCATCACCATCGCTTCTCCATCGACCATCCATGTTTCCCCCATCCATGAGTGAGTAATCCCCGTTGTAGGCTAAGGGGATTGTAGGGATTGGATGAGATGGTTCATGTAATGGCATCAGATTGTTAGGGTATGGTGCCTAGTATCTTTTATTAGTGCTTTATGACTTTGTTGCGACTTGTTGTGCTTAATGCTTGTCACTAAGGCCCGAGTGCCATGATTTCAGATCTAAACATGTTATGATTCATTATGATAGTATTGTTTTTGGTCTTATATGCAAGTTTTATACACACATTGTTGTCCGGAACCAATCGCCCCGAAGTGACAGAAATCAGGATAACCGGAGGGAATGCCTTTGATGTGAGGATCACATGTGTTCATGGAGTGTTAATGCTTTCCTCCGGTGCTCTATTAAAAGGAGCACCTTAATTGCCAGTAGTTCCCTTGAGGCCCCGCTGCAAACGGGCTGGCGGGACAAAAGATGTTGTGCAAGTTCTCATTGCGAGCACGTATGACTATATATGGAACACATGCCTAGGATTGTCTAGTACTTGGATGCTTTATCTTATTTATCTGCAATTGCCCTTTGTTCTGATTCCTATGTGAATTATCTTGTCCATGCAACGCCCGTCCATCCATCCCTATGCCTACTGCACTCGAATCCCACTGTTTACTGCTTTTGTTACTACTGTCTTTACTTTACTACTGTTGCTACTTTGCTATTCCTACTACAAAACTGTTGCTACTGATAAACTGTTGTGAGCAAGATTGTTTCCAGGTGCATCTGAATTGACAACACAGTTGTTAAGGCTTATAAATATTCTTTGGCTCCCCTTGTGTCGAATCAATAAATTGGGTTTCACTTCCCTCGAAAATACTGCGATACACCCCCTATAATTGTGGGTCATCAATGGTCTCTAAAGAGAACCCACATCTCAATGAGAATGGTGGATCCATATGTGGTCTGTTAAAAGAACACACATGCAGTGACTCAGGTGGATCCATGTGTAGGATAGTGGAAATAACACACATGCAATGACTCTGGTGGATCCATGTGTGGTTTGTGGAAAGAACACATATGCAATGACTCTGGTTGATCCATGTGGTTTATGGAAAGAACACACATGTAGTGACATTGGTGGATCCATGTGTGGTTTGTGACATGAACACACTTGCTATGTCTCTGGTGGATCTATGTGTGGTTTGTGGAAAGAACACAGATGCAATGACTCTGGTTGATCCATGTCTGGTTTGTGGAAAGAACACACATGCAATTACTCTAGTTGTTGTTAGTAAAAATAACACACATGCAATGACACTGGTGGATCCATGTGTGGTCTTTGAAGAGAACACACATTTCAATGACACTGGTGGATCCATATATGGGTTGTGAAAATACCACACATGCAATGACACTAGTGGATCCATATGTGGGTTGTGAAAATAACACGCATGCAATGACTTTAGTTGTTCCATATGTGGGTTGTGAAAATAAAACACATGCAATGACTTTAGTTGTGGTTATTGAGAAGAACGCACATGCAATGACACTGGTGGATTCATGTGTGGGTTGTGAAAATAACACACATTTCAATGACTCCGGTGGATCCAAATGTGGGTTGTGAAAATAAAACACATGCAATGACTTTAGTTGTGGTTATTGAGAACAACACACGTGCAATGACACTGGTGGATCCATGTGTGGTCTCTGAAGAGAACACACATTTCAATGACTCTGGTGGATCCATATGTGGTCTGTGAAAAGAATAGTCATGAAATGACTCCATTTGTTGTTTGTGAAAATAATACACATTTGAATGACACTAGTGGATCCATATGTGGTTTGTTAAAAGAACACACATGCAATGACTCTAGATGTGGTTAATGAGAAGAATACACATGCAATGACACTGGTGGATCCATAGGTGGATTGTGAAAAGAACACATGCAATGAACTCTAGTGGAACCACATGCAATGCCACTTGTGGGTCCATAGCTAGATTTTGAAAATAACACACATGCAATGATTTTAGTTCTTGTTAGTAAAAATAACACACATGCAATGACACTGGTTGATCCATTTGTGGTCTCTGAAGAGAGAACACACATTTCAATGGCACTGGTGGAACCACATGCAATGACACTGGTGGATCCATGTATGGTCTGTGAAGAGAACACACATGCAATGAACTCTGGTGGATCCATATATGGTCTGTGAAAAGAAAAGTCATAAAATGACTCTATGTGCGGGCACTGAAGTGAACACACATTTCAATGACTCTAGTGGATCCATATGTGTTCTGTTAAAAAAAATAGTCATGAAATGACTCCAGTTGTTGTTTCTGAAAATAATACACATTTCAATGACACTGGTGGATCCATATGTGGTTTGTGAAAAGAACACACATGCAATGACTCTAGATGTGGTTAATGAGAAGAACACACATGCAATGACACTGGTGGATCTATAGGTGGTCTGTGAAGAGAACACACATGCAATGAACTCTAGTGAAACCAAATGAAGTGACACTGGTGGATCCATACGTGGTCTGTGAAGAGAACACACATGCAATGAACTCTGGTGTACCCATATATGGTCTGTGAAAAGAATAGTCATGAAATGACTCCAGGTGTGGTCTCTAAAGAGAACACACATTTCAATGACACTGGTGGATCCATATGTGGTCTGTGAAAAGAACACACATGCAATGACACTGGTTGATCCATGTGTGGTCTCTGAAGAGAACACACATGCAATGACTCTGGTGGATCCATGTAACACCCTCGAATCGGCCCTATGCAAGTTTTAGCGATTCCTACCAAACCCGCATAGAAACGATTCAAAGATGCCCACCAGGCACTTGCGTGCGGGTGGAAAACAAAGTAATATCATTACAAAATAGTCCACGATGGAACCCACAGAACATGTATATACAACAACGACTCCATGAGTCAAGACTACAGATATACCATAAAAAGATCCAAATCACCCTAAAAACGATACCACATCCGAGTACGGATAAGATTCAAATGGGGGCTAAGAGCCCTGAAGAATAACCAATGGCGTCCATAACCCTGCCCAAGCCAAGCCAGAAGGGTAACCCTGCTTACCACGTCGAACTTATACCTGTTAAACAAAAGGGGTGCCGACAAAGGGTGAAGGAAAAGGGAGCGGTCAGTACTGAGGCCAGTAAACGGCGAGGCTAGAATTCGGCGGCTCTCGCCTACATAGGTATGGTGGACTAAAGCGGCAGCGCAAGATGTACTAAACAACCTATAGAGACTCGATTCAACTGTCGGCTATTAGAGAGGGATAAGAAAGACCTATTCGAGACCAACCTAGTACTAACCCCAATCATACCCATCCTGGTATTCCCCCCTCGAGACCAAACAAGGAAGTCAAACCAAGGAACTCACACAGTTGGCAGTTTTATTCATTCCATTATGGTTGAAGCACTTACTTGTCAGATATAGATAGCATGAGTCATCCTGATAGCATAAGTAGTGGGCAGTCTTAGTTAACCATTCAGTTGTAGTTGTAGTACTTACTAGTCAGATACAATTAGCATGTGACATCCCAAACCCAGCAGTTGTTGGCACTTTTATTTCACTCCATTGGAGTTGCGATACTTACTAGGCAGGTATAACATGACACGATACACCCCAGTTCCACCAGTTGTTGGCACTTTTATTATCCATTCCATTGTAGTGAAGCTGATTACTAGTCATAAAATGTGGTGGAACCATTTTGAAACCCTCATTTGGTGGTTTCTTTACAAAACGCCCCGTTTTCGGCATTCAAAAAATAGAAATTGCATTTTCTGTGCGACGAAAAGGAAAACTTCCTCCTGTAACATTGTTCTCCATCCCAAGATGCACATGCGTGCATAATATAGGCACATTATCACAAACTATGCCGCCATTCTGGTCATAACATTGGTCGTTTGGCCCGAAAACCATGAAACCTCGAACATGATAGGTCATTTCTATGAAGGTTTTTTCGAGACACTCGCAATATACCAAGTTTGATATTTTTCCTTACAAATATGTCACATAACAAGACACCACGCGAAGGATTTACCTCGTTTGGACCGTTTTTGAATTTATTATGCCCATATCAAACTATGGTTAAAATAGAGGGCATGAAGGTTCCTAGCTAGGGGACGAGCCTCGCTAAAATTTCATTAGATCTCTGATAAAACATCATATTATGAAGCTAAAAATGATTTTTGCAAAAAATCATGAGCGTTAAATCATGTACGTGTAGTTCAAATCGGACCCGCTTCCTACCGATTCGGCAGACATTTGTCTTTTTCACGAGGGGTGGACTGAAAGGTTTGAGATGCCCCGGTTCGGACATTTGTCCATGTAACATGGTCTAATATTTTTGAAAAATGTGGTCGAACATTTGGAAACTCTCATTTGGTGGTTGCTTTACAAAACGCTCCGTTTTTCGGCATTCAAAAAATAGAAAATGCATTTTCTCTGTGACGAAAAGGAAAAGTTCCTCCTGCAACATTGCTCTCCGTCCCAAGATGCACATGCGTGCACAATATGGGCATATTATCACAAACTATGCCGCGATTCTGGTCATAACATTGGTCGTTTGGCCCGAAAACCATGAAACCTCGAACATAATAGGTCATTTCTATGAAGGTTTTTTCGAGACACTCGCAATATACCAAGTTTGATATTTTTCCTTACAAATATGTCACATAACAAGACACCACGCGAAGGATTTACCTCGTTTGGACCGTTTTTGAATTTATTATGCCCATATCAAACTATGGTTAAAATAGAGGGCATGAAGGTTCCTAGCTAGGGGACGAGCCTCTCTAAAATTTCATTAGATCTCTGATAAAACATCATATTATGAAGCTAAAAATGATTTTTGCAAAAAATCATGAGCGTTAAATCATGTACGTGTAGTTCAAATCGGACACGCTTTCTACCGATTCGGCAGACATTTGTCTTTTTCACGAGGGGTGGACCGAAAGATTTGAGATGCCCCGGTTCGGACATTTGTCCATGTAACATGGTATAATATTTTTGAAAAATGTGGTGGAACCATTTGGAAACTCTCATTTGGTGGTTGCTTTACAAAACGCCCCGTTTTTCGGCATTCAAAAAATAGAAAATGCATTTTCTGTGTGACGAAAAGGAAAACTTCCTCCTGCAACATTGTTCTCCATTCCAAGATGCACATGCGTGCACAATATGGGCACATTATCACAAACTATGTCGTGATTCTGGTCATAACATTGGTCGTTTGGGCCGAAAACCATGAAACCTCGAACATGATAGGTCTTTTCTGTGATGGTTTTTTCGAGACACTCGCAATATACCGAGTTTGATATTTTTCCTTGCAAATATGTCACATAACAAGAGACCACGTGAAGGATTTACCTCGTTTGGACCGTTTTTGAATTTATTATGCCCATATCAAACTATGGTTAAAACGGAGGGCATCAAGGTTCCTAGCTAGGGGACGAGCCTCGCTAAAATTTCATTAGATCTCTGATAAAACATCATATTGTGAAGCTAAAAATGATTTTTGCAAAAAATCATGAGCGTTAAATCATGTACGTGTAGTTCAAATCGGACCCGCTTCCTACCGATTCGGCAGACATTTGTCTTTTTCACGAGGGGTGGACCGAAAGGTTTGAGATGCCCCGGTTCGGACATTTGTCCATGTAACATGGTCTAATATTTTTGAAAAATGTGGTGGAACATTTGGAAACTCTCATTTTGTGGTTGCTTTACAAAACGCAAGGAGAGAGATCCCGCTCCAGCCCCTCCAAACCCTAATCCCCTCACTCGCTCCTCTTCCCAGACCTATTGGCACTTCTTCGTCTCTCGATGGCCGTAGCTAGTTAGCGCTCGCTAGCACCAAATCTCGTTGCACATGGTAGATCGCCGCACCACCTCTGTTCCTTCCTCCAAGGAACCACACGGCGGCATGGATGGTTTGCTCACCGGAGCACACGTGCATATGTGGCACAATGCGCGGTGCTCTGTCGAGCTCACCTATCCATGTGCTGGCCGAGAGAGGCGTCTGCACCACCTCCCCTCCGTCTCCTCCGACGATAGGGTGCGCCGTCGGGCCGCAGCTCGGACCGGGAACCGACGGTTTCGGTGACAGCCGCGTAGATTTCCGCGGCGGTGGCGACCGCAGACGGGTCAGGCGGTGCGGGGGTTGCGGAGCAGCGGGGCCTGGTGGAGCGGATGCAGATGGGGAGCCTCCTGGAGGACGGCCTCTCCTACTAGACGCCGAACCATCGCCAACCTCCTCCAGGTACACGCCCTGCTACTCTTGAATCTCTCTTATTGAATACTCTATTCTGTGTCCTCCCACCGCCAGCCAGTCGCCCTCACCTCGTTCTCCTTCTCCACGCCTCGTCTCCAGATCCATCGGTCCACCGCCATCAATGGTCCCATGTCGCTGCTTCCCGCCCGCCTCAAGAACCACCGCCGCGCCGGAGCCAGAGAAAAAGTCCAAGACGTCCTCCTCGAGAACCGCCGTGGTGCCGGAGCCAGAGAAGAAGTCCAAGACGCCCGCCTCCGCCCGCTCGCCTCGATAACCTCCATCGCACCGGATCCAGAGACGAAGTCCAAGACGTCCGCCTCTGCCTACCCGCCTCAAGAACCTCCATCATGCCGGAGCCAGAGCCGCCTCCGCCCTCCAGGACGCTGGCCACGCAAACAACCAAGAGCACGTGGAGGTCCTGCTTGCGGACACCAAGGCGACGCTTGACAACACCTGATCCGTGGCCCAGGCTCTGAACTCAGTAAGTTGCTGAGATTTCTTAGTCGGACACGTGGTTAATGATCTGCATGCTTGGTTCTGACTTCTGAATGTCTGTTGTACCAGTTCGAGGAGGCCCTGATGAGGACAAAGAGGGCGTTCGTCATGGGAGGGCATGCTGGTCGGATGGTGTACCAGCGTGATGCAGTGGCGCAGCATGTGGAGTACGCCACCAGGCTCTAGTGCTTGGGCGTCCGTGACCTCTCCAAGATCTGTGAGCGAGGGTGCTCGATCCCTCGCTATCAGAGGAGAATATGCTGCCCAAAACCTCCTCCTAGCAAGGTGAGCCATGCCCGTGCCGCAGTACTCCTGTCTTAAATGAAAAATTCGTTTTCTTGTCTAGGTTCGTTTCCAAATCAAATCAAACATAGCTTGCCGGTACTCGCTTAGTATCAAATGAATAGACTTTTTGGGAGAATATCAGTTCACTCTCCAAATTAAATCCACTAGTATTGCATGATAGGGAAATCTACTCTGTACATGGCTGTTGCAGTGAACCACAATCTAATTATTTATAATTCCTTAGCAAATTAAGGAATTGGATTGTCTTGGCTTATATTGACTTTTATGTTATGTATCCTGTCTCACACGAGAAAATGCCTTGCATTGCAGCTTCAACGCAACTGTTGATTGTCTTTTCACTCACTGTTCAAAGTACACGGGAATTTCTTGGGTAATATGCACTGCTTCCCAGTGATGTGTATGTATCGAAGGAAGCTTGCTGTGAGTATAAGCTTGTAGCACTGCATCTTGATCTGCTCGTAGTACTGTATCTCTATCCTCTTGCTTGTACTGTCAATATTTAGTAATTAGTGGAGTATTATCGTCTTGGAATAATTTTGTGATGATTCCTCGTGATGGAATTTTGATCTTGTTTTAGTGCTACGCCAAATTGTTGATCTTGTCTAAATTGAATAATGTTAGTCGTCTACCATCTTACAGAATCAGATCCGCTCTTCCTGGTCATGTCTGCAGGTACTGGACCCATGGCGGTGTCGGATGAGCTGGTGTTGCTGTTTCGCATGGCGTGGGACTGTTTCGCGTGGTGTGGCACTTTGTGGCGGCTGTTGTGCTCCTGCGAGAGGTGGTCGTTTTCATCATGCACTGCGCCTCGCTAGGTTAGGTTCTCAATCTCTTCCCCCCTTTTCCCATGTTCTAGGATTAGTGAGACCCTACGAATCAAAATACTCCTGAAGGGATAGTAAATATTTCTCTAGGGCTAGGTTAGAATCATGACTGGGAGTATGATGGTTGTAGGATGTGGTTGTATGTCCACAAAGTACCAATGTAAACTGCTTGTATATACTTCTAGTACCAATGTAAACTGCTTTAGAAGTTCTATAGTTTATAAATGACAATTTTTGAGAAATACTGTTTTTGGTTTAATAATGTAGTGATCAAGGTTCCATTAAGAGAGCCTCTTCTCAGCGCTTATGCGTGCTATTAGTAGTGATCCAGTACTTAAAGTTGCTTAAACAAAAACATTCAGCTTCCTGCCAGCTTTCTTGTTCTATACTACGACTACAGTTGCATCATTATAGTAGGATCTGGATCAATATATGATGATGTTACTTACCCATGTTTCATTGTGAACTTCAATAGTACGTACCATTTTACCTGTACATGTAATCTGTGATAATTCATAGCTCGCTTGTTTTTTGTTTTTACCAGATACTGTGTGGTGTTCCTCTCTTACAAGCTTCGTGATGAAGTTAGAAGAAAAGCCCATAGGCTCCAGGATGTACCGTGTTTTACAAGCTAGTTCATAGATAGAGGCAGTCCTATATGATTGATAATAACTATGAGATGATTGTAATAGAGATTGTTTTGCCGTTATTTGAATTGTTCAGTGTGTTTACCTATTGCAAATAATTGTTGTTTATTGTAAATAATTGTTGTTCATTGTCAAATTGTGGGTAGCTAAAACCTGACAGTATATCTGTGTGGACACGGTATTTGTGTAGAATTGAATGTTTTTGTGTGGAATCAAAATATGACGTGTGGAGCATGCATATAAAATACACTTGACATGTGGAACCAGCAGTAGAAAATACACCTGACGTGTGGAGCATGTATATAAAATACACATGACAGGTAGGACTCATTTGACATGTGGGACCTACTGTAAATTTAAATGGGCATAACGAAAATATTGGGCCAAACAAACTGCCACGAACCAAAAACATATGGGCCAAAGTTTTTGGCTTGGCCCATGAAATAAATAGACAGTAAAAGCCATGCTTAAAAACCAAAGGCTAGAATTGTTGGGCTTGGCCCATGTAAACCACCAAACTGGACTGGGCTAAATTTGCTGCCACGTCACGTTCCATGTAGGATTGCTGACGTGGACTGAGTAGATAGTCTGTGACGAAATTATTTGGTCATAGCCACTATGACCATCTATTTTGGTCATAACCGTCCATGACCAATTCAAAAAAAGGTCGTTAGTTGTCTATAGTGACCCTCGCTATGTGACCTACTGTTTTTGGTCATAGAAAGGTCATAGATGAATTACTATGACCTTTCTATGACCAATATTTGGGGTCACCAGTTAGCACATTCCTTTTAGTGAATAACACTGGTTGATCCATGTGTGGTCTCTAAAGAGAACACAAATACAATGACTCTAGTGGATCCACATGTGGGTTAGTAAAAAGAACACACATGCAATGACAATGGTGGATCCATGTATGGTCTCTGAAGAGAACACACATTTCAATGACACGGGTGGATCCATATGTGGTTTGTGAAAAGAACACATATGCAATGACATTGGTGGATCCATGTGTGGTTTGTGACATGAACACACATGCAATGACTCTGGTGGATCCATATGTGGTCTGTGAAAAGAACACACATGCAATGACTCTAGATATGGTTAATGAGAGGAACACACATGCAATGACACTGGTGGATCCATATGTGGGTTGTGAAAATAACACAGATGCAATGACTTTAGTTGTTGTTAGTAAAAAGAAGACACATGCAATGACAGTGGTGGATCCATGTGTGGTTTGTGGAAAGAACATACATGCAATGACACTAGTGGATACATATGTGGTATGTGAAAAGAATAGTCATGCAATGACTCTAGTTTTTGTTAGTAAAAACAACACACATGCAATGACACTGGTGGATCCATGTGTGGTCTCTGAAGAGAACACACATTTCAATGACACTGGTGGATCCATCTATGGTCTATGAAAAGAACACACTTGCAATGACACTGGTTGATCCATGTGTGGTCTCTGAAAAGAACACACATGCAATGACTCTGGTGGATCCATATGCACGTTAGTAAAAAGAACACACATGCAATGACACTGGTGGATCCATGTATGGTCTCTGAAGAGAACACACATTTCAATGACACTAGTGGATCGATATGTGGTCTGTGAAAAGAACACACATGCAGTGACTCTGGTGGATCCATGTGTGGGTTAGTGAAAATAACACACATGCAATGACTCTGGTGGATCCATGTGTGGTTTGTGGAAAGAACACATATGCAATGACTCTGGTTGTTCCATGTGGTTTGTGGAAAGAACACAGATGTAGTGACATTGGTCGATCCAAGTGTGGTTTGTGACATGAACACACATGCAATGACTCTGGTGGATCCATGTGTGGTTTGTGGAAAGAACACACACGCAATGACTCTGGTTGATCCATGTGTGGTTTGTGGAAAGAACACACGTACAATGACTCTAGTTGTTGTTACTAAAAATAACACACATGCAATGACACTGGTGGATCCATGTGTGGTCTCTGAAGAGAACACACATTTCAATGACCCTGGTGGATCCATATATGGGTTGTGAAAATAACACACATGCAATGACTCTGGTGGATCCATATGTGCGTTGTGAAAATAACGCGCATGCAATGACTTTAGTTGTTCCATATGTGGGTTGTGAAAATAGCACACATGCTATGACTTTAGTTGTGGTTATTGAGAAGAACACACATGCAATGACACTGGTGGATCCATGTGTGGGTTGTGAAAATAACACACATTTCAATGACTCTGGTGGATGCATATGTGGGTTGTGAAAATAACACAAGTTGTGGTTATTGAGAATAACACACATGCAATGACACTGGTGGATCCATGTGTGGTCTCTGAAGAGAACACACATTTGAATGACACTGGTGGATCCATATATGGGTTGTGAAAATAAAACACATGCAATGACTCTTGTGGATCCACATGTGGGTTGTGAAAATAACACACATGCAGTGACTTTACTTGTTCCATATGTGGGTTGTGAGAATAACACACATGCAATGACTTTAGTTGTGGTTATTGAGAAGAACACACATGCAATGACACTGGTGGATCCATGTGTGGGTTTGGAAAATAACACACATTTCAATGACTCTGGTGGATCCATATGTGGGTTGTGTAAATAGCACACATGCATTGACTTTAGCTTGGTCATTGAGAAGAACACACATGCAATGACACTGGTGTATCCATGTGTGGTCTCTGAAGAGAACACACATTTCAATGACTCTGGTGGATCCATATGTGGTGTGTGAAAAGAATAGTCATGAAATTACTCCAGATGTTGTTAGTAAAAAGAACACACATGCAATGACACTAGTGGATCCATGTGTGGTCTGTGAAAAGAACACACATGAAATGACTCTAGATGTGGTTATTGAGAAGAACACACATGCAATGACACTGGTGGATCCATGTGTGGTCTCTGAAGAGAAAACACACATGCAATGAACTCTAGTGGAACCACATGCAATGACACTAGTGGATCCATGTGTGGTCTGTGAAGAGAACACACATGCAATGAACTCTGGTGGACCCATATATGGTCTGTGAAAAGAACAATCATGAAATGACTCCATGTGTGGTTTCTGAAGAGAACACACATTTCACTAACTCTGGTGGATCCATGTGTGGTCTGTGGAAATAACACACATGCAATGACCCTGGTGGATCCATTGTGGTTTGTGGAAAGAACATACATGCAATGACACTGGTGGATCCATATGTGGTATGTGAAAAGAATAGTCATGCAATGACTCTAGTTGTTTTTAGTAAAAACAACACACATGCAATGACACTAGTGGATCCATGTGTGATCTGTAAAGAGAACACACATTTCAATGACACTGGTGGATCCATATGTGGTCTGTGAAAAGAACACACATGCGATGAAAATGGTTGATCCATGTGTGGTCTCTGAAGAGAACACACACGCAATAACTCTGGTGGATCCATATGTGGGTTAGTAAAAAGAATACACATCCCATGGCACTGGTGGATCCATGTATGGTCTCTAAAGAGACCACACATTTGAATGACACTGGTGAATCCATATGTGGTCTGTGAAAAGAACACACATGAAGTAAAACTGGTGGATCCATTTGTGGGTTAGTGAAAATAACACACATGCAATGACTCTAGTTGTTGTTATTGAAAAGAACACACATGCAATGACACTGGTGGATCAATAGGTGGATTGTGAAAATAACACACATGAAATGACTCTAGTTGTTGTTAGTAAAAAGAACACACATGCAATGACATTGGTTGATCCATGTGTGGTCTCTGAAGAGAACACACATTTCAGTGACACTTGTGGATCCATATGTGGTCTGTGAAAAGAATACACATGCAATGACACTGGTGGATACATGCAATGACTCTGGTGGATCCATATGTGGGTTAGTAAAAAAATACACATGCAATGACTCTGTTGGATCCATATGTGGTCTGTGAAAAGAACACACATGCAATGACTCTATACATGGTTAATGAGAAGAACACACATGCAATGACACTGGTGGATCCATATGTGGGTTGTGAAAATAACACACATGCAATGACTTTAGTTGTTGTTAGTAAAAAGAACACACATCCAATGACACTGGTGGATCCATGTGTGGTTTGTAGAAAGAACATACATGCAATGACACTGGTGGATCCATATGTGGTATGTGAAAAGAATAGCCATGCAATGACTCTTGTTGTTGTTAGTAAAAACAACACACATGCAATGACACTGGTGGATCCATGTGTGGTATCTCAAGAGAACAAACATTTCAATGACACTAGTGGATCCATATGTGGTCTGCGAAAAGAACACACATGCAATGACACTGGTGGATCCATGTGTTGTCTCTGAAGATAACAAACATGCAATGACTCTGGTGGATCCATATGTGGGTTAGTAAAAATAACACACATGGAATGATACTCGTGGATCCATGTATGGTCTCTGAAGAGAACACACATTTCAATGACACTGGTGGATCCATATGTGGTCTGTGAAAAGAACACACATGCAGTAACTCTGGTGGATCCATGTGTGGGTTAGTGAAAATAACACACATGCAATGACTCTGGTGGATCCATATGTGGGTTAGTGAAAAGAACACACATGCAAATACACTGGTGGATCCATGTATGGTGTCTGAAGAGAACACACATTTTAATGACACTGGTGGATCCATATGTGGTTTGTGAAAAGAACACACATGAAGTGACATTGGTGGATCCATGTGTGGTTTGTGACATGAACACACATGCAATGACTCTGGTGGATCCATGTGTGGTTTGTGGAAACAACACATACGCAATGACTCTGGTTGATCCATGTGGTTTGTGGAAAGAACACACATGTAGTGACATTGGTGGATCCATGTGTGGTTTGTGACATGAAGACACATGCAATGACTCTGGTGGATCGATGTGTGGTTGGTGGAAAGAACACACATGCAATGACTCTGGTTGATCCATGTGTGGTTTGTGGAAAGAACATACATGCAATGACACTAGTTGTGTTAGTAAAAACAACACACATGAAATGACACTGGTGGATCCATGTGTGGACTCTCAAGAGAATACACATTTCAATGACACTGGTGGATCCATATGTGGTCTGTGAAAAGAACACACATGCAATGACACTGGTTGATCCATGTTTGGTCTCTGAAGAGAACACACATGCAATGACTCTGGTGGATCCATATGTGGGTTAGTAAAAAGAACACACATGCAATGACACTGGTGGATCCATGTATGGTATCTGAAGAGAACTCACATTTCAATGACTCTGGTGGATCCATATGTGGTCTGTGAAAAGAATAGTCATGAAATGACTCTAGGTGTTGTTAGTAAAAAGAACACACATGCAATGACACTGGTGGATCCATATGTGGGTTGTGAAAATAACACACATGCATTGACTTTAGTTGTTTTTAGTAAAAATAACACACATGCAATGACACTGGTGGATCCATGTGTGGTTTGTGGAAAGAACATACATGCAATGACACTGGTGGATGCATATGTGGTATGTGAAAAGAATAGTCATGCAATGACTCTAGTTGTTTTTAGTAAAAACAACACACATGCAATGACACTGGTGGATCCATATGTGGGTTGTGACAATAACACACATGCAATGACTTTAGTTGTTGTTAGTAAAAAGAACACACAAGCAATGACACTCTGGGTGCTATGCCCTAATTGGCTTACACTGATGTCCCGCGGATCATCTCCACCAACCGTTGATCCTATGTGATCCAACGGGCAGGATAACCCCTCCCTTCTCCACTTTTTTTATGCATGGTCAATCTGTGCCACCTCTCTATCCATGCCACCGATACTTTACCTTCATAAACAAGTGAAAATCCATCTATCTAAATAAAATAAATAAAATAAATGATCATATTTTGAAGAAGCTATCGTCTTTGCCTTCCGGTTCGTGCTCGTCTTCGTCAACGCAATGGTCCGTGCCATCGCCTGTGTCGGTGTCCTCCTCTGACGACTCGACACCACCCCCTTCCTCGAATAAGCGTGTTATCTCCTCGTCGGAGTCCTCCTCCTCCTCCTCTCCGTAGTCCCACGGGTCCACGTCACTCTCCTACGCTTCTGCCTCCAACTGATCGATGAACGCCTCCTCGTTGGCCGAGTCAGAGTCGTCCAAATAGCTATCTCCTCTCTTCTTCCTGGTCTTCTTCTCGTTCCTCTTCTTGTCCATACTCGCCGGTGCAAGACGCGCCCCTGTCCTGGCTGCTGCTTTATGCTCGTTCGACGCTACAGGTACCCCACGCTCGTCCCGCGCGGCCGGTACGAGCTTCGACATCACGGTGTCCTCGAGTGCCTATGTCGATGGATCTTGGCGCGGTCAGACACAATGTGCTGCCTCAGCAGGCGACTCGCGAGCGTGAACGATGCAGCGAAGAGACGGCGACGCAGGACGGTCAGTGGACGGCTTGGACCTGCCACTGCCACGGCGAGGGGGCATCGTGCTCAAGGTAGTTTCTCTGAATGGTCGATGGTGGGGTGCGGATCTGATCAAGGATGAGCAGCGGTTTCGTGCGTCGTGTCCACGCATGCATTTGTCGATTATCAAAAAAAAGGATGTAATATCTCGCGTACTGAACATAATTTGATCACAACAAAAGTGGCATAGCATATTCTAGACTCGTAAGTATCCCATGCGTGCGTGTCGATGTGGAGTTCAATGTGCCGACGTGATCGTGCAGCAGTTGCGCGCGTCATTGCCCCATCAACACGTGACACACGCACACGGGACGTGCGCGCCGATGCCCGTGATGACTACCCGGCTCGCACTCCCCTTATTATATACTCGATTTTGGGTGGCACCGAAGATCATTGAACTGTCCATCACAATAAAGACCCATCGATTCCCTACCCCTGCCCCCTCCCCCAGGCTTCTTTGAGAAGCTAGACCATACACGGTGGTCTTGTATAATAGTACTAGTACTACTGGACCACGACCTGTACACTTTGACTCTTCTCCCACACTAATCACTATCTTCTTCCTCCTTCCGCCGCTACCCTCACCCTGCAAGCCATGGCTCCCCTGAGGAGGGGAAGAGGCTGGTCGACGATCCTCGCGGAGAAAAGGGAGAGAAATCGCCGCGAGGCACTTCTTGCTCTACCAGCCGCTCAAGCCCCCCTCTCATCGAGGCCTAATCTCTCCCGACAATGGCGCCGAATGTTCTAGCAGGCGAGGGCTCCTCCCGGTACGATCTTCTTGTTCTACTTCTTCTCCATCTCCCTCTCCAGCATGATCTTATTCAGCTTCTTCTAGTTTTTCTTCTTCTTCTTGCTCTTCCTCTTCTATGTATTACAGGCCGGCCGTGGAGCCAGAATCCACCGCGACGGAGGCGTTGCAGGACCCGTTCGGCCCCGTACCACGTCTCAGCAAGGTAGACAATCTCCACACTGTTATTTCTCCGAGTTGTGATGTGGATTTCTTAGATCGTGTCTGCCACGCATTGGGGTTTCTTCTTCTTTTGCAAGTTGAATTAGTTTTCATGAATATGACTAGATCTCGTGGTCTTTCCTTAATACCTCTGTTCATAGATTCACTATGGATTTTTTGTGATTAGTATTAGTTTATCGTGGTCATGAATATATCTCTAGGTCCATTTTTTAACACTGCGGTCAATAGATTCAACGGGGATTTTTTTTGATCTGTATCAGTATTCACCTGGAACCTGGGGTGTAATTATAGAATTCCTATTTCAATTAACATGAACGATGCAGCGATCGAAGGCCGAGTACCGTGACAAGGTTGACGCGATCAGTGCCAAGATTGACAACCAACATGGGCTTGCACGCTCCCTCACCCAAGCTAATGAGAGCCTACACAAGCAATTATATGTGCAGAAGGAGATCTCGCTAGATTTTGCACATGACATTGTGAGGCTGCAGAAAGTTCTCGACCGTAACTTGAACAGGCAAGAACATGCCATCAAGAGAATCAACGAGCTCATGGAGGATAAGAAGAATATCGTGGAATGGTTCACTCTCCTACAGGACAAACTCACCGAGGCACTCAGAGGACCCGTCGAGGAAACCAAGGCTACCATCCGAGCCTACCATGATAGGAACCGTTGCCTGGATGTAGTGAAGGAGATGAAGCAGGACATGAGCAGAGGGATCACTGTACTCGAGGGTGTTCCGAAAGAGAACGAGGAGCTAAGGGCTTGTCTGGAGGCGTATCGGAGCAATGCGCAAGTCTGATTCCCGTTAGCAGGGACACGAACATCTGTTCATCCTCCACTCCTTTTGTAATGTATAGGGTTCAGGGAGCAATGCCCAAGTCTGATTCCCATTATAGGGTGCAATAAGAATCCTAGGGCAACTCCTTATATATCTGGACATGTGTTGGTGTTCATGTTCATGTATGGACACCATGTGCTCTTTCCATTATGTACCTGGACATGGGTTTCTGCATTATGAGTTTGCCACTCTCCCACTACTATTTGGTGATATTGGGAAAAACCCACAGCACACTAAACTGCAGATAAATCTTATTTGTCTTTGAAATGAAATTATGACAGTGCCACTAATCGATTCATAAAATGTTGATTAGTCCTAGATTGCTTCTTCCTTGAAATTATGATAGTGCCACTAGTTGATTCAGTCAATTATGGAAACTAACCAGCTTGTCCTAGTGAACTGAACAAACCATACTATGTTTTTTTGTTGTAGGTAAAGATGCGAAATATCGACCAGGACCTGGCGACCTGGCTAAATGACAAGGTAGCAATCCAAAGGGAGAAGCAGAATTCCCAGAAACTGGCCATTGACCACCTACGCGCTGGAATCGTGGTCCTTTTTTACAAGTGCCAGAAACTGAAGGATTTAAACACTGGCTGGGCGAAGCTACACAGTGAAGGTCGCACCTCGTCTAGGAAGCAGACGGAGATCGTGAAAGGGATCTTCAAGGAAAGTCGTATGGCTATGGACCAACTTCTCCAATCCGTGACGGAGCGCTGGAACCTACAGCTGAAGCATGACAAAGTACTAAAGGAGCTGGCCGATATTAGGGAGGAAAACAAGTAGCTTCAGGCCAGGCTCGCTTGAACACAACATATGTCTATTTAGTACTGAACTGCCTGGTTTCTCCTATACAGTAGTGATTTTGTAAGCGTGAACTTATCTCTATGCACGATATGTGTTTTCGTCTGAAATTAGTTTGCTCGAGGAATGAGTTTGGCTTAGTTAAGAAAGCGCAACTGCAGGTCTTACAGTTAACTAGTTTTAGGCACTAGCACAACATAAATTATTCATCTCGAATTTCCTTTATCCTTGATAGTCTTTCCTTGGTCACCTCGCGAGCCTTCTTCGGTTCCTTCAACTGATCCGCAATGCAGTACTCTAGCTTCTTCTTGTCTTCCCTAAGCTGATCCTCTCCTTTTTTGCATTATGAATCAGCAACCTGTGAATATCCTGAAGCTTCTTTGCAGTTCCAACACGCAAGATCCCATTGATTCCATTAGTTAGCTCTGACTGCAAATTCTCGATTTCTTCTTCCAGCTCCTTATTTCATACCAACAACTTATTATTTTTTTAGCTGCATAACTTACATCAGTAAATCTCCCTAACCTTTCCAACTCATACATCTCCCATAACTGTGCCAAACATTTCTTAAGTGCATCTGGCCACTCAAGATCCACCCACTCTACTGCTTTACACACCAGGCCAACCTAAAAACACACACACTATAGTGTTATGAACATGCACGATACATTTTACTTCATGTCACAGTTGCACATAATGTAAACAAACCTGATTTGTACAGCCCAAAAACCTTCTCCCAGTGTTACTGCCTTTGAATGCAACATATCTCCTCAGTTTTAGCCCATGGTCACATAGCACTTTTCCATCGAGATCTAGGCCCTCCCATTCGGAGTCGTAGATCATCCGTGGTACCTATAGGTAAACGCAAAGCTGAAATTGAACACGATTGTATGCACATATGGAGCTCAGATC
Source organism: Avena eriantha (assembly GCA_910589775.1). NCBI lineage: Eukaryota > Viridiplantae > Streptophyta > Magnoliopsida > Poales > Poaceae > Avena > Avena eriantha. Next base: position 111,493,188 of record OU342745.1, read on the forward strand.
GAGAGATTTACCATTGCCTAACCCTAGCCCGAGAAAACAGAGGACCTCACATCATGGAAGGAATACTCGATGTCGGAGAGAAGGTCGTCGCTGCTCGACTGGTTGTCCTCGCCGTTCAAGGATAGCATGGTGAATGCGTCGTCGCAGGCGACGACGTCGGCGTCGGAGAGAGAGAGAGCATCCCTTCTACCGCTGCAACAATGACTAAATTGGCATGTTACAATAGTTTAATGGATACCATGCCCTTTCCCTGGATTACTGTCTCCTGCCTAATATGGATTCTCTTCATACATTCTTATTTCAAATATTAAACCTGTACTCCCTGCATCCCAATTTCATTGCCTAATGAAAACATACCAGTATATTACATCATCTAAAGAAACAAAATCATGTCAACTAGAAGGTACTTATGCATCACTTCTTCAGTGATGGTTTCACAAAACATTACATTACAATCTATCAACAAACATAATCACATCATGGTTTTACAAAACATCACATTACAATCTCTCAACAAACATATCACATAAACAAGTATATTATATCAACTCAAGAAACAAAATCATGTCGACTACAAGGTACTTACGCATCACTTGTCCTATCATGGTTTCGCAAAACATTACATTACAATCTCTCAACAAACAAAATAACAGAAACAAGTACAGTACATCATCTCAAGAAACATAATCATGTCAACTACAATGTATTTATGCATCACTTGTCCAATCATGGTTTCACAAAACATTACATTACAATGTCGCAACAAACATAATAACATAAACAAGTATGGTACGTAATCTTAAGAAACATAATCATGTCAACTACAATGTACTTATGTCTTATTACAACAACGATGGTTTCAGTGAGTGACATGTCCGAAAATCTCAACAGCTCGCACATCATTATATCACAATCTCTCAACAAACATAATCACAGAAACACGCTCTAAATGCAACAGCAGTCAATATTACAAATACAAGCAGGGGAACCCCGTGGTCCATATAACAAGCCTAGGGTAGCATCTCTCATAAGATCTCATCAACGTCGACCACCTCATTCTGTTTAGCCACTACATGGGCATCTACATCCACTATAACCTATTCAACAACATCAGAAATGGTACCAAGGAAGAACACCTTCCTGGTTTGCTTCTTTCGTCGCATAATTTGCATAAGATCTTCAGTATCCAAAACATCTATGAATTGCTGCTTCTTATGATGCCACCACCGGATTTTTGCCATCTTCTTAGGGCCAATACTGATTTCCTTACCGATCATCTCTCTCATTTCATCAAGAGTTATGTTTTTGGAATCCACAGTGATCTCCACAGTACATGACAAAACTGGCTTATTAACTCCCTCATCAAGTTTTGCCATGTATGAATCCACCTCTATGCGTATACTGAACTTATCTAGATCAGCATCTATTGGTCCATATTCTCTAGGAGTAGAAGCTCTGCCAGCAAGATCTCCAGCATCTGCATACATATCATCAATCATCGCTTCAACTTTCACCTTACGATCAGCTGCACAACACTCCCAAACCATCTGAAGCTCATGGGAGTGCTCAATTTGCTGATAGGTATCATTCATGTTGCGCCACACCAATTTTGTCCTCTGTCTAGAACCCCAGGGAATTCTAGCGGCAAGCATATCTACCAGCTGCGAAACAGACAAAACCTCTTTGCAATTCACAAGCAGATGTAGATCTTGACCGAACACAACCCTCTCGCAACCAAAATCAAGTTTTGCAGTGTATTGGTGAACATGAACTGTGAACTCAAATAGGTCCCTTGTATCAAAGTTGTGCCTAATTTGATTTAAAAAGGGAACTTTTCAGTTCATTCGATTCTATTATGCCGTAACTAATCTACTTGCAAGATAAGGCACACATAAGAAAAATTCACCTCTTGCTCTTCTCCCGGGTTTTTTCTTCGAGATCTGGGTGCTGCATCCATCCACCGGAGCCGAAAAATCCGCCGTCGGCCTTGCTTTTCTCTTCAACCCGCTACTCGTAGGTACCTTGGGAGTAGAATCTTTGCTGACATCCTCGCTAACCGGGGCTGAAGACCTCGCTGCTGCTTCGTTTTGAGCCCCAGACTTGGGCCCCGACGGACCCGAATCATTCTGCGACATAGCTACAACCTTCGCCTTGCAAGACATGTTGGGTCGCGGCAGTCAGATTTAGTGTCGGGGGAGGGAGAAAAAATGTCCTCCAACGCTGGCAGATTCAGGGTCGGGGTAGGGAAGAAAAGGGACCGCCTCCTCCGCAGCAAGATTCAGTGTCGAGAGTTAGGAAAGTATAGTAATGGATTTGCCCCTACGACACGTGCAGGGTGGCTAAGAAGAGTGATCGGCGAAGAAGGGGCACAACAGGAACTAGTGTAACGGAATATCCTAACTTAACGGGCACGATTTGAAAATATTGGGTTTGGCCATCATTCACTTGAAACACCCCTCTCAGCAATTGGCGCCCCAACTTTTTGAATCGTGCTGATTAAAATCAACTTGGGTACCGCGTTGCCTGGGCGACCCAACTTTCAGGCCGCAAAATGATATTCTCACTGGTGCGAGATACTGTGGAGGAAGAATCCACTAAGTTCAAAGGAGCTGTTGTTGGGGATATACTTTCCAGGTATCCTCACTATACCTCACTGACCAGGGTGGCCCACTTCAGGTTAGAGCTTTCCTTCACGGGCGGCCTAGTCAAGGAGAACAGACGGAGTCCAGTCCTGCTATGGGAAGGCCCAGAAGACTTACCGACATAGGACCATAGTGTTACTTGTAGTTCAAGATATACTCTGTAACCGACTCTTAGTCGTAGCCAGATAGATCTCTCCTGTAAACCCTAGGTCGGATATCTATATAAGCCGTCCTAGGGAGAGACTTTAGGGCACACTCACAATAGTCTACAATCTCAACTCGCACAGGAGAAACCCTTGTAACCCATATTCCGGCTCTGCCGTATTACTGGATTGCTAGCAGGAGTAGGATCCATCCAAAGACGGTGGATTCGAGCCTGGGTAAACTTGTGTGCTCACCATCCCGGAATCCTGTACGACTGACATCCCTTTCTTCCACACGCCTCGAGGACCCCCTCATGGCGTACTTGTCATCAATACGACGACAGTTGGCACCCACCGTGGGGCAAGTGAGCTTCGGATCTGCGTTCCGAGCGGAATCTGCAAGAATCAGAATCCACGAGACTATCGCCGCCGGTCGCATCCTCTATGGAAGTGACTTCCTTTTCATCGTTCTCGACGAGCCTTGGATTCCGGCTAGGGAAGCCGTGACCACCTACACCATCATGTCTTTTGGCGAGATCAATGTTTACATTGGCTTCACTGAACCTGTCCCACCCACCCAAGTGGTGATGATAGAGGCAAAAGAGGCTTCTGGGTCGCCTTTGTCCGCGGAGGCTGCAAAGCTCTGGATCTCAGAAAACCCTAATCCCACCTAGCCCGCACCAGTTGCGGAGATAGTGGAGAAAGCTGAACCTGAGGTAGATCTAGCAGTACTAGTCGGATCTGGAGTGGATCTCCCTAGCGAGGTCGAATCCCAGATCGACCCACCAGCGGAAGTCGAAATCTAAGAAGATCAAGAGGATAACTCTGGTTCCGGCTCTTATGACGTCGGAACAGACAGGCCTTTCCTGAGATATACGCTAAGATGCATGGTCATGCAAAACTCAAGCATGGATGCAATCCTCGAGACCATCAGGCATTTCGACGAAGCCTACCATGAAGACCGCAGCCATCTCAGGAGGCGCACATCACACTTTGTCGGATACGTTGCATCCGGATTCGGCTCTGCCGATGCTGGAGACAACGAAGACTCGGTGCTGGAGGCAATCAGAACAGGCGTAGACTTACCGGCATCTTCGGATGATTCTATGACGTCGGCAGATTTCCAGAAGTTCTCCATGAAATATGAAGAGGAGCTTAAATCCACAGGTGTAGTAGAAGGAGAAGCCATGGACGAAGGATCCGGAGAAAACTCTCCTAAAGCGCAGGACAACATGAATCTCGGATATAATCCCGAGGACCAAATGGCCAAAAGTACCCATCAGAGCTTGACTTCGGCAAACGGGCCCAAAGCCGTCTTTGCTACCGGTGCTGCCAAGAAGGCAAAGAATAAGAACAAGAAGAACAAGACCCGACAAAAGATCTTCCAGCAGAGGAAGTGATTGCCGAGGAGTATGGAGAAGACTCGGATGGAGCGCTTATCCCAAACGAGCCCAAAGAAGAGTCGGTGGATGGACACGTGATCACTAAAGGTGCGCGTAAACTCATCGATGCTGCATTAACGACACCTATCCCTACAACTGCAAAACTTACTACTAAAGAACTGGATGAAACGGCCCAGGCCCTAGAAGCACGTCACCAAGTACTCCTGGATGAAGCCAAAAACATTGAGGAAGAAAAGAAACGCATGACAACTGCGGAGAAGTACATCTCTCGGCAGCACTAGAAGACTCGGAAACGTCACACGCGTGAAGATAAATTTTCGGAAGTTCACAAGGTTCTCTTTGAGGGAGACCCAGGGCTGCCTCGACTTGATAGTAAGGGAGATCTGGTGTATCCAACACCGGTGCAAAACACTGTTGCAAGTCGAGATATCCTGTCGAACAATCCAGGACAAGAATAGGTTCGATTGGGCATCAAGCTACTCACCAAGGGTCTGGAACAATAAAGGGCCGCGAAATCTGGAAACGGAAAACTGGTCTCCCAATCCGACCAATGTCACACGGATCTGGCATGGAATGAAATAAGACCCCAACGTGCTCTGGAATAGCATTACGGTTCCGACCGTTAGGAAGACAACTACTCACAAACCGGATCTTCAGGGTAGCATCACAGAACTGCATGTGACTGGCGCAACATTGCTCCAGTTGCTGAGCAAGAGGAAATTGCTGCACTGTATCTGAGGAATCCTCCCCGGCGAGAGTCAAACGATCGCAGGGAAGATGATAAAGAGAAACATCGGGAGGAGGACCATCAAAGGATGCCACCTCCTAGACCTACAAGCTGTCCGGCTGAGCCCCACCGTGGTGGGAGTGATGGATGAAGAAATGATAGAAACCGTGCCGAGACAAGCCGGCAAGGGGCTCGTCACAATGAAGACCCTCCCCGGAACAGGAATAATGACGCTCCAGATGGAGGCTGGCGATCAGCCAGAAACAATCTAGCTGCCCCACCCTCTCCACCAAGTAGCCATCACAACGGCTCTCAAGGAGGCCAAGAGGGCATCCTGGCGGAGGAGGTGGATTAACTCCAACAAAGAGGTGTGGCACTACGAAAATGATTACATATACGTGGGCCCAAAATGCTTCGGACCACGGATAAGATCTACAAAATTCCTGGAAGGGTTTGCTATCTCAAGACACATCCAACCCTACAACGGTGTGGCTTGGCCAGATACTTGGCTCTAGGATATTTTCCAGGCTTGCTGCATCACCAAAGGAGGAAATATCTTGGTCGCAACCCGACACCTCCCACTTATGTTGCGGAAGACGGCGCGATCATGGCTCAATGAACTTCCGGAGAACACCATCCACAATTGGTATGACATGCAAAGTGCATTCTTTCGGAATTTTGAAGGAACATATCGGAGGCCCTGTACGGTAGGAGACCTACAGTGTTGCGCCTAGAAAGCCAGAGAAACTTGCCGAGATTATCTCAGACGATGGATCGACACCAAGAACTCCTGTGTAGGAGTAAATGACCAAACTGCGATTGAAGCTTTCATTGCAGGTCTCCCAATTGGTTTACTACGACATTGCTTGAAGTGTGACAAGGTCACTGATTTGGGAGAGATGATAGAAACAGCGAGAAAGTATGCAGATGCTGACGATGATGCAGAGGTATTACTGAACGCCCTAGCTATACCACAGTCGACAAAACAACCAAAGCAGCAAGCTCAAAAGCGCAAGAACACCTCGAAAGAAAAGCCCAATGCGGAAACGAAAGTGGTTACTGCTATTTTCGGGTCTGGAGGATGAGGAGGCCATGGCGCTGGCCGCGGACGCGGTCGTGGGACATCAAGAGTCCAAGGTAGAGGAGACCAGCAACCTGGAAAAACCTACTCTTGGGCCGACATTGCCAATTACCCATGTGTGCATCATCTAGACGCCAATGGGGGATCGTCTCACACAAACGCCAATTGTCATTTTAATGACGACATCAAGATAGATGATACCGCTGGCTACAGGGCTAAGCGAAAGAAGGGAAAGAAGAATCCTGAAAAAGATAAAGAGACCAAGGAAGATTCCAACATGGAGGAAGCTGATCCTTCAATTCCCAAGACGGAGGGGAAGAAAACCTTCCCCACAAAGAAAGACACTCGCGTCACCTTCCTCGGATCTAAACTAGCTAAGGTCAAGAAAGCAGTTTTGCATGAGCTTAACCGACAGTTCTGGCTGTCCCTCAGTACATGGACTGGTCGGAAGTTGCAATCACCTTTGAACGTGCTGATCATGCGCCCAAGTTGCACAGGTGAGGGAAATACGCCTTAGTCGTCCATCCACTTATTGATGGCTATGGTTTCTCCAAGACTCTCATGGACGGTGGTAGCAGCATCAATATTTTGTATGTCGAAATGCTACGCCGGATGCGAATCTCAGAGACCCAGCTGAATCACAGCTCTGTGATCTTTCATGGAGTTATCCCAGGAAGACAAGCAAATTCCCTGGGAGAGATCACTTTGGATGTTACCTTCGGAACTCCAAAGAACTATCCAACGGAAGCACTTTCCTTCAAAGTGGTCCCGTTCAAGAGCGCGTACCACACTATATTCGGACGTCCGGATTATTGGGCTTTTATGGCTCGTCCATGTTACATTTACAATATGATGAAAATTCTAGGTCCCAACGGCGTGATCACTATCAGGGGAGACCCAAAGAAAGGGCGAGAGTGCGAGGATGGAAATGCCGCCTTTACTGAAGCCATGCTGCACGCCCAGGAGTACCAGGAGATCAAGAAGACCATAGATCCGTCCGAGATGCCCGCAATGAAGAAGGAGGTGACAAAGACGAATCCGGAGTTCAAGGCATCGGAAGAGACGAAGAAGACGCGGTTGAAGGATGATGACCCCTCCAAGGTGACCCAGATAGTCGTAGGCCTAGATAGCGCATAGGAAAGCGCGCTCGTCAAGTTCCTCCAAGCAAATCAAGATATCTTCGCATGGCAGCCATCTAACATGACCGGAGTACCTAGGGAACTTGTCAAGCACTCTCTAAATGTAAACCCGAACGCTAAACCTGTCAAACAGTCCCTACAACGTTTTGGCGATGTAAAGTGTAAGGCAATAGATAAGGAACTAGCACGACTTGAGTTAGCCAGATTCATAGAAGAGGTCATCCATACTGATTGGTCGGCCAACCCTATAATGGTCCCTAAAAAGGACACCACTGATTTAAGGATGTGTGTTGATTATACTGCCTTGAAGAAAGATCCATTTGCTCTGCCTAGAATTGATCAAGTTAACAATTCTATGGCAGGCTAAGAACTCCTCTGTTTTCTCGACGCATATTCCAGTTATCACCAAATTCTGATGAAGGAATCAGATAAAATCGAAACTTCATTCATAACCCCCTTTGGAACCTTCTGTTTCTTTATGATGCCCTTTGGGCTCAAGAACGCAGGAGCTACGTACCAACGCACTATGCAGCGATGCCTCCATGACCAAATCGGACACAACGTACATGCATATGTGGACAATATTGCGGTGATGTCCAAAAAGAAGGAAACACTAATTTCCGACTTGGAGGAAACGTTTGCCAATCTACGAAAATACAACATAATGCTTAATCCGAAGAAGTGTTTCTTTGGAATCCTAGCCAGAAAATAGTTAGGTTTCATCGTGTCTGAAAGAGGCATAGAGGTGAACCGAGACAAGATCAAGGCTATACTCAATATTTCCAAGCCAACTCGCCTGAATGACGTTCAAAGACTAACTGGTTGGATTGTTGCTGTCAGTCGGTTTGTAAGCCCTCTCAGAGAAAGGGCCGCACCACTTTACAAGCTCCTAAAAAAGAACAAAAAATTCGTTTGGACTGATGAAGCTAAAGCTGCACTACAAGACTTGAAAGAAGTACTCTCGTCTGCTCCTATCATTGTAGCACCGGAACCAAGGGAAACGATGTTGCTCTATCTCGCTGTGACAAACAGGGTCATCCGTGTAGTCATGGTAGTGGAGAGACCAGAGGAAAATCAGGAATACCTGGTGCAGCGCTGTACTTGCTATCTCAGCAAGGTCCTAACTGAATCAAAGCAGCGGTATCCGCACAATCAAAAGCTGGCTTATGCTGTGTTTTTTGCATCCCGTAAGTTACGACCTTATTTTCAGGAACATCCAATTACCGTGGTGAGCATAGCTCCCATGAGAGATATAATCAATAACAGCAAGGCTACATGATGCGTCGCAAAATGGGGCATAGAGCTTTCAGCTTTCGATATTGAGTATAAACCTCGAATAGTAATCAAATCCCAAATCCTTGCTGAATTTGTTGCTGATTGGACAGAGACAAAGGAGAATATGACCTTCCCTGAATCGGAATATTGGACCCTATATTTTGATGGATCTAAGGCTCGAGGGGGCTCAGGGGCTGGCGTGGTGCTCAAATCACCCCAAGGAGATAAAATTCTATACGTGTTGCAGATACACTTCGCGGCGACAAATAATAATGCCGAGTATGAAGCACTGCTGCATGGAATCCGTATTTCTAAGGATATCAGCTTCCAACGATTGATGTATTACGGAGATTCGGATCTTGTTGCTCAACAAGTGTTGGATATCTGTAATGCAAATAAGCACATGGCAGCATATAAAGCTATCGTGGATGATCTATCTAAATCGTTCGAAGCATTTGAGGTTCAACACATCCCTCGAGCAGAAAATGAGGAAGGAGATGCATTATCTCGGATAGGCTGTGCACGGAAAGAGGTCCCAGATGGCGCTTTTTTAGAGCACCTTAAAGTTCCATCTATAAAAGGAGTAGACGAGGAATATTCGACCATGTCCGACTCACCTTTAGTAGCAGCTCTGGCTGTAATTCCCAGCTGGACTCAACCCTACATTGATTACTTGGTAGATGGCAAATTACCCGAAGACGAAGTTCTGAGTCGGCAGATCGTCCGACGAACAAAAGCCCATACAATAATCAGTGGTGAGCTCTATAAGCGGAGTGTGTCTAGGGTCTTTCAGCGCTGCATATCTCCGGAAGAAGGAGTGGAAATCTTAAGGCGAGTGTGGTCACCATACTGTAGCCAAATCTTTAGTGGCAAAAGCTTTTCGACACGGTTTTTTCTGGCTTACAGTCAAGGCAGATGCCGAACGGCTGGTCAAGACGTGCAAAGGTTGCCAAAAATACACCAAACAAGCTCATGTTCCAGCTGATCAGCTGCGAACAATACCCATAACATGGCCTTTTGTGGTCCGGGGGCTTGACATGGTAGGACCATTTAAACGGGATCCAAGTGGATTTACTCACCTCTTAGTGACGGTGGATGAATTCACCAAATGGATTGAGGCTAAACCCGTCACTAGTTGTGATGGAGCAACAGCCAGAAGATTTGTCGAGGATGTTATAATCCGGTATGGTTATCCCCATAGCATTATCACGGACAACGGGAGTAACTTCTCTATGGGAGAGCTTGCCGAATTCTGCAACGAACAAAATATATGGCTTGACATTGTGTCAGTCGCACATCCGCAGGCTAATGGACAAGTCGAAAGAGCAAATGGTTTAATACTACAAGGCCTAAAACCAAGACTCAAAGCACCACTACGATGTGTTGTGGGGGCTTGGGCAGAGGAATTACCCTCTGTAATATGGAGCTTGCGAACAACTCCGAACAGGTCAACCGGATACACACCTTTCTTCTTGGTCTATGGTGCTAAAGCAGTTCTTCCTAGTGATTCAATTCACAATTCTCCTAGAGTTGCCGCGTATATCGAAGAGGATGCCGAGGTTTCTCGACAAAATGATCTCGACTTAGTCGAAGAAGTTCGCGTCATTGCTGAAATGAGATCAACAGCCTATCAGCAGAACTTATGCAAGTATCATAGCTAGAGATTCAGAAACTAGTCTTTCAATGAGGGCGATTTGGTTCTTCGGCTTGTGCAGCAAAGAAAGCACAAACTTTCCCCAGTTTGGGAAGGACCCTTTTTGGTTAGTCGAGTATTGCACAATGGTTCATACTACCTAACTGATATGTGGCCAATCAAAGAAAGACCTGCTACTAAGAAGAGAAAGAGAGCTGGAGGCAGTACAAATCCTGAAGAATTAGACAGACCATGGAATATTGCTCAGCTACGTCCCTTTTATTCTTAGTTTATCCTTCTTTGTAATCATATATGTGTACATGTTCAAAGAGAAATAAAGTATTGGTTGCCTCAAATTTTTCTGAGATGTTTTTTACCATCTTATTTCTGAATGATCATGTCATGGTCAAAATCACAGAATACTTGAAAGTACTTTATGCTCATGCTTGTTCTGGTTTAGATTTCTAATTCTAAAATTGCTACCTTCGGGTATGAGTTTAATTTTTTTAGTCTATGCTTTGGTTATTTGTCTGACTGCCGGATGCGGGTATTTTCCGAGTAGTGAATTATTGGTACTCGAAGCTGGCTTTGTTTCCGAGTTTTAACTGGTTTAGCAATTGAGCTCCGTTGCTCGGCAAAGTTTCCTTGCTAAAGGTTGGCCGGCTCATGAAAGGGACGAGGCAGAAAGCCAGATAAATGATAAGTGCAGACAAAAACACGAGTGCTTATGCAAACATTTCATGCACATAAACATTTAAACCAAAAGTCCTGAATAGATAAAATCAAACTTGGCACTAGCAAAAGTAGCATACTACTTATTTACAGACCTAAAATGTTTTTAGAATAACACATTGTTTTTTTTGATATTCTATGATGCAGGGGAGAGGTAGGAGCTGTTGGCTCGCTGGATACATTGCCTTGATAATGTTCCAAGATGTTCAAATCTGATACGGTTTGATCATTGTTGGAAACTTCTGCAATTTCTTCAGCTGTTGGAGGTGGCGTGTCCACGCGGGTGAATAAAAGAGTGTCGTAGCTGGTCAAGTCAGCTATGTGGCACCCATATCCAGTAGAGGAGTGCATGATGGCCTTGATGTATTGCTCCAGTCCATCTTCATCCACTTTGCAGTACCCTCTGGTTACTTGCCATATTTCCATGTTTCCATGGTGGCCCATAACCAAGGTGAGAGCGTTCTGCGCTGCGGTCTGCACGTAGGACATGTTCCTGTCCTGGACGAGCTGCGGCATATCCTTGGCCTTGTGTCGCACTTGAATGCCGGACATGCTATGCATATCCGGAACCTTGAGAGCTTTGTAAATATCCTCGATGGATTGGCGAAGGCATGAAGCAGATCGCCGACTTGTGTAAGCTGGCTGGTGCGAGACTCGGCAGAGGCTGAGTCCAGTAAGTTCGGAGGGCCTATGCATGTAATGCAAAATGGTTAATAAAAGAAATCCGACATCGAAAGAGTCGAAAGATGCAGACAAGTCAGAAAGATGGAAACATACCAAGGATGAGATCGTTGACTTTGGTCTTCTCCTCACGAAGGCTCTAGAGTTTAGCCCGGAGTGCCTCAGCGATATCCCTCTCTCTGAACAAGTCATTATTGAGATCCGAGATTTTCTTGTCCTTGGACACGATATTACAATCTCGTTCCTCGATGGCCATGGAGGGGGATTCGATAATTTGAGCAATGCTCTTCTCATGATCCGCCTTAAGCTTATCCAGCTATTGGCGGAGATCCTTGTTTTCCACCACCAAGGTCTTAAGATTTTCGGCCTCTTCAATAATTGCACAGGACTGCCTCACCAGTGCTGTAGTCAAAGGAATAATAAGTTGATAAAAATGCGACTACGAGATCAAAGGCAAAGTTTGAGTATTGAAATGATTACCTTCAGCCTCATCCCTGGATACTTTTAGTTTAGGATTTTCAAGTCAGAGAGCTTTGATCTCTCTTCGCTTGTTGCAGATATTCTTCAACAATTCCTGGTTATATGAATTAACTTTCTGTAAGTCAGAATACCCAGAGTCAGAAGTCTACTAAAGACTCGGGCTAATATTGTAACTAATATCAGCACGAGCCTTGCGGGCTACACTAGTTCATTCTTTGGCATCGTAAGGAATAATAAACCCGAATTGTCTATCCAACTTCATGCTTGGGGCTATAGGATATGATATAATGTAACATAAAGAAAAGCTGAGTTGGAATTCCGACTTACATGATGTTCATGTGTGAGCTTGCTCAGGCACATGTTCACTTGTCGCGGGGATTATCCCCGGGTACCCCAAAGAAGCACTCAAGACAGTTAAAAAAGGAAAAAACAGATAAGTATAAAAGAAAACCGGAGCTCCTGGGCATCCTGGGCCAACTAGGATCTCCCAGCCGGCCTGCATCACCATTTCCGGCAGGGCCTCCCCCCAAGCCAGACCGACAGCACCCCCCGGCTGAGCCCTCCTTCCGGCTGGCCCCCCGCCCCAGTCGGCCTGCGCCCCGCCGCCTCCACCTCCTTCCGGCTGGGCCGACCCACTTCTGCTCCACCCAGCCTTCCTGGTTGGGCCTCCTGCTCCCCCGCTCGGCTGGGTCCCGTCCCGCTGCCCAGATGGGCCTCCGCCCCAACGCCTCCCGGTTGGGCCACTCCCCGGATAGGCTGGCCGGTTGCCCCTCAGCCCGGCTGGGCCTGGCGGTCTCCGCCCGGTTCGGCCGCCTTCGCCCCCATCCGGCTGGGCTGCCTACGGAGGTGGTGGCCGGATCGTCCGCCATGTCCAGGGATCAAAGAGATCGATCCTGCCCAGCTCGGTCGCTCCTAGCTGCCTGGCTCCCTGCTTCTACTACTACCGACCCGCTCCGGGTACCGATTAGAACCAGGGCACCTGATTCTAGCGAAGGGATAGGAAGAAGGACAACGAGAAGATAGCGACAAGACTAGGACCATACCACTTTATCAGATGATGTATGCACTAGTGTGCCACTATGCACTACCTCATGCATGACATCTTACATAGTACTAGTTAGGCTGAGTGGGTCCCACCATGTCCTCTTGGCCACCTTTATAAGGCAAGGGAGGGACTCACTCAGAGGGGGACTCACTCATTCAGGCATGGTTTGATCGATCACTCCTAGGGAGCTAGCTCTCTCACCTAGAGCACACGCACTAGTTCAGTTAGATAGTCGGTTGGTCATACAGCATTTAAGGCAGTAGCTAGCACATACAGCTCAAGGAGCACTTGTAGTTTGTTTATTCCACATAGTCAGATCCGGCATGAGTAGGGGCTTTACCTCATCACGAGGGCCCCGAACCTGGGTACTTCTTGCGTCCCGCGACGCTCGCTTGTATCCAATTCCGCCTGCGGACGCCGTCGATAGCTTCCCTGCTAGTCCCCACACCTCTATTTAATCTCCTCAGGTACTGCCGTTCCCAATACAACGATAGTTGGCGCCCACCGTGAGGCAAGATAGCGTCGGCCGGAGTTCCGTTCCGCACGGGACCACTTCGTCTTCATCGACACCGACGCCGTTCGAGTTTCTCGGGGGCTCGCCGCCTCCATGCCGTCGTCACCGACACCGCTCCATCAAGTTTCTCGGGGGCTCGGCGGCCGCCACGCCGTTGTCGCCTTCGCCTCGCCGCGTCTCCCGGGGGCTCATAGCCGCCTTCGCGTCGTCACCGACTTCGCCGTGCCTTCGCGTCGTCATCGCCTTGGCCTCGCCAAGGTTCCTAGGGGATCGCCGCCGCCGTCGTCTCACCGAGGGGCTCGTCTGCGCCTCTGCTGCGCCTCCCCGCGTACGGCAAGCCGGCAGCGCTCCCGCGCATGCGCAAGGCGACAGGCAAGCAGCAGTATGCCCGGCACCGCCCAGCACTGTCGCCACCGTGGCCGCGCGCGCCCGCACCTGCACGTCGCGCCACCTGTAGCAGGGCCGCGCCGCCGCCGGGCTCCTTCCCGTCGAGCTCCTCCGCCCGTAGGGCCCCCATCCGCATCGTTGTGCGCGCGCAGCGTCACCACGTACGCCGCACCTCCGTCCGTGCTAGGTCTACCCTGCATCACTTCACCACCGCCGCCCGTCGCGGTTGGATGCACCTCCCGCGCGTACGCGGCGACCGCCGGCCGGTGACCCCGCGCCGCTCCTTCCCCACCGCCATGAAATCCTTCTCGCGGCCGCTCCCGTCCGCCAAGGCAGCAGCAGCCGCTCACGCTCGAGCTCCCCTCTGCTCGCCGCCGCCCACAGCAAGCTCCACTGCGCGCGCCGCCCTCTGTGGCTCCCCGCATCGCCCGTGCACGCTCGCCCAGAGCCACCGGGTTTCGTCGCGCGCGCGCCCTCCGCGCCCTCGGCGCCACCCCTCCCCGCGAGCCCATTCTGTACCGCTGGTGAGGGCCTTGCCGCTCCGCTGCTGCGCCGGCTCAAGGCCGCGCCTCCGTCCCTATCAATCGGCTGTGCAGAGGAAAGAAAGAAAAAAGTGAGAGAAAAGGAGATGGGACCGGCTGGGGGTAATCCGGTTGGCTGTGGCCGGTTGAGAGAAAAAGAAACGAGAAAAAAAAGAACGTGATGGAGAAAAGGAAAGAGAAAAAGGTCGAGCCGGCTTGGTGTGGAATGGGGCACGTTCGGTTAGGAAGACGGTTGGGCCGGGTGTGGTGTTGGCCGGTTAGCAAGAGAGAAAAAAGTAACCAAGGGAAAAAGAAAAGACTAGCAGTGGTTAGTCGTTTTTGGATGATCCGGTTGGGACCATCTGGTTGAAAAAAGAGCAAGGAAAAGATAGAAAAGAGGAAGTGAGGAAAAAATAGAGAGGAAAAAGAAAATAAGGAGGGAACCGGCTAAGGAAGTGGTCGGCTAAAAATAAAAAGAGAGTATATCCGGCTAGAAAAAGTAAGAGAAAAAAAGGGGCAAGAAAAATCCGGCTACATCCGTCTGACTACCCGTTTTGTCTGTCCGATTAGGCCGGTTCGGACCCGTTATGGCTGAGTCGGACCGACTCCGCACGATTTCGTCCTGTTTGGTTGCCGGTTCGGCCGGCTGGACCCCGTTCCGGCTGAAACAGGCCGGCTCGGCCATCCTGGCGCGTTTGGTTGCGTGGCCGGCTGGGGACCGAATCCGGCTACGCCGCGTTTGGTTGCCTGTCCGACTGGAGCCAGGCTATCTGGCTGGAATGCCAGTTGGACCGTTTCAGCAGCCGCAATGACTACGGAATCGCGCCTTCGACCCTACTACACCGACAGCCACAATGTGAGTGTTTTTTCGACCTCGAGCAACCCTCGAGAGCTCGCCAGATGTTTTTTCCTTCCTGCTTTCAGTTTTCCGGCACCGGCAACCCCTACCCGGGAGCTCGCGGTTGGCCCGGCCTGCTAAACCTGTAAACTGACTGAGTAGTGTGCGACGGTGTCAGAGGCCCACTCTTCGTCTCATCTACAGATCGGAACCCGGCTGTCCGGCTAGCAAGAGCAAAAGCCCGAGGCATCCCACATGAAAAACGGCGAAGGGTGCGACAGATCGGACATTCCGGCCTTGTGCCTAGTTGGTATTTTCCAGCTGCTCAGCCCCCAGTACCGTGCGCAATGTACTGTTAGCTACCCCTTCGGTTTCGGCTCCAGATCGCAACCCGGCTGGCCGGCAAGGACACAGCGTAAACATCAGAGTGCATGAGAAAGTGACTAAGTGTTCAGAGAAGCACGAGCTAGTTTTTGAAAAAAAAAACCGTTATCCGGTTGATAGCATGTGTACTATATGTTGATGTACTGACAATCAATTCTGTTTGTTTATTTGGGCATGACTGCACCGAGTCGGATTTTAAGGGCATTTGAAGATTCAAAGCACCTAGCGTCGCTAGCTACTTCGAATCTCGGGGGCTACACCCACCGGGTGCGCTGGCACGCCCCCGGTGTAATCAAGTTCTCTAGTCCGGCTGAAGGCGTTTAGCCGGATAGCAAGTTCGAGGTGTCGATAAGGGAAAGATAGAGAAGATTCACATCACCTGTCTTTGTCAGCTACTCCGAATCTCAGGGGCTACACCCTATGGGTGCGCTCGCGCGCCCCCGTGGTAGTTGTGTTGGTTCCGGGCCGGAGGTGTCCAACCGGGCGACATTCAAGTACTTCATATATTCAACGACAACGACAAGTTTGTGGAGCTCGTGCGAATTTCCCCCTCCGGGTGAAATCAGCGCGCGCTGGGGGGCTAGTGTCAGGGGGATTATCCTCGGGTACCCCAAAGAAGCACTCAAGACAGTTAAAAAAGGCAAAAACAGATAAAGATGAAAGAAAACCGGAGCTCCTGGGCGTCCTGGGCTGACTAGGATCTCCCAGCCGGCCTGCATCACCATTTCCGGCTGGGCCTCCCCCAAGCCGGCCCGACAGCACCCCCCGGCTGAGCCCTCCTTCCGGCTGGGCCCCCACCCCAGCCGGCCTGCTCCCCTCCGCTTCCAGCTCCTTCCTGCTGGGCCGACCCAGCCGGCCCACTTCTGCTCCACCCAGCCTTCCCGGTTGGGCCTCCCGCTCCCCCGCTTGGCTGGGTCCCATCCTGCTGCCCAGATGGGCCTCCGCCCCAACGCCTCCCGGCTGGCCCACTCCCCGGATAGGCTGGCCGGCTACCCCTCAGCCCGGCTGGGCCTGGCGGTCTCCGCCCGGTTGGGCCGCCTTCGCCCCCCATCCGGCTGGGCTGCCTACGGAGGTGGTGGACGGATCGTCCACCGTGTCTAGGGATCGAAGAGATCGATCCTAGCCAGCTCGGTCGCTCCTAGCTGCCTGGCTCCCTGCTTCTACTACTACCGACCCGCTCCGGCTACCGATTAGCACCAGGGCACCTGATTCTAGCGAAGGGGTAAGAAGAAGGACAACGAATAGACAGCGACAAGACTAGGACCATACCACTTTATCTGATGATGTATGCACTAGTGTGCCACTATGCACTACCTCATGCATGACATCTTACATAGTACTAGTTAGGCTGAGTGGGTCCCACCATGTCCTCTTGGCCACCTTTATAAGGCAAGGGAGGGACTCACTCAGAGGGTGACTCACTCATTCAGGCATGGATCGATCGATCACTCCCAGGGAGCTAGCTCTCCCTGCTAGCTCTCTCACCTAGAGCACACACACTAGTTCAGTGAGACAGTCGGTTGGTCATACAGCATTCAAGGCAGTGGCTAGCACATACAGCTCAAGGAGCACTTGTAGTCCGTTTATTCCACATAGTCAGATCCGGCAGGAGTAGGGGCTTTACCTTATCACGAGGGCCCCGGACCTGGGTACTTCTTGTGTCCCGCTATGCTCGCTTGTATCCAATCCCGCGTATGGACGCCGTCGATAGCTTCCCTGCTAGTCCCCACACCTCTATCTAACCTGCTCAGGTACACCCGTTCCCAATACAACGACATCACTTCAGTGGTAACCTTCTTGGCGAGGGTGAGTGGAATAATTAGAGGTGGCGGAAGCACACCAACTCTTAATCCCTCGCTGTGAAGGCGGACTTGTTCGAGAAGTTCGGAGTACTTGACGTCCTCCACTTCTTGTGCTTCTTCTTGGGCAGTAATGGTCCGGCTTTCTAAGAATTACCGGGCCAACCGCTGAATTTCCTCCACAGATTTTCGAGAAAGGCCAAGTTTGGCATGTCCCGGATTGCTTAGGAGATTGTCGGAGAAGGTCTCTGCCGAGGGATAATTACCCGAAGAGGGTTCACCCTTCTCAATACCTGAGTCACCCATGGTGACGTCAGTTTGTGATTCAAGGATCACTGGCTCCACTGAAGGAGCCGGATCTTCTACAACGATCGGAGATGGAGTGATCTTCTACAAGGCAGAGGGGCAGGAGTCGGAGGAGCCACGGCAGGAGAAGCCAAATTTAGCTTCGACTGATGCAGGGGCTTGGTAGTAACCCCCCCCCTTGCCTTGATGAGATGTTTAGCTCTGAGAAAGTAATAGAACAAAGAACATTACATCTCGGAAAGAATTACAAACCAAGTCCAAAGGCGGAATTTGTGAAGAAAGTTACCTCTTCACAACAGGCACCTCCTTTGTGCCGATAGCCACTGTCGGAGCTTTATGCTTCCGAGGAACAATATCTGGCAGTGGAGCCAATTCCTCCTCCTGAGAAAATTCGGGAGGATATCCCTCAATAGGAGAGAATTCCGACTCGGGGAGGTCGACAAGCTGAAAAAAAGATAGTATCTCAATATTGTGAAATGATATAAAGATGAGCACATAAAAAGGGTTGTTGATGAAGCTTACCAGCACAACGGGATCTTCCGCTATATGCATGTCCAGGGACACCTCTGGAATCTTCCTCTCTATCCGCTCCCTTATCAGCCACTTGATCTGGCTTATATCATCCTTTGCCGTGTAGGCTTTAAGGCTGATGCAGAGGGAGTCATTCTTTGACAATGTGATGGAGTGCATCAGTCGATCTCCATGGTCTTAGAGAGGCTCGATCCGGCATGACACCCACCATTGGACCAAGTCGGACCCTCTCAGGCCCTTGTGCTTCATCAGATATTCGATCCGCCTCTTGGCGAGAAGCAGATCATCACTGAGAGCCAGAGCAACCTCGTCCCAAGATTCTTGAGGCATGGCAGCTCCGTCGATGAAAGCGGGCAAAGCAGTAGCTTTGCCAGGAGCGGGAATGTCCTTGTGATAGAAAAAAGTGACCGACCATTGTTTGACCGACTCACTGGCCATGATCCGGGGATAGACGTTCTCTTGCCTAACCGAAAAACTAATAGTACCGGTCATGTAAGGATTACCGCCAGTAATGGAATTTCTCCGGACTAGAAAGTAGTATCAGAAGAGAGTAAGGCTCGGCCTAATGCCGAGATACCCCTCGCACAAGGATGCGTATGCGCTCATCTCTAGGATGGAGTTCGGGGGCAGATGGTGGAGTTAAACTCCATAGTGATCAATAACCTCAGAAAAGAAATCTAAGGGAAGAAAACTCAGACCTCTGTCCAGGTGAGTGCCAAAGTGCACTCACTCGCCGTCGCGGGGGTTGGGGACGGTTTCACCGAAGCTGCTCCGCCAGTCACCGGCGCAGAGGACCCCTTCTTCTTCTACGCCGTGGAGCTTGGCGTTGTCGAGGACGCACCGGATCTAGACCCCGTGGTTGCTCTCTTTCTCCGCCGCCGCTGCCGTCGCCGCCATACCAGAAGACGAAGCTGAGGCCATTTTCTATGGGCACGACGATGTCCTTAGATGGGCGGCGCTGGGAATTTCTGGGGGCACGGAAGCTCTGTGTGCTAGGAGGAGTAGGGGAGAAGGAAACAACGCTGGGAACAGGTGAAGAAGATGAGGAAAATAAATCCTCACCACTTATAACCATCGTCCGCGTCAAGATTCGTGCAAATGCTACAGTAAACGTGCCACGTGTCGTGGAAAGGACTGGGAAGCCCCCACGCGATGATTACGCCGCCTCGATCTCCACATAGGCATTGAAACAGCGCCTCGGTTCCACGAAAGGCGGACCCACCAACGGTTGTGCTGATAGAAAATGTTTGTCAGTGACGTGACATGACCATGACTGGTGTCAGATGACGTCAGAGGCCAAGTTCCGGCTTAGTTTGAATTTCGAGTTGGAAATCCGAATAACGTATTTATAGGTCCGACTCATTTTTGAGACCCGGATCGTATCTTTTCTTTTAAAGTTTCAGGAACCCTTCAAGATTCTGCAAGCTGAAGATCAAGCTAGACGATGATAAATCCGACTTTGGATCTTGGAGGACTCCAGGGGCTGCTGCTGGGGATATACTTTCTAGGTATCCTCACTATACCTCACTGACCAGGGTGGCCCACTTCGGGTTACGGCTTTCCTTCACGAGCGGCCCAGTTAAGGAGAAGAGACAGAGTCCAGTCCGGCTACGGGAAGGCCCAGAAGTCTTACCGACATAGGCCCATAGTGTTACTTGTACTTCAAGATATACTCTGTAACCGACTCTTAGTCGTAGCCGGATAGATCTCTCATGTAAAACCTACGCCGGATATCTATATAAGCCATCCTAGGGAGAGCCTTTAGGGCACCCTCACAATAGTCTACAATCTCAACTCGCACAGGTGAAACCATTGTAACCCATATTCCGGCTCTACCGTCTTACTGGATTGCTAGCAGGAGTAGGATCCATCCAAAGCCGGTGGATTTGAACCAGGGTAAACTTGTGTGCTCACTGTCCCGGAATCCCATACGACTCACACCCCTCTCTTCCACACGCCTTGAGGACCCCCTCATGGCGTACTTGTCATCAATCCGATGACAGCTGCATATAGAAAAGCAAAGTCATAAGTATATCCAGATTCTTAGGAATCGGAAAAAGCTAAAAGTCAGAGATAGGAAAATTACCAAAGATGGAATCATCGATGGAGAGCTTGAGTGATGTCCTTCTCTCTAAATAACTCATCATTGAGATTCGATATTTTCTGATCCTGGACCGTGATTTTTTGATCACGTTCTTCAGTGGCCATGGAAGAGAATTCGACGATGCTAGCAATGTTGTGCTTTTGATCCGCCTTAAGCTTATTAAGCTCCGGTCGTAAGTCGTCATTCTCCACCTCCAGGGTCTTGAAGTTCTCGGCCTCCTCAATAATTTTACATGATTGTTTGACTAGTTCTGTAAACAAAAGAAAAAAGTTGAATAGGAAATTCGACTATGACAGCAAAAAATAGAAATGTTAAGGACTGAAATGCTTACCTTCAGCCTCATTCTTTGATATCTTCAATTGAGAATTTTCAAGACGCATAGCTTTGATCTCTCTCCGCTTATTGCAAATATTCTTCAATAATTCTTAGTTATAAGCATTAACTTTCTGTAAGTCAGAATAATACCCAGAGTAAGAAGTCTACTAAAGACTCAGGCTAATATTTTAACAAATATCAACATGAGCCTTGGGGGCTACACTAGTTCGTTCTCTAGCATCCTATGAAAGCATAAATTCGGATTGTCTATCCAACTTCATGCTTGGGGCTAGGGGATATGATATGAAATAAAGTAAAAAAGAGAGTTGGAATTACGACTCACATATTGTTCATGAGTATGCCTACTTAGGCTCATGTTTTGTGGCGCCCCGCCAAAACCACTACTAGAAAATCGCGATGTTTTTGTGCATTGCATCATCATGACCGCATGCTCATGTCATCATGCCACCTTGCATCTGAGCATCGTCATGTCATCTTGCATCTGTTTGTACAAAACTATTTTCGAAACGCCTAGATTTGTTTTCTAAATACTCCGTCTTTATTTCAAATCAAAACCCGGGTCTCCAGATTAATTTGGTTCGGCTACCAACGTTTTGCAAAAGGCTCGTTTTTAATAAATAAAATATTTAACTATTTTTAGGAGGCAGCCCGCCAGGCCCGAAAGCCTAGCCGGCCACCTCTAGATTAAATTCTACCTACCCAGAAAACACCCGGACCTTTTCCCACCAAAAACCCTACTCTAATTTCCCTACACAGCCCCTCCACATCACCCCAGCCAATCCCCTCCCTCCACCTCACACCCCACCTCACTCCATCCAACCACCACTCGCCACCTGCCCACCCACTCAGCCACCTACCCCCCCCCGCGCGCGGGCCCCACCTCCTGGGGTGGACAGACTCCGCCTCCACCCCGACGACCGCCGCTGCCCGCCGCCCTCTAGCGCCGGCCCCGGCCGCGCGACCCCGCCGCCGGTCACCCTCATCACCGGCGTCGCGCCCTCCTCCACTCGCCCCCCACCACGCCGACCCGCGCCGGTGCTCATCCTCCTTCCCCGCCGCATCTGGCCGCCTCGGGCCCGCTCCGCTCCGGCCGAGCCCGGCCCTCTCCGTCACCACCACCCCGCCACCTCGCAGGCTCCCCCTCGCCCCGGCGCCCTGCAGCACGCCCAGGACCCCGCCGTCCCTCCTCCCCGTGTGGTGCCGCTATTCCGCGCCCGCGACCGCCTCGGCCCCCTCTGCTCCGACGACCGCCTCCTCGGTCAGGTCTGCGACCGCGGGCCGCGACCGTGACGTCCACCGTGCCCTCTTGCAGCTCGCCCTCCACCGGCATTTGCTCCGGCCGCCGCCGCCGTTTTCCACCGCCTGCCGACCCCCCAAGCTCCGCGAGCGTCTTCCGTTTGCGAGCCGCAACGGCGGCCTTCCTCGTTGTCGCCACGTCCGTCTCGCCGTCCTGCCGTCGAGACCGCGTCGCCGTTTCCTGCTGTCGCCGTGTTTGTTGGCCTGGACGTACCTCGCCAAGTAGTAGTACGTGTGCACCTTCCTGGTGGTTTGGGGTGAAGCCAGTGCAAAGCCTGACAGCAATGCAGTGTTCGTCTCCGTTTAGCCTGGTGTGCAATGATGTGGCACTCAGAGACAAGAACTTCCGTGGCTTAATCTATGTGATCGAGTACGAGGCCGTCGCCAAGTTCTTCGGAAAAAGGGAACCGTCGGGCCACGCAAGACCATCGGCACTGAATCCAAGACCGACATCGTCACCCGGGCGCGCCAAGGTCTTCCACCCCGAGGACCGATCGATCGAATGCGACAAGACCTCCTTCTCGGAACCACCAAGTACTTCCTCTCCGACGCCAAGACCCGAACCTGAAGGTCGCCAAGATCGCTAGAACGACAAGTTCTTCATCCCGCACGCCAAGACCGACCTGATACGCGGACCCGACAAGATCGTCCCCACCCCGCCAAGTTCGCCTACTCGGACTCCGTGTGACAAGATCTACTTCCCGGATCCGAAGACCTCGGTACCCGATCCACTCAAGTTTGCCATCGACGACAAGATCGACACCGACCCGGGGCAAACCCGATGATCCTCCGACATCAAACCTCCGTTGTCCGAGAGCGTTTTCGTCGAGACCGATCCCCGTCGAACCCTGTCGAACCCCGAACCCCTCGGAGCCCAAGTTCGCCGAACCCTAATGTGATTCCCTATCCGAGACCCCCACTATTTTTATAATATGACATTATCACTTGTTGCATATTAAATTGTTCATCTCTGCATCATATCATAATCATGCCGGATCTTCTGTCGTAGTATTAAATATTGCATCCGGTGTTTCTTTTAGTGCTTTGCTTCTTCGCGGATTAGCCCGATGAGTGGATGCGAGTATCGACAAGTTCTCCGGATATGATCCTCCGGCACTGTTTCCTAGGCGAGCATCTCTTCCCCTTCTACCTATTTTGCATTTATAGTCTTTATTTCCTTCTGTTGATCTATTGCTATCCGTGTCGCGATGCTTTAGTTTCCGTGCACCAGTTATATCCCGTGCAGCCTCTATATTGCCTTGGACACCTCCTATTACCTATGTTTGGTAGATAGCTTGCCTTGCGAGTCGTAGTCGCTTGCTTAGGTACGATCTCGTGTTGTCGAGTACCACAGTTGTTGGAATGGTGAAGAGGTTTATGGTGGAGATGATCATGATTTTCAATACAGCTAATAAAATGCTAGATATAACTAATGCAGAGGCATCGGTGGGCAATATATGTTATTTGATTCTTCCACGCTCACTTGTGTCCCGTAGGACCCCGAGTACTTGATACATGTTCCTTGATTTTTCGCACTATCCAGATCCGGGAGGCCTTATGGACCCCCCTGAGCCAGAGCTTGATTCATTTCTATTTCTTGGGGCCACAAAGTAGTTTGGGGCTTTATTACTATCCTATACTTATGCCATGTTACTGCTTTATTTAAGATTGTGCGTGGAGCACCTGTACTGTTTTGGATCGCGCCACGTTTTCGCGGTATCGACAAGCCCAATCACATTTTCGGGTTCCCAGTCGTTTACAGCCGTCGTCGCAAACCCTTGGTCCGTTCCGGAGCCGGCCAACTTCGTTGCGGGTAGCTTAGTGGGGTGGCCCCCTGAAATATTTTATGAATCCTGTGATTGCTTTGTCGTGAAAGCCTCGTTGGGTTTTGAGTTGGTTTTTCCGAGGTTGATCGAGTGTGTGTTGCTATTTGTGCACCCCTGCAGGGTAAAACTTTCTGAAAGCCGTGTCCGCGGTTATGGACGACTAGGAGCACAGTATCTCGATCATAGACAAGCATAACTAAAGTAGTGCTATAAATTTGACTTAATATGTGACTAGTAATCAGAAGCAACTATAACGGAATGGATATTAAAAATTCCAACCACTGGTGGACCTGGATTGTTTTGTTATATCTGCCTAGTAAGTATTGCAACTCCAATGGAATGAGATAAAAGTGCCAACAACTGCTGGTTTTTGGGATTCCTCAGAACTATTAAATCTGACTAGTAAATGTTCCAACTACAACGGAATAGCGATTAAAACTGTCCACTACTTAAGCTTCAGGATGACTCATGCTATCTATACCTTACTAGTAAGTGCTTCAACTATAACCGAATGAATAAAACTGCCAACTGTGTGGGTTCCTTGGTCCGACTTCCTCGTTTGGTCTCGAGGGGGAATTACCAGGATGGGTTTGTTTGGTGTTAGCTTCAGGTTGGATCCGAATAGGTCATTCTTATCTCTCTCTGATAACCTCTAGTTGTATTGGGTCTCTATAGGTTGTTTAGTGCCGTTGCGCTGCCGCTTCAGCCCACCATACCTATGTAGGCGAGCGCCGCCGAATTCTAGCCTCGCCGTGTACTGGCCTCAGTACTGACGCTCCTCTTTTTCCTTTGCCCTTTGTCGGCACCCCTTTTGTTTTAGCAGGTTTGAGATCGCCGTCGTTAGCAGGGTTACCCTTCCGGCTTGGCCTGGGCAGGGTTATGGACGCCATTGGTTATTCTTCAGGGCTCTTAGCCCCATTTGCATCTTGTCCGTAGACGGACGCTCTATCGTTTTCAAGGTGATTTGGATCTTTGCATATTATAACTGTATTCCTGACTCATGGAGTCGTTGTTGTATATATATGATCTGTGGGTCCCATCGAGGACTGATGTGTAATGGTATTACTTCGTTTTCCACCCGCACGAAAGTGCCTGGTGGGCGTCCTTGAATCGTTTCTAGGCGGGTTTGGCGGGAAGCTCTAAAACTTGCATAGGGCCGATTTGAGGATGTTACAGAGTGGTATCAGAGCTCAGCAGTTGCGACACATGAGTCCAGCCTGTAGGATAACCTAGCTAACGGCCGAAGTAGAGTGTCAAAACTATTTTTGTAAAATCGGTTGGATAGATCTGATTAGGTCTGTTTTACTTCTTACCCCTCTGCTATTCTCCTTTTACCTCTACGTGTTTTGAATCTTCTCTCTTATCTTTACTCCGAGTCCACATTTTCTCGTGGTTGGGTTTCCGTCGTACCTTCAGGGTTTCGCTTCCTTCTTTGATAACGGTGCTTCTACATTCGGTCTTCGTGCTATCTGAGGAATCCTTCACATGTTGGACTTATCTCTGTTCCTTCTTGCGCTTCCGGTGTTTCCTGACGCGACGACATCATCTACGCCAGATCCGATGCAGAGTCTGCATCCCTCCTTTGTTTCCGAGCCTCGCTTGTCGAGATCTTCAGTCTGATTCCGAGAGTTGGTTGCATAAACCCCCTATTCATATGCAGAGTAATGATTTGGGTGCGCGATGGACTGATCACTATCCGACTACTCTTATCATTCGCTTTTGTACATTGAATCGGTGGATCTGCAATTACCCCTTCCCTTGAAGATAGAGGTGGCTTAACTTGTTCATACCTTTACCTTCGTCCTTTGTTTCCCGGAGTGTCCTGTCGACGATCACGGACGCTGACCTCTTTTTAGTGGTGTCGCGAGGATCTACACGAAGCTAGAAGATTCAGATCGCCGACCTTCTTCCTGGTACCATGAGGCGGATCTCGAGGGCGAGATCCATTGTTAGTGGTGTCGAATTGTGGCGCCCCGCCAAAACCACTACTAGAAAATCGCGATGTTTTTGTGCATTGCATCATCATGACCGCATGCTCATGTCATCATGCCACCTTGCATCTGAGCATCGTCATGTCATCTTGCATCTGTTTGTATAAAACTATTTTCGAAACGCCTAGATTTGTTTTCTAAATACTCCGTCTTTATTTCAAATCAAAACCCGGGTCTCCACATTAATTTGTTTCGTCTACCAACGGTTTGCAAAAGGCTCGTTTTTAATAAATAAAATATTTAATTATTTTTAGGAGGTAGCCCGCCAGGATCGAAAGCCTAGCCGGCCACCTCCAGATTAAATTCTACCTACCCAGAAAACACCCGGACCTTTTCCCACCAAAAACCCTACCCTAATTTCCCTACCCAGCCCCTCCACATCACCCCAGCCAATCCCCTCCCTCCACCTCACACCCCACCTCACTCCAACCAACCACCACTCGCCACCTGCCCACCCACTCAGCCACCTACCACCCCCCCCCCGCGCGGGCCCCACCTCCTGGGGTGGACAGACGCGCCTGGCCACCTGCACGCCACCCCACGCGCCGACCTGCGCCTGGCGCCACCACCACCTGTCCGCACGTCGCCCCGCCTCCCTCGGTTCCATCGCCCCACCGACGCGCCCGCGCCTCCCTCTCTCCTCCCTCCGGACGCAAGCGCCAGGCCCCGCCGCCCGATGTTCCTCCTCCACCGCCTGGGCCTCGTCCCGTGGCCCAACCCCGCCTCCTCGCCCCCGGCGCCTCCCTCCGTAGGCCGCCACCGGAGCCGGCCGACCAACGACCTCCTTCCTCCCCTGCCCTCTCACCGAGCTCCGCCTCCACCCCGACAACCGCCGCCGCCCGCCGCCCTCTAGCGCCGGCCCCGGCCGCGTGACCCCGCCGCCGGTCACCCTCATCTCCGGCGTCACGCCCGCCTCCACTCGCCCCCACCGCGCCGACCCGCGCCGGTGCTCATCCTCCTTCCCCGCCACATCTGGCCGCCTCGGGCCCGCTCCGCTCCGGCCGAGCCCGACCCTCTCCGTCACCACCACCCCGCCGCCTCACGGGCTCCCCCTCGCCCCAGCGCCCTGCAGCACGCCCAGGACCCCGCCGTCCCTCCTCCCCGTGTGGTGCCACTATTCCGCGCCTGCGACCGCCTTGGCCCCCTCCACTCTGACGACCGCCTCCTCGGTCAGGTCTGCGACCGCGGGCCGCGACCGTGAAGTCCACCGTGCCCTCCTGCAGCTCGCCCTCCACCGGCCTTCGCTCCGGCCGCCGCCGCCGTTTTCCACCGCCTGCCGACCCCCAAGCTCCGCGAGCGTCTTCCGTTTGCGAGCTGCAACGGCAGCCTTCCTTGTTGTCGCCACGTCCGTCTCGCCGCCCTGCCGTCGAGACCGCGTCGCCGTTTCCTGCTATCTCCATGTTTGTTGGCCTGGACGTACCTCGCCAAGTAGTAGTACGTGTGCACCTTCCTGGTGGTTTGGGGTGAAGCCAGTGCAAAGCCATACGGCCAATGCAGTGTTCGTCTCCGTTCAGCCTGGTGTGCAACGATGTGGCACTCAGAGACAAGAACTTCCATGGCTTAATCTATGTGATCGAGTACGAGGCCGTCGCCAGGTTCTTCGGAAAAAGGGAACCGTCGGGCCACGCAAGACCATTGGCACCGAATCCAAGACCGACATCGTCACCCGGGCGCGCCAAGGTCTTCCACCCCGAGGACCGATCCATCGAATGCGACAAGACCTCCTTCTCGGAACCACCAAGTACTTCCTCTCCGACGCCAAGACCCGAACCTGAAGGACGCCAAGATCGCTAGAACGACAAGTTCTTCATCCCGCACGCCAAGACCGACCCGATACGTGGACCCGACAAGATCGTCCCCAACCCGCCAAGTTCGCCTACTCGGACTCCGTGCGACAAGATCTACTTCCCGGATCCGAAGACCTCGGTACCCGATCCACTCAAGTTTGCCATCGACGACAAGATCGACACCGACCCGGGGCAAACCCGATGATCCTCCGACGTCAAACCTCCGTTGTCCGAGAGCGTTTCCGTCAAGACCGATCCCCGTCGAACCCTGTCGAACCCCGAACCCCTCAGAGCCCAAGTTCGCCAAACCCTAATGTGATTCCCTATCCGAGACCCCCACTATTTTTATAATATGACATTATCACTTGTTGCATATTAAATTGTTCATCTCTGCATCATATCATAATCATGCCGGATCTTCTGTCGTAGTATTAAATATTGCATCCGGTGTTTCTTTTAGTGCTTTGCTTCTTCGCGGATTAGCCCGATGAGTGGATGCGAGTATCGACAAGTTCTCCGGATATGATCCTCCGGCAGTGTTTCCTAGGCGAGCATCTCTTCCCCTTCTACCTATTTTGCATTTATAGTCTTTATTTCCTTCTGTTGATCTATTGCTATCCGTGTCGCGATGCTTTAGTTTCCATGCACCAGTTATATCCCGTGCAGCCTCTATATTGCCTTGGATACCTCCTATTACCTGTGTTTGGTAGATAGCTTGCCTTGCGAGTCGTAGTCGCTTGCTTAGGTACGATCTCGTGTTGTCGAGTACCACAGTTGTTGGAATGGTGAAGATGTTTATGGTGGAGATGATCATGATTTTCAATACAGCTAATAAAATGCTAGATATAACTAATGCAGAGGCATCGGTGGGCAATACTCTGACGCTCCTCTTTTTCCTTTGCCCTTTGTCGGCACCCCTTTTGTTTTAGCAGGTTTGAGATTGCCGTCGTTAGCAGGGTTACCCTTCCGGCTTGGCCTGGGCAGGGTTATGGACGCCATTGGTTATTCTTCAGGGCTCTTAGCCCCATTTGCATCTTGTCCGTAGACGGATTGTTTATCGTTTTCAAGGTGATTTGGATCTTTGCATATTATAACTGTATTCCTAACTCATGGAGTCGTTGTTGTATATATATGATCTGTGGGTCCCATCGAGGACTGATGTGTAATGGTATTACTTTGTTTTCCACCCGCACGAAAGTGCCTGGTGGGCGTCCTTGAATCGTTTCTATGCGGGTTTGGCGGGAAGCGCTAAAACTTGCATAGGGCCGATTTGAGGGTGTTACATGTTTCACCTCAGTGGTAACCTTCTCGGCGAGGGTCAGCGGGATTACTGGCGGTTGCGGAAGCACGCCAGACTTCAGCTTCTCGTCGCGAAGACGAACTTGGTCAAGAAGCTCGGAGTACTTGACATCCTCGGCTTCTTGTGCCTCTTCCTCGGCAGTGATGTTTCGACTCTCCAAGAATTGCTGAGCCAGCCTTTGGATCTCTTCTGCAGTTTTCTGAGTAATACCAAGTTTGGCAATACCCGTATTGTTGAGAAGGTTATCGGCAAAAATATCTGCCAAGGGATCATTACCCTATACGGGTTCAGCCTTATCAAGTGCCGAGTCACCCATGGTGACGTCGGTTTACGAACCAAGGTTTGCTAGCTCAGAATGTTGAGCAGGATCTTCCGCAACAGACGGAGATGGAGTAATCTCCGGCGTTGTCGAAGGCTTTGGGGCATGAGTCAGAGGCGTTGCGGAAGGAGAAGTCAAATTCAGCTTTGACTGCCGCAGGGGGATTCGACGAGGCGCCTTTCCCCTTGCCCTTGGTGAGCTGTTTAGCTCTGAAGAGGTAATTGAACAAAGATCGTTACACTTTAGAAAGAATGAGAAATAAAATACAGAGACCTTGTGAGGAAAGTTACCTCTTCACAACGGGCACTTCCTTTGTGCTGATAGACATTGTTGGAGTCTTACGATCTTGGGTAAGCGCTTCCGGCAGTGCAATCAGTTCTCCATCATCCTGAGAGAGCTCAGGAGGATATCCCTCAAGAGGAGCAAGCTCCAACTCGGGGAGGTCAGCAAGCTGAAAAGAACAAATATCTCAGTATTGCAAAAAGACATAGCCATGTATAGATGAACACATTGCTGGAAAACTTACTGGTGTCACAGGATCGTCAGCCGTATGCATGTCCAAGGATAACTCCGGGATTTTCCTCTCGATCCGCTCCTTAATCAACCATTTAATTTGGGACTCGTAGTCCTTATCTGAATAAGGTTTGGAGCAGATATGGAGAGAGTCCGTCTTGCTCATGGTGATCGAGTGCATAAGCCAGTCTCTATGGTGTTGGAGAGGCTGAATCCGGCGCGCCAGCCAGCAGTGGACCAAATCGGATCCTTTTAAACCCTTGTGCTTCATTAGATACTCGATCTGCCTCTTAGCAAGAAGCAGATCGTCGGGAACTGGCGGAGCCGGATCATCTGCGTCCCAGGACTCTTGAACGTGGCGGCGCCATCAACAAAAGCCGGCAAAGCGGTGGCTTTGCCAGGAACCAGTTTGTGCTTATGATAAAACAATGTGGGCGACCACTTTTTTAAGACTTACTAGCCTTAATCCTAGGATAGACTCGCTCTCTCCTAACAGAAAAGCTAAGAATACCGGTGATGTAAGGAACACCATCAGTGATGGAATTTCTCCGGGGATGAAAGTAATACCAGAAAAGAAGAAGACGCACATGCACTCATTTCTAAAAGTGAGTTTGGGGATAGATTGTGGATATGTACTCCATAGTGATCTGTAACCTCAGAAAATAAGTTTGAGGGAGGAAAGCTAAAACCTCTGTCTAGGTGGGTGCCAAAGTGCACTTGCTCGTCGGTGTTGGGGGTGGAGATGGTTTGACAGAAGCCTCTCCGCCAGTCGCCGGAGTGGAGACCTTCCTTCTCGATGACACGGAGCATGCTGTCATCGAGGGCGCAGGGGATCCAGATCCTGCAGAAATTCTCCCTCTCTGTTGTTGCGGAGGCCGTCACCGATGTCGCCGTCGTGCTGGAGGATGAAACATCAGCCATTTTGCGGGTGGCGGTGACCTAGGTTTAGCGGCGTAGTGAGTTTTGGGGGAGGTTGAGAAGCTTTTTCGCAGGAAGCATCAAGGGGAACGAGATATTACTGGCTCTGGTAAGGAGGAAGGAAGAAATCTAGAGCACTTATATCCCTCACCCGCGCTGAGATTTGTGCAAAAGTAAATAGTAATTGTAACACGTGTCGTGGAAGGAGATGGGTAACCTCCTCGCGAGGATTATGCCGCCTCGATCTCTGCGCACGCATTAAAACGATGCCTCGGTTCCGCGAAGGGTAGACCCACGGACGGTCGTGCTGAAAGGAATGTTTATCAGTGACGTGACTTGACCTTGACTGGTGTCAGGTTACGTCAGATACCAAGTTCTGGCTGAAGTTTGAATTTCAGGCTGGAAACTCGAATAATGTACTCATAGGTCTGACTCGCTTTGACACTCGAACCCTATCCTTTTTTTGAAGTTTCAAGAACCCTTCGAGATTCTACAAGCTGGAGATGAATCAAGCTAGACGATGGTGAAATCCAACTCTGGATCTTGGAGGCATCCCGAGGCTGCTGTTGGGGATTATACTTTCCGGGTATCCTCACTGTACCTCACTAACCAGGGTGGCTCACTTTGGGTTAGATCTTTGCTTCATGGGCGGCCCAGTCAGGGAGAAGAGACAGAGTCCAGTCCGGCTACAGGAAGGCCCAGAAGACTTACCGACATAGGCATGTAGTGTTACTTGTAGTTCAAGATGTACTCTATAACCGACTCTTAGTCGTAGCCGGATAGGTCTCTCCTGTAAACCCTAGGCCGGATATCTATATAAGCTGTCCTAGGACAAGCCTTTAGGGCATCCCACAATAGTCTACAATCTCAACTCGCACAGGAGAAACCCTTGTAACCCATATTCTGGCTCTATCGTATTACTAGATTGCTAGCATGAGTACGATCTATCCAAAGCCGGTGGATTCGAACCTAGGTAAACTTGTGAGCTAACCGTCCTGGAATACCGTACGTTTCACACCCATCTCTTCCACATGCCTCGTTGACGCCCTCATGGCGTACTTGTCATCAATCTGACAACAATAGGTACAAATTTTACATATACGGACGGTGGGAGTACATTTTACATCAAGGACCTAAAAAAGATAAAATTACATCGAGGTCCATACATTTAGCACAAAGCACCCTACAATTAAGGAGGGAAACAATCTTATTTTTCTCCTTCTCGAGAGAAAAGCTGGTCGCACTACTAGAGAAAAGCCTATAGGAGACATGCATATTAGAGGCACATTTATACTATATGCGCCTCTGATAAGATAGGCAAGGCGCACCATGCAGCCATGCACCTCTAGTAATTAAATAGGCAAGGCGCATATCTGCAGGATGCGCCTCCTCTATCATCTGTATGGACGAAATCTGGCACCCCCATCTTATGCGAGGCGCACCAGCCGGACATGCGCCTCTAGTACTTAAACAGGCGAGGCGCATATGTGACAAATGCGCCTCGCATATCTTGGATGGGCCCGGGTGGAGATCGGTGGTCGAATATGCATGGCACATATAGTAAGATGCGCCTCCGATACTTACAATATGTGAGGCGCATTAGGGAGCGTGCGCCTCAAGCAACCCCTGCGGGCCCGAGTGGCCGCATTGGCAAGGCGCATGTTGGCATGTGCGCCTTAGATAGTTCGGACTATCAGAGGCGCATTTACTGCAATATGCGCCTCACATAACCTGGCTGACTTTTTTTGCACCTTTTTGGCACATGCACCCTACTCACTTGCCTCACTTCTTCATCTCCCCCCAAAGACAGATTTGGTCATCCCCTCCTTCTCCCCACCTCATTTCCCACATTGATTCACCATAGAAGCTTGCTCAATCTCCATTGGTTGACACTCACATGTAAGTGAAGTTTCTTGCTCTCTAGATATATAACATGTCTCTTTACTTATCCTCTGTATCTCTTGCGCAAGTTGTCATTGGGGGAAGCGTGAAGGCGTTGCTTGTATGCTCCTGCTCGTTGTCGGCGACACCACGAATATATGATTGTGTTATGGTACATGCTTCTTTTTGTGCGGGGATTTCATTTGAGATGCCAATGTTCCGCCAGAATGTGGATTAATTTCATTTCAAGCGAATTTTTGGCACTCGCAGATGTCGTCCTTTTAGGGGAGGTCATGCCGAATTTTTCGGGTGATCCAGATATCCATATATGCTCTAATTATTTTCTTGCTCTTTGTACCACTCATAGGTGACCATGGTCCGACCACTGATTCGCAAAGCCCTCATGGATAGGTGGATGAGATGCACGAGGACCGATATGGCACACGCAAACAAGATAGAGATAATATGTCCGTGTTGCGACTCCAAGCTGATGTATCTCATAAGGCATGATTCCGGAATGCTGGATTTGCACCTGCTCCGACATAGTTTCGTGGATGGCTACACTCGGTGGATACATGATGACGAAGATGATGATGAGGATGTCAATAATGGTGAAGATCAAGATGCCGGTCATGATCACAAAGATCAAGGCGCCGACAGCAGGGCATGTGATGATCATGAATATCAGGGTGGCGCCGGGCATGAACACGAAGATGATCAAGGTGGCGCCGGGCATGAACACGAAGATCAAGGTGTCGACCATGATTCGAGCTGGTTGCAAGACCCTCATGTCCAAGATCTGTGTCTCAAGGAGACAAGTAATGCCAGAGCTGCCGCTAGAGAGAAATCTAATCTGGAGAAAATGAAGAAAGACCCGGTCACTCCATTGTTTGATGGATGCAACAACGAGGATACCCATATGAATGTAATGCTCAAGGCTCTGGAGATGAAGGCAAAACACAAAATGACCGATGAATGATTCGACGACAACATTGCATTCTAGCACGATATTCTTCCCAATAAGGGGAACACATTTCCGACTAGTATCGATGAGGCCAAGAAAGTCGCGTTCCCTCTCAATCTCCCGCACATGAAATATCACGTCTGCATAAATTATTGCATCATCTACCGGGGCGAGGACGCGGAGAAGACCACGTGTCCAATGTGCAACACCTCTCAATACAAGAGAGGGACCATGAAAGCTCCTAGAAAGGTGGTGTGGTACTTTCCTCTAACTCCTCGTCTCTAGTGGTATTTCGCGGACCCTAAGGAAGCAGAGCTCATGCGCTGGCACGTAGAAAGAAAGAGGCCGGAAGACGATGATCTGGAGAAGGAGGAAATGCTAAGGCACCCTTCGAATGCTTGCTAGTGGAAGGCGTTGGACCTCCAATATTACCAACATTTCGGGAAAGAGTCAAGGAACCTCAGGCTAGGCGTGAGTACCAATAGACTCAATCCGTTCGGAAGCCAGAGCAGCACACAAAGCACCTGACCCGTGTTTGTATGGATCTACAACCTCCCCCTGGTTGTGCATGAAGAAGAAGGACGTAACCATGAGTATGTTGGTTCAAGGGCCAAAACAACCCGGTATAGACATCAATCTGTATCTCACATTGTTGAAAGAGGAGCTGGCCACACTATGGGAAGAAGGAGCCCGTGCGTGGGATGCCTCGAGACAAGAATACTTTGACATGAGAGCGACGGTGATCATGATGGTGCAAGACTATGCCGGTTAAGAATACTTCTCGGGGCAGGTGGTCCAAGGATTCTATGGGTGCATTAGGTGCAAAGATAATAAAACATACCGCGAGCTACAGAAATATCCCGGGTTCGAGAAAACCGTGTTCCTTGGGGCTCGGAGGTGGCTTCCCAAGAATCATGCCTGGAGAAAGCTAGGAGATCTGTTCGATGGGGCGGTCGAGCTCCGAGGAATCTCAGACCAGAAGAGTGGCGTGCAAATCTACGAGCTGTTGAATAACTTGAAGGAATGCCCTGCACCGGGAAAGACCTAGAAGAAGCCAGAGCCGCTGCTGAATTTATGGAAGGCGAGGTCTGTTTTCTGGGACTTGCCATACTGGAAGATTCTCTGCGTGCCTCATAGCCTCGATCTGATGCATACCACGAAGAACGTGGGCGAGAGTCTGCTTGCAACCCTCCTTAACACCGACAAGACCAAAGATGGGCCGAAGGCAAGGAACGACTTGAAGCATATGGGCATCAGGGATGGACTTCAACAACCACCTAGCGATGATGAGGAGGAGGACGAGGAGGAGGAGATGGAAACGCAGAATAGCCATCGTCGCGAGGGCAAAAAGTAGGTCAAGAAGGGTGAGGTCAAGATCAAGGCCTCGTGCTTCACTCTGAGTAAGAAGGAGGCCATACAGTTTATGAAGTGCCTCCTCGGAGTC
The DNA here is from genome assembly GCA_910589775.1 of Avena eriantha. Classification (NCBI taxonomy): domain Eukaryota; kingdom Viridiplantae; phylum Streptophyta; class Magnoliopsida; order Poales; family Poaceae; genus Avena; species Avena eriantha. Next base: position 111,528,128 of record OU342745.1, read on the forward strand.
AAATTTCCGAACGGCTACGCGGGGAAGATAAGCAGATGGCTAGATGAGGTGAAACAGTGCTTCAACAGGATGAAGTCTCACGACATCGCCGTGTTGATGACGCAGGTACTCCCGGTCACGATCCGAGGTATAATGGACAAGCACGTCCGTGAAACGTTGTTTGGCCTTTGCAACATTTTCGACGTGATCTCTCGAAAGTCGATAGGCATTAAGCAACTCACGAGGCTATAGGACAAGATCGTGGTGATACTATGCGAGCTCGAGATCTATTCCCCCCCCCCCCCCCCCGCATTCTTCGACGTCATGCTTCATCTGCTTCTCCATGTCATGGAGGATATCGTCCAGCTCGGTCCTCTGTTTCTGTGAAGCATGTTGTCGTTCGAAAGGCTCAACGGACACATCAAAGGATACGCTAAAAACAGGTCCCATCCAGATGGAAGCATAGCAAACGGCTTCCTGGCCAAAGAGTGCATCTCTTTCTGCTCGAACTTTCTACAAACCGAGACCCCTCTTGGTCTGCCATTCAGCAAGCACCTCAGGAGGCTCACTGGATGCGGTCACCACGAGGGTCTGTACCCAAAGCATGTCGACATAGAGGGCCGAACCAAGGACTTTGAAAGAGCAAACCTGGTCGCACTACAGCACCTGCAGTGGTCGATCCATACATATATGAGCACAAAGAGTTTATCAAAAAGAATTACGCTAACTAGGGGCGCCAGTACTCGGAGGAAGATGTTATCAAGGAGCACAACTCCGGTTTCACGCGGTGGTTTAGGGAGAAGGTCATTGCTAATCCACTGCAGGGCGAGTACTCGGAGGAAGATATACTCATATTCTCCTTGTCACGGGGTGCCTCACACAACCTGATGACCTATCAGGCATACGATATCAACAGATACATGTTCTATATAGAGGAAAAGGACAATAACTGCGATTACCAGAACTCAGGGGTTACAGGGATATTCTACACCGGTGATGTCCCGGAAAGATACTACGGAAGGATCGAGGAGATTTGGGAGCTCGACTACGTTACGAAGAAGGTGCCAATGTTCCGTGTCAGGTGGTCCAAGAGCGTCGAGAAAGAAGGACGATATTTCACCACCATGGTTAAACCATCAAAGACCACCAGCGCGAACGCACATGCGAGAAATGAGCCTTGGTTCTAGCTAGAAAGGTCGACCAATGCTGGTACATCATAGACCCGTCAAAGACTAGCCGGGTTGTCGTTAGGAGAGGCAAAAGAAATATCATCGGAATGAACGGAGTCGCCAACGAGCAAGACTTTGACCAGAACGGTGACCCAAAGATGGAAGACGGATATGGCAACCAAGCACTGTACACCACAACCTTACCTAACAAAGGACTCCCGTTCAAAAGAAGTAGTAAAGACGTCCCGAACCAAACCTATGGAACCGCGACAAAGAAGGGCAAGAAGATGACCATTGTCAAGAAACGCTAGCGCGCTTCGACCATTGTCAAGAACCGTTGTGTGTGTGTGGCATACTATTATGTATCGAAACATTCATAATTATCATTTTTTGTATGTTATAATATTGCATTGGGAATATTATGTATCGACGAGATACATTCATAATACTCACTTTTGTTTTTTTGGCAATATTGAATTTTTAAAATATTTGCAGTATACTCCTCCATCCCAAAATATAAGGCGCCTAACGACTGGTCAAAAGTCAAATATTACTAACTTTGACCGAATATTTAGGAAAAAAATATGTAAGTCTACGTTATGGAATGGACATATTAAGAAAATATACTTTATGATAAATCTATTGATATTTATTTGGTATTATAAATATTTATATTTTTGTGTATAATCTTGGTCAAACTTAGAAAACGTTGACTTTTCACTAAACCTTAGGCGCCTTATATTTTGGGACAGAGGGAGTATGTTATAGTTCATATTGTGTTTGGACAATGTTCTTAAATGATAAATAGCCTTCAAATAAAGTTCTCAAATTCTTTGAGCCACCAAGATTTGAACCTGGGTGGCTATGCTTTAGTTTAGGACAAGGGACGAAACCAATGGGCTAGGGTCAGTTTGTTGACACATACCAGCGCAGCGTGCTAGTTGACTAGTAGTGGAAAATAGCCGAGGCGCATATGGCCAGAATGCGCCTCGCGTAAACTTATGCGAGGCGCATTTTCAAATATGCGCCTCACAAAAGATGGTACCTGTCACTTTTCTCTGGACCGAGTCGATCGACTGATCGAGTCGATCTTTGTACTACTCTCTACAACCTCTCGCGTTGTTTTCCACTTCTTACCATCGTCCGCCACCGTCCGCGCCCGCTGCAGCCGTCCACCGTCGTCGAGGTGAGCCTTGACCCCCTTCCCATGTCCCTCCCCTCCCCCTACCCCTCTTCCCTCTCTCTGACATCTCGGCTACCAGCCACAGGGAGGAGGAGCCCACCCACCCCGTGGAGGAGGAGCCCGCTGCCGTGGAGGAGGAGCCCACCCCGTGCTCGAAGACCTTCTGCCCACGACACTCCCTCCCCGTGGAGGAGGAGCCCGCCGCCCGTGACTTGCACTGATGCTGCTACCCAAAGACCTGCTGCCCGTGCTCGAAGACCTGCTGCCCGTCGGCCACCTCGTCTGCAACCTCACCTTCGTCCTCTCCGAGCACCCCAAGGTGAGCGCCGCTCCCCCTCTCCCTTCCCCCTCTTAAGCCACCTGGATCCTTCTCTTCCCCGCCGCTGCAATGTTCCGCTGGGGACAAAACAACAGCAGGGGAGGGGAGGGGAGGGGAGGAGACCAAGAATCCGGCGTTCAAAGTCTCGGTCTGATCCTTCTCTTCCCCACTGTTGCTGCTGCTGTTAAGGACGGAGTATACATCCTCAAATTAGGCCCTGCTGTTATGGAAATCATGGGCGCCAAGTGTTGTACTAACTGCATCCATAGAAAAACAGCGGATATATGAAATGTATCTGAAGAAAAGAAAGAATCAGGGTATCCAAGTCATATCTTATTTTTTTTGTAGATGCTCTGTCTGCTTGCTAGGCTGTAGATGTGAGGTGAGGGCAACAAGAACAGAACATCATGGGCTTATGGCCACCTCTTGTCCCACAAGAGAATTATGTAGCAGCTAGGGCTTGTTCTTATTGTTGCTGTTCATAGGGATGGAGTTAAATTAAATGCGGTGTGTTTATTATGTGCATGTGGGGAATATAGTGCATGGGTTTCCATCCCTCAGTGGCAGCTCATACTAGTAGGAAGAGAAGGGGAGGAGAGTGAAATTTCTTTCTTTGCTCTCCTATTTCCTCAAGTTTTTTACTTTCTCTTCGGGTTTGTCTCCTGTAATTCCTTTTTCCCTAAAATCTAGTAGCAATTAGTTAGTTTCCCGTAGTGATCGGGGCGTTGCGTTCGGCTAGATATGGGAGGGGGAGATCTCTTGTTATTTAGTTTCATCCCATAAGAATACCAGATCTTTTTTCATCCCATTAATTAAGTTGTGTATTAACCCCATATATCATGGTGTGTTTCATTCAGGGAGAGAAAACCAACAGAGACACACACACATGGAGCCGATAAAATGTAAAAGAGACACTAGGAGCCAACGAGATACACTTTATATATACATTACATAGGCGTGCATAAATACCTCATAAAGCAAGCGGCTACTGCCAGTCCACTCCCACTAAAATAAATAAACTTGATAAAGCAAGCCTTTATCAACCAGCCGGACACAAATGCTATTGGAAATAGCTGCTCGTCTACCAATTTCCAATACAATACTATAACTCTAATACATCAACTCTAGCTCCATCGGCTGGTAAGATACGAAAACAAAGTGTATTAATTAAACCAGTGATAGCCTACATCATCGTGTTTCACAGAGACACAAGGCCAACTCAAGGCAGACACACACCACATAAGCTGTCTAGAAGAGGTCTTTTGGAGTTTAGTGTGCAACACCTGGTCATCTAGGCAACACAAACTTTTTTGGTCAGTTTTAATGATGAATGGACCTCTTTGTAAATAGGGTCTCCACCTGTCCACTGCCATCATAATAGCCATAAACTCCTTCTCATAGATTGCCAATTTCTGATTATTTACTTATAGTGCTCTACTAAAATAAGATATTGGGTGTCCTTGTTGTAATAGGATAGCACCAATACCATCCTGACAAGCATCGGTTTCAATCACAAAGGGTAGGGAAAAGTCTGGTAAAGCTAACACAGGTGTTGTTGACATTGCTTTCTTGAGGGTAGAGAAAGCTTGCTGAGCATGTTCAGTCCACACAAATGTTTTATGCTATTGTAGCAAGTCAGTGAGGGGTTTTGCTAATATCCCATAGTTCTTGACAAACTTTCTATAATACCAAGTAAGACCTAGGAATCCTCTAAGCTCTATGAGATTAGTTGGTGTAGGCTAGGAAAACATTTCCTATGTCTTAGTGGGATCAGTGGCCACCCATTGTTGAGAAACGATGTGACCTAAATACTCCAATTTATGTGCAGCAAACTGGCATTTACTGAGCTTTGCATAAAACAGATTTTGCAACAATATTTCAAATACCACTTTCAGATGCTGCAAGTGTTCCGCCAAGGACTTGCTGTACACTAGGATGTCATCCATGAAAACCAAGACAAACTTCCTAATATATCTAGTAAAAATTGAATTCATAACACACTGGAATGTGGCTGCGGCATTAGTGAGCCCAAAGGGCATCCCTCTGAACTGGAAGTGTCCATGGTGGGTCTTGAATGCAATTTTTATCTCCTCTTGCTCTTGCATTTTGATCTGATGGTAGCCACTTCTAAGGTCTAACTTGGAGAAGAATTTAGTACTAGCCAATTCCTTTTTGCGACTAATTCCTTTATGTTTTGAAATTACTTGGTATCCATCTACTTATATATTTAGTGTATATCTTGGTGCCTAATTCCTTTCTGTTTTGAAATTACTTGGCTGCCAATGATGCTAATCTGGTATGCTGCTGTCAGCAAGTTGTGTATGGTTGTGCTTGTGTATGCTGGCAGCAAAATGGTTGTGTTTGTGCCTATTTAGGCTTTTTTGTGCAGGTTTTCTTTTTGAGTTGCCAATGTTTCGCTGGAATGTTGATTCATTTCCGTCCCGGCGAATTTCTGGCACTCCTAGACATAGAAAATTAGCAAAGGTTATGTCGGAATTTTCTGTGAATTTTTTTGCTTATTAGATCCATTTATTTGTGTTTAGAAATGTCGGCTGAGTAGGGCCCTTCTAGCAAGAAGTCCTTTTGGGAGCAGCAGGCGGAGATGGTATCCCAAGAGGACCCGGAATTATTTCCGCGGGACAACAAGATGGAGGAGATAGGGGACACGGATGGCGACACCACTACCACTGATGGCGGCGGTGAAGCTACTACGGACGGTGGTAGCACATCGAAGAAGGCCCGGAAGGAGCGTGCCCCGATCGTGGTCGACATCAAAAGGTCCATCATCACAAGCGTGAACGATGAAGGTGCGCCTTTGGAGCCGGCCGAGTTTGTCGCGGGTTACTCAAACCAGCTCGCAGAAATCCTCCGGAATACCATCACGATCAACACGAAGAACCTGAAGGCCGAAGAGAACAGGAGTTTCCGCATCCAGCTCTTCCGGAAGCTGCACGCAAAATACCTGTTCCTGGGTGATGAGGAACACAAGTACAATAACGACAATCTCAAAGGGAATCTGGTGAACAAGTACGCCCTCAAGAAGATGACCAAGGCCTTGTTGAATTGGAAGGTCCGGGTGAAGAAGCTGATTTTCGAGGATGAGCTAAGTTATTCAGAGATCTTCAAGAGGGAGCCTCTGGTCACAGAAGAACACCTCAAGGTGTTCAAGGCCAGCTGTGAATCCGCCATGGGCAAGGCCAAGAGTCAGTACTTCAAGGAGTTGTACGAGAAGAACATTGGTACCCACGATCTCGGCTCCGGCGGTTATAGAGCTATGATTCCCAAATGGGAGAAGGAGGAAGCCGATGCTCGTGCAAAGGGGTTGACCCCTCCCTTTGACGACATAAAAGAGCCGCAGGCAAAGCACTTTGTCAGGTCCCGGTTTGCCAATCCGAAAGGGAGTTCTGATTATTCCTTGGAGCCCGTCGGCCCCTTCGCTACGAAGGTGACGAACTTCATGAGAAAATATGTAAGTAGTTTGCATGCAAGTCGATTAATTGCATTCACGATTAATCAATGAAGTCCAGTTTTCTAATCAAATGCTTCGCGTTCCTTGTGCGCAGGACGAGGAGTGTAGGAGCTCCTCATGCCAGGGGTCGGCGCCTGTCGCCAAGTGGGACACCACTTTTAACAGGGCGCTGAACCAGACCAAGAATGTCGAGCCCCTGGCCCCGTCGTCGGCTGGTCGTGTGGTTGGCTTTGGCGGCATAACATGGTCCTAGTACTATGGCACCACGGAACAGAAGGGCAGGAAGGCCGAAAGCGCAGATGTAAGACACCTAAGGGGACAGGTGGAAGCCTTTCCCAATATAGTCCAAGATGCCATGAACCAGGTTGTGTCGGCTGTCGAGACAAAGTTCCAAGAACAAGTTCATACACAAGTCCCGGCACAAGTCCAGACATAAATGAACGATAAGCTTAACACCATCCTTCCCACCTACATGGAAAAGTACATCAAGTGGCAGAAGGGTGGTAAACGAGGGCCGCCACCGGTTCCCAACCTCGACAGCACCCAATCGGACAACATGGCGCGGCCGGAGGCGCTTGTGACTCCTCTAGCGGGGCCGGTTGTGGTGGAGACTCCTCCAGCTGCGGAGCTTAACTTGCCCGCTGTGGCCCAGACCACCGCACCATCAGGCAGCAACTCTGCCACTTGCACGCTCAATCCTGCCGGTGGTGGTGCCTCGACCTTGGCCGAGTTAGACGCCCTCAAGGTAACTAACTAATTAAAGAGAGAGTTGGGAGGCTTAACCACATCGATGACTTGATCTTCATTTTACTGACGCCCGACCTACATGTCTTTCGCAGGGAGACACTCCTTGCACGCTAATGCACTGGGTGGGCGGCCAGTTGAAGGATGTTGCCAAGGTTACTATCGTTCAACTGGAGAACTGCAAAATGCATAACGTCACAATGCCATTTGACATGATGAGGGTCAGAGACAGTATGGTGCTTCTGGCCTATGAGCAAGTGGAACCTCCCTCTCAACCTCAAGCATGGGATGATGAGGAGATGGCGGCGGTCCTCAATACCGGCTTCGGCTACATGTACCTATGGCCGAAGAGCCAGATCCGTTTGGGGACAGAGGACCAGCTCAACATCACCCCAGAGGTAGCATAGCCAACACAGCCAGCACATGATGAAGACTTCGAGATGGAAGACTTGGACAACATGGCACAGGATCCCAATGATGATGATGGAGAAATTGATCCGAACTTCCGCGACCAGTTCGTTAACACAAGGTTTTCTGATTGGTAAGAGCTGGGACCATCAGGCACACATCAAGTTGCCGATACCCAACCAGCACTGGCGAAACCCCCTTGCCAGGTGCGTCTCTTCCCAACTAGTCAAGAGACACCGCCACCCGCCCCCTTCACCGAGCGTTAGAGGCTAGCAGTTCCTTTGATCAGCCCTAGCACCCTTCATAAGGTGATCGGTGAGGTGAACGCGGTGGCCAACGCCCCAAATGGACCGAAGAAGGGCGGTCGCAAAAGGAAGCCTAAGGGTGACCGGAGCATGGGTCCAAATCTTGTTCTCTGGGCTCAGGACGGCCCTGCGGGGCAAGCTAGGAATCAACAGCACGTGGCAGGTGCACTGATGATGTGTAACTCGTTGCTCGAGGTCGCAGGCTCTCAAATGCGCAATCTTCATTATAGCTGTCTCACAATTTAAGAGCACCGCATTCGCGAGAACGATCAGTCGTACCTCGTTTTCAAGGCTAAGGTTCCTTATGTGCCGTGCTTCGTCAGTGTACCCCCTGGGGATATCTTCTACCTACGGCATTCTAACATCTTCGACATGTTGAATGGGTTCTGGCTACACAATACCCTGGTCTAGCTATTCTTCCTCAATATGGACATGCAGATCACAAGAGACAAGATCCCGGGCATCTAGATAGTGGATCCCTACTTCATGTGGGACGTCGTCCTGAAAGATGCCAAGGACATAGCGTTGGGGACCGACTATATCTCAACCTTCTTACAAACATACTCGGACAAGGATGTGATTCTTCTTCCCTACCATCCCATCACGGAGGATGATCAGACAGGCTGCCTGCTCATAAAATTGAATTTGAAACACTCAACAGCCGGGTACCTCGACTCAAAGAGTGCGCACCCGAAAAACTACACCAATATCAAGAACATTCTTGATGGTGCTCTCACCGGCTACGTCATAGCGGAAGGCGTCAAACCGGCAACGCCATATGTGAAGTTCGGCGCACACGTGTTCTGCCACAACACCAAGTTTGCCTGCGTCAAGCAACCGTCTGGCAGTAGAAACGATGACTTCTACGCCATTTACCACATGAAGGCGTTCTTCAATAGCATGGAGAGCAAAATGCTGCCATCTGACCTCGTGAAGTGGGCTGAAAGGCTTGCAACAATACATGATCGCAACCTCAGGCAGCACATCTTCGACATCCAGGAGGAGCTCACAACAATCTTGCACCAGGGAGTCCTGAAATCCGAGGGCCTCTTCTACGGTGGTCACACACCGCCCAACAGGGAGATAGACAAATGCTTAGCGCAGCAGGGTGACCGTAGCACGTTCATGCAGATGGCGAAAACTCGGTTGGGCTTAAGCAATGCCCCCTAAAGCCGACTCAACAGCCAAAGAAGTCTTGATGATTGCATTGCCTGGGTAGCTAGCTGTTTGTTCCGAACTTGTGTTGTAACCTCTTATCACTATGTTAAACTTGCCTAGCAAAACCTCTAGAGTATGTTTCATCAACCATTGAACTTGATTGTCAGCGACACTAGCTAGTTATTTGTGTTATGAACTATTCTAAATGCTGGTTGCTTTTCATTCGTTATTGACGCCCTACTTCTTGTGGTTTGCTTTCTTTGTCTTTCTTCAAAATTCTGATGATTAAAACATGTTGTGGCGTCATGTGTGTGACCATGCCGTTGCTGGATCCAGTGTGCCAAGTAGACTATAGGTTTGTGCATATACTCTACTTGCCGCACCAGATCCATCAACGGCATTGTCATTTTCTGTGCCCAACCTAAGTACGAGGCAACTATTTCATCTCATAGCCGCAAAGTCAAAAGAGGAGAGATATTTTCGAGATTCATATACATAGGACATAATATGTCTAACGGCAAGCCAAGGAAAGGATTCTGGGTCCACGGCAACAACTCCTTTCGACACACCAAACTCGAAATGAGTCATTGCCGTGGAGACCGAATCCTTTCCTCGGTTTGTCATTAGACATAACATGCCCATGCTATATGAATCATGGAAGTATTTCTCTTCTTTTGTCTTTGGCGATACGAATAGATTATATAGTGTGAATTAAATTTAGTTTCAAATATCTCATTGTAGCCCCAAGGAAGAAAGCCATTACTTCACTATTCGTATAACACTGGCGACATTGTTATATGAATCGTGGAATGATTTCTTTCGTTTCTTCTTTGGCGATACAATGAAATGATAAACTATTTTATCTCGTAGCCCCAAAGTCGAATGAGGACAAATATTTTTGAGATTCATATACATAAGACATAATATGTTCAGTAGCAAGCCCAGGAAAGGATTCTGGGTCCACGACAATGACTCCTTTCAACACACCAAACTCGAAATGAATCATTGCCATGGAGACCGAATCCTTTCCTGGCTTTACCACTGGACATATCATGCACATGCTATATGGATCATGGAAGTATTTCTCTCCTTTTGTCTTTCGCGATAAGAATAGATTAGATAGCGTGAATTAAATGAAATGGTGAAGTATTTAGTTTCAAATATCTCATTGTAGCCCCAAAGTCGAAAGGAAAGACATTGCTTCACTAGTCGTATAACACTGGCGACATTGTTATATGAACCGTGGAATGATTTCTTTCCTTTCGTCTTTGGCGATATAATGAAATGATAAACTATTTCATCTCGTAGCCCCAAAGTCGAAAGAGGACAGATATTTTCGAGATTCATATACATAGGACATAATATGTTCAGCGGCAAGCCAAGGAAAGGGTTCTGGGTCCACGGCAACGACTCCTTTAGACACACAAACTCGAAATGAGTCATTGTCGTGGATATCAAATCCATTCCTTGCTTTGCCGCTTGACATATCATGTCCATGCTATATGAATCGTGGAAGTAGTTCTCTTCTTTTGTCTTTGGCGATACGAATAGATTAGATAGCGTGAATTAAATGAAATGGTGAAGTATTTAGTTTCAAATATCTCATTGTAGCCCCAAAGTCGAAAGGAAAGACATTGATTCACTACTCGTATAGCACTGGCGACATTGTTATATGAATAGTGGAATGATTTCATTCCTTTTGTCTTTGGCGATACAATGAAATGATAAACTATTTCATCTCGTAGCTCCAAAGTTGAAAGAGGACGGATATTTTCGAGATTCATATACATAGGACATAATATGTTTAGCAATAAGCTGAGGAAAGGGTTCTGGGTCCACGGCAACGACTCCTTTAGACACACCAAACTCGAAATGAGTCGTTGCCATGGAGACCGAATCCTTTCCTTGCTTTGCCGCTGGACATATCATGCCCATGCTATATGGATCGTTGAAGTATTTCTCTTATTTTGTCTCTAGAAATACGAACAGATTAGATAGCGTGAATTAAATGAAATGGTGAAGTATTTAGTTTCAAACATCTCATTGTAGCCCAAAAGTCGAAAGGAAAGACATTGCTTCACTATTCGTATAGCACTGGCGACATTGTTATATGTATCGTGGAATGATTTCTTTCCTTTCGTCATTGGCGATACAATGAAATGATAAACTATTTCATCTCATATCCCCAAAGTCGAAAGAGGACGGTTATTTTTGAGATTCATATACATAGGACATAATATGTTCAGCAGAAAGGCAAGGAAAGGGTTCTGGGTCCACGGCAACGAATCGTTTAGACACACCAAACTCGAAATGAGTCATTGCTGTGGAGACCGCATCCTTTCCTTGCTTTGCCGTTGTACATATCATGCCCATGCTATATGAATCGTGGAAGTATTTCTCTTCTTTTGTCTTTGGCGATACGAATAGATTAGATAGATGAATTAAATGAAATGGTGAAGTGTTTAGTTTCAAATATCTCATTGTAGCTCCACAGTCGAAAGGAAAGACATTACTTCACTATTCGTCTTTCGCGATACAATGAAATGATAAACTATTTCATCTCGTAGCACTGAAGTCGAAAGAGGACAGATATTTTCGAGATTCATATACATAGGACATAATATGTTAAGGGGCAAGCCAGGGAAAGGGTTCTAGGTCCATGGCAACGACTCCTTTAGAGACACCGAACTCGAAATGAGTCGTTGCCGTGGAGACCGAATCCTTTCTTTGGTTTGCCTCTTGACATATCATGCCCATGCTATATGAATCGTGGAAGTATTTCTCTTCTTTTTTCTTTCGCGATATGAATAGTATGAGGAACGAATCCAAGTCATTCTTGGTTTGCTTTTTTCTGTTCTTTCTTTTAAATGCCGATGATTAGAACGTGTTGTGGCATCATGTGTATGACTATGCCGCTATTTAATCACGTGTGCCAAGTAGACTAGTAATTTGGGCATATACTCTACTTGCCGCACAAGATCAAACATCGAGCATTGTTATTTCCATGCCCAACCTAAGTATGAGGCACTAATGCAAGTCATTCTTGGTTTGCTATTTTTTGGTCTTTCTTTGAAATGCCGATGATTAGAACATGTTGTAGCGTCATGTGTATGACTATGCCGCTGTTTGATCTGATGTGCCAAGTAGACTAGTAATTTGGGCATATAGTCTACTTGCCGCACAAGATCAAACAACGAGCATTGTTATTTTCATGCCCAACCTAAGTATGAGGCACTAATGCAAGTCATTCTTGGTTTGCTTTTTTTGTCTTTCTTCAAAATGTCGATGATTAGAACGTGATTTCTTACATCTTGTTGCACCCATATATATATGCATGATCTTATCTTGTGAACTGCTATTGCTTTGCACTGACATAGATAATATCATCTATCTTGTGTATAGTAGATGGCGAAGAAGTGCTATGTCGTGTATGCCGGCAAAGTTCTAGGTGTGTATGAGGAGTGGGAAGACTGCTAGAAGCAAGTGAACGAATTCTCGAGAAACAGCTACAAAGGCTACAAGACTAGAGAGGTGGCGGAAGAGAAGTGGAGGAGGCACGTGAGGAAGAAGTGGAGGAACTTCCTCATGGTCACAACCTTGTTGCTCTTCATGGTAGGTTATGTGCTGGACTTGATCTAGATAGACCTCCGTTGTCGGAGTGTTAATGTGATTGTGAACTTGTACTCGGAGGTGTGGACTTGTGGCACAAACACTTGGTGTTGTGTGAAAACTTGACACTTGTTGATGTATGAACGCGTATGTCACGATTGATGTGTAATATCCTTGTATTCGTGTTGGTTCTATTATGATTTTGCCAATTGCAAGTTTCTAGAAAATTCTGTGTTGTTTATACTGTATTCTGGACTGTATTGTATATTTGAATACCTGTAACTGTAATTTGAAAATTGCTGTAAAATTTGAATTTCGAAAATATACCCAAGGCGCATATGGGAAGTATAGGAGGCGCATATTGGGTACTAACCGAGGCACATACCACCACATATGCGAGGCGCATATCACATGCGCCTCCTATACTTCATATACGCGAGGTGCATATGCTCATATGCGCCTCGCATATATGAAGTATAGGAGGCGCATGTGATATCCGCCTCGCATAACAGATACTAGAGGCACATATGATATGCGCCTTGCGTAGAAAATACTAGAAGCGCGGTGCTAGAGGAGCATACCATATGCGCCTCGGATTTGGTTCTAGGTGCGCCTCGGGTAGGCTATTCTCTAGTAGTGTCGAGCCATACTCTTTATACTACTTCCTCTTTGTTTGTTTTGCAAATATGGCCAAATTTGGCGGCATGCAAATTCTTCGATATGGGATCATGAATCATCAACATAAAGTATGATGTAGATATGTCCATGACCCTGGTCGTTTGGCTTGAAATGCAAGAATGTTCATATTCATTGACTAACTAATAAGCTTAAATATGTTTAAACTTTACCACTTGATTTTATGTTTGAATTTTACATGGACGGTGGTAGTACATTTTATATCAAGGAACTAAAAAGGTTAAAATTACATCGAGGTCCTTACATTTAGCACGAAGCACCCTAAAATTAAGCAGGGAAAACAGTCAGGTTCAGCTCCTTCTCGAGAGAGCAGCTGGTCGAGCCATAATCTTCATACTACTTCCTCTTCGTTTGTTTTCAAAATATGGCCCAATTTGGCGAGATGCAAATTCTTGGATATGGGATCATGAATCATCGATATAAAGTATGATGTATATATGGCCATGACCTTGGTTGTGCGGCTTGAAATCCAAGATTGTTCATACTCATTCACAACTAAGCCTAAATACGTTTAAATTTTACTTGCTTTTATCTTCAAATTTTACACGGACAGTGGGAGTATATTTTACAGCAAGGACCTCGAAAGGTGTAAAATTACATTGAGGTCCGTACTTTTAGCAGAAATCACCCTAAAATTAAGCAGGGCAAACAGTCATGTTTGGATCCATCTCGAGAGAGAAGCTAATTAAGCCATACTCTTCATACTACTTCCTCTTTGTTTGTTTTCAAAATATGGCCAAATTTGGCGGAATGAAAATTCTTGGATATGTGATCATCATCAGCATAAAGTATGATGTAGATATGGCCATGACCTTGGTCGTTCTTCTTCAAATCCAAGAATGTTCATCCTCATCGACAACAAATAATCTTAAATATGTTTAAAAAAGGTAAAATTACATCAAGGTACATACATTTAGCAGGAAGCACCCTAAAATTAAGCTGGGAAACAGTCATTTTGCTCCTTCTCGTGAGAGAAGCTAAGCGAGCCATAATCTTCACACTACTTCCTCTTCGTTTGTTTTCAAAATATGGCCAAATTTGGTGGCATGCAAATTCTTGGATATGGGATCATGAATCATCAACATAAAGTTTTATGTAGATATGGCTATGACCTTGGTCGTTCGGCTTGAAACCCAAGAATGTTCATACTCATCGACAACTAATAATCTTAAATATGTTTAAAATTTTACCACTTGCTTTTAGGTTCGAATATTACACAGACGGTGGGAGTACAATTTACATCAATAACCTTTAAAGGGGGAAAGTCCATCGAGATCCTTACATTTAGCATGAAGTACACCAAAATTAAGCAAAGAAATAAAATAGTTGGGTTCGGGTCATTCTCGAGAGAGCACCTAATCGAGCCATACTCTTCATATCACTACTTCCTGTTTGTTTGTTTTCAAAATATATGGCCAAATTTGGTGGCATGCAAATTCTTGGATATGGGATCATCATCAGCATAAAGTGTGATGTTGATATGGCCATGACCTTGGTCATTCGGCTTGAAACTCCAAGAATGTTCATACTCATTAATAACTAATAATCTTAAATACGTTAAATTTTACCACTTGCTTCTAGGTTCAAATTTTACACGGACGGTGGAAGTACATTTTACATACATCGATGTCCATACATTTAGCACGAAGCACCCTAAAATTAAGCAAGGAAAACAGTTGGATGGGAAGCTTGAGAACTCATAAAACTTGGTAATCAATCGTAAGTGTATCAAGGTCCACGCTTTGTCTGAAAACTAGGGTTGTTGTTGTGGTACTCTGAGCCATTTTTCTTCGTACTTGCTTATAGAAAAAATCTTGTCCCTTTCAGTTTTATTGTTCCTATAAGTTGGAAACTATGGTTGCCACCATTTTTCACCTTACCAAGATGCACACATCTACCAAATATGGGAACATTACAATACAATATGATGTGCATATGGTTGTTACCTTTGTCGTTCGGCTTGAAACCCAAGAGTGTTCATACACCGTGGGCCATATATATTGTGTAACTATTTTTTTGTAATTTATGATGTCTCATGGTTATTAATTATTTTCTGTGCAAACAGTATTACACGGAAGAGGACGCCATGAAGAAGGATTCATTTTCGGGTTTTCATTATTTTTGTTCATAGCTAGTGAGGCTCAAATTGTCAGCATGCATATTAGTAGCAAGAATTTTAATCCTACCGAACTCTCGTTGGTTTTTGAAGTATTGATCGCCTCGGTACCATAAAGACTCAAAGGATGTTTGTAACTTTTTAAGAGAATTCCATCATGTTTACTTGTAGTTCAAATTTGAAAATGATTTTTTATTTCTAAATTTTGGAAACTCCGAGTATTGGTAGCATTATTGTTCACCATGCCAAGATGCACTCATCTACCAAATATGGGAACATTGCCATAAAGTATGTTGTACATATATAAGGCTATTTAGCTTGTCTTTTGGCATGAAGCCTAAGGATATGTTCATACATGGCATGCCATATTTTCAATTACATTGTTTTTTATATGCAAACTCTCTTGATGATAATCATTTTTCACAGCAAGTAGGACAAGTCAAAGGTCACTGTGCAATGTTTTTTTATTTTTTTCATATAAAAGACAAATTTTGTACATGCAAATGCTTAGCAAGAAGTTGAATTCAACAAATTAATTGGTTTCCGATATATTGACATTCTGGGTGTGGGTACCTTCAAAAGATACTTGTATAACTTTAAGAGCAATCTACTACTTACTCATAGTTCAAATTTTATCTAACATTGATAAATCAGCTTAAATTAGTTTAATAATGTGAAGTTTGCTAGGAAATCTTGAGAACTCAAAAAATTCCATAATATTAAGTGAAACATGTATAAACTTTGTCTGGAAAATAGGCTTATGCATTCCGAGGCATATTCACCGTCCTTGCTCTCAGGAAAATAAATCCCGAAAAAATAATAATCTGCTTAAAGTTTATGATAAATCGGGGTGTTTTTTTGTGTGAGGTGTAATAAACAGACATATATCGTTCGTCCGACACTTTAAAAGAAACTCTTCGATGGACATTTGGATATGTGAATGAAACGTCAAATATCATGTACAATCAAGTTATGTTCAAAAACAAGTTTATTATGACCAAATAAAGCCTTCACAAATTCAATGTGCGACGGACTGATATATTGGTACCTTTGTCTAAACATTGACGTTTCATATGAAATAAGTCTCTTACATACCAGCTACATGCATCCAATAAGTATTGTATCATTAGTATCCGGTTTTTAGCATCATTCAAATCTTTGTGTGTGAATGGGATCAATGGCTTTCGGGGACCACTTGTCAGTATTGCTACCAATGAGGTTAAATCAGTCATTACAGGACTAATTGGACAAATTTGTGCATATTAGGCAAAAACTGTTAAAATGTGCAAAAATGACGTCCACCAAGTGTTTTGTGCAAAAGCGCGATGATAAGATGGTGGATCGTGCAATTTCCTCTATCTAAAAAATGTTTTATACTACCATGGAGGGTAATACAAAGTATTGTGCTATACTTACTACTAGCAAAACAGGTACCAGATGGAAGTTTGAAACCTAAAGCGTACCCACTATTTTAGTCGGTTCAAAGAAATGAACTAGTTCATCAAAAAGTGATGATATGTGAAATGTAGTTTTTTTGTAGTACGGTACTACTAAAATGGATAGAGGGTTACCCACTCCCATTCTCTAACTCCTCCCCTCTCCATTCCCTCTCTCGCTATCACATTCCCACACTCACCTAAAACTCTTAGTCGTTAACCCAGTCGTTGCCTCGATGAAACCAATGCCAAAACCTTTGTCCGTGGTTGAGTTGGGGTCCTCATCAAGCTTTGCTTTGGAGCTGCAGGTGGCTTGTTCGATTCCGACGACCTTAGCGCCCTCTCTAAAGCGGCCTTCGCCTTTTGCACGTGTGCGGGTCATGCCCAAGGTGAGGCGTCCGTCGCCCTTAGGGTTTTGGCCGGTCGCGCTGAAACCCTCATCGCTGGCCAAGCGGTCGTCCAAGCCTCCGGCGCCACGTGCGTTGGGACCAAATGCTCGTGCGGCGGAGGACGCGTCCTTTTTGTCTGCAGGTTGGACTCTCATTCCCAATGTGCCAAATTTTAGAGTGTACGCGGTGAAACCCCTATCGGAGCCCCCCTTCATCAGCGATTGTTTGTGCTTCTTCGGTGTATGTGGCTGGTTCTTCGTCGGTGTCGCCTTATTCATCTGCTCAACCCATAGACCCCTTTGTACTGCAGGTCCTCTGTTGAACTACTTAGTTGTATGTCATATTCTTGATAATTGTCTTTTGTGTTGTTCTTTATACTCCCTCCGTCCAGAAATAACTGACTTGACTTTGCCTAGATTCAAATGTATCTATATTTGTCTTTTGTGTTGTTCTGCTTAGTTATGGAATATTCTTGATAACGATGATGTAGGGTTCTGTTTTGGTACTTGGATGATGCATTGTGCTATTTAGGAATTTTCCATGACGCGTTGTGCTGTTTTGGTATTTTTTTATGTTGCATTGTGTCTTGTATCCTCACTATGTTGTTTCATCCATTTTGATCTGTGTTCTGCTGTTTAGGATTAAATGATATGTCTTGTAGCTATTCAGATTATTTCAATGACCCATGAGTTTAGGTAATTTTCATTGTGCAAACACTGTTTATTAAATTTAATTACATGATACCTTGTGTTGTTTTGGTACTTTTGATGATGCACTGCATATATGCTATTTTATCTATCTAGATAATGCATTGTGATGTTTTAGCCATTCAGATCATGTATTGTGCTGTTTAATCAATCTAATTAAATGTTATACCTTCTAGTAGTTGTTTAGATAATTTTGAGGACCCATTGGGTTAGGTCATTCTGATGATGCATTGTGCTCTGTAGGCGATTTAATTTACCTGATACCTTGCGCTATTTAGGTAATTTTGATGGTGCAATGACTCATTGTGATCTTTAGTCAATTTATACAATGCATTGTGGTGTTTTGATAATTCCAAAGGACGGACGCAATGGTAATTTTCATGTAGGACGACCCAGTTGTAATGCTGAACTTAGACTACATTCTTGACCAGACTGCTCTAGCTCCAGGTGGCTATGAAGATGCTTTCCCCATCATACCATTTCAAGTGGTGAATATTAAACCTTAGATATTTTCAATGAGTAGAAATTACTTTTCTTGAATAAAAATAATGAAGCTAGTTAATGAAACCTTGTGATGCTTGTGATGATAATAGATCATCAAAATGTGTTCCTTAGTATGCTAGGTAGACTAGTTAAGCCTTGTTTGGTGATTGTGTACTCCGTATGTATTTATAGACGATAGTACCGACCAAGCTTTCGAGGAGGATGAGTTCTATCAAGAAGAAGAGGAAGAAAACTTCAACCACTGCAACAACCAAGGCAAGCTAACACTTGCAAGTGTTATACTAGCAAGCCATCATTAGCAATGCAAGCTAATCCTTGCAAGCTAGATAACCTAAGAAAAGGCATTAGTCCAAGATTTAATTTCAAACTTTACTTTCTTTACTTTACCAAAGTCCTTTGCTTGTTTTGAAGGTAGCATAAAAAGTATAAAACTTGAGTCACTTTAGATGGGAACTCTTGGTGAAAATGAACTATGAAAACCTTGGAATGATGAGTCATTCTATTGAGATGTTTTGACATGTTTTGAGAAACACAAATGGTTTATGATGATGAAAATGTTGAGGCATGAGCCTTAGCCCTTTTACAAAAACTGATGGTTGGATTCGGATGAGATACCATTCCAAATTTTACCATACAACAAAAATATCTAAATTGGGTAAGGCTTAGCCGGAAGTTTATATGCATTAGTATTAGTTCCCTCGCGGGAGAGGTTTGAGCTGAGGATACCTCTCAATTTTGTCCACCTATGCAGTGCCCAAGATGACAGATGGTCATGGTTGGGAGGCCATGCTCATAGGAGAGGTGCTTATACTAGAGTGTGTAAAGGAAAGGTTATGTTTGATTATCTGCATACTAAGTATGATGATTCAGGGTTATCCCTAATAGATGTATCGAATCTTGTGGTGAAATTGTACCACCTCTGCAGAGTGTCAAACTATTCGAATAGCCACGTCCACGGTTATGGACAGTTGGAGTGGCCATACTGTTTCGTTGTCAGATGTTTTCAAAATGACTTATGAAGTGAATGATGAATCTTGACTTGACCATAACAGGGTTGTGACTAGGACACTAGCTTCCCAACTTAAGTGATTCTAGACCTTTATTTTATCTTTCTTTGTTTCTGAACTCAGCTTAGGTTTCAAACTTAACTTTATAGTCAAACTTAGAGTTAGCATTTACACTAGTACTATCTTACTTGTTAGTGGTAGTTTGCGAGTTCTTAAAGAGTACTCATGGCTTTTGTCCCTGGCTATTCCTATGGCCAGACTATGAAGTAGATTACCAAGATGATGGTCAGCAGGACGTCTATGATAACTAGGACTATCTGCCTTCGTCAGCACTGCCTGTGCCCCTGAAGATGAACCCCACCGCTACGCTTATTATTTATTCCGCTGCTTGTTGTATTAAGACTGGATCATGAGATCCTTATTTATGTAAGACCTTATTTATGGTTGGTAATGGATGAGGTACTGAGATATCCAATCTGTTATGTGTCACAAAACTGGTAATCCTGGGATTGCGAGGTATGACTGTCAGGGGGACGATCCCCAGGTACCCCAACCGGACAAGAAACAAGACAGTCGGATGGTGTCCGGCTGGCCAGACGCAGCCGGACAAGGCAAGACGGGCCGTCTATCGCATGATAGCCGGGTCAGTGGGAAGTAGCCGGCTACGGTAACGTAGGCGGAACAAATCAGCGAGACAGGACGACGTGCGTATCTGTGCACGGTATGCCCTGTACGATGACAATACTGGCAACTACCCGGGCTTACCGAAGACTTTGCGGGGATGACGCGGGAACAGTGGCCCGATGCCGACGACAGGCTCGCATGGCGTCCACTGTTCCCATGACAGCCATACCGCTCACCCTCCGACGTGACATGCAATACTGGATACTGTAGATGACTAGCCGGCTGCGACCCGCCTGTGGGGCCTGCCAGTCGGATTAGCCAATGAGACCTTTGCCTCTCTGCCTATATAAGGAGAGGCAAGGCCTCAGTAGAAAGGGTTGGTCTCATAGCATTTAAGGCAGTAGCTAGTGAATACAGCTCGAGGAGCACTTCTAGTTCGTATATCCCTCATAGTCTGATCCGGCAGGAGTAGGAGCTTTACCTCACCACGATGGCTCCGAACCTGGTACTTCCTGCGTCGAGCTACGCTTGCTTGTATCCAATCGCGCCCGCAGACGCCGTCAATAGCTTCCCTGCTAGTCCCCACACCTCTATCTAACCTCTTCAGGTACTGCCGTTCCCAATACAACGACAGTTGGCGCCCACCATGGGGCAAGATGGCTTCGACCGGAGTCACGTTCCGCACGGGACCCCGCACTTCAGCCGGTGAGAGCATGGCTTCCGGCCTGGTGATCACGCTCGGCAAATTCAACTGCATTATCGACAACGCCTCCTGCTTCACCGGAACCTCCTTTCCGGCGAACGGAGCCATCCTGCTATTCGGCGACCTCCTTGTCTACGTCGCCACCGTCCCGGAGCGTTTCCCTAAGGAAATCGTCTGTGTTGCGGAGCTGCCGCGTCCAGGCGGTAGCACCTCCGCTGCATCCTACGACGTGGAGGTCATGATGGCCAGCTCTAGCTCTCATCCCCGCCAGCCTCGGGAACGAGGCGTGGACGAGGTCGGAACTTCTGCTCCCCCGTAGCCTTGGAACCCGGTGGAGGATGCCATTGATCGGCTCCTGACGTTGGTTAACCTCGGGGATAACCTGGAGGAAGTGGAGGCCAACTTCACCATGGAGAGACAGATCCTCCTCCAGGAGGCTATGGAGCTGGCGGCATCCCGCAAGAAACTCGAGATCACCCGGTGTGAAGACGACCGCGCGCACAGATTCTCTCCGGCTACCGCGGAACCAAGCCAGCGCGGCCAGGTGCGGCGCCAGGGCGGCGAGCTAGGCGGTAGGATGGAAAAGGATGGGGAGCCGGGTCCCGCACCGGCTCTCATCCGGCCCACCTACAGCATGCCCATCAACAACCTGCGCGGGACACGAGCCGCAACAGAAGAACTACCCAGTCTAGAGGGCGAGCAGCGAGCCCGCCAGCATGCTCACGTGTAGGAGATCCTCCGCATCGCAGACGAGCAGGCTGACACCAACCGGCAAATGCAGGAGGACCCCAGCTACTCCAGGGGGAGCAAGCCGCTTGCCAACAGCAGGGGCGCGCTGCGCGACACCCAGCAGGCGTCTTCCCCTCAGCCGGCCAAGGCCCGCAGCAGGCGTCGCAGCTCTGGCAACAGGGGCTAGCCACACCAGGAGCAGACGGTGAACAACAACCCACCGCCTCCCCCTCCACCAACCGGAGCGCCCAGACCAGCCGGTTCCCATCTCTCGGGCCGGGTGGGAGCGCCCAATCCGGATTGTCCGGATGCCCGCGGCCGCATCGAGCTCCTCGCTCAAGCGCACGTCATGGAGGAGGAAGACTCTACCGGTACGGTTTGTTTCGGACCCCGCATCCAGAACGAGCCGTTTCCGGATAAATTCTCCCTGCCTAGGGACACCCCCAAGTACGACAGTAGCATGAAGTCGGAAGATTGGCTGACCGACTATGCTACGGCAGTTGGCATCGCCCATGGGAACAAGCGCACGGCCATGCGCTACGTCCCCCTCATGCTAACCGGGTCGGCAAGGACGTGGCTCAACAGCCTCGCGCCCAATAGCATCAACGCCTGGTCTGACTTCGAGAAGATGTTCGTCCGCAAAATGGCACGTACAAGCGCCCAGGGCGCCCGCGCGACCTGGCCTTGTGCGTCCAGGGTGACCGCGAGACCGACTGCGAGTACCTCGCCAAGTGGACGGAGCTGCGCAACACCTGTGAGGGCATCCTGGAGAGCCAAGCCATCAATTTCTTCATCGAGGGTTGCCGAGAAGGCACCGTGCTTCGCCGCCGGCTACTGTGTGATGAGCCGAAAACCATGGCAGAGCTCCTGACGGTTGCGGACCAGTATGCCATGGCGGATGCCGCCATGAAGAAGCCCCTCCGAGTAAACGCGGACGGGCGTCCGACTCCTACGGAGCCGGCTCGCGACCGAACGAGCAATCGGCTGGCGAAGCCGGATCCTCCCGATGCCACCGCAACGACAACCGGTTCCACGGGGACCGCCAGGACAACAAAAGCCCCGCTACCACGCGCGACAGGTCAATGCTGTGGAGGGTGCGCCTGACGTGCTGGCTAATGAGGCAAGAAGGCAGAAGCCACGGCTCACCTTTGACCAGATGTTTGACGGCCCGTGCAAGTGGCATAGCGGTCCCTTCAAACCATACACACACCACCCGGAACTGCAGCTGGACTCGCCAGCTAAAAGACCAGGGTAACCACCCTCGTCTCCCCCCTCCCTCTCCTGGTGGAGCTCCACCACCGGCTAGAGGAGCCGGCAATGATGGTAAGGGCGACAACGGCGGCAACAACAACAACGGCTACCCCCAGCCGCACGCCGCCTACCACATCTTCGAGACGGAGCAGGACGACAAGCACAACAACGGCTACCCCTAGCCTCGTCTCTCTGGTCCCCCAGTACCTGAACTAGTCGGAAACCCCCATCACCTAGAGCCGGGCAGACCAGCATGAGCATCTCCCGACTCCCGGGGGCTACGCCATGGTGCTCGACCCTCTCATCGTCTCCAACACGCGCACCTGCCGATTCTCGCGCATCCTCAGCGACGGAGGCAGCAGCCTCAACATCCTCTACCAGTCCTCGCTAGAGAAGCTGGGCATTCGTGAAAGCGACCTGCGCCCGACTACCACGACGTTCCACGGCGTACTGCCGGGGCCAGCCTGCGCCCTGCTGGGGAAAATCCAGCTGGGCGTCATCTTCGGGACCGAGGAAAACTTCCGCCACGAACCAATCTGGTTCGAGGTGGTAAACCTGACGAGCTCCTACCATGCTCTCCTTGGGCGCCCCACCCTTGCCAAGTTCATGGCCATCCCCCACTACGCGTACCTCAAGACGAAGATGTCGGGACCCCACGGCGTGATCACCGTCGCCGGCTGCTTCAGGCGGTTGATGGAGTGCGGCTCAGCCGGTTCCAAACTGGCAGAGGCCCTCATCATAGCCAAAGAAAAGCGCGTGATCATGCGCAATGTG
The DNA here is from genome assembly GCA_910589775.1 of Avena eriantha. Taxonomy (NCBI): domain Eukaryota; kingdom Viridiplantae; phylum Streptophyta; class Magnoliopsida; order Poales; family Poaceae; genus Avena; species Avena eriantha. The sequence goes on from OU342745.1 coordinate 111,551,407, forward strand.
GCCATGGCCCATCAGGACATACCGGCTAGCAGCAAACCGGCTGGAGAAGGAGCTTTCCAGCCGGCAAAGGAGATGAAGAGGATCCTGCCCGACCCCTCCGACCCGACTAAGTTTGTCACCATTGGTACTGGCTTGGACAACAAATAGGAAGGCGTGCTCATCAACTTCCTCCGTGAGAATCGGGACATCTTCGCATGGTCCCCCAAGGACATGCCGGGTGTGCCGAGGGAGTTCGCCGAGCACTCACTTCATGTGCGACCGGATGCCAAGCCAGTCAAGCAACCTCTGCGCCAGTTCGTAGAGGAGAAGACGAAGATAATCGGTGACGAGATCACCCGGCTCCTTGCAGCCGGGTTCATCATGGAAGTGTACCACCCGGACTGGTTGGCAAACCCAGTCTTGGTACTGAAGAAGAACAAGACCTGGCGCATGTATATCGACTACACCAGCCTAAACAAGGCGTGCCCGAAAGACCCCTTCGCCTTGCCCCGTATCGATCAAGTCATCGATTCCACGGCCGGCTGTGATTTGTTGTCTTTTCTAGATTGCTATTCCGGGTACAATCAGATCCGGCTAAACCCGGCTGATCAGATTAAGACATCATTTATCACCCCCTACGGGGCTTTCTGCTACGTAACCATGCCTTTCGGCCTAAAGAATGCAGGCGCCACCTATCAGCGATGCATGCAGAAATGCTTGCACTCACAGATAGGCCGAAACGTGCACGCTTATGTGGACGACGTGGTCATCAAGACCAAGGAGAAGCGCACCCTCCTCGAGGATCTGGGAGAGACATTTGGCAATCTCCACCAGTACCAGATGAAGCTGAACCCGGAGAAGTGCGTCTTCAGAGTGTCGTCCGGTCAGCTCCTCGGTTTCCTCGTATCTTAGTGAGGAATAGAGGCAAATCCGGAGAAGATCGTGGCCATCGAAAGGATGCAGCCGCCCAGGAACCTGCTGGAAGTCCAGAAGTTCACCGGATGCCTGGCTTCCCTCAGCCTTTTCGTCAGCCGGCTAGGGGAGAAGGCACTCCTGCTGTACTAACTGATGAAGAAGCGGACAAGTTCTCCGAGACTTCGTAAGCCGACACCGCATTTCATGACCTCAAGCGCATGTTATCCACAGCACCAGTTCTAGCCACGCCGGCTAACAAGGAGCCGATGTTGCTCTATATAGCAACCATCAGCCAGGTCGTCAGCGTCGTCCTGGTGGGGGAGCACCCCGAGGAAGGCAAGGCTCAGCCGGTTCAGAGACCCTTCTACTACCTCAGCGAGGTTCTCTCCGTCTCCAAGCAGAACAACCCCCACTACCAGAAGATGTGCTACGGTGTGTACCTGGCATGCAAGAAGCTCAAGCACTACTTCCAGGAGCATCCGATTAAGGTCGTGTGCACTGCACCCCTTTCAGAAATCATCGGCAACAAAGACGCCACTGGCCGAGTTGCCAAATGGGCCATCGAGTTCGCCGCCTACTCCATTCAGTACGATCCCCGGCTCACGATCAAATCACAGGCATTGGCGGACTTCCTCGTCGATTGGGCTGAGACCCATTATCTCCCACCGGTTCCGGATTCGGACCACTGGAAGATGCACTTTGACGGGTAAAAGATGCTCGGGGGCTTGGGAGTTGGCATCATGCTCACCTCGCCCAAGGGGGACCGGCTGGAGTACGTGCTGTAGATCCACTTCAAGGCCTCCAACAACGTAGCCGAATACGAGGCACTGGCGCACGGACTCCGGCTGGCCAAGGAGATCGGTGTCAACCGGATCCTGTGTTTCTGTGATTCAGATCTGGTGGTGCAGCAAGTGTCCGGAGAATGGGACGCTAGAGATGCAAACATGGCCCTCTACTGGTTCCACATCCAGAAGCTCAGCACCTCCTTCGACGGATGCGAATTCCACCACGTCCCTCGCTTCAACAACGAGGCAGCCGATTCGCTCTCCAAGATCGGATCCACCAGGCAGGCGATCCCACCAGGGGTGTCCTTGGAGCACCTACGCAGGCCGTCCATCATCCCGTCACCGGAATCGGACTCCATCACCTGGGCAGGGAGCGCTCCGGCTGACGGAGCGGCAGAAGCGGAGCTGGCAGAGCCACCAATAAAGAAGACACGCACCAACTGCGGCAAGGCAGTGCCCTCTGGCTCGCAAGGCCCGGGGGCTGCCGGTTCGCCAAGCAGCTCAGGGGCTGCTGTCCCGGGTACGCCACCCGGACGACCCCCCGACATCCGCCAACCGGAGGACGGGAGCGTCCTCGTCATTCGGGAAGTGCCATCCTGGGCACAACCTTTCATGGACTACATCGCCAATGGAGAACTTCCGGATGACGAGGTGGAGGCTAGGCAAATCTGGTGCCGTGCGCACACGTACACCATCATCAACGGCGAACTGTACACGCGCAGCGTATCTGGCATTTTCCAAAGATGCGTCGACGTGGACACGGGCTACCGGCTACTCAGGGATATCCACCAGGGCGAGTGTGGGCATCACGCTTCGTCAAGGGCGATAGTCGCCAAGGCGTTCCGCCATGGTGTCTATTGGCCCACCACCCTCGAGGATGCTGAGCAGCTGGTCCATGTGTGCAAAGGGTGCCAACGCTTCGGGCAGCTCAGGCACTTGCCACCTTCGGTACTCAAGACCATACCAATCACCTGGCCCTTCGCGGTCTGAGGCCTTGACATGGTCGGTCCCTTCAAGCGAGCACGCGCGGGCATGACCCACCTGCTGGTGGTGGTGGAATAGTTCACGAAGTGGATCAAGGCCAAGCCTATCCGAAAGCTGGATGGGGCGACAGTCATTACCTTCTTCACCGACATCATCAACTGCTTCGGCTACCCCAACAGCATCATCACCGACAACGGCACGAACGTCGCCAATGGGGCCTTCGCCCAGTTCTGCAGCAACAAGGGCATCCGGCTGGATCACGCCTCCGTCCCGCACCCACAGTCCAACGGGCAAGTCGAAAGAGCAAATGGCTAGGTGCTAGCCGGCATCAAGCCACGCCTCATCGAGCCATTGGAGCGGTCACCCGGATGTTGGATTGAGGAACTTCCGGCTGTGCTGTGGAGCCTCCGCACCACGCCGAATAGATCAACCGGCTACACGTCGTTCTTCCTGGTCTACGGATTGGAAGCCGTCCTCTCCGCCGACATCGAGTTCGACTCCCCACGCAAGCTCCTGTACGACGAAAAATCCAACCAGGAGGCGCGGGAGGACGGATTGGACCTCCTAGAGGAGGCCCGCGAGCTGTCCCTGTCCAGATCAGCCCTGTACCAGCAGCGATTACGTCACTACCATTCCAGCCGGATCCGCCCAGTCGCATTCCACGAAGGCGATCTGGTTCTCCGGCTGGTGCAAGACACGAAGGGCATGCACAAGCTATCGCCACCCTGGGAGGGCCCCTTCATCATCAGCTGGGCGGTGCCCAACGACTCCTACTACCTCATCGACGCGCAGTAGCTGCGCAAGAACAAGATGGACAAATCATACGAGGAGACTGAGCGTCCCTGGAACGCGGCCCTGCTGCGCCGATTTTACACCTAGTCGCCAGGAAGTGTATGTACCCCGAAAACCCTATGAATAAAAATGCGGACCCCTACGAGAATATCGGGGGACCTTGCTAGAAATGTGTGTGCATCTGTTTTCCGGTTCCTGTTTTCCGGCTCCGGCAATCCCTACCCAGGGCCTCGCCGGCTGGCCCGGCCTGCTAAGTCAACAAACCGGCTGAGTATTGTGCGACGATGTCAGAGGCCCACTCTTCGTCTTAGCTACAGACCGCAACCTGGCTGTCCGGCTAGCAAGAGAAAAAGCCCGAGGCATCCCACACGAAAAACAGGGAGGAGACGCGATAGACCGGGCGTCTCGGCCCTGCAACTAGCTCAAACCAATCTGGCTGCTAAGCCGTTAGTACCGTGCGCAATGTACTGTTAGCTCCCTTCGATTCTGGCTGTAGACCGCAACCCGGCTGCCTGGCAAGGACGCATCGAAAACAGCAGAGCACATGGGAAAGCGACCAAGTGTTTAGAGAGGCACAAGCTAGTTTTCGAAAAAACAAGCCGTTTTCCAGCTACAATTTGGCAGACTAACCTACTAACGTATGAGGACATATGTGTATGTGTATGTACATTCTTGTCTGACTACCTTGAGTCGGAATTCAGGAAGGAAAGAAGAAGAAGATTTGAAGTCCTTGCCTTCATCCAGTGCTCCGAATCTCGGGGGCTACACCCACTAGGTGCGCTCGCGCGCCCCTAGTGGAATCTTGTAGTTCCTGACCTGCTAAAGGCGTTTAGCCGGCCGTTCGGAGCCCAGGTGAGGGCAAGGGTAGGTGAAGAGAAGGCAAGGAAGATTCGAAGCACCTGGCTGCGCGAGCTACTCCGAATCCTCCGGCTGAAGATGTACAGCCAGCGAAAGCAGCCGACTAAGACGAGTCTATCCGGATAAAGTTAGAAGACTTAGGGAAAACGAGGAAGATTCGAAGCACCTGGCTGCACGAGCTACTCCGAATCTTAGGGGCTACACCCAGTGGGTGCGCTGGCACGCCCCCACTGGAGGTGTAGTTCCTCCGGCTAAAGTAAGCCAGATAAAGTCAACCAGCAAAATGTCGAAAGAAAATTCGAAGCACAAGTTGAAGGAAACTCAGGAAAATTCAATATTAAACAAACAAAAAGGAGGTGAAGCTCCCACAAGTTACCCGGCATCAGAGATAACCGGTACAGACAAACAAGTTTCACGCACATCTGAAGCAAGAAAAATACACCCGGCATGCCGGGGCAGTGACTAAGCGGCAGGACCCTTGCCGTGAGGAAGATCTTGGCCGATAGAAGCTTCGGGCGGAGGAGGTGGCACGGAGCTCGATCCGGTTCCGGCGCCCACGAGCGGCAGCATCGGCCCCTCCACATCAGGAGTACCGACGGACTCCGAGTCGGTGAGCACCTCATCGGGATCCACGTAGTCGGCGATCTTGATGGCGGATCCGCGGAGCTCCAGATGGGCTTGGCGGATGGCGGTAAGATTAGCGCCGGCACGGAAGCCTCCGTCAATCTTCTCGACGCGGGCGTCCTTGTACTAGGAGAGCATGAGGGCCAGAGCCATCTTCACTCCGGCTCGCTGCGCCAAGTCCCGTAGCCGGTCCACCGCAGCCGGCACCTCCCCCACCTTCGCAGCCAGCTGTGCCATCGTCTCCGGAATGGGAGCCTCCAGCCACACGAAGGAGAAGACTTCCCGTGCCGCTTGGCGAAGCTTGGCAGCCTCTTCGCCAAGAAGGACGACCAGCTCTTGAGCTGTCGGCTGCACTCCCGGCCAGTTCTCCTGTAGCCGGTTGTAGGCCAGCAGGTCTATGCTGGGATAAAAGGCTGTCAGAAAAAAGGGTCAGATCCGGCTACTGCATCCGGAAAGAAAAGAGGACGGAAAAGGGAACTTACCCTTAGCCGTGTGGCCGACCTGCATCAGCTCCTCCACCAGAGCCTTCTCCTTTGTCGCAAGCCGTTTGATCTCCTTCTCTTGGTCATTGTTCTGGGCCTCGAGAAGGGTGAAGGCTTCGGTCCGACTGGTGAGCGAGGCGTCGCGCTCCTTGATGGTGGCCTCCAGACCATCTACCCTCGCGTGCCAATCCTTATTCTGCAGCCGCAGAGTGGAGTTGGACTTGCTCAGCCGGTCGTTCACTTTCTTCAAGCGATCGATCTCGCGCTGAGCGCACACGAGGATGGCTGCAACAAACCGGCTATCAGTAAAAAAGAAGAGCAAGATAGATGCAGCGAACTTACTCTGGAAAGTCCCGTTGGCAGCGGCAAGCTTCTGCTCCAGGGACCGGTTCCCGCCGGGTGTGGCCTCCAGCAGCCGGATCTCCTTCACCGCCAGCTCGAGTGTGGCGGCAAGGTCCGATAGCGAGGCGGCGGAGGAAGCGTCGTCGTCCACGGCGTTGACGGCCATAGACTCCTTCGTGGCGACTACCGTCGTCCTCCACTCCTTCCCTGGATCCTCGTCGGAGTTGTCATCGTCGACAACTACAAGCTCCTTGGCAGCAGCCTCCCGCGCGCCCACGGAAGAGCCATCCGGCTGCAAAGACTCTGCCTCCGCCTGAGGGCCCTCCGATCCGGCTGGGGCAGCCGGTTCAGCTCGAGGGGGAGGCGGAGGCAGCACCTCAGAAGAAGGAGGGTCGCTGGCTGGCGCAGTCGGGGCACGGGGCGGCGACCCGGTCAGCGCTCGTGCCGGGCTCGCGGCTCCAAAAGAGACCAACGTGCTAAGAAGCCAGAAGAAAGAAAAGCAAGTAAGCGGAAGGCGGAAAAAGAGAAAATGAGACAAGTAAAAAATGACAAGGACAAGGCAAGAGAAAACATACCCTGGCACGACGGGAGGCGGCCCCTTCTTCCGGCCAAGGCGGCTCGGCGGCAGGGCACTAGTCCGGCTCCTCTTGGGAGCCGGCTCCTCCGCGGCAGACCGGCGGGAGCCAGAACGGCGGGAGCCGCTCCCACCGGCTTCGCCGTCCGTCGCAGGGCGCGACGCCAGGTCGATGGTCGGTGCGGCCTCCTCCTCCTCAACAACCTCCGGCTAGGGAAGGCATCCCCATCCCCATCCCCGTCCGATTCCTCGCCGGACCGCCGAGCGTGCGGCTCGGGCATGTCGGGCGTGAATTCCTCGAGGGGAGCCTCATCCTCATCGCGAGTGATGCAAGGGAACATCTGCTGAATACAAGAGATCAGTCAAACTAAAAAAGGAAGAAATGCAAGAAATACCAAAAGAGCATCCGGCTAGAAGAACTTACCCGGGGTGAGCGGTTCTCCCGGGTGTAAGACGCTAGACTGAACTTCCAGTTCTCCGGCAGTCGCTCCTTGGTGATCGTCCACACCCACTCCTTCAGGTTGTAGTAGCGGGGATCGCGGCGCGACAGCCGGGTCGGGTCCAGCCGGCCGGAGTAGTAGCACATCTTGTGCGCTCGCTGCTGCAACGGCATCATCAGCTGGGACATCCAGCTGAGGGTGAAGTCCAGGCCAGTCAGCCGGTAGTGGACGAGGGAGCGCATGCGCTTCAGCATCTCATCTGTCTCCGCCTTGTCGCCGTGGAACCTTAAGTCCTAGTTCTTCCGGCTAGACTCGACGTCCTGGAAAGCCAGAAGATTGATCCGGTCGACGTCGGTGAGGTTCTTCACGTAGAAGTACGACTGCTGCCACAGTCGTACCGTGTCGTGAAGAAGGAATTTGGGGTAGCCGGTATGCGAGCGGGAGTAGATGGAGGCACCGCCGCAGAAGACTAGTGGCCCCTGCGTGAATTGCACCTGCGGCCGGACTCAGAAGAGCCGGCAGAAGAGCCCGAGATCCGGCTGGATCCCGAGATAGCTCTCGCAGAATGCCATGAAGTGTGCCAACGTCCCGATTGCATTGGAGCCGAGGTGGTGGAGGCAGAGATCGAAGAAGGCAAGAAATGTCAAGAAGAAGGGATGCACCGGAAGGGCGAACCCGCGTGCCAGATGGGAGAGGAAGATGACGCACTTCCCCCTCCGCCGGGTGCGGCGACACCTCCCCCGCCGGCACCAACCGCACCGCCACCTCCTCCGACGACGGGAGAACGTGGGTGGCGTGGTAGTTCTCGATCTGGTCCTCGGTCACGGCGGAGCCGGACCAAGCCCCGTGATCGGCGGCCATCTCTGGCTGACAGTGGGGAACGGCGGCGGAAGAGTGGCGGTGGCCCGTAGCGACGATGACGATGAGCGGGCGGCGCAGCGAGCTACAGCACAGAAGGCAAGAGCGAAAAGGCCGGAGCACGCAGGGGGAAGAGGAAACTGTAGTGGGGGAGCGAAGGAAAGGAACTGCCTCCCCCGCGGTGTCCCTTTAAAGGGCCGGAAGGGCAACCATCAACGGAGCCACGTGGCGCGCATCCGGACGGCCCTCACCCCAACTGCCGCCCAGATCCCGTGTGCAGAAGCAGGATGCGCAGAAGATCCCGGAGCAGGAACCAAAGCGCCGGACAGCGGCTTCCCGAGGCGACGTGCGACGGGACGCTACGCTGCCCGCCGCATTGCGCGCGTGGACGACGTCAGTGCTGACGTCACGAGTAGCGCAACCGCCAAGCACAACCGGACACAAATTCAAAAACAGGAAGGAGCGCGCGCACATTTCGCCTAAGGGCGGAATCCACACACGCTCGGGGGCTAGTGACGGGGGGACAATCCCTAGGTACCCCAACCGGACAAGAAACAAGACAGTTGGATGGTGTCCGGCTGGCCAGACGCAGCCGGACAAGGCAAGACGGGCCAGCTATCGCATGATAGCCGGGTCGGCAGGAAGTAGCCGGCTACGGTAACGTAGCCGGAACCAATCAGCAAGACAGGACGACATGCGTATCAGTGCACGGTATGCCCTGTACGATGGCAAGACTGGCAACTACCCAGCCATACCGAAGACTTTGCGGGGATGACGCGGGAACAGTGGCTCGATGCCGACAACGGGCTCGCACGGCGTCCACTGTGCCCACGACAGCCACACCGCTCACCCTCTGACGTGACATGCCATACTGGATACTGTAGATGACTAGCCGGCTGGGACCCGCCTGTGGGGCCCGTCAGTCCGATTAGCCAGTGAGACCTTTGCCTCTCTGCCTATATAAGGATAGGCAAGGCCTCAATAGAAAGGGTTGGTGTCATAGCATTTAAGGCAGTAGCTAGTGAATACAGCTCGAGGAGCACTTGTAGTTCGTATATCCCACATAGTCTGATCCGGCAGGAGTAGGAGCTTTACCTCACCACGAGGGCTCTGAACCTGGGTACTTCTTGCGTCCAGCTATGCTTGCTTGTATCCAATCCCGCCCGCGGACGCCGTTGATAGCTTCCCTGCTAGTCCCCACACCTCTATCTAACCTCTTCAGGTACTGCTGTTCCCAATACAATGACAATAACATAACAGGCATCTGGGATTAAAAATCCGGGTGTTGACAAGTTGGTATACAGAGCCATCCTGACCATAGGAGACCCTAGTTACAATGGGCGTCCGAACAAAAACTTAATTTCAAAACCAAAGTGAGTATTTATGAAAACTATTTCCTCTCTTACCCTTGGGAATTCATTCTTTCTCAAAAATTCATGTCCCTCCAATTCTTACATTACTACCTAAAATTTGACACACTTGATCACTTCACTAACTTCCTCATCCTAAATTCTTGTAGATGGAGACTCAGTTCAGCAAGTTCTACCAGTTGGGCAACGGAGGCCAGCTAATCTTCGAGAGGGATCTGGATTCACTGTCGGAGTTATTGGGATGCCCACATCCGGAGTTTCTTGGAGCTCAACTTCTAGGACCCCCAGGAGGAGAATTACAGTGGCTGGTCACCGCTGATCTTCAAGGAAGCATAGAAGCACCAACGTCCGGGAGAATCCAGTTCTCCGTAAGGGAGAACAACTGGCTAGATGGATTAGCTAGGGAAATGTATGAGGCTCTCGCACGTCTATGTGCTCTCAGTGTCAACCAAATCCAAGGAACCCGTTTGCTCACTATGCAAGGCCTGACTTCATGGGAATGCCGATGGAGATGCCAAGTCACCCGGAGTTAAAGCGTCAAGTGGAGAACCTTGACTTCCTGTTGTACGATCACCAGAAGGAATTGGACAATGCTAGGGAGTTTGCCAACCACAATCGTGCCATTGCCGACCAGAAGGGCCAGACTTTCTCACTTCTAGTCAAGGGCCGTCAGTCTCTTCGCCTCCAGCGCAAAAAGAAGGATCGCACCATCGCCCGTCTTCGCAAGAAGGTTGCCGACCTCGAGAAGACCGTCAAGGAACAAGAAGCTCAGCTTGCAGCAAAGGAGGAAGAAGAGGAGGGGGAAGACATCCAGAGAGACATGGATTCTTACCTCAGCAATGATGATGACTTTTTGGAGGAGGATGCCGTGGACTTCTACACTAACGATGAGGACTCCCACTTCATCGACGATAAGTAAATGCACTAGAGCACTATCGTAGGATGAGATGTATCGGTCCCACTAGAGCACTTCTACACTAACAATGAGGGATGAATTCAGAGAGTTGAAGCAAGGCAGAATGACTGTGGTGGAGTACGGTGACAGATTCCTGTCGCTTGCAAGGTACGCACCTGATGAGATCAACACGGATGCCAAGAAGAAGGAGAGATTCCTGAATGGACTACATGAGGAGATGTAGACTGTCCTCGTCAACATCCGCTTCGAGGATCTCGAAGAGCTAGTCGACTCCGTAATTCAGATGGAAGGGAAGATTAATCAGGCAAACGACAACCACAAACGTCTTATGATGCAGCAGTCTGGATCCAACAGTCACCAGAAGTACCGTCCCAACCCCTCACCAGGATATGCACCTAGAAACAACCGACCTCTAATGTCTTGCCCAAGCTACCCCAACCGTAGCGGAGGCAATATGAGGTCCGGAGGAAACAACCACAACTTCGGCAAGACCAACAATTTCAACCGTGCCCCTCCCAAGAGCAACAACAACAACAACAACACTGCACCCAGAACTAGCAGCAATGATGTGCCTTTCGCAGCAAAAGACAAGTCCCACATAACTTGTTTCGAGTGTGGAGTGAAGGGCCACTATTCCAATGAGTGTCCCATGAAGACTGCCGCCACTGCCAATGTGAATGCCCCACCTCAACAACAGCGTCATGTTCAACTAGGGAGAAGGTTTGCCCCAGGTAACCCTCACAACTACAACGGCCGTCTCTTCCACATGAACACCGAGGAAGCCCAGGAAGCGCCAGACGTAGTGCTGGGTATGTTTTCTGTCAACTTAGTTTTAGCAAGGGTATTGTTTGATTCTGGAGCATCGCATTCATTTGTCACCGAAGAATTTGCATGCACTAGTATGATTCACCCAACCAACTTGAAGCATGTCATGATATTTCAAATCCCCAGTTCAACTACAAAAGCTAGAAAAATTTGCAAAGTTGTGCCTATCAGAATACATGGGATAGATTTTTATGCCAACCTAATCGTACTCGGAACCAAAGGACTGGAAGTAGTACTAGGTATGGACTTAATGTCAAGGCATAAAGTACTGATAGACTATGCTAAGAAAGCCATCACCATGACCAGTAGCTCTGGAGTCACAGTAGAGCATATATCTGAAACCTTACCCTGTCAATTCAAGTGCAACAAGAGTCTAGCCCTACCCACCATAGACCAAGTCAGAGTAGTCTGTGAATACCCTGACGTATTCCCAGATGAATTGCCAGGTATGCCCATGGATAGGGATATTGAGATCATTATCGAACTAATCCCTGGAACCGAACCCATAGCCCAGAGACCCTATAGCATGAACCCCTCAGAGTTACTGGAATTGAAGAAGCAGTTGGATGCCATGTTAGCGACAGGCTTGATTCAACCAAGCGCATCGCCATGGAGATCACTAGTTTTATTCTTCGACAAGAAAGATGGAGGCAACCGTTTGTGCATAGATTACAGAAAACTGAACGACGTCACCATCAAAAACAAGTACCCTTTGCCAAAGATAGAGGATCTATTTGATCAGTTGACTGGTGCCCAAGTATTCTCAAAGATTGATCTTAGGACTGGTTATCACTAACTTAAGATTCGTGCAATGGATATTCCGAAGACCGCCTTTACTACTCGCTATGGTTTATACAAGTATACGGTCATGTCTTTTGGATTAACCAATGCCCCAACTTATTTCATGAATCTCAGGAATAAGATCTTTATGAATTTCCTAGATAAAATTGTCGTTGTGTTTATCGACGATATCCTTATCTACTCCAAGTCTGAAGAAGAGCACGAGCAACATCTGAGAATCATCCTAGAAACCCTGAGAGAGTATCGGTTATATGCCAAATTCAGCAACTGTGAGTTTTGGCTGAAAGAAGTAGGATTCCTAGGACATATTGTGTCTGCTGGAGGAGTCTCTGTTGATCCCGCCAAGATCAAATATGTTGAAGAATGGGAAGCCCCAACCACTCAAAAATAAGTCCGTGCATTTCTTGGATTAGCGGGATATTACCACAAGTTCGTAGAAGGATTCTCGAGCATCGCCAGACCCATGACCCAATTTTTGAAGAAGGATAAGAAGTTCGAATGGACTGACAAATGTGAGGCCAGTTTCCAAGAGCTGAAGAAGAGATTGATATCGTCCCCAATACTGATCATGCTAGATATTAAGAAGCCGTTTGATGTATATTGTGATGCATCCAAGATTGGTCTTGGACGTGTATTGATGCAAGAAGGCAAGTTATCGCATATCTGTCTAGGCAACTGAAGCAGGATGAGCACCGACCCATTATCTTGAATTAACAGCCGTAGTTTTGGCATTGAAGACATGGCATCATTACCTTATGGGTAATCGTTGTGAGATTTACTCAGATCACAAGAGCTTCAAGTATATTTTCACTCAGAAGGAGCTGAATATGAGGCAAAGGAGATGGATAGAGTTAATCAAAGATTATGACCTTGACATTCACTATCACCCCGGCAAAGCCAATGTGGTAGCGGATGCTCTTAGCAGATTGCCGTGTAGGCTAAACACCATGATCGAGGAGAAGCAGCCAAGTTTGTCTGGGGAGTTGGAGCAGTTTAGAACTGAGCTAGTTAGCAAAGGATTTTTAGCTAGCATTGAACTTCAACCCACGTTAATCATCCAAATCAAGGAAGCCCAGAAGGGAAATGAAAGTATCGACGGAATGAAACATCGTATTGGTACAGGAAAGGTACCTGGATTCACTGAAGAAGAAGAAGGAGTTCTGTGGTACAAAGGACATATCTGTGTGCCAGCAGATTCGGAGCTGAAGCAAGTTATCATGCAGGAAGCTCATGATACTCTTTATTCTATCCACCCCGGAGGAACGAAGATTTATCATGATTTGAAAGAGAAATTTTGGTGGCACAAGATGAAGAGAGAAATCGGAAGCTACATCCCCAAGTGTGACATCTGTCAAAGAGTCAAAGCAGAGCATCAGAGACCCGCAAGACTATTGCAACCATTGTAGATTCCGGAATGGAAATGGGATTCCGTCAGAATGGACTTTATCACCGGTTTACCTACTTCGAGTAGGGGAAATGACTCAATCTGGGTCATCGTTGATAGACTGTCCAAGGTAGCTCATTTTATACCTGTTAAAACAACCTACAAGAGTTCGAAGCTAGCAGAGCTGTATATTGCTAGAATTGTTAGTCTGCATGGAACTCCCAAGACCATAGAATCAGATCGAGGAACCCAGTTTACCTCGAGATTTTGGCAGAAAGTCCAGGAAGGATTAGGAACCAAGTTGAATTTCAGCACCGCTTATCACCCGCAAACTGATGGATAGACTGAAAGAGTCAACCATATCCTAGAGGACGTGTTAAGAGCTTGTGTGCTAGGGTATGGATCAAAATGAGAAGACTACCTGCCTTTCGCAGAATTCTCATATAACAACAGTTTTCAAGCCAGTTTGCAGATGGCACCATTTGAGTTCCTATATGGAAGAAAGTGTCGCACCCCTTTGAATTGGTCGCAAGTAGGAGAGAGTCAGATCTTTGGACCCGACATTCTCCGAGAAGCCGAAGAGAAGGTTCACAAAGTCCGTGAGCACCTCAAGACCGCCTAGTCCAGACAGAAGAGTTATGCTGACAAGAGAAGGAGATACTTGTCTTTCATTGTCGGAGATTTTGTATATGTCAAGGTTTCACCATTGAAAGGAACCCAGCGTTTTAGTCTGAAAGGAAAGTTAGCCCCCACATATATCGGGCCCTTCGAGATTCTGAATCGCCGAGGAGAAGTATCGTATCAACTAGAACTACCTGAAGAGATGTCAGCCATCCACAATGTGTTCCATATCTTGTTACTTTGCAAATGCCTAGAAGTGCCAGAGAAGACTGAAGTTTTCAAGAACATCGATCACCGAGCCATTGAGATCAACCAGGACCTGACGTATCATGAAGTGCCCATCCGTATCTTAGAGGAAGCTTACAGAACCACCAGAACCAGGAGTATCAAGTTTCTCAAGATTCAATGGAGCAACCATACCGAAGAGGAAGCCACTTGGGAGTGAGAAGATTACATTAGGACAGAGTTCCCAGATCTCTTTAGTTCCTAGTTTTCTTTCGTAAATCTCGGGATAAGATTTTGTTTAAGGGGGGAAGGTTTATAACATCCCAAAACTCTAATCCAAGTGATCAAGATCCAAATCATCAAATTTAGGGTTAACGAAAACTTTTCGATTTAGAAATATTAAAGCATTCATATATGTGTGCATTTAAATAGGAGTTGTATTGAATTGCCATGATTAAGTGATCCATTGATTGTAAAATGATTCTTAGGTGAAATAAACATCATCTAGATCATTCCCAAACAAATCCCAAAGAAAACCAAATCAAAATGAATAAAAGAAACAAATGGTCATTTGTGCCATTTTAATCAACATGCCTACTTTGGCTATTCCTAGAGCTCAAAACCTAACAGAAACAAATGTGGATCTTTGCACCCCTTGCTAGTACATGTAGTGATGTACCAAGGCCCACTTTGTGATCTACCAAAAACTTGCAAACACTAATTTTAAATGGCATTTGAAAATTGAATCTAGTGTAGGTATCAAGATCACACTATTTCAAAAACCACTCAAATGAACTTCATTTTAAATACCCAAGCAACCAGAGATGCTCAAGCATGTGATCAGACACTCCACCAAATTTCAGTCCAAAATTCAAATGTTTTTCTCTTACGGCCATTGTGTCGAACACCTTGTAGATAGAATCCATTTGGCCTAACTATTACTGTTTTGATCAATTCTTGTCAAGCCATTTTGTTTGCCTTGATCATTCGTGTCTCCCCTGAGCACAACCAGACCAAAACCGACCCTAATTCTAGCCCCTGGCGCCTGTGCAACGCCGCCCCGACGCCATGCTCGCCGGCCAACGTTGCCAACGCAGCAGCAGACCGCCAGCCCCTCTCCGCCGCTCCAGGAAGCTAGGCGCCACCCTACCGCCACCCATGGTCCACTGCCAGCCACTGGACCACTCCCCAGCCTTGCCGTCCATTCTCTCTACGCGCAGCCAGAGCACGCCAGAGCGCCCTCACCGCCAGCACGCCACACACCGCCCCTCGACCCAATACCGTGCACGCCGCTCCGCCTCGACCCAGCACCCCGCCAGACACGGCCGTGCGCCGCCATGTGACCCACAGTCGCCGTGCGCCGCATCGAGCACCTCCTCTGTCTCCCAGAACGCGGGACGCTCGTGACCAAACGCCACCGCCCCTAGCCGCGCATTTAAGCCGTAGAAGACCGCTAGGAGGCAGGCCACCGTCCCCTACCTCCAGCCACGACGCTAGCACGCTGTGCAGCCCTCACCGGAGTGCTAGCCCATCCCGTTCGGTCGCTTCGTCGCCCTATAAAAGGAGGCCACCCCAGCACAAACTACTCATACCATCTCACTCCCCTCTCTCCACTGATCCTTCCACCCCATCCCTGGAGCAAGGCGGGCCGCCATTCTGCGGAATTTAGATGGAGCTTGCCGCAGCAGAGGAGGAGAGGCATCGTTGATTTTGTCCACCCCAGGAGCCACCGCGACCACGCCTGAGTCCGCCGTCGACAACACGTTCGATCGCCCCCATAGCCACGCTAGCTGGAGCCCTGGTATGCCCCCATTGCACCCCCACCGAGCCGCTAGGGTTAGCTCTCGCTGGGGACGACGATCCTCAGCCGTAGATCTTCTTTTTAATCGCACGGTCCACGTTGCCCCATACGGCTGTGCGTTTGATGTGCTGCTGACCTATGGGACCCCCCTGTCAGTTGTCATTCGCACTGCAGAGCGCCACTAGGCCGGCCCATTAGTTTTCCCGCGCTAGCCCATGAATTCAAATATAGGTTTTTCTATTTTAGTTTGAACTCACTTCTATCCCTTGGTTCAAAAATCAATTCAGGAAGATTTACTGAACCAATTTGAGTGATTCAAATTTTGTTAGAAAGCCACTGAAAAGCTCTATCCAAGCCCGTTGGATTTAATTCATTTAGAGTTAGAGATCTCTCCTAGTAGAAATAACAAGACAGAAGCATTTGCACATTCAAACATTTTTATAAAATCAACCATAATAGCTTTTGAGTTGATTCCAACTCTCAAAAATCAAAATTAACCATACCTATCTGAATATGTAATAATATTAAGGTTTGCATGCAGTGACTTTGGACTAGTACCAAAATAATGCTATATAGGCATTTCTAGTCACTTTAAATCATTAAATTCTAAACTTAAACTTATTAAAATGTGATCCACCCTTAAATCACATTCCCACCTATTAGAATATGTGGTGATGACATGTGTCCACATGATCCCATATTTCAAGTGGTGAATATTAAACCTTAGATATTTTCAATGAGTAGAAATTACTTTTCTTAAATAAAAAGAATGAAGCTAGTTAATAAAACCTTGTGATGCTTGTGATCATAATAGATCATCAAAATGTGTGCCTTAGTATGCTAAGTAGACTAGTTAAGCCTTGTTTGGTGATTTTGTACTCCGTATATATTTATAGACGATAGTACTAACCAAGCTTTCGAGGAGGAGGAGGAGTTCAATCAAGAAGAACAGGAAGAAAACTTCAACCACTGCACCAACCAAGGCAAGCTAACACTTGCAAGTATTATACTATCAAGCCATCATTAAAAATGCAATCTAACCCTTGCAAGCTAGATAACCTAAGCAAAGGCATTAGGCATGCTTTGGTGATACCATTTGGATTTATACCTAGTCCAAGATTTAATTTCAAGCTTTACTTTCTTTACTTTACCAAAGTCCTTTACATGTTTTGAAGGTAGCATAAAAATTATAAAACTTGACCTATCTAGATAACTTTAGATGTCATTCTATGGCATGAGATTGATCTTAGCATCCCACCTTAGTGAACACTCTTAACTTAGTAGCTTAGAGCTAGATCAAAACTTGAGTCACTTTAGATGGGAACACTTGGTAAAAATGAATTATGAAAACCTTGGAATGATGAGTCATTCTATGGAGATGTTTTGACATGTGTTGAGAAACAGAAATGGTTTATGATGATGAAAATGTTGAGGCATGAGCCTTAGCCCTTTTACAAAAACCGATGGTTGGTTTCGGATGCGATACCATTCGAAATTTTACCGTACAACCACAATACCTGAATTGGGTAAGGCTTAGCTGAAAGTTTATATGCATTAGTATTAGTTCCCTCGCGGGAGAGGTTTGAGATGAGGCTACCTCTCAATGTTGTCCACCTATGCATTGCCGAAGATGACAAATGGTCATGGTTGGGAGGCCATGCTCATAGGAGAGGTGCTTATACTAGAGTGTGTAAAGGAAAGGTTATGTTTGATTATCTACATACTAAGTATGATGATTCAGGGTTATCCCTAACAGATGTATCGAAAGTGTACCACCTCTGTAGAGTGTCAAACTATTCGAATAGTCGCATCCGCGGTTATGGATAGTTGGAGTGGCCATACTATTTCGTTGTCAGATGTTTTCAAAATGACTTCTGAAGTGAATGATGAATCTTGACTTGACCACAACAGGGTTGTGACTAGGACACTAGCTTCCCAACTTAAGTGATTCTAGAACTTTATTTTATCTTTCTTTGTTTCTGAACTCGGCTTAGGTTTCAAATTTAACTTTACAGTCAAACTTAGAGTTAGCTTTTACACTTGTACTATCTTACTTGTTAGTGGTAGTTTGCGAGTACTTAAAGAGTACTCATGGCTTTTGTCCCTGGCTATTCCTATGGCCAGACTATGAAGGAGATTACCAAGATGATGGTCAGCAGGATGGCTATGATAACTAGGACTATCTGCCTTCGACAGCATTGCCTGTGCCCCTGAAGATAGACCCCACCGCTACGCTTATTATTTATTCCGCTGCTTGTTGTATTAAGACTGGATCATGAGATCCTTATTTGTGTAAGACCTTATTTATGTTTGTAATGGATGAGGTACTGAGATATCCAATCTATTATATCTCGCAAAAATGGTAATCCTAGGATTGCGAGGTATGGCTTAATAGGCATCTGGGATTAAAAATCTGGGTGTTGACAGTAACAGCTCCGGATCCGGCTCTGCCGGTGCTGGAGCAGGACAATCGCTTCTGAGGCACACCGTGAAGAGGATGATGATGAGTGCCATATTCAGCACATATGCAGATCTCGAGACCATACAACATTTTGGGGAAGCTAAGTAAGAAGGCATCAACTACTTCAGAGCACATGGATCAGACTTCATCAGATATGTTGGATCCGGATCTGGCTCTGCCGTTGCTGGAGAAGAGAATGACGCAATCGGAACAAACGCTGACATACCGGCTTCCCGTAAGGATTCCAAGATGTCGGCAGAATTCCGGTCGTATGAACCAGCAATTGAATAGGAGATGAACTCCAAGGCTGCGGATGAAGGAGAAGCTTTGGATCGAAGCCCCTACAATAGTATGGATGAAAGATACGATGAAAACTCTCCTCAATCGCAAGATGATATGGACCTCGGAGCAAATCCCGACATCCAAATGTCCAAGAGTACTAATAGAAGCTTAACTCTAGGAATTGGACCCAAAGACATCTTTGCTACAGGTGCCAATAAAGCTAACACGGCAAAGAAGAACAAGAAGCTGACCAAAGATCCTCCGGCTATGGAGATAGTCGCCGAAGAATATGAGGAGGATTCAGATGGTGCTCTGATCCCTAAAGAAATAAAAAGACTCCGATGGATGGACATGTTGTCACCCTGGTGCCCTTGAAATTCTCGGAGACGAGCTTACAACAACGATCCCAACTTCCTCGGATCTCACACCGGACGAGTTGGAGGAAAGGGCCCAAGACCTAGAAGCGCATCAAGGAGAAGGAATGCATTGGAGAAGTGGGACAATACAACTACCTGTCATCGGATTGATGGCAAGTACGCCATGAGGGGGTCCTCGAGGCGTGCGGAAGAGAGGGGTGTGAGACATACGGTATTCCGGGACGGTGAGCACACAAGTTTACCCAGGTTTGAATCCGCTGGCTTTGGGCAGATCCTACTCCTGCTAGCAATCCAGTAATACGGCAGGGCCAGAATATCGGTCCAAGGGTTTCGCCTGTGTGAGTTGAGATTGTAGACTATTGTGGGGTGCCCTAATGGCCTGTCCTAGGATGGCTTATATAGATATCCGACCTAGGGTTTACAGGAGAGACCTATCCATCTATGACTAAGAGTCGGTTATAGAGTACATCTTGAACTACAAGTAACACTACATGCCTATGTCGGTAAATCTTCTAGGCCTTACCGTAGCCAGACTGGACTCCGTCTCTTGTCCCTAACTGGGCCGCCCATGAAGCAAAGCTCTAACCCGAAGTGGGCCACCCTGGTCAGTGAGGTACAGTCACGATACCTGGAAAGTATATCCCCAACAGCAGCCCCCGGAAGCCTCCAAGGTCCAGAGTCGGATTTCACCATCGTCTAGCTTGATTCATTTTCGGCTTGTAGAATCTTGAAGGGTTCCTGAAACTTCAAAAGAAAGGATAGGATCCGAGTCACAAAGCGAGTCGGACCTAGGAGTACATTATTCAAGTTTCCAGCCTGAATTTCAAACTTAAGCCAGAACTTAGTCTCTGACATATCATGACATCAGTCAAGGTCAAGTAACGTCACTGACAGACATTCCTATCAGCACGATAGTTGGTGGGTCCACCCTTTGCGTAATCGAGGCGTCGTTTTAATGCGTGCACAGAGATCAAGGCGGCGTAATCCTCACGAGTAGGTTACCCATCTCCTTCCACAATGCGTGGTACATTTACTGTTGATCTTCGCATGAATCTCAGCGTAGATGAGGGATATAAGGGGTCTAGATTTCTTCCATCTTACTTACCAGCCCTAGTTCCATATCCTTCCCCTCGACGATTCTTGCGAAAAAGATCCTCAACCTCCCCCAAAACTCACTACGCCGCCCAACCTAGGTCATAGCCACCCACGAAATGGCTGATGCTTCATCCTCTAGCATAGCAGTGATAGCGGCAACGGCCTCCGTAGCAACAGAGAGGGAGAATTTTCGCGGGATCTGGACCCCCAATGCCCTCGATGACGCCATGCTCCGCGTCGTCGAGAAGGACGGTCTTCTCCATGCCGGTGACTGGCGGAGCGGCTTCGGTCAAACCATCCCCACCCCCAACATCGACGAGCGGGTGCACTTCGGCGCCCACCTCGACAGATGTTTGAGCTTTCCTCCCTCAGACTTCTTTTCTTAGGTTATAGACCACTATGGAGTACAACTCCACTATCTCCCCCCAAATCACTTTTAGAAATGATGCATATGCATCTTTGTGTGAGGGGTATATTGGCATTCGTCCGAGTATTCTTCTTTTCCAGTATTACTTTCATACCCAGAGAAATTCCATCACTGCCAGTGTTCCATACATCACCGGTACTCTTAGATTTTCTGTTAGGAGAGAGAAAGTCTATCCTAGGATTAAGGCTAGCGAGTCTATAAAAAAGTGGCCGTCCAGGTTCTTTTATCATAAGGACAAACCGGCTCCCGGCAAAGCCACCGCTTTGCCGGCTTTTGTTGACGGTGCCGCCACGCCCCAAGAGTCCTGGGACGGAGATGCTCTGGATCTTACTGATGATCTACTTCTTGCTAAGAGGCGGATCGAATATTTGATGAAGAACAAGGGTCTGAAAGGATCCGATTTGGGCCACTGCTGGTTGGCGTGCCAGATTCAGCGTCTCCAACACCATGGCGACCATTTTATGCACTCAATCACCAAGGGCAAGACAGACTCTCTCCGAATCTGATCCAAATCTTATTCAGATAGTGACTACGAGTCCCAAATCAAATGGTTGATTAAGGAGCGGGCCGAGAGGAAAATCCCAGAACTGTCCTTGGACATGCATACGGCTGACGATCCTATGACACCAGTAAGTTTTCCAGCAATCACTCCAATATGTGTTCATCTATACATGGTTGTGTCTTTTTTCAATACTGAGATATTTCTTCTTTTCAGCTTGCTGACCTACCCGAGTCGGAGCTTGCTCCTCTTGAGGGATATCCTCCTGAGTTACTCAGGATGATGGAGAATTGATTGCTCTACCGGAAGCGCTTACCCAATAGCGTAAGACTCTGGCAGTGTCTATCGGCACAAAGGAAGTGCCCGTTGTGAATACGTAACTTTCCTCACAAGGTCTCTATATTTTATTTCTCATTCTTTCTGATGTGTAATGATCTTTGTTCTATTACCTCTTCAGATCTAAAAATCTCACCAAGAGCAAGGGGAAAGGTGCCTTGTCTAAGCCCCTGCGCTAGTCAAAGTTGAATTTGACTTCTCCTGCCGCAGCGCCTCTGACTCCTACCCCAAAGCCTTCGACAATACCGGAGATTACTCCATTTCTGTGTGTTGCGAAAGATCGGGGTCATAATTCTGAGCCAGCAAACCTTGGTTCGTGGAACGACGTCACCATGAGTGACTCGGCACTTAATAAGGGTGAACCCGTAAAGGGTAATGATCCCTCGATAGTGGTTTTCGCTGATAACCTTCTCAGCAATCTGGGTATTACCAAACTTGGCATTACTCGGAAAACTGCAAAGGAGATCCAAAGGCTGGCTCAACAATGCTTGGAGAGTTGGAACATCACCGCCGAGGAAGAGGCACAAGAAGACGAGGACGTCAAGTACTCCGAGCTTCTTGACCAAGTTTGTCTTCCCGACGAGAAGCTGAAGGGCGACGTGCTTCCACCAACGCCAGTAATCCCGCTGACCCTCGCGGAGAAGGTTACCACTAAGGTGAACATGAGCCTAAGCAGGCTTCCTCATGAACAATATGTAAGTCAGAATTCCAACTCTATTTTTTATTTTATTTCATATCGTATCCCCTAGCACCCAAGCATGAAGTTGGTTAGACAATCCGGATTTATGATTTCATAGGATGCCAAAGAATGAACTAGTGTGGCCCCCAAGGCTCGCGCTGATATTAGTTAAAATATTAGACCGAGTCTGTAGTAGACTTCTGTCTATGGGTATTTTTCTAACTTAAAGAAAGTTAATACTTATAACCAGGAAATATTGAAGAATATTTGCAATAAGCGAAGAGAGATCAAAGCTCTCCGTTTTGAAATGCTCAATTGAAGATATCAAAGGATGAGGCTGAAGGTAAGTATTTCAGTACTTAACCTTGCTACTTTTGCTTTCATAGTCGAATTTCCTATTCAACTATTGTCTTTTTCTTACAACACTAGCCAAACAATCATGTGCAATGATTGAAGAGGCTGAGAACTTCAAGACCCTGGAGGTGGAGAATGTCGACTTACGGCGGGAGCTGAATAAGGTTAAGGCGGATCAAGAGCGCATCATGGCCACCAAAGAACATGATCGAAAGATCAAGGTCTAGGATAAAAAAAATGTCGGATCTCAATGATGCGTTATTTAGAGAGAAGGACATCACTCAAGCTCTCCGGGATGAACTCTAGAGTCTTCGAGCGAAGAAGACCAAAGTTGATGATTTCATCTTTGATAATTTTCCTATCTCTGACTTTTAGCTTTTTCAGATTCCTAATAATACGGATATACTTATGACTTTGCTCTTGTATATGCAGATCCTTTGAACTTACGGTATTCTTCCTCCACTGAATCTCGCACACGCCGGCTTATAGAAGTCGGCGATTTGCTTCACGATTTCTGCCAATCATTAGAGGATATTGGCAAAGTTCTCAAAGTTCCGGACATGAATAGAATGTCCGCCTTTGAGGTGCGATACAAGACCAAGGAGATGTCCCAGCTTATCCAAGATTGGAACATGTCCTATGCGCGGACCGCGGCATAAAATGCCCCTACCATGGTTATGAACCACCATGGAAGCATGGAGATTTGGCAAGTAACAAGGGCTTATTCAACTACGGATGAAGATAGATAGGAGCAAGACATCAAGGCCATCATGGAATCCTACGCTGGTTATGGATGTCACGTAGCTGATCTGACCAGCTACGACACTCATTTCTTCACTCGCGTGGAAACGCCTCCTCCGCCTATCAAAGAAAGAGCCGAAGTCTCCGATGACGAGCAAAACGTATTGGATTTGCATATCTCAGAAAGATATCAAGGCAAAGGTGATGTCTCCAGTGAGCCGGCAACTCCTACCTCTCCTCCTGCATCGTGGAGCATCGGAAAAAACAATGTGTTATTCTGAAACAATCGGATTGTAATAAGTAGTATAATTTTTTGCTAGTGCTAAGATTTGATATTTCTATGTAGCACTTTTGGCCTTATTTTGACGTGCTTGAAATTTTTACATAAGCACTTTTTGTTTTGCCTATACTTATCACTTATCTGGCTTTCCGCCTCATCCCTTTCATGAGCCGGCCAACCATCCACACGGAAACTCTGCCGAGCAACGGAGCTCAATTGCTAAACTAGTTTAAACTCGGAAATAGAGCTGGCTTTCAGTACCAACAATTCACTACTCAGAAAGTGCCCGCATCCGGCAATCAGATAAAGAGCCCAAGTATATACTAGAAAATTTAGAATTATACCCGAAGGTAGCATTTTTAGAATCGGAAATCTAACCAGAACAAACATGAGCAAAAAGTACTTTCAAGTATTCTGGGATTTTCGATTGTGACATGATCATTCATAAATAAGATGGTAATATAAAACTTCTCGGAAAATATTGAGGCAACCAATACTTTATTTCTCATTGAACATGCACACATATATGATAACAAAGAAATAAATTTTAAGAATAAAAGGGATGTAGCTGAGAAATATTCCATGGTCTATCTATCTCTTCCGGGTTAGTACTACCTCTATCTCTCTTTCTCTTCTTAGTAGCAGGTATTTCTTGACTGGCCACATATCAGTTAGATAGTAAGAACCATTGTTGAATACTCGGCTCACTAAAAAGGGCTCTTCCCATACTGGGAAAAGTTTGTGCTTTATTTTCTGCACAAGCCGGAGAACCAAATCACCCTTACTAAAAGACCGGTTTTTGACTCTCTGTCTATAATACTTGCGTAACTTCTACTGATAGGCTGTTGATCTCATCTCAGCAAGGACGCAAACTTCTTCGATTAAATAGATCATTTTGTTGAGAAATTTCGGCATCCTCTTTGATATACGTAGCAACTAGGGGAGAAGTATGAATCAAATCGCTAGGTGTCGTCGGATTGATGACAAGTATGCCATGAGGGGGTCCTCAAGGTGTGTGGAAGAGAGGGGTGTGAGACGTACGGTGTTTCAGGATTGTGAGCACACAAGTTTACCCAGGTTCAAATCTGCCGGCTTTGGACGGATCCTACTCCTGCTAGCAATCCAGTAATACGGTAGATCCAGAATATGGGTTACAATGGTTTTTCCTATGCGAGTTGAGATTGTAGACTATTGGGTGGTGACCTAAAGGCTTAGCCTAGTACGGCTTATATAGATATCCGGCCTAGGGTTTACAGGAGACACCTATCCGGCTACGACTAAGAGTCGGTTACAGAGTACATCTTGAACTACAAGCAACATAACAAGCCTATGTCGGTAAGTCTTCTGGGCCTTCCCGTAGCCAGACTGGACTCCGTCTCTTCTCACTGACTAGGCCGCCCATGAAGCAAAGCTCTAATCCAAAGTTGGCCACCCTGGTAAGTGAGGCACAGTGAGGATACTCGGAAAGTATATCCCCAACAGCAGCCCCGAAAGCCTCCAAGATCCAGAGTCGGATTTCATCATCGCCTAGCTTGATCTTCGGCTTGCAGAATATTGAAGGGTTCCTGAAACTTCAAAAGAAATGATAGGATCCGGGTCCCAAAAACGAGTCGGACCTATGAATATATTATTCGGTGTTCAAGATTGAAATTCAAACTAAGCTGGAACTTAGTTTCTGACGCAACTTGACATCAGTCAAGGTCAAGTCACGTCACTGACAGCCATTCCTATCAGCACGACCATTGGTGGGTCCGCCTTTCACGGAACCGAGGCATTATTTTAATGCGTGCGTGGAGATTGAGGAGGCATAATCATCACGAGGGAGTTACCCAGCTCCATCCACGATGCGTGGCACAGTTACTGTTTGTTTTGCACGAATCTTGGCGCAAGTGAAGGATATAAGGGGTTGAGATTTCTTCCTTCCTCCTCACCATCGCCAGTTCCTAATCCTTCCTCTCAACGTCTGTGGCGCCCCGCAAAAACCACTACTAGAAAATCACGTTGTTTTTGTGCATTGCATCATCATGACCGCATGCTCATGTCATCATGCCACCTTGCATTTGAGCATCGTCATCATCATGCATGGGTTTTGTCTAAACTATTTTCGAAACGCCTAGTTTTGTTTTCTAAATATTCCCGTCTTTATTCAAATTAAAACTCGGGTCTCCGGATTATTTTGTTTCATCTACCAACGGATTTCAAAAGCCCCGTTTTAAATAATAAAACTTTTATTTTATTTTTAGGGGGCAGCCGAACCGGGCCGATCCGACCCCGCCGGCCACCCCTAGTACAAAAACCAGAATCACCAAACCCTTTTCTACCCAATCCTAGTCTACCCAGCCCCCCTCCACATCACCCCAACCAACCCCTCGTCCGCCACCTCAGCCGCCTGACTCCACTCCATCCACCCCGCCGCCCGGACCCACCCCACACGCACACGCCGTGCAAGCCAGTCCCAAACCGCGCGCGGCAAGCCAGCCCGCCTCACTCCCCTGTCCGACAAAACCTTGCCCTACCTCCCACCAACCGCAACCCCACCACGACTAGGCCCTGCCTTGTTTTCCCCAACCCACCGGTCTCTGCCCGGCCCCACCTCCTTTCTCCCCCACCTGTCACGCAACCCCGCAGTGGCCCCAACCACCACCATCTCCCGCACGCATGCGGCCGTCCTCCCCGCTCGCCCATCTCCCCCGTGCGCTTGCCTCTCCTCCCCACGCGACTCCCCGGAGCACCGCCGTTCGCCCCGCCGGCGACCTGCGCATCGCCGCTCGCCGCGTCCCCGGGGGCCCTCTCCCCGAGGTCGCCAAGCTCCGCCACCATCGGCCCCTTCTCCGGCCGCCTCCACCCCGTCCTCCGTCTACCGCCGTCGCGACCGCCTCCTCCCGCGTCCTCGACGGCGCCACTGCATCCTTCTGCAGCGCCGCCTCCGCTCCCCATTCGGCCCCGCCCTCCATTTGCAGGCCACCGCCAGGGATTCTCTCCCCACCTCCGGTGACTCTCCGGCCGGCCACGCTCGCTGCCCCCGTCTCCTCCTTCCTCGGCCCCCATCGCGTCTGCGTCATCCGCGCCGAGCCCGAGCACGACCGCCTCTGCCACGCGCCGCCAGGGCCGTCTCCTCCACCGCACAGCGCAACCGCCCCTCTCGGGCTCGACCTCGCCCAGCTCCGTCGGTAGAGCCCCGCCTGTGGAGCTCGTCGCCTTGGCCTCTTCCTCGAGCCCCAGGTGCACTGACGCCATGCCCTGCATCTCTGGCCGGTTCCCCATGTGCCGTCCGCGGCGTGTCCCCGACTCTGCCGCTGGGCGCGACGCCATGTCCTCCTCTGCACCGCTCGCCGCCTGCGCACTGCGCGCCGCCACTTGGGACCCGCACGTGTCACGACCCCGGCGTGAGCCTCCCTGCCGCCAGGACCTCGCCATGTTGCGTCGCCGACTCTGCTCCCCTCCATGTCCTCGAGTTTTGCGTGTCCTCTCTCTATATGCCTACCTCCAGTGTTCCCGTCGTGCGTTACCAGCCGTGAGTCTCGACAGAGCCATCCAAGTTCCGTTCGAGATCAACATATGCTTTGGTTGCTCCCTTCGCTCTGGTTGTGACAAGACTTGTACCCGGATGCGATGACCGAAGACTAGCCCCGCTGATCCGAAGATCTCTACACCAGAACCAAGTCCTCCGTCGACATCTGAGGCCAAACACCCAAGTTCTCCATCATGGACAAGACCATTGTCACGGACCCGAAGCCGAGGATCGTTGCTCGGAGCGCCAAGTTCTTCTACCATGTGCCGAGGCCTATCCAAGTTCGCCATCGATCAAAGACGCCTAGACCCGGGATGCCAAGATCTCTGCCGCGAAACGACAAGACCGACGACATGACCCGACGATCGCGGACCCGACAAGATCTTCGCGACGTCAAGATCGACATCGACCAGGGCGAATCAGATGCGCCTGGACGCCAAACCAAGTCCGTCATCGACCACCGAAGACCGTACCCGAACATCCTCGTCACGGATGCGACAAGATCTACTTCCGTTGTCCGAGACCGATCCCCGTCGTACCGTTCCACCGTCGAACCCTGTCAAACCCCGGATCCTCGGAGCCAAGTTCGCCGAATCCTAATGTGATCCCCTAACTAAGACCCCTACTTTATAAATGCCATCTATATAAATTGGTGCATATTAAATTGTTCATGTCGCATACATATTGTGTGGTTTGGGGGCATTATCTTGATTCACCTAAATTAAATATGGAGTCTTTATGCGGGATATATTTGTCTTATTCCGGACTCCATTTAAATTGTTGTAGCGAATCGGTGACATATTTTGCCTTGTTAAGACAACATTTAAATTGCGGGGGGTTCTAAATAACTTGAACCGTTTAATTAATTGTCGGGACCCCGGTTCCGCTTAATACTGCCTAATTGCATCGCATCTGCATCATATCATAATCATGCCGGATCTTCTGCCGTAATATTAAATAGTGCATCCGGTGTTTCTTTTAGTGCTTTGCTTCTTCGCGGATTAGACCGATGAGTTGATGCGAGTATCGACAAGCTCTCCGGATATGAACCTTCGGCAGTGTTTCCCAGGCGAGCATCTCTCCCCTTCTACCTATTTTGCATTTATAGTATTTACTTCCTCCTATTGATCTATTGCTATCCATGTCGCGATGCTTTAGTTTCCGTACCCAGTTATATCCCGTGCAGCCTCTATATTGCCGTGGACACCTCCTATTACCCGTGGTTGGTAGATAGCTGGCCTTGCGAGTCGTAGATGCTTGCTCAGGTGCGATCTCGTGTTGTCAAGTACCACAGTTGTTGAAAGGCTGGCAGATGCTTATTGGTGGAGATGCTTATTGGTGGAGATGATCATGACTTTAAATACAACTATTAAAATGCTAGATAAAACTAATGTAGAGGCATGGGTGGGCAATAGACGTTATTTAGTTCTTCCACGCTCACTTGTGTCCCATAGCACCCCGAGTACTTGATACTTATTCCTTGATTTTTCGCACTATCCACATCCGGGAGGACTTATGGACCCCCCTGAGCCAGTGCTTGTTTCATTTCTATTTCTTGGGGCCACAAAGTAGTTTGGGGCTTTATTACTATCTTGTACCTATGCCATGTTTTACTGCTTTATTTAAGATTGTGTGTGGAGCACCTGTACTGTTTAGGATTGCGTAGTGTTTTCGCGGTATCGACAAGCCCAGTCACACTTTCGGGTTCCCAGTCGTTTACAGCCATTAGCGCAAACCTTGGGTCCGTCTCGGAGTCGGCCAACTTCGTTACGGGTAGCTTAATGGGGTGGCCCCCTGAAATATTTATGAATCCTGTGATTGCTTTGTCATGAAAGCCTCGTTGGGTTTGGAGTTGGTTTTTCCGAGGTTGATCGAGTGTGTGTTGCTATTTGTGCACCCCTGCAGGGTAAAACTTTCTGAAAGCCATGTCTGCGGTTATGGACGACTTGGAGCACAGTATCTCGATCATAGACAAGCATAACTAAAGTAGTGTTATAAATTTGACTTAATACATGACTAGTAATCAGATTCAACTATAACGGAATGGACATTAAAAATGCCAACAACTGCTGGATCTGGGTTGTTTTGTATATATGCCTAGTAAGTATTGCAACTCCAATGGAATGTGATAAAATTGCCAACAACTGGGGGTTTTGGGATTCCTCAGGACAAGTATATCTGACTAGTAAATGTTCCAACTACAACGGAATAGTGATTAAAACTGCCCACTACTTATCCTTCAGGATGACTCATGCTATCTATATCTGATTAGTAATTGCTGTAAATATAACGAAACGAGTAAAATTGCCAACTGTGTGAGTTCCTCGGTTCGACTTCCTCGTTTGGTCTTGAGGGGGAAAAAACCAGGATGGGTTTGTTTGGTGTTAGCTTCAGGTTGGATCCGAATAGGTCTTTTCTTATCCCTCTCTGATAACCGCTAGTTCTATCGAGTCTCTATAGGTTGTTTACTGCCGCTGCGCTGCCGCTTCAGCCCACCATACCTATGTAGGCGACAGCCGCTGAATTCTAGCCTCGCCGTGTACTGGCCTCAGTACCGACGCTCCTCTTTTTCCTTTGCCCTTTGTCGGCACCCCTTTTGTTTTAGCAGGTTTGAGATCGACGTCATTAGCAGGGTTACCCTTCCGGCTTGGCCTGGGCAGGGTTATGGACGCCATTGGCTATTCTTCAGGGCTCTTAGCCCTATTTGCCTCTTGTCCGT
Organism: Avena eriantha; assembly: GCA_910589775.1. Classification (NCBI taxonomy): domain Eukaryota; kingdom Viridiplantae; phylum Streptophyta; class Magnoliopsida; order Poales; family Poaceae; genus Avena; species Avena eriantha. The sequence continues at coordinate 111,580,744 of OU342745.1, forward strand.
AGTCGGACGCTCTATCGTTTTCAAAGTGATTTGGATCTTTGTATTGTATATCTGTAAACTTGACTCGTGGAGTTGTTGTTGTATATATATCTGTTCTGTGGGTCCCATCGAGGGCTGTTGTGTAATGGTATTACTTCGTTTTCCACCCGCACGAAAGTGCCTGGTGGGCGTCCTTGAATCGTTTCTATGTGGGTTTGGTGGAAAGGGCTAAAACTTGCATAGGGCCGATTTGAGGGTGTTACAAAGTGGTATCATAGCTCAGCAGTTGCGATACCCCACAAGTCCAGCCTGTAGGATAACCTAGCTAACGGCCGAAGTAGAGTGTCAAAACTATTTTGCAAAATCGGTTGGATGGATCTGATTAGGTCTGATTTTACTCCTTATCCCTCTGTTGTTCTCCTCTTACCTCCGCGTGTTTTGATTCTACTCTCTATCTTTTCTTCGAGTCCAGGAATTCTCTTGGTTGGGTTTCCGTCGTACCTTCAGGGTTTCGCTTCCTCCTGCGGTAACGTTGCTTCTACATCCGGTCTTCGTGCTCTCTGAGGAATCCTTTATCTGTGGTACCAGTCTTTCCTCCTTGTTTGTGCCTTCCGGTGTTTTCCCGACGCGGCGACATACTCTACCTTAGATCCGATGCAGAGCCTGCATCACTCCTTTGTTCCGAACCTCGATTGTCGAGATCTTCAGTCTAATTCCGAGGGTTGGTTGCATAATTCTCCGATTTGTGTGCAGAGTAATGGTTTGAGTGCGCGATGGACTGATCACCATCCGGCTACTCTTATCATTCGCTTTTGTGTATTGAATTGGTGGATCCAGCAATTTTACTCCGTCGACGGAAGCTAGAGGTGGCTTTATTTGTTGATACCTCTACCTTCACCCTTTGTTCCCGGAGTGTTCTCGCGACGATCACGGAGAACAACCTCTTGTTAGTGGTGTCGCGAGAATCTACATGAAGCACGCAGAACTAGATCACTGACCTTCTTCCCGGTACCATGAGGCGGATCTCGAGGGCGAGATCCCTTGTTAGTGGTGTCGAATTGTGGCGCCCCGCAAAAACCACTACTAGAAAATCAGGTTGTTTTTGTGCATTGCATCATCATGACCGCATGCTCATGTCATCATGCCACCTTGCATTTGAGCATCGTCATCATCATGCAGGGGTTTTGTCTAAACTATTTTCGAAACGCCTAGTTTTGTTTTCTAAATACTCCCGTCTTTATTCAAATTAAAACTCGGGTCTCCGGATTATTTTGTTTCATCTACCAACGGATTTCAAAAGCCCCATTTTAAATAATAAAACTTTTATTTTATTTTTAGGGGGCAGCCGAACTGGGCCGATCCGACCGAGCCGGCCACCCCCAGTACAAAAACCAGAATCACCAAACCCTTTTCTACCCAATCCTAGTCTACCCAGCCCCCCTCCACATCACCCCAACCAACCCCGGTCCGCCACCTCAGCCGCCTGACTCCACTCCCTCCACCCTGCCGCCCGGACCCACCCCACACGCACACGCCGTGCGAGCCAGTCCCAAACCACGCGCGGCAAGCCAGCCCACCTCACACCCCTGTCTGACAAAACCAGGCCCCACCTCCCACCAACTCCAACCCCACCACGACCAGGCCCTGCCTCGTTTTCCCCAACCCACCGGTCTCCGCCTGGCCCCACATCCTCTCTCCCCCACCCCTCACGCAACCCCGCAGTGGCCCCAACCACCACCATCTCCCGCATGCACACGGCCATCCTCCCCGCTCGCCCGTCTCCCCCATGCGCTTGCCTCTCCTCCGCCGCCCTCTGCTTCCCTCGTGACTCCCCGGAGCGCCGCCGTTCGCCTTGTCGGCGACCTGCGCATCGCCGCTCGCAGCGTCCCTAGGGGCCCTCTCCTCGAGGTTGCCAAGCTCCGCCACCATGGGCCCCTTCTCCGGCCACCTCCACCCCGTCCTCCGTCTACCGCCGCCACGACCTCCTCCTCCCGCGTCCTCGACGGCCACCGCTGCATCGTTCTGCAGCGCCGCCTCCGCTCCCCGTTCGGCCCCGCCCTCCATCTGCAGGCCGCTGCCGCCAGAGCTTCTCTCCCCACCTCCGGTGACTCTCCAGCCGCCCACGCTCGTGGCCCCCGTCTCCTCCTTCCTCGGCCCCCGTCGCGTCTGCGTCATCCGCGCCGAGCCCGAGCACGACCGCCTCTGCCATGCGCCGCCACGGCCGTCTCCTCCACCCCACAACACAACCGCCCCTCTCGGGCTCGGCCTCGCCCAGCTCCGTCGGTAGAGCCCCGCCTGCAGAGCTCGTCGCCTCGGGCTCTTCCTCGAGCCCCAGGTGCACTGCCGCCGCGCCCTGCATCTCTGGCCGGACCCCGTGTGCCGTCCGCGGCGTGTCCCCGACTCTGCCGTTGGGCGTGACGCCATGTCCTCCTCTGCACCGCTTGCCGCCTGCCCGTTCTGCACCGCCACTCGGGACCCGCACGTGTCACGACCCCGTCGTGAGCCTCCCCGCCGCCAGGACCTCGCCATGTTGCATCGCCATCTCTGCTCCCCTCCATGTCCTCGAGCTGTGCGTGTCCTCTCTCTATATGCCTACCTCCAGTGTTCCCGTCATGCGTCACCAGCCGTGAGTCTCTACAGCGCCATCCAAGTTCCGTTCGAGATAAACATATGCTTTGGTTGCTTCCTTCACTCTGGTTGCGGCAAGACTTGTACCTGGATGCGATGAACGAAGACTAGCCCCGCTGATCCGAAGATCTCTACACCGGAACCAAGTCCTCCGACGATATCTGAGGCCAAACACCCAAGTTCTCCATCGCGGACAAGACCATCGCCATGGACCCGAAGCCGAGGATCGTTGCTCGGAGCGCCAAGATCTTCTACCATGTGCCGAGGCCTATCCAAGTTCGCCATCGATCAAAGACGCCTAGACCCGGGATGCCAAGATCTCCGCCGCGAAATGACATGACCCGACGACCACGGACCCGACAAGATCTTCGCGATGTCAAGATCGACATCGACCAGGGCGAATCATATGCGCCTCGACGCCAAACCAAGTCCGTCATCGACCACCGAAGCCGGTACCCGAACTTCCTCGTCACGGATGCGAAAAGATCTACTTCCGTTGTCCGAGACCGATCCCCGTCGTACCGTTCCCCCGTCGAACCCTGTCGAACCCCGGACCCTCGGAGCCAAGTTCGCCGAACCCTAATGTGATCCCCTAACTAAGGCCCCTACTATATAAATGCCATCTATATAAATTGTTGCATATTAAATTGTTCATGTCGCATACATATTGTGTGGTTTGGGGGCATTATCTTGATTCACCTAAATTAAATATGGAGTCTTTATACGGGATATCTTTGTCTTATTCCAGACTCCATTTAAATTGCTGTAGCGAATCGGTGACATATTTTGCCTTGTTAAGACAACATTTAAATTGCGGGGGTTCTAAATAACTTGAACCGTTTAATTAATTGTCGGGACCCCGGTTCCGCTTAATACTGCCTAATTGCACCGCATCTGCCTCATATCATAATCATGCCGGATATTTTTGCCATAATATTAAATAGTGCATCCGTTGTTTCTTTTAGTGCTTTGCTTCTTCGCGGATTAGACCGATGAGTTGATGCGAGTATCGACAAGTTCTCCGGATATGAACCTTCGGCAGTGTTTCCCAGGCGAGCATCTCTCCCCTTCTACCTATTTTGCATTTATAGTCTTTACTTCCTCTTGTTGATCTATTGCTATCTGTGTCGCGATGCTTTAGTTTCCGTACCCAGTTATATCCCATGTAGCCTCTATATTGCCTTGGACACCTCCTATTACCCGTGTTTGGTCGATACATGGCCTTGCGAGTCGTAGATGCTTGCTCAGGTGTGATCTCATGTTGTCAAGTACCACAGTTGTTGAAAGGCTAGCAGATGCTTATTGGTGGAGATGATCATGACTTTAAATACAACTATTAAAAACCTAGATAAACCTAATGCAGAGGCATCGGTGGGCAATAGACGTTATTTGGTTCTTCCACGCTCACTTGTGTCCCGTAGGACCCCTAGTACTTGATACCTGTTCCTTGATTTTTCGCACTATCCACATCCGGGAGGCCTTATGGACCCCCCTGAGCCAGATCTTGTTTCATTTCTATTTCTTGGGGCCACAAAGTAGTTTGGGGCTTTATTACTATCCTGTACCTATGCCATGATTTACTGCTTTATTTAAGATTGTGCGTGGAGCACCGGTACTGTTTAGGATTGCGGAGTGTTTTCGTGGTATCGACAAGCCCAATCACACTTTCGGGTTCCCAGTCGTTTACAACCATTGGCGCAAACCTTGTGTCCATCTCGGAGTCGGCCAACTTCGTTGCCGGTAGCTTAATGGGGTGGCCCCCTGAAATATCTATGAATCCTGTGATTGCTTTGTCGTGAAAGCCTCGTTGGGTTTTGAGTTGGTTTTTCCGAGGTTGATCGAGTGTGTGTTGCTATTTGTGCACCCCTGCAGGGTAAAACTTTCTGAAAGCCGTGTCCGCGGTTATGGACGACTTGGAGCACAGTATCTCGATCATAGACAAGCATAACTAAAGTAGTGTTATAAATTTGACTTAATACATGACTAGTAATCAGATTCAACTATAACGGAATGGACATTAAAAATGCCAACAACTGCTGGATCTGGGTTGTTTTGTATATATGCCTAGTAAGTATTGCAACTCCAATGGAATGTGATAAAATTGCCAACAACTGGGGGTTTTGGGATTCCTCAGGACAAGTATATCTGACTAGTAAATGTTCCAACTACAACGGAATGGTGATTAAAACTGCCCACTACTTATGCTTCAGGATGACTCATTTTATCTATATCTGATTAGTAATTTCTGCAAATATAACGGAACGAGTAAAATTGCCAACTGTGTGAGTTCCTCGGTTCGACTTCCTCGTTTGGTCTCGAGGGGAAAAAACCAGGATGGGTTTGTTTGGTGTTAGCTTCAGGTTGGATCCGAATAGGTCTTTTCTTATCCCTCTCTGATAACCGCCAGTTCTATCGAGTCTCTATAGGTTGTTTACTGCCGCTGCGCTACCGCTTCAGCCCACCATACCTATGTAGGCGAGAGCCGCCGAATTCTAGCCTCGCCGTGTACTGGCCTCAGTACTGACGCTCCTCTTTTTCCTTTGCCCTTTGTCGGCACCCCTTTTGTTTTAGCAGGTTTGAGATCGACGTTGTTAGCAGGGTTACACTTCCGGCTTGGCCTGGGCAGGGTTATGGACGCCATTGGTTATTCTTCAGGGCTCTTAGCCCTATTTGCCTCTTGTCCGTAGTCGGACGCTCTATCGTTTTCAAAGTGATTTTGATCTTTGTATTGTATATCTGTAAACTTAACTCGTGGAGTCGTTGTTGTATATATATATCTGTTCTGTGGGTCCCATCAAGGGCTGTTGTGTAATGGTATGACTTCGTTTTCCACCCGCACGAAAGTGCCTGGTGGGCGTCCTTGAATCGTTTCTATGCGGGTTTGGCAGAAAGGGCTAAAACTTGCATAGGGCCGATTTGAGGGTGTTACAATGTCTCTTGCGAATGGAGCTCCTTCTGCCTGCCCCCAAATCCCATAGCGCCACCCACCCAAGGTCACCGATGCCTAGAAAATGGCTGAGGCCTCATCTTCTGCTGCGGCAGTGATGACGACGATAGCACCTGCGGTGGAGAAGGAGAATTTCCACGGGGTCTGGATCCCGTGTATTCTTGATGACGCCAAACTCCGCGTCGTTGAGAACGAAGGTCTGCTCCGCACCGGTGACTAGCGAAGCAGGCATGGACAAACAATCCCTACCCCCAACACCGATGAGCGAGTGCACTTTGGCACTCACCTTGACAGAGGTTTGAGCTTTCCACCCTCAGATTTCTTTTCTAAGGTCATAGACCATTATGAAGTTCAACTCCACCATCTCCCCGAAACAATATTTTAGAAATGAGCACTTATGCCTCTTTGTGTGAGGGGTATCTCAACATTAGGCTGAGTTTCATTCTCTTCCAGTATTACTTCCATACCCGGAGAAACTCTATCACCGTCGGTAATCCTTACATTACCGGGACTCTTAGATTTTCTATTAGGAGAGAACGTGTCTATCCTAGGATTAAGGCTAGTGAGTTGATGAAGCAATGGCCGTCCACATTCTTCTATCATTAGGAAAGACCGGCTCCTGGAAAAGCATCTACTTTGCCAGTTTACGTTGATGGCGCCGCCACACCCCAAGAGTCCTGGGACGCAGATCCTCTGGCTCTCACTTACGATCTGCTTCTTGCTAAGAGGCAGATCAAATACCTGATGAAGCACAAGGGTCTGAAAGGATCTCACTTGATCCACTGCTGGTTGACACGTCGGATCTAGCCTCTCCAACACCATGGTGATCGGCTTATGAACTCCATCACGACGAACAAGAAGGACTCTCTACGGATATGCTCCCGTCCTTACTCAAAAAGGACTATGAGACCCAAATCAGGTGGTTGATAAGGGAGCAGATCGAGAGAAAAATCCCGGAGCTGTCATTGGACATGCATACGGCTGATGACACTATACTACCAGTAAGATTCCAACAATAACTAGAATTATGTGTTCATCTATACATTATTGTTTCTTTCTGGCAATACTGAGATATTCCTTCTTTTTAGCTTGCTGACCTCCCCGAGTCGGAGCTTGCTCCTCTCAAGGGATATCCTCCTAAGATCTCTCAGGATAATGGAGAACTGGTTCCATTGCCGGAGACCCTTACCCAAAAGTGTAAGGCTCCGACAGTTTCCATTGGCACAAAGGAAGTGCCCGTTGTGAAGAGGTAACTTTCTTCACAAGGTCTCTATACTTTTTTCTCATTCTTTCTGAAGTGTAATGATCTTTGTTCTATTACCTCGTCAGAGCTAAATAGCTCAACAAGGGAAAGGGGAAAGGAGGTTCTTCAAAACCCCTGCGCAAGTCAAAGTTGAATTTGACTTCTCCTGCCACATCGCCTCCGACTCCTGCCCTGCAACCTTCTAACAACGCCAGAGATTACTCCATCTCTGTCTGTCACAGAAGATCCGGCTCTTCATTCTGAGTTGGCAAACCTTGGTTCGCAGACCGATGTCACCATGGGTGACTCGGTAGTTGGTAAGGTGAACCCTCAAAGGGCAATTATCCCTCGGCAGAGGTTTTTGCCGATAACCTTCTCAGTAATCCGGGTCTTGCCAAGCTTGGCATTACTAGGAAATCTGCGGAGGAGATCCAACGGCTAGCCCAACAATGCTTGGAAAGCCGGAACATCACTGCCGATGAGGAGGCACAAGAAGCAGAGGACGTCAAGTACTTCGAACTTCTCGAGCAAATCCGTCTTTGTGACGAGAGGCTGAAAGCTGGTGTGGCTCCTCCACCACCAATCATCCCGCTAACCCTCGCCGACAAGGTTAACATCGAGGTGAACATGAGCTTAATCAAGCTCACTCATGAACAACATGTAAGTCGGATTTCCAACTCACCTTTTTTACTTTATTTCATATCTGCTAGCCCCCAAGCATGAAGTTGGATAGACAATCCAGATTTATGCTTTCATAGGAAGCCAAAGAATGAACTAGTGTAGCCCCCAAGGCTCGTGCCGATATTAGTAAAAATATTAGCCCGAGTCTTTAGTAGACTTCTGACTCTGGGTATCATTCTGACTTACAGAAAGTTAATTCGTATAACCAGGAATTATTGAAGAATATTTGTAACAAGCGGAGAGAGATTAGATCTCTCCGGCCTGAAAATGCTCAATTAAAGGTATCAAGGGATGAGGATGAAGGTAATCATTGCAGTCTTTAACCCTGCTCTTTTTTGCTTTCATAGTCAAATTACCTATTCAACTATTGTGCTTTTGCTTACAACACTGGTCAAACAATCACGTGCCATGATTTAAGAGGCCAAAAATCTTTAGACCCTAGAGTTGGAGAACACCAACTTATGTCGAGATCTAAATAAGCTTAAGGAGAATTACGAGCGTAGCATTGGACAAGTCCCGGAATCCTCCTCCATGGCCACAGAAGAACGTGATGAAAGGATCGCGTCCCAGGATCAAAAAATCTCAGATATCAATAATTCATTATTCAGAGAGAAAGACATCACCGAGGCATTCCGGGCTGAACTCTAGAGCCTTAGGGCGGAGAAGACCAAAGTTGACAATGTCATCTTCGGTATGTTTTCTATCTTCTGACTTTTTGCTTTTCCAACTCTAGGAGTTTGGATATATTTTCTAACCTTTGCTTTATATGCACATGTCCACTAGATTTACTGGATTCATCCTCCACCGAGTCTCGCACCAGCCGGCTTACACAAGTCGGTGATTTGCTTCATGATTTTGGCCAATCTTTGGAGGATATTGGCGAAGCACTCAAGGTTCCGGACATGAACAAAATGTCTGGATTTGAGGTGCAAGACAAGGCCAAGGAGGTGCCCCAGCTCATCCAGGACTGGAACATGTCCTATGCGCGAACCGCAGCACAGAACAACCTCACCCTGGTTATGAGCCACCATGGAAACATGGAAATCTGGCAAGTAACCAGAGGGTACTGTAAAGTGGATGAAGATGGACAGGAGAAAATATCAAGGCCATCTTGGACTTCTGTGCCAGACATGGATGTCACATAGCTGATCTGACCAGCTATGACACTCCTTTCTTCACCCGCGTGGAGACGCCTCCTCCACCTATAGAAGAAACAGACGAAGTCTCCGACAATGAGCCAAGCACTTCGGGTTTGAACGTCTCGGAAAGATATCAAGGCGAGGTTGATGTCTCCAGTGATTCGGTAGCTCCTACTTCTTCTCCTGCATCGTAATGTACCAGAAAAAACGATGTGTTATTCTGAAACAATCGTGTTGTAAATAATTAGTGTAATACTTTTGCTAGTGCGAAGATTTGCTACTTCTATTTAACACTTTTGGCTTTATTTTGATGTGCCTGGAATGTTTACATAAGCACTTTATGTTTTTGTCTATACTTATCGTTTATCTAGCTTTCTGCATCGTCCCTTTCGTGAATCGGCCAACCTCCAACATGGAAACTTTGCCAAGCAACGGAGCTCAATTGCTAAACTAGTTTAAACTCGGAAACAAAGCCGGCTTCTAGTACCAACAATTCACTACTCGAAAAATGCCCGCATCCAGCAATCAGATAAAGAAACAAAGTATAAACTTAGAAAATTTTGATTTATACCCGAAAGTAACATTTTTTAGAATCATAAATCTTAACCAGAACAAACATGAGCATAAAGTACATTCAAGTATTCTGGGATTTTCGATTGTGACATGATCATTCGGAAATAAGATGGTAATATAAAACTTCTCAAAAAAATTTGAGGCAACCAATACTTTATTTTTCATTGAACATGTACAAATATATGATTATAAAGAAAGAAAATTTTAAGAATAAAAGGGATGTAGCTGAGCAATATTTCATGATCTGTCTAATTCTTCCGGGTCTGTACTGCCTCCAGCTCTCTTTCTTTTCTTAGTAGCAGGCTTTTCTTTGACTGTCCGCATATCAGTTAGATAGTAAGAACCATTGTGCAATACTCGGCTAACTAAAAAGGCCCGTTCCATACTAGGGAAAGTTTGTGCTTTCTTTTCTGCACAAGCCGGAGAACCAAATCGCCCTTATTAAAGGACCGGTTTCTGACTCTCTGGCGATGATACCTGCGTAACTTCTGCTGATAGGTTGTTGACCTCATCTCAGCAACGACGCGAATTTCTTTGATTAAATTGAGATCATTTTGTCGAGAAATTTTGGCATCCTCTTCAATATATGCAGCAACTCAGGGAGAAGTATGAATCAAATCACTAGGAAGAACAACTTCTAAACCATAGACCAAGAAGAATGGTGTGTATCCGGTTGACCTGTTTAGAGTTGTTTGCAAACTCCATATCACAGAGGGTAATTCCTCTGGCCAAGCCCCCGTAGCATGACGCAGTGGTGATTGGAGTCTTGGTTCTAGACCTTGTAGGATTAAACCATTTGCTCTTTTAACTTGTCCATTAGCCTGTGGATGTGCGACTGACACAATGTCAAGTTGGATATTTTGTTCATCGCAGAATTCGGCAAGCTTTCCTATAGAAAAATTACTCCCGTTGTCCGTGATAATGCTATGTGGATAACCGTATCGGATTATAACATCTTCGACAAATCTTCTGGCTGTTGCTCCATCACAACTGGTGATGGGTTTAGCCTCAACCCATTTTGTGAATTTATCCACCATCATTAAGAGATGAGTAAATCCACTTGGAGTCCGTTTAAACGTTCCTACCATGTCAAGCCCCATACCACAAAAGGCCATGTTATATGTATTGTTTCTAGCTGATCAGCCAGAACATGAGCTTGTTTGGCGTATTTTTGGTAGCCTTTGCACGTCTTGACCAGCTGTTTGGCATCTGCCTTGGCTGTAAGCCAGAAAAATCTGTGTCTGAAAGATTTTACCCCTAAGGATATGGCTGCAACATGATGGCTGCATTCACCCTCGTGGAATTCTTGTAACATTTCCACTCCTTTTGGAGAAACGCAGCACTGAAAAACCCCATACACACTCCACTTATAGTGCTCCAAATTTATGATTGTATAGGTTTTTGCTCGTCGGACGATCTGCCAGCTCAGAATCTCGTCTTCGGGTAATTTGCCATCTACGAAGAAATGAAGGAAGGGTTGGGTCTAGCTGGGAATTATAGCCAGAATTTCCACTAAAGGTGAGTCGGATTTGGTCGGATATTCCTCATCTACTCCTGTAATGGAGGGAACTTTGAGGTCCTCTAAAAAAGCGACATCCGGTACATTTTTCCATGTAGAGTCTATTCGAGATAATCCATCTGATTCTTCTGTTCGAGGGATGTGTTGAACCTCAAACCCTTCAAACGATTTAGATAGTTCATCCGCGACAGCTCTATATGCTTCCATGTGTTTATTTGCATTACAGATATCTGACACTTGTTGGGCAACAATATCCGAATCTCCATAACAAATTAATCGTTTGATGCCGATATCCTTAGCAATCCGAATTCCATGCAGCAATGCCTCATATTCGACAATGTTATTTCTTGCCATGAAGTGGATCTGCAACACATAGGAAAGTTTATATCCTTGGGGTGACTTGATCACCACGCCAGCCCCCAAGCGCCTTAGACCTGTCAAAATGTAAGGTCCAGTATTATGACTCTGGGAGGGTCATATTCTCCGTTGTGTCTCTGCAATCAGTGACAAAGTTAGCAAGGATTTGATTTTTGATTTTTGTACGAGGTTTGTACTCAATGTCGAAAGCTGAAAGCTCTATGCCCTATTTTGCGACACGTCCTGTAGCATCGCTGTTGTTGATTATATCTCTCATGGAAGCTGTGTTCACCACAGTAATTGGATGTTCCTGAATGTAATGCCATAACTTCTGGGATGCGAAGAACACACCGTAAGCTAGCTTTTGATAATGCGGATACCGCTGCTTTGATTCAGTTTGGACTTCGCTGAGGTAGTAAGTCGGACGCTGCACCAGGTGTTCCTGTTTTTCCTCTAGTCTCTCCACCACCATGACGACGTTGATGACTCTGTTTGTCACAACGAGATAGAGCAACATCGATTCACGAGGTTCCGGTGCTGCAAGGATAGGAGCAGATGAGAGTACTGCTTTCAGGTCTTGTAGTGCAGCTTCAGCTTCGTCAGTCCAAATGAACTGTTTGGTCTTTTTCAGGAGCTTGTAGAGTGGTGCGGCTCTTTCACCGAACCGGCTTACAAACCGACTGACTGCAGTAATGCAACCAGTTAGTCTTTGAACGTCTTTTAGGTGAGTCGGTTCACCTCTATGCCTCTCTGAGACACGGTGAGACCTAACAATTTGCCGGCTGGTATTCCAAAGAAACACTTCTTCGGGTTAAGCATTAAGTTGGATTTTCATAGATTAGCGAATGTTTCCTCCAAGTCGGAAATTAAGGTTTCCTTCTTTTTGGACATCACCACTACGTCGTCCACATATGCATGTACATTGCATCTGATATGATCGTGGAGGCAACGCCGCATAGTGCGTTTGTACGAAGCTCCTATGTTCTTGAGCCCAAAGGGCATCGTAACCAAACAGAAGGTTCCGAAGGGGGTTATGATTGAAGTTTTGACTTTGTCTGACTCCTTGATCACAATTTGGTGATAGCAGGAATATGTGTCGAGAAAACATAGGAGTTCTAAGCCTGCCGTAGAATCAATAACTTGATCAGTTCTAGGTAGAGCGAACGGATCTTTGGGACAAGCCTTCTTCAAGGCAGTATAATCAACACACATCCTTAAATCAGTGGTGTCCTTTTTAGGGACCATTACAGGATTAGCCGACCACTCAGTGTGGATGACCTCTTCTATGAATCCGGCTAACTCTAGCCGAGCTAGTTCCTTAGCTATTGCCTTTTGCTTTTCATCTCGGAAATGTTGTAAGGACTATTTGACAGGTTTAGCGTTTGGGTGTACATTTAGAGAGTGCTCGGCAAGTTCCCTAGGTACTCCGGTCATGTTAGATGGCTGCCATGCAAAGATATCTTGATTTGCTTGGAGGAACTTCACGAGCACGCTCTCCTGTGCACTATCTAAACCTACACCTATCTGGGTCACCTTGGAGGGGTCATCATCCTTCAACATTGTCTTCTTCGTTTGTTCCGATGCCTTCAACTCCGGAGTCGGCTTTGTCCCCTCCTTATTCATTGCAAGCATCTCGGACAGGTTGATGGTCTTGTTGATCTCCTGGTACTCTTGGGCGTGCAGTACGGCTTCAGCAAAGGCATCATTTCCGTCTTCACATTCTCATGCTTTCTTCGGGTCTCCCCTGATGGTGATCACACCCTTTAGACCTAGAATTTTCATCATATAGTAAATGTAACATGGACGAGCCATGAAAGCCTAGTAAGATGGATGTCCGAATATAGCATGGTATGCACTCTTGAACGAGACCACTTCGAAGGAAAGTGCTTCTGTCTGGTAATTCTTTGGAGTTCCAAAAATAACATCCAAAGTGATCTCTCCCATGGAATTTGCTTGTCTTCCTGGGATAACTCTGTGGAAGATCACAGAGGTATGACTCAGATGAATTTTCGAGATCCTCAACTGACGCAGCGTCTCGATGTAGAGCATGTTGATGCTGTTGCCACCGTCCATGAGATTCTTGGAGTAACCATAACCGTCAATAAGGGGATTAATGACTAAGGCGTATTTTCCTCGCCTATGCAACTTAGGCCGATGATCAGCACGGTCAAAGGTGATTGTCACTTCCGACCAGTCCAAGAATTGAGGGACAGACGAAACAGTTGCGTTGAGCTCGTGCAAAAATGCCTTCTTGACCTTAGATGGTTGAGACCCAAGGAAAGTGACATAAGTGTCTTTCTTTGTTGGGAAGTTCTTCTTTCCATCCGACTTGGGATTTGAAGGGTCAGCTTCCTCCATGTCGGAATCTTCCTTGGTCTCCTTTTCTTTTTCGGGATTCTTCTTTCCCTTCTTCCGCTTAGCCATGTATCCAGTGGAATAATATTTTGTGATGTCGTCATTGAAACGACACTCAAAATTTGTGTGGGATGAGCCCCCGTTGGCATCTAAGTGATGCACACACGGGTTATTGGCAATGTCGGCCTAGGAGTAGGTTTTTCCAGGTTGCTGGTCTCCTCTACCCTGGACTCTTGACGTCCCACGACCGCGTCTGCGGCCGCCTCCGCGCCCTCCTCGTCCTCCAAACCCGAAAGTAGCTGCGAGAACTGTGGTTTCTGTGTTGGGCTTTTCTTCTGAGGTGTTCTTCCGCTTCTGAGCTTGTTGCTTCGGCTGTTTTGCCGACTGTGTTACTCCCAGGATGTTTAGTAGTCCTTTTGCGTTGTCATAGGCATCTGCATATTTTCTTGACATTTCTATCATCTCTCCCAGATCAGTGACCTTGTCGCACTTCAAGCGGTGATGTAGTAAACCAATTCGGAGTCCTGCAATGGAAGCTTCAATCGCACTTTGATCATTTACCCCTTCGCAGGAGTTCTTGGTGTCAATCCATTGTCTGAGGTAATCTCGGCAAGTTTCTCCGGCTTTTTGGGTGCAATGCTGTAGGTCTCCTACCGTACAGGGCCTCCGATATGTGCCTTCGAAATTCCGAAAGAACGCTTTTTGCATATCATACTAGTTGTGGATGGTTTTCTCCGGAAGTTCATTAAGCCAGAATCGTGCCGATTTTCGCAGCATAAGTGGGAGATACCGGGTCGCGACCAAGCTGTTTCCGCCTTTGGCGATCCACTAAGCCTAGAAAAAATCCTGGAGCCAAGTGTCTAGCCGATCTACACTGTCGTAGGGCTGAATGTGTCTTTGAAATAGAGAATCCTTCCGAGAATCTTGTTTCTCGAATACGTGGTCCGAAGCATTTTGGACCCACGTAAATATCATCCTTCTCGTAGCGCAGCGCCTCTATGTTATAGTTGATCCATTGTCTCACATCACTTGGTGACAGGGAACACCGTCTAGGTTGTTGGCTGTGGTTGCGGTGCATTGGAGCCGGACTTCTGCTTCTGCCACCACCTTCTCCGCCACGATGGCTGCTTGGTGGAGAGGGTCGTGTAGGTGGGTTGTTTCCAGCTGATCACCGGCCTCCATTCGGAGTGTCATTATTCCGGTTTTGGGGAGGATGTTCATTATGACGAGCCCCCTACCAGCTTAACTCGGCATGGTGTCCGTCATTCCTTCGTCTGTCGTTCCCCCCACCGTGGTGGTGTTCAGCCGGACGGCTTGTATGTCTAGGAGGTGGCATCCTTTGTCGGTTCTCCTCCTGACGTTGCACTTTGTCTTCTTCCCTACGATTGTTTGACTCTCGCCGGGGAGGGTGTCTCGGAACCAGTTCCACAATACCTTCTCGCTCTGCGGCTAGGGCAACATTGCTCTAGTCACGTGCGGTTCTATGCTATTGCCCTGAAGATCCGATTCATGAGTAGTTATCTTCCCGACGGTTGGAACGGTAATGTTGTTCCGGGACCCATTGGGGCCTAATGTCATTCCAGGCCGGATCCGTGCGACATTGGTCTGATTGAGAGACCAGTTTTCCACTTTTGGATTTCGTGACTCTCTATTGCTCCAGACCCTTGGTGTGCAGCTTCACGCCCAACCGGACTTGATATGGGTTTGGATTGTTCGCCAGGATCTCTCGAGCTGTAGCCATATTTTGCACTAGTGTTGGATACACCAGATCTTCCTTGCTATCGAGCCGAGGTGCTCCTGGGTCTCCCTTAAAGAGGACTTTGTGGACCTCCGGAAATTTATCGGCCCTCACGTGCCCTTTCCGGGTCTTCTGGTGTTGCCGAGACTTGAACTAATCTGCAGACGCCATGCGCTTCTTCTCTTCCATAAGGTTGTTAGCCTCATCCAGGAGTACTTGACGACGCGCTTCTAGGGCTTGAGGCCTTTCTTCCAATTATGCAGGTGTAAGCTTCCAGCTGTAGGAATAGGCGTAGTTAACGTAGCATTGATGAGTTTACGGGCACCAGCGGTAACCACGTATCCATCCACCTTAGTTTCCTTTGGCTCGTCTAGGATTAGTACTCCATCCGAGTCTTCTTCATACTCCTCGGCAACCACTTCCTCCAATGGAGGATCTTTTTTCGGGGTCTTGTTCTTTTTGTTCCTCTTCTTTGCCTTCTTGGTAGCGCTGGTAGCAAAGACGGCTTTGGGTTCGTTTCCCGGAATCAAGCTCTGATCGGTACTTTCGGACATCTGGACATCGGGATTATCTACGAGATCCATGTCATACTGCGCTTTGGGAGAATTTTCTCCGGATCCTTCGTCCATGGCTTCTCCTTCTTCTACAGCTTTGGAGTTGAACTCCTCTTCGTAAGGTCGTCTGAATATAGCGTGGTAGGTGATACGTTGCAAACATATCTATAATTTTATGTTCCATGCTTGTTTTATATCTACTTTCTTATGTTTTGTTCACACTTTGGAGTGCTTTTACACATTTTCTGGAACTAACCTATTAAGAAGATGCCACAGTGCCAGTTGCCTGTTTTCTTCTCTTTTTGGTTCCAGAAAATCCAGAAAATGAATATTCTTGGAATTGGACGGGACAAAAGCCAAAGTCGATATTTTACTGGAAGCCTCCAGCGATGAAAAGTTCCGCAGTGCCGCCACCACCCAAGCGGAGATTCGGGGGACAGAAAGTCTCTGTTCCGGTACCCTGCCGGGACAGGGAAGTGCCCCTGGAGCCATCTCCATCGATCTCCACCACCATCTCCATCGCCGTTGCTGATTACCATGATGATAAGGGAGTAGTTCTTCCTCGAGGCTAAGGGCTCTACCTATAGCTATGTGTTCATCTCTCTCTCTATGGATGATCATATTGTGATCATGAGCTTTGTAATCAAGTAGATCAACCTTGCTACTCAAGTGCTTTAATAGATCTCTACTCTCCCCATGTGTGTGAAAGTGACAACATGCACACCATGGTAGAACATAGGCTAGAGATTACAAATACTTGTTATGAGTTATATTTGGAGTTGGATGTCTATATGAAATTGTGGTGTTTGTTGGAACCATCTAGCGCTCAAGGTGGCAGTGTGGGGTTATCTAGATGGGGAAACTGAACTTTGGGGAGTGTTGTTATAGCCCTACGATGGATTTTAGTGTCTAGCCGGAGAGTAGTTCAGAGTAGTATCATAAAGAGAAAATATTTATATGAGAGTATTAACTAGCAAAAGTATGATCTCTAGGCCTTGTTTATAAGCATTGAAACACCGTTTGCAACTAGATTTGTTACATGTTTGCTTGCTTTCATCTTTATTTAAGTTTTCCTTTAGTCTCTTCCACGCCATCGAAGTATTTTCTGGCACTGTTGTCTTATATCCATACCACCTGTATTTTATTATCTCTTCACCAAACTAGTGCACCTATACATCTGACAAGTGTATTGGGTGTGTTGGGGACACAAGAGACTTCCTGTATCTTGATTGCAGGGTTGCTTGAGAGGGATACCTTTGACTAGTTCCTCCCTGAGTTCGATAAACCTTGGGTAATCTACTTAAGGGAAACTTGTTGTTTTTCTACAAACCTCTGCACTTGGAGGCCCAACAACTGTCCACAAGAATAGAAGGGCGTAGACATCAAGCTATTTTATGGCGCCGTTTCTGGGGAGGTAAGGTAAAAGGTACTCACATCCTCTGGCTACTAAGCTATATTCTAGTGCGGTTGCTAGTGTGTGAGAGATCCAAGTTATTTCCTTTAGATTCTGCAATTATATTTTGTTTCTTGTTTTTATTTTCACTAGTTAGGCTTAATGGAAAATAACAAAAAAATTAGAGGGCTTTATAGTATTTATCTTGAGCTAGGACATGAAGTGTTTGAAGAGAAAATTAAAAAACCTATGGAACTTTATTTGCATGCTAATAGCAATGTTATTAATATGAATTCTTTGAACACCATTATTGCTAATGCTATGGAAAAGTCTAAGTTTGGGGAAGCTGGTTTTGATGAGCATGATATTTTTAGTCCCTCAAGCACGGAGGAGAAAATTTACTTTGATGATACTATGCCTCCGATATATGATGATTACAATGATGACACTACTATAGAATAGGCTATAAGTGACAGGCTTAATATGCACATTAGTGACGGGCAAAGTGCCTGTCACTGATGACTAGTCACTGGTATGAGGCTACTAGTGACAGGCAAGTGCCTGTCACTGGTACATGTACTAGTGACCGGCATTTACATGTGCCAGTCACTAGTATGTCTATACTAGTGATAGGCAAAAGACATGCATGTCACTGGTTTCGATCGAAGGCGGCATCCCTATGGGGTTATGTAGTGACAGGCTCATTATCTTGCCCGTCACTAGTTTGAATTTCGGTAATAAAAAAATTTAAATGCATTTTCCTTGTCTAGCACAATTAGATGTTATAAGAATATAAAATGCATTTTCCTCAGATATTTTAGATAGCACACTATTATGTTGTAACGACAATATTCACATAAACCAATATGACATTATATTTGCACATCTAACACACTGGCGTAAGAAGTTCTAATCTATCACTAAGGAAGAATAGTTTCTTTGATGATTTATCTAGGAAGCAGGTTGAACTTCAAAGAATAACACCACCGCATGCATAGTTGCAAGTTCCTTTTGTTCTACACTTTCATCATCTTGTTGTGTTGCAAATTATTTTACTCCGTCTTCCTTGTATGAAACTGAATCGCATAGGACACTGATGACGATGACATGCTTAACCTGATAGAAAGAAGGGAATAGACATATAATATATCAGTTCTGCTTTTCATGGTACACAATCATAATGCAATCAAAGTTTCACATTTTGCATTAAAGTTCAAATAAACAAGTATAGATAGATCGATTAAATACACATAGCAAGGACATGTCAAGAAACTAGAGACTATCAATTATTGAATCACCGAGCTAATATATGCCTGAGAAGCTTGTCAAGGTAAAATGCAGCAATGTTATACAATAACCTACCACGTAAGAAAAAAATCAGCTCCAAGCCACATCCATGGAAATCAAACCTGACAGGAGCCCTATGAAGTGGCTTGCAGGGCGGCGGATTTGTCGCGGCTTGCAAGGGTACAACACGGAGGGTAGCAGAGTCGTCGCGGGTGGTGAGTTCAGCTATGCTAGGGAGGAGTCGCGGTTTGCAGGGCTACCGTACAGAGAGTGGCCGAGTCATCGCGGGCGGTGAATCTGTCGGGGCTGGGGAGGAGTCTTCGGCTCGTCGTTTCTTTCAGGGAGGCAGTGTGGATGGCGGCAATCTCCAGGGCAGCGGTGTGCAAGGGCGACGGCGTGGAGGATTGTGGAAGGATTTGGCTTCTTCAGGGCTTTTTAGCTACTAGTAAATTTGCAGATACACGCACTGTTATTTTAGAAATGTCTTTGCTCATCCTAATTAGCTGGAAAGTAGGGAACAAATCAACAAAGAAGTTGGTTATTTACTAACATAACAAAATTATCGCAGATGTATAATAATTTACTTACAAAAATATAAAAATATTCATGTAACTCGTGCTCAAAATATAACTAAACTGAATTCAAATAAATAAGTTTATCCATATGCGCTTGACAAAATATGGCAGAAGAGTGTCCAAACCTTGAAAACAAAATAGAACCGAGTCTAATTCCTTAGCTGACTGGCCTAAATTACACAGAAACTGAGACATTCGAGTTGGACATCTTGGCATTCAAATAGGTGTCAAATATGGGTAGAAAAAAATCTTCAGAAAGTGTTACATGGTATCGGTAGATACTCCTCCAGCAGAGAGTCATCACTCCCTTTAATAACTTTAGAAAATGTTGCATGGTAGTAGTGTATAAAAGCTTTGGCAACCTCGTACTTAAATGTAACACATTTTAAATATTGTTAGGAACTTTTATAGCTACACCGTGTTCTTTGTAAACTGCACAAATTACCAATGCGAGTCTACATCAGCGGTGGTTTTTTAAATTATATTTTGCACTGAAAACCGTCTTCTCGCTGATGGAGTAGCTCAATGATTAGTGGAAAATGATATCTCAGTCTAAAGACTAAAGGTTCTAAGGTCAATAAAACATAATATCGGTATGCTAAAAGGTCCATATCTATTCAACATCTTAAAAATTCTTCGTTGGAACAACACAAAACAAATGAATTCCGCAGATGGCCGTGATGCCAATATATCAACGCACCATTGTATATCTCGCGTGTGTGATGATCGTAATGCATGCATCACTAAGAACATTAACCTTCAGAAGGCAGCCCAATTCAAAAAATTACAGCATTTACCTTGCCAATAAGACAGCTGTAAAGCATGTAGTCAGTACAAATATTAGACTCCATATTAACTAAGACTCACAAGAGAATATAGATAATTGTACAGATACCTAGACCTGTTTCACATGCAGTTTCACCAGCCAATTAGCGATGTTAAATGGCAACCCTAGCTGAAATGGAACGGGGAATCAGATCAAAGCTTATGGCAAAATCTAACAAAGATTAAAGCCCAAGATATATTGAGTTTATCAACATCTGAATTACATCATCACTCTGTCTATAAAAAAATAGCACATGCGAATTAGTTTCATCTTTGCAGAGGTGCGTATTGCAACGGAGGGTTCAAGAAAAGGAAGCTTAGGAGAACACTAATTAATGGAGTAGAACATTACCTCTGCACACATCAAATAGGCTTTATAGCCCTAGCAAGTCAACATGGTGAAGTTTTCAATAATTCTGATACTGGGTAATGCTGCAACAGGTCAGAGGAAGAAGTGTAAGGTAGAACTGCAGCATGGCAAAATTCGAACTGAACACGCAAGGCCCTAAAGTGAAGCCTTGGGTGCCTCTTAGTTCATAGTTCAAACCATGACATGCTATCCTGCTGCTGCTGTGTGCAACTAACATCTGTATAATGCTTAAAGTGTACACGACCTCTACCTTTTTTGGCACATTTTCACAGCTCAAACTATGTTTGAAGAGAGCATCATCCAGATTCTATGACAACACATGGTAATCCTCTTTCGCCTTGTTTTTAAGTGAATCCGAGTAAGAAGCCTTGCATTCCTTCACCATGAGAATAATCAGAACCAGTGACCCTGCACAAACATGCAGAATTGTTGATTTAGACTGATAGAGCCAAGCTATGATACAAAAAAAGCAATGATATATTTCACTGATGGATAACTATGCCTTGGCAACATGCAGAAAATTGAGCCAACCTTTTCATTAATTTTTACATGAAATACGGCATAGCTAGTCATAAGTTAGTTGGCATTCACAAAAGAAAAAAGGCCATGCTACCCTGAAAAGAAAGGCAAGGCAGATCACACGGAAACATTATATTGCATTAAGAGCATAATTAGAATATGAACCTTCATAAATAATTATATAAATGCTGACAACTGAGTGCCACGCTCCTATGTGTGTGTCGGTGCCTAAATTAAGTGGTGTCCAAATTTATATAAGCGACGGTGATAAGGTATATAAAGTGAAGAGCAAAAGCCATAAACAACAAC
This sequence comes from Avena eriantha, assembly GCA_910589775.1. Lineage (NCBI taxonomy): Eukaryota > Viridiplantae > Streptophyta > Magnoliopsida > Poales > Poaceae > Avena > Avena eriantha. Next base: position 111,601,735 of record OU342745.1, read on the forward strand.
CAAGCCTGTCGTGCAGACACAAAAAAAAAGATCAGTGCATTCACACGTTGCACTATAGTGGGTGCAGATGCACTTTCCTCCATTGAGAAATAATGTATGTGATTAAAACTTCTTCAGACAAACTAATTTTCCACATTTTTCTCTCACTCTTTTGCAACCCATCAGGTCTTAATGGATAGTACTAGGATTAATCAGAGCTGGAATTATTGGTAGGTTTCAGACTACTTAAGACAAACAAATTTTGCCACCCACCATCTTGCTTCTGATAGCGGTGGGATTCATCACAGCCAGAGTAAATTCTGTGAAAAGGGTGTCAAGTAAAAAATAGTGATAGCATAGGAAAAGATTTTATTTCATATACTGGATTAATTGTTTCATCACACGCCCCAGGTCCACTTGCAATGCATTAGGTTTATTGTACATAGTGATAGATTAGATACAGAGAACGACATTTTTCAGAGGAAGCGAGCATGACACTTCAGATCGATCAATGGTAGAAGAGGAACAAGTAAGCATACTAATTTGTTAGTCTGGGTCGTCATGGAGATATAAAATCGGATGGCTCAGATGGTGTCTTCGGGGGTCTCGGCACCACGGCAATTGTTGAAAACTTAGCGGCATATGGAGGGTTGTCGTCCTTGAGATCGTAATAACTGCACCGGTCTGCCACCACAGCCGGGCATGGTAAGAATCAGATCGATCGATGAGTCATGATTAAAGATGGAAGCGACAACCGGAATCGGAACATCGCTCGACATACCAGGGATGAACGAAGGAGTAAGGGTGGACCGCTTCGTGTTGGCTGATGGGAAGTTCGTCGACTTGAACCGGCGGCCGTCGCAAGGCCGGCCGCACCGGCGAGCTCCATGGTGTGTTGCCGCGAGATCCCTATCCCTATTCCTCTTTCTCCAGATCATAAAACCATCCGACGCCTTGAACCATACGGGGTTAGTGTGGCTAGCTCCTATGACCATAGGAAAAAAGAAAAACCGTCATTGTCAAAACGAAAAATAAAAGTACGTACAACATCAAATAGAGCGGTGGTAAGCGGGTTGGACCACTCCAGCTTTGGGGCAGTACTGGTCCAGCTAGGTATATTGATTCGGGTGAATAATTGTTTATTCCATGCCTTCGTGGGCAAATTGAGTTTTTAAAGTAACGCCATTTGACTCGATTCGGTGACACATATTTTAAGTCAGTCACTAATTGTAATGTTACTAGTGACAGGTATTCATTGATGCATGTTACTGAGTAATTTTCCCATTTAGTTTGCCTTCACATAAAATACTAGTGACTGTCATTTTTATACGCCTGTCAGTAGTGTTTCATACTAGTGACAGGCTTATTCTTGCTTGTCGCTGGTAATACTTACTAGTGACAGGCGCAGTTTTGTCCGTCACTAACCACCTGGAGGCTATAAGCCTTTCTGCAGTAGTGTGAGTATGAAATTTTCAGTCCACCTACTATTCAGGAGAAAATTAATTATGATTACAATATGCCTCCTATATTTGATGATTATGGTGAGAAGAATAATAATGATAGCTATTTTGTTTAATTTTCTCCCACTACAATTAATAAGAATGACTATGCTTATGTGGAGAGTAATAATTATTATATGCACGTGGCTCATGATAAGAATGTTTTATGTGATAGTTATATTGTTAATTTTATTCATGATGCTACAGAAAGTTATTATGAGAGAGGGAAACATGGGTTTATGCATTTCAATAATATTAAGTTTCCCCTCTTTATGTTGAAAGTCTTAAAGTTGCACTTGTTTTTCTTTCCTATGCTTATTGATTTATGCTTTCATGACTTGTTTCTTTACAAGATTCCTATGCATAGGAAGTTGGTGAGACTTAAATGTGCTTTGAATTTTCTTCTAGATACTCTTTTACTTCAATTCATATTTCTTATGTGAGCATCTTCTCAAACTATCATGCCTAACTTAAAGGCGTTAAAGAAAAGTACTTATCGGGAGATAACCCAAAAGTTTTAGATGAGTCTTGGAAGTATTACCTCTGTAATAACCGCTCATTATCCTTTTTATTTGCTTTTTGTCCCAAGAGTAACCTCTAATGAGAGAGAAGTAATGCTTGGGAAAGTTGTTGTCCCGAAACAGATTTTTGCGCTTCGCTGTAAAAATTCGTGAAAAATCTCTGTACGTCGGATTGAGATGTAATGTTTTGTGCTTCTTCCCCAGGTTGTTATCTAACTTTCGTTAGTTCAACACTTACCGATTTTAGCAACATAAGGTCTTCGAAAAAATTGGTTTTTACCTGTTGGTCTGTTTTGATAGATTTCTGCCATTATTTCTATTTGCCTCTTAATCTCTTTCTCTTTGAGTTCTCTTTGATCATTTGAACTTTTTTAAAGGAAGGGCTACAGTAGCTTGTGTTTTAATTTCTGTTTTAAAACTAAACCCCAAAGGTTTATTATCTTTTGAATGCACTAATGTTGCTAATGCAGATTGTGTGATGTTTTGTATGAAGGAAATGTTCAGGTGTAGGGAAAGAATGATGTAATGAGATGAATAATGGACAAAACCTCAAGCTTGGGGATGCCACCCCATGTCACCCCAAGAAATATTCAAGAGGTACAAGCGTCAAATCTTGGGGATGTCCAAGGCATCCCCTTCTTCATCAATAAAAATCTCAGGTCTTCCTAGACACTTCGTTTTTATTATTTCATGCACTCTTGTGTTGTTCTTGGAGTGTCTATGTTTTTGTTTTTAGTTTCCTTTTGCTTGGTTTGCTGCAACAAGTTGGTTGGATCTCAGCTCTTCTTTTGGAGAGAGACTCACTCTGCTTTCATTGTTTATAACACTCTAGTTTTCATTCTTATTGTTTTGTGAGTGTTCTCTTTTGCTGGCACTCTGTTTAGCCTTAGTCTTCGTACGCTTTCAGCTTAGAACTTTTTAGTTCATCTTTGTGGATTTGTGAGACAATTTCACTGATCTTTGTTTATTATTATATTTGTGAGTTGTTTCAAATAGGTCGATTGGTATTGGATCAGAGTAGAAAGCTTCATGCTTTAGTGGTATAAATGGAGTTTCTTTTTGACTGTGACTTTGGCTTTGTCATGTCATGCTTGATATTGTTTTGGCTTTATGCTTAGTGATTTTTGTTGTAGCATGACATGTTATAAACAATTGAGATTGCTTAATGTGCCTTGAAAGAATCATGCGTTGTTTTACCATATTAAAGCATAGTATTGTGGTATTATCCTTTGATGCTTTATTTGGGTTGACTTGGCGCATGCTCACACCATGTTATGAATATCCCAAGTCACCATAGCCTTTATGATCCTTTAGTTTTCGACTTGTAATATCACTTTATGCTTTAATTAATGATGATTTGTCGCTTTGTATGATTATGGCCATTATTGCTCTCTTAGTTGGTCGCTCCCAGTCTTTTTCTAGCCTCCATACCAAGTATGAGTTCCACTCATGCATCCAACTCCAAATAAAACCAAGTTATTCCAAAGAGTCCATCATACCTACCTATTAGCATTTGCTACTCCAAGTATATTCATGTTTTTATCTACCTTCCAAATTAAACTTGTTATGTGAAAATTAGTGATCAAAGCTCTCACGAACTTGATGGCACACTTTAATTTCTTGCACTTAATAAACTTGAACCATTGTGTCCATCTTTGTTGTGTATATGCTTGCGCTTTATAAGTTGAAGTTAGCAGAACCATGTATCATGGGGAACACTTTCAGCATTGCTCTTATATTCCGTTGATATCATGATTCTTTTGCTTATGGATCCCGGCAGTGTGAAATAAAAGGGGAACTTGTAAGATCATGGAGTTTGTATGTGTGTTAGAGAAACGCCTGGGCCGCTAGCCTAAGCCATGCCTAATCATGGTGGAAACTTGCAGCATAACCATAATGAGCATTCTATGAAGCATCCTCAATAAAAACCTATGCAAATAGCAAATAAAAAGATCGATGAGATGCTCATTGTATGTTGCCTTGTCATTTTGATATGGGATAGCTCCTCTGTCATGGGGCAAGGGGTACCCCGTTGGCGGTTCTTTATGATACATATGTACTTACAATGACAAGAGCTTACTTGTGACTGAAGTTGAGTAGCATGAGGTTCGGTACTCGTAAGCAAGGGGCATGAGATATCAACTTATAACTTGTCAAGCATATCTTCTTAGTTGTGTTAGTTTAACCTTAATCACTTCAAGATGCTTCTGATAGGGCAATGAGAGCTGAAAGCTAATAAGTACCATAACTTTTGTAAGCTCTTTACGAGACTTGAATCCCTGCTTCCTTCTATGAAGGCCTTTCTTTTACTTTTATGCTGAGTCTCCATCTTCTATATTTATGCACCTATTGAGAGAGCATAGTGGCCATTCTTAGTTTAATGTGCATTGTCCCAAGACTTATTGATTGATTCATAATGTTGATATTGCTTGTTCTTGAACTATTTATATCTAGTCACCCTTATGAACTTTGAAGGTGTCCTATGCATTTATGTTTTGCTACACTATGAGGGACAAGCTGAATACCATTATTATTATGTTTTCTTTATGTGAAACAAACAAATGTCTTTCAAAGCATTGTTATCCATCAATCTTTTGTTTGTATCTTTTCATGCTACAACATAGTTGTTATGTCTTATTGTTAGAACTATATCTTTCATGCTATGTTAAAGTACTATGATCCCAGCTATCAATGTGCCTTGATCAAGATTGTGATGGTGCATGTCACCTCAAAAATTATTCTTTCTTTTTATCACTTACCTACTCGAGGACGAGCAGGAGTTAAGCTTGGGGATGTTGATACATTGCAAACATATCTATAATTTTTGACTTTCCATGCTTGTTTTATATCTACTTTCTTATGTTTTGTCCACACTTTGGAGTACTTTTAAACATTTTCTGGAACTAACCTATTAACAATATGCCACCGTGCCAGTTGCATGTTTTCTTCTATTTTTGGTTCCAAAAAAGCCAGAAAATGAATATTCTCGGAATTGGACCAGACAAAAGCCAAAGTCGATATTTTACCGGAAGCCTCCAGCCACGAAAAGTTCCGCAGCGCCGCCGCCACCGAAGGGGAGATTCGGGGGATAGAAAGTCTCTGTTTCGGCACCATGCCGGGACGGGTAAGTGCCCTCAGAGCCATCTCCATCGATCACCACCACCATCTCCATTGCCGTTGCTGATTCCCATGATGATGAGGGAGTATTTCTTCCTCGAGGCTAAGGGCTCTACCGGTAGCTATGTGTTCATCTCTCTCTATTAGTGATCATATTGTGATCATGAGCTTTGTAATCAAGTAGATCTACCTTGTTACTCAAGTGCTTTAATAGATCTCTGCTCTCCCCATGTGTGTGAAAGTGATAGCGTGCACACCATGGTGGCACTTAGGCTAGAGATTACAAATACTTGTTATGAGTTATATTTGGAGTTGGATGTCTTTATGAAATTGTTGTGTTTGTTGGACTCATCTAGTACTCAAGGTGACAGTGTGGGGTTTCTAGATGGGAAAGACTTACTTTGAGGTGTGCTGTTATAGCCCTACCATGGATTAGAGTGTCCAACCAGAGAGTAGTTCAGAGTAGTATCACAAAGAGAAGATATTTATATGAGAGTGCTCACTAGCGAAAGTATGATCCCTAGGCCTTGTTTCTAAGCATTGAAACACCGTTTGCAACTAGATTTGTTACATGTTTGCTTGCTTCCATCTTTATTTCAGTTTGCCTTTAGTCTCTTCCACGCCATCAAAGTATTTTCTGGCACCGTTGTCTTATATCCATACCACTTGTATTTTACTATCTCTTTGCTGAACTAGTGCCCCTATACACGTGACAAGTGTATTTGGTGTGTTGGGGAACCAAGAGAGTTCTTGTATCTTGATTGCAGGGTTGCTTGAGAGGGATACCTTTGACCACTTCCTCCCTAAGTTCGATTAACCTTGGGTAATCCACTTAAGGGAAACTTCCTGCTGTTCTACAAACCTCTGCACTTGGAGGCCCAACAATTGTCTACAAGAATAGAAGTGCGTAGACATCAGTAGGCACTCTTGAATGGGACCACTTCGAAGGAAAGTGGTTCCGTCCGATAGTTCTTTGGAGTTCTAAAGATAATCCAAAGTGATTTCTCCTAGGGAATTTGCTTGTCTTCCTGGGACAACTCCGTCAAAGATCACATAGCTATGATTCAGATGCGTCTCCGAGATCCGCATCCGACGTAGCGTTTCAACATACAAAATATTGATGATGCTACCGCCGTCCATGAGAGGATTAGAGAAACCATAGCTGTCAGTAAGTGGATTGATGACTAAGGCGTATTTTCCTCGCCTGTGCTACTTAGGCGGATGATCAGCATGGTCAAAGGTAATTGCCACATCCGACCAGTCCAAGAATTGTGGGACAGCCAGAACAGTTGCGTGGAGCTCATACAAAACTTCCTTCTTGACCTTAGCTGGTTGAGACCCAAGGAAAGTGACATAAGGGTCTTTCTTCACTAGGAAGTTCTTATTTCCATCCGAATTGGGATTTGAAGGCTCAGCTTCCTCCATCTCGGGATCGTCCTTGGTCTCCTTTTCTTTTTCAGGATTTTTTCCCTTCTTCCGCTTAGCCCTGTAGCCAGCGGTATCATCTTTCTTGATGTCGTCCTTGAAACGACACTCGGCGTTTGTGTGAGACAATCCCCCGTTGGCATCTAAGTGATGCAGACATGGGTTGTTTACAAATATCGTCCCAAGAGTAGGTTTTGCCAGGTTGCTGGTCTCCTCTACCTTGGACTCTTGATGTCCCACGACCGCGTCCGCGGCCGCCTCCGCGCCCTCCTCGTCCTCCAGACCTGAAAGTAGCAGTGACCACCGCTGTTTCCGTGTTGGGTTTTATTCCAAGGTATTCTTGCGCTTCTGATATTGTTGCTTTGGTTGTTTTGCCGACTGTGGCATAGCTAGGGCATTCAGTAATCCCTCTGCGTCTTCGTCAACGTCTATATACTTTCTCGCTATTTCTATATTTCTATCATTTCTTCCAGATCAGTAACCTCCTCAGCGTCAGCGGTGACGTAGTAAAACAATTGAGATTCCTGCAATGAAAGCTTCAATCACAGTTTGATCATTTACTCCTTCACAGGAGTGCTTGGTGTCGATCCATCATCTGAGGTAATCTCGGAAACTTTCTCCGGCTTGCTAGGTGCAACGCTATAGGTCTCCTACCGTACAGGGCCTCCGATATGTACCTTCAAAATTCCGAAAGAACGCGCTTTGCATATGATCATGTTGTGGATGGTATTCTCCGGAAGTTCATTGAGCCATGATCATGTTGTCTTTTGCAGCATAAGTGGGAGATATCGGGTCGCGACCAAGCTATTTTCTCCTTTGGCGATGCAGCAAGCCTGGAAAAAATCCTGGAGTCAAGTATCTGGCCGGGCCACTCCATCATAGGCTTGGAAGTGTCTTGAGATAGCAAAACCTTCCGGGAAGTGTGTTTGTCGAATTCGTGGTCCGAAGCATTTTTGGCAAACGTAGATCTCGTCGTTCTCATAGAGCCATGCCTCTATGTTAGAGTTGATTTGGTGTCTCGCGTCATTGGGTGATAGGGAACACAGTCTTGGTTGTTCGCTATGGTTGCGGTGCCTTGGAGCCGGACTTCTGCTTCTGCCACCACCTCCTCCGCCACGACACCCTCCTTCAGAGCCTTTGTGATGGCTGCTTGGTGGAGAGGGTGGTGTAGGTGGATTTTTTCTGGTTGATAGCTAGCCTCCATCCGGATCATCATTATTCCGGTTCCGAGGAGGGTCTTCATTGCGATGAGGCCCCTGCCATCTTGACTTGGCACGGTATCCGTCATTCCTTTCTTCGTCATTCCCAACTCGATGGGGTTTAGCCGAACGACTTGCATGTCTAGGAGTTGTCTACCTAGATCACTTGACGGCTAGCGGTGATGCTAAGGCTCACTAGTCAACTTGCTTATTTAGGGTCCTTAATCACTAAGTAACCATCGGAGGGATGTTGGTTCTAGTGGGAGCACAAATATTAAAGTGTTTAATATGCTTGCTCTTTTATGGATATATGTCTTAAGTGTTTTGCATATTTTCTGTTTTAGATCAATGGCACGTTGTAGTCTCCCTCAGATTTCTGGTTTTGCTTTGAGAACCATCTTAGAGAAAGATAAGCTAAATGGAACTAACATCACCAACTGGTACCGTAATCTAAGAATTGTTCTCAAACAAGAAAAGAGGGACCGTGTCCTAGACAACCCACTTCCAGATGAGCCGGATGAGAATGTGACTGTCGCACCCACCAATGCCTACCGTTGGATTTGTGATGAATCCACGGAGATTAACTGTCTTATGCTTGCTCACATGGAACCAGACTTGCAGCAGCAGTTCGAGAATGTTGAGGCCTACGATATGATCGAAAGCCTCAAAAGTATGTTCCAGGCTCAGGCAAAGACTGAGAGGTATCAAGTCTCTCAGGCTTCGTTGAGCTGCAAGCCTAAGGATAGCGATCCACTGAGTCCGCATGTGATCAAGATTGTTGGTTACGTGCACTCTCTGGAAAGACTTGGCTACCCCATTAGCGAAGAGTTCACTACGGACATAATTCTGAACTCTCTTCCTAATGCGTATGGACAGTTCATATCGAACTACCACATGCATGGTATGGATAAGAAGTTCACTAAATTACATGGGATGCTCAAGAAGGCTAAGGCGGATCTCAAGAAAGGTGCCAGTCAAGTGTTGATGGTGAAAAATAAGGCTAAGTTCAAGAAGAGTTCTTAGACTAAGAAGAAGAAGGCAAAGTCGGGAGGTAAGGCTGAGGACCTAGTCCAAAGCGCTTCCTTAGGGACTAAGCTATCTCCTACAGCCAGATCCACTTGCTTCTACTGCAAGTCGTATGGCCACTAGAAGAGGAATTGCAGCAAGTATTTGGCTGGCAAAGCCAAGAGCGGAGGTGTGACTTCCGGCTCAGGTACGCTTGTTTGCAATGTTATAGACATTTATCTGTCTGATGCACCTGGTAGTTCTTGGGTATATGATACCGGATCAGTCATTCACATATGCAATTCGTTGCAGGGCCTGGTAAGACCTAGGAGCGTTGCAAGAGGCGAGGTTGACATTAGGGTCGACAACAAAGCAAGAGTCGCTGCGTTGGAAGTCAGCACGATGCAACTTCATTTACCTTCTGGATTCTTAATGGAGCTAAATAATTGTTATTATGATCCAGTGCTTAGTCGAAACATCATTTCTGCCTCATGTTTGATGAGATAAGGCTACGAGTCAAATATTAAGAATAATGTTTGTTCTTCATATTTGAATGATATGTTTCACGGCTTTGCACCCGTCTGGGATGGGTTCTTTATTTTGAATCTTGAGGGTGAATCTGTCTATAACATAAATGTGAAAAGGTTGAAACCAAATGATCTGAATATGACTTACTTTTGGCATTGTCGGCTTGGTCATATAAGTTGGAAACACATGAAGAAGCTCCATGATAATGGACTCCTAACTTCGTTCGACTTGGAGTTGTTCGAGACATGCGAATCCTGCCTTCTCGGCAAGATGACCAAGACACCTTTTGCAAAGAGTTGTGAAAGGGCGTCCGACTTATTGGGACTAGTACATAGTGATGTATGTGGCCCGATGAGAACGACAACCAGAGGTGGTTATGAGTACTTCATTACCTTCACTGATAATTTGAGTAGGTATGGATATATCTACTTAATGAAACATAAGTTGGAAGACTTTGAAAAGTTCATGGAATTCCAGAATGAGGTACAGAATCAACTCGGAAAGAAAATAAAGTTTCGTCGGTCGGACCGTGGAGGCGAGTAAATGAGCCATGAGTTTGATGACCATCTGAAGAGTTGTGGAATAGTTCCCCAGATCACTCCCCCAGGAACGCCGCAGAAAACGGTGTGTTGGAAAGGAGGAATCGTACCTTGTTAGACATGGTACGATCAATGATGCGTCGGATAGGTCTGCCTTTATCATTTTGGGGTTATTGTCTAGAAACTATTGCGTTCACACTAAACAGAGTACCATCAAAGTCGGTAGAAAAGACACCAGATGAGATATGGACTGGCAATAAGCGGAGTTTGTCTTTCCTTAAGATTTGGGGTTGTGAAGCTTTTGTCAAGCGACTTCAGTCGGACAAGCTTACAGCCAAGTCGGATAAGTGTATTTCCGTGGGGTATCCGAGGGAAACCTTGGGTTACTACTTCTACAACCGAGAAGAGGGCAAAGTGTTTGTCGCTCAGAACAGTGTCTTCCTTGAGAAAGAGTTTCTCAGTGAGGGAATCAGTGGGAGTACGATGCATCTCTGAGAAATTCGAGTGATACCGGCCAACAGCGAGTCGGCAAAAGCCTTAGAGGTTGAGCCGGTCGTGGTGCCTGAGCCAGAAACTGCACCGACACTACTAAGATCGGCTATATTGCGAAGTGTTCGTGATGTGTTGTTGTTGGACAGTGATGAGCCAACAACTTATTGAGAAGTGATGGTGGGTTCTGATTCTGAGTCATGGCTTGGAGCCATGAGATCCGAGTTAAAGTCCATGGATGAAAATCAAGTTTGGAACTTGGTTAATCTGCCAGACGATGCAAGACCCATCGAGTGCAAATGGGTCTTTAAGAAGAAAACTGATATGGATCGAAATATTTCTATCTATAAAGCACGGTTTGTCGAGAAAGTGTTCTGACAAGTTCAAGGAGTTGACTACGATGAGACTTTCTCTCCCGTGGCGATGCTTAAATCAGTTCGGATCATGTTAGCTATAGCAACCTATTTCGATTATGAGATATGGCAGATGGATGTCAAGACGACTTTCCTTAATGGAAATTTAACCGAGGACGTGTATATGATACAGCCCGAGGGTTTTGTCGATCTGGATAATGCTAACAAGGTATGCAAGCTTCGGAAATCCATTTATGGGTTGAAGCAAGCATCTCGGAGTTGGAACATTCGCTTTGATGAGGTAGTCAAATCGTTTGGCTTCATCAAGAGTGATCATGATTCTTGTTTATACAATAAGTTTAGTGGGAGCAAAGTAAACTTTCTGATCTTATATGTGGATGACATATTACTTACTGGAAATGATGTCTAGATGTTGCAAGAGACCAAGGAATCATTGGAAAGGAGTTTTTCGATGAAGGACTTGCGTGAGGAAACTTACATACTAGGAATCCGGGTCTATAGAGATAGATCAAGGCGAGTCATTGGATTGAGTCAGAGTACATATTTGGACAAAGTGTTGAAGAAGTTCAACATGGAATCGTCTAAGAAGGGGTTCTTACCGATGTCCCATGGCGTAAATCTTAGCAAGACTCAGTGTCCTTCGAAACCTGATGAGCGAAGTCGGATGAGTGCGATTATGTATGCTTCTGCATTCAGATCCATCATGTATGCTATGATTTGTACTAGGCCGGATGTTTCCTATGCTCTAAGTGTTGTGAGCAGGTACCAGGATGACCCTGGAGAGATCCATTGGGCAGCAGCTAAAAATATCCTTAAGTACTTGAGAAGGACTAAGGATATGTTCCTAGTTTATGGAGGTGAGGATGAACTCAGTGTAAAGGGTTACATGGATGCGAGTTATCTCACTAACTCGGATGATTCTCGTTCGCAATATGGATATGTGTTTGTGATAAACAGAGGGGCTAAGAGCTAGAAAAGTTCCAAGCAAGAGACGGTGTTTGTGTCTACAACAGAGGCTGAGTATATTGCTACCTCGGAGGCAGCAAAAGAAGCCGTTTGGATGAGGATATTCCTCATGGATCTTGGTGTGGTTCAGGGCTCACCCAATCCATTAGACGTGTATTGTGACAACAATGGTGCTATTGCACAAGCCAAGGAACCTAGACAACACCAGAAGAACAAACATATACTCATGTGGTACCACCTTATTCGCCAGTTCGTGGATCAAGGTGATATCAAGTTATGCAAGGTAAACATTGATGCAAACATTGCGGATCCATTGACAAAGCCACTTCCACAGCCGAAGCATGAGGCGCACCTGTGAGCTATGGGCATTAGATGCCTAGACATATGATGTCGGATGATTGACTCTAGTGTAAGTGGGAGATTGTTGGGAATATGCCCTAGAGGCAATCATGGTTGATGATATTTCCCAATGTATTCATAAAGTTATTGTCCCTGTATGAATTTCTGATATGTATCAAGGAATATGTGAATAGATTGTGGAACTATATATTCATGTTGTTCATACTAATTTTCCTTGGTCATTGAGGTTGTGCTGGACACACAACTTAGATCAATGTGAAAGTTGGCAGATGACTAGGTTCCACTTGTCATGGGCATGGAGATGCTATTCTGACTTACACGGATTCAACTAAAGAGTTTAGCGAGTCGGACTGACCCATATTGAGATGCAACAAACAAGTCGTCATTTGCATGTCTCAATCAATTTAATCCTTAGACCTGAGGTTATTACGGAATCCGAGTTGAGGATCACCGACTTAGGTTCTGTCAAACGTTGTTCCGTCAATGGGCACTTATAAGGTCGACTGAGAATCAAGCTGCGTGATGTGAATAACCATGATGGGATTTTGCCCCTTCGTCTAGAGAGATATTATCTGGGCCCTCTGGGAAGATATGATTCGGAAAGCATGGCCATGCGTGTCTCGGTAACTGTTAACCGAGGCAACCGACTAAGACTTAATCGGATGAATCACTTATCTTGGATCGAGAAAGAGAGTCAGACTATTTACGGGATGACGATTAATCGCCTAAAGTTCGACAAGGTATATCATGAGGCAAAAGGGACTCAGACGAAAGTCGCATTGGAAGGTATATCGTCATGACCTTTTGGTACTTGTGAGTCGGCATGTTCTGCTAGGAGCCGCTACCGACTGATCGATCACGAGTGAGACTCGAAATCGGTCCGGGTTACCATGAGCCTGTCGGGTCACACACTTAAGAGCAGGAGCAAGTTTGGGTTAGACCCAAACAGGAAATCTATTTGGGTTGGACCCAAATAGAGACATGGACTTAGTCAGCAAGTTGGACTTGCAGTGACTAATATAGGCCTTTTAGTGAATGGTCCACAAGTGTGTGGAGCCCACTTTCACTCTCTATATAACCTGGGCCGCAGGTGCTTACAGCGTAATGTTAGGCCACTCATGTCACTGCCGTACCGGACCTAGCAGTCCACCGCCAGCGCTCCTCCTCGTACGTGTGGATACTGGCGAAGGTGCTGTACGTTCAGCACTTCGACGATCGTGGAACCGGAACGTTCCAGATAGGGACTAGGTGTTAGGTTTTGGGGTAGGAGGGTATTAGGGTTTGGAGGTGGCCGGTTGGGCTTTTGGGCCTGGCTGGCTACCTCCCAAAAATAATATAAATTTTTGTTATTATTTTAACAGATGTTTGTAATTTGTTTTTAGACAAATAAAATATCCGGGAGAGACCGGAGTTTTGATTTGAATAAAGATGGGGTATATTTTAGAAAACAAAACTAGGCTCTTAGAAAATAGTTTTAGACAAAACATATGCATGATGATGATGATGCTCAAATGCAATGTGGCATGATGACATGAGCATGTGGTCATGATGATGCACAAAAATAAAAACTACACGCGATTTTCTAACAGTGATTTTATCGGGGCGCTACAATTCCACACCACTAACAATGGATCTCGCCCTCGAGATCCGCCTCATGGTACGGGGAAGAAGGCTGGTGATCTGAATCTTCTCGTATCGTGTAGATCTTCGCAACACCACTAACAATGATTCTTGCTCCATCTTCAAATTGTCGACACCACCAACAAGGAGTCGGTGTTCCAGTTCGTTGAGGGGAACGCTCTGGATAAATAAAGGACGAAGCTAAAGGTCTCAAAAGGTATGGCCACCTTTAACTTCTGTTGAAGGAGGGAGATTGCATTGATCCACCGAATCCGTGTACAAAAGCGAATGATAAGAGTAGTGGTATGGTCGCGACTCCATCCCGCACTCAAAACATTACTCTGTACATGAATAGTAGAATTATGCAATCAACTCTCGAAATCAGACTGAAGATCTCAACAAGCGAGGTTCGGAAACAAAGGAGTGATGCAGGGTTTCATCGGATCTGATGTAGATGAGGTCGTCATGTTGGAAAACAGCGGAAGGCACAAGAAGGAACAAAGAGAAGTCCAACATATGAATGATTCCTTAGATAGCATGAAGACCGGATGTAGAAGCACCGTTACCAAAGGAGGAAGTGAAACCCTGAAGGTACGACGGAACCCACCCACGAGAATTCCTGGACTTGAGGGAAAGATAAGAGAGCAGATTCAAAACACGCAGAGGTAAGAGGATAATACCATAGGGGTAAGGAGTAAAAGCAGAACTAATCAGATATATCCAACCGATTTTGCAAAATAGTTTTGACACTCTACATCGTCCGTTAGCTAGGTTATCCTACAGGCTAGACCAGTGGGGTATCGCAACTGCTGGGCTCTGATACCACTTTGTAACACCATCGAATCGGCCCTATGCAAGTTTTAGCGATTCCCGCCAAACCCGCATAGAAACGATTCAAAGATGCCCACCAGGCACTTGCGTGCGGGTGGAAAACAAAGTAATATCATTACACAATAGTCCATGATGGGACCCACAGAACATATATATACAACAACGACACCATGAGTCAAGAATACAGATATACAGTACAAAGATCCAAATCACCTTGAAAATGATACAACATCTAAGTACGGATAAGAAACAAATTGGGCTAAGAGCCCAGAAGAATAACCAATGGCGTCCATAACCCTGCCCAGGCCAAGCCGGAAGGGTAACCCTGCTAACGATGTCGATCACAAAGCTGCTAAAACAAAAGGGGGTGCCGACAAAGGGCGAAGGAAAAAGAGGAGCGTCAGTACTAAGGCAAGTACACGGCGAGGCTAGAATTCGGCGGCTCTCGCCTACATAGGTATGGTGGACTGAAGCGGAAGCGAAGCATGCACTAAACAACCTATAGAGACTCGATAAAACTGTCGGCTATTAGAGAGGGACAAGAAAGACCTATCCGGAACCAACCTTATAATAACACCACTCATACCCATCGTGGTATTCCCCCCTCGAGACCAAACAAGGAAGTCAAACCGAGGAACCCACACAGTTGGCAGTTTTATTCATTCTATTATAGTTGTAGCACTTACTAGTCAGATATAGATAGCATGAGTCATCCTGGTAGCATAAGTAGTGGACAGTTTTAGTTAACCATTCAGTTGTAGTTGCAGTACTTACTAGTCAGATACAGTTAGCATGTGACATCCCAAACCCAGCAGTTGTTGGCACTTTTATTTCATTTCATTGGAGTTACAATACTGACTAGGCAGGTATGACATGACACAATACACCCCAGTTCCACCAGTTGTTGGCACTTTTATTATCCATTCCATTGTAGTGAAGCTGATTACTAGTCACATATATTAAGTCAAATTCGCAGCACTACTTTAGTTATTGTTGTCTATGATCGAGACACTGTGCTCCAAGTCGTTCATAACCGCGGACACGGCTTTCAGAAAGATTTACCCTGCAGGGGTGCACAAATAGCAACACACACACGATCAACCTCGGAAAAACCAACTCAAAACCCAACAAGGCTTTCACGACAAAGAAATAAAAGGATTCATAAAATATTTCAGGGGGCCACCCCACTAAGCTACCCGCAACAAAGTTGGCCGGCTCCGAGACGGACCTAGGGTTTGTGTAGACGGCGGTAAATGACTGGGAACCCGAAAGTGTGACTGGGCTTCTCGATACAGCGAAAACATGTCACAATCCAAAACAGTACAGGTGCTCCACGCACAATCGTAAATAAAGTAGTAAAGCATGGCATAGGTACATGATAGTAATAAAGCCCCAAACTAGTTTGTGGCCCCAAGAAATAAGAAATGAATCAAGCTCTGGCTAAGGGGATTCATGGTCCCATATGCGGATAGTGCTATAGTCAAGGAACATGTATCAAGTACTCAGGGTCCTACGGGACACAAGTGAGCGTGGAAAAACCAAATAACATCTATTGCCCACCGATGCCTCTACATTAGTTATATCTATTTACAGCATTTTAACAGCTGCATTTAAAGTCATGATCATCTCCACCATTAATCATCTCCACCATTTATCATGTGCCAACTTGCCGTCAACGGTGGAACGACAACAACGCGAAGCAACACATAAGCAAGCAACTACGACTCGCAAGGCCGACTATCTATCAAACAACAGGCAATAGGATGTGTCCATGGCAATATAGAGGCTGCAAGGAATATAAATGGTGCACCGAGACTAAAGCATCATAACACGGATAGCAATAGATCAATAGGAGGAAATAACGACTATAAATAAAAATAGGTAGAAAGGGGGAGATGCTCGTCTGGGAAACATAGCCGAAGATTCATTATCCGAAGAACTTGTCGATACTCGCATCCACTCAACAGCCTAATCCGTGAAGAAGAAAAGCACTAATAGAAACACCGGATGCACTATTTAATACTACGGCAGAATATCCGGCATGATTATGATATGATGCATGGCATGGCAAGATACGGTGCAATTAGGCAATATTAAGCGGAACCAGGGTCCCGACAACTAATAGAAGGTTCAAATTATTTAGATACCCCACAATTTAAATGTTGGCTTAATAAGAACATGGCATCGATTCACTATACAAATTTAAATGGAGCCAATACAAGACTAGATTCGCCCACATATGGGCTCCATATTTAATTATGAGGTGAATCGACAAAATACCCTCAACCCAATGAATATGTATGCAAGCATAAGCAATTTAATATGCAACAACATAGATGTCATATATTATAAAAATAGGGGTCTCAAAAAGGGGATCACACATCGGGGTTCGAAGATCTTGGGTGCCGAGGGTCTTGGGGTTCGGGCGCGTCGGGATCGGTCTTCAGATCCTCGGGATCGGGGCATGGCATTCGGATCCATGACGAAGATCTTAATGGCACAACGGGGTTCGGACTCAGACTCCGGGATCGGTCTTCAGTGTCTCGACCATCGGATCCGTGGATCGGGGTCTTCATATTTGGTCTTCGTGGAGAATAACTTGGCGAGATGGTCTTGGAAGGTAGCTGCAAAGGGCGCTTGCACGCCAGCCCGAACTATTCATGGATCAACGGACAAACTGACTTTTTGAGCCCACGGAACACACAAGCACAGGACATACACGCGTGCTGGTGGAGAGGACACGAGGTGGCGCCCTCAGACCTGGGGCTCGAGCAGCGAAGCCGCAGGGCCGAACCGGCGAGGCAGCTCGGGGGCACAGGGGACGGAGCCATGGGGAGACACCGCGGTGGCAGCGGCTGGCACCGACAGAGCTAGGGCGGCCGAAGGCGAGGCGGGGCCGAGCAGGGACGGGCGACAAGGAGCGATGCGAGCGGAGGGGGCTCAGGGTCACGCAGGAGATGGCTTGCAGAGAGGGGCGACGCTGTCGTGGCCGGGGTTGGAGCAGAACATGCAGACGTGGGCGGCTGAGGAGGAACGACGGCGGGCTTCGCGGGTGGCGACGCTCGCGCAGAAGAGCAGAGGAGACGGCGGCCGGAGGGGGCTCGACGAGGGACGAGGAAGGGGAGACAGGGTCAGCGGTGGCAGGGCGCGGCACGACCAGAGGAGGCGAGGCGAGGGTGCGGCCGGAGAGGGACGCGCGACGGTGGCCTAGGGCGGCACGGAGTCGAGGCGGGATCGGTTGTTGAGTCACTGACGGCGCAGCGACATAGGGCCTGGGTTGAGGTCGACGGCGGGCCGGCGACACGGGCCACGTGGGAAGAACCGGCGGAGTAGGACGTCCGGCGGCGTGCCTGAGAGAGGAGCGACGGGGAGGCGGCGAGGTTGGTGGGGAATCGGGTCAGGGAATAGAGAGGTAGCGGAAGAGCAACGCGAGGTCGGGTGGGGCCAGGTCACGGGCGAAGATCCCGAGGTGGGGTGGTTGTCGGCACGGGGTGGGGCGTGCTGCGCGCGGGCATTGCCGTGTACCACGACACGGGTAGGTGGGTCGCGTGCCGCACGGGGCGTGTCGGTGCACTGCGGGACGTGCGTGCGGCAGCGTGCTGCGTGGAGCGACCGAGTCAGGTTGGTAGTGGTAGATGAGCTGGGGATGTGTGGTGTCCAGCGGCGGGGTAGATTAGGTAGGGACTAGGTGTTAGGTTTTGGGGTAGGAGGGTATTAGGGTTTGGAGGTGGCCGGTTGGGCTTTTGGGCCTGGCTGGCTATCTCCCAAAAATAATATAAATTTTGGTTATTATTTTAACAGACGTTTGTAATTTTTTTTTAGACAAATAAAATATCCAGGAGAGACCGGAGTTTTGATTTGAATAAAGACGGGGGATATTTTAGAAAACAAAACTAGGCTTTTAGAAAATAGTTTTAGACAAAACATATGCATGATGATGACGATGCTGAAATGCAATGTGGCATGATGACATGAGCATGTGGTCATGATGATGCACAAAAATAAAAACAACACGCGATTTTCTAGCAGTGATTTTATCGGGGCGCTACAGGTCCCTCTTAAAGAGAACCTTGTGGACTTCCAGAAATTTGTCGGCCTGCATGTGGTGTTTCTGGGACTTCTGATGCTGCAATGAGATGAACTTCTCTGCAGTAGCTATGCGCTTCTTCTCTTCCTCGATGTTGTTGGCTTCATCCAGGAGTACTTGGCGACGCGGTTCTAGGGCTTGAGCCCTTTCATCCAACTCTATAGTAGTAAGTTCTGCCGCCGTAGGGACAGGCGTAGTTAACGCACCATCGATGAGTTTACGGGAACCAGCAGTAACCTTGTGTCCATCCACGAATCTTCTTTCGGCTCATCTGGGATCAAAGCTCCATCCAAGTCCTCTTCGTAATCCTCGGCAACCACTTCCTCTGCTGGAGGATCTTACGCCAGAGTCTTGTTCTGCTTGTTCTTCTGCATTGCCTTCTTGGCAGTGCCGGTAGAAAAGATGTCTTTGGGTCCATTTCCCAGAGTCAGGCTCTGATCGGTACTCTCAGACATCTGGACGTCGGGATTGTCTCCAAGATCCATGTCATCCTATGCTTTGGGAGAGTTTTCTCTGGATCCTTCGTCCATGGCTTCTCCTTCTTCTACAGCCTTAGAGCCGAACTCCTCTTCGTATTCTGTAGAGAACTTTCGGAAATCCGCTAATGTCATGGAATCATCAGAAGATGCCGGTAAGTCGGTGTTTGTTCCGATCGCCGCTAACACCGAGTCTTCGTTGTCTCTAGCATCGGCAGAGCCGGATCCGGATCCAACATACCTGACGAAGTACGATCCGTGCGTCCGGAGGTAGTTGCAGCTTTCCTCGTGGGCTTCCTCGAAACGCCTGATGGTCTCGAGAACCTCATCCACGCTTGCGCCTTGTAGCATTATGCGCCTCAACATGTGCCTTAGGAAGGGTTGATCTATTCCGGTATTGGAAGAGACGGAACCAAAGTTGTTGTCTTGCTCCTCCTAGATTTCGGCCTCCGCGGACAAAGTGGACCCACAAGCTTCTTCTGCCTCTATCATAACCGCTGGTGCGGGTGGGGCAGGTTCAGCGAAACCGATGTAAATATCGATCTCGCCAAAAGACATGATGGTGTAGGAAATCAGGGCCTCCCTAGCCAGAATCCAGGTCTCCTCGAGAACGATGAGAGGGACATCGCTGGCGTATAGGATGCGACCGACGGTGATGGTCTCGCCGATTCCGATTCTTCTAGATTTCGCCTGGAACGCAAATCCAAAGCTCACTTCCCCCACGGTGGGCGCCAACTGTCATCGGATTGACCACAAGTACGCCATGAGGGGGTCCTCGAGGCGTGCGGAAGAGAGGGGTGTGAGACGCACAATGTTACGGGAAGGTGAGCACACAAGTTTACCCATGTTTAAATCCGTTGGCATTGGACGGATTCTACTCATGCTAGCAATCCAGTAATACGACAGAGCCAGAATATGGGTCACAAGGGTTTCACTTGTGCGAGTTGAGATTGTAGACTATTGTCGGGTGCCCTAAAGGCGTACCCTAGGACGACTTATATAGATATATGGCCTAGGGTTTACAGGAGAGACTTATCCAGCTACGACTAAGAGTCGGTTATAGAGTACATCTTAAACTACAAGTAACATAACATGCCTATGTCGGTAAGTATTCTGGGCCTTCCCGTAGCCGGACTAGATTCCGTCTCTTCTCCCTAACTGGGCCGCCCGTTAAGCAAAGCTCTAACCCGAAGCAGGCCACCCTGGTCAGTGAGGCACAGTGAGGATACCTGGAAAGTATATCCCCAACACAGTGACCTTGTCACACTTCAAGCGGTAACACAGTAAACCAATTGGGAGTCATGCGATGAAAGTTTCAATCGTAGTTTGATCATTTACTCCTTCATAGGAATTCTTGGTGTCGATCCATCGTCCAAGGTAGTCTCGGCAAGTTTCTCCGGCTTTCTCGGTGCAATGCTATAGGTCTCCTACCGTACAGGGCCTCCGATATGTGCCTTCGAAATTCTGAAAGAACGCACTTTGCATGTCCTACCGTATAGGGCCTCCATGATCATGCCATCTTCAGCAACATAAGTAGGAGATATCGGGCCGTGACCAAGCTGTTTCCGCCTTTGGCGATGCAGCAAGCCTGGAAGAAATCCTGGAGCCAAGTATCTCGCCAAGCCACACCGTCGTAGGGATGAATGTGTCTTGAGATGGCGAATCCTTCCAGGAATCTTGTTTCTCGAATGCAAAGTACGAAGCATTTTGGACCCACATAGACGTTTTCCAACTCATAGCGTCGCGCCTCTATGTTAGAGTTGATCTGGTGCCTCGAAACACTTGGTGACAGAGAACGCCGTCTTGGTTGTTCGTTGTGGCTATGGTGCCTTGGAGCCGGGCTTCTGCTTCTACCACCACCTCCTCAACCACGACGCCCTCCTTGGCCTCCATGAGAGCCGTTGTGATGGTTGCTTGGTGGAGTGGGGGTGCAGGTGGATTATTCCTGGCTAATCGCTGGCCTCCATCCAGAGCGTCATTATTCCTGTTCCGGAGAGGTTCTTGACTACGACATTCCCCCTGCTGGCTTGACTCGGCATGGTGTCCGTCGTTCCTTCGTCTGTTGTTTCCCCCATTGTGATGAGGTTCAGCCAGATGGCTTGCATGTCTAGGAGGTGGCAACCTTTGTCGGCCCTCCTCCTGACGTTGTTCTTTGTCGTTTTCCCAGTTGTTGTTCGACTCTCGCCAGCGAGGGTGCCTCGGAACCAGTGCAGCAACTGCACCTCGCTCCGCGGCTGGAGCAACGTTGCTCAAGTTACGTGCAGTTCTGTGTTGTAGCTCTAAAGCTCCGGTTCTTGAATAGTTATCTTCCCGACGGTCGCAACGGTGATATTGTTCCGGGTCCCACTGGGGTCTAATGTCATTTTAGGCCGGATCCGTGCGACATTGGTCGGATTGAGAGACCAGTTTTCCGCTTCCGGATTTCGCGACCTTCTTTTGCTCCAGACCCTTGGTAAGTAGCTTTATGCCCAACCAGACTTGATCTTGGTTTGGATTATTTGCAAGGATATCTCGAGCTGCGGCAGTATCTTGCACGGGTGTTGGATACACCAGATCTCCCTTGCTGTCCAGTCGAGGTGCTCCTGGGTCTCCCTCGAAGGGGATCTTGTGGAAATTTGTTGGCTCGCACATGGCCTTTCCGTGTCTTCTGATGCTGCAGAGAGATGAACTGCTTCGTAGTCACAATGCACTTCTTCTCTTCCTTGAAGTTGTTAGTTTCATCAAGGAGTACTTGACGACGCGCTTCTAGGGATTGGGCCCTTTCTTCCAATTTTGCAGGTGTACGTTCTGCAGTGGTACGGATTTGCGTTGTTAATGCATCTTCGATGAGTTTACGAGCACCAGCAGTAATCACGTATCCATCAACTGGAGATTCCTTCGGCTTGTCTGGGATTAGGGCTCAATCCAAGTCTTCCTCGTAATCTGCGGCAACCACTTCCTCTGCTGGAGGATCTTTTCCTGGAGTCTTGTTCTTCTTCTTCTTTTCCTTCTTGGTAGCGCCGGTAGCAAAGATAGCTTTGGGTCCGTTTCCTAGAGTCAAGCTCTGATCAGTACTTTCGGACATCTGGATGTCAGGATTAACTCCAAGATACATATCATCCTGTGCTTTGGGATAGTTTTCCCTGGATCCTTCATCCATGGCTTCTCCTTCATTTGCAGCTTTGGAGTTGTACTCCGATTCATACTTCGAGATCTTTCGGAAATCCACCGACGTCATTGAATCGTCCGAAGATGCTGGTAAGTCGGTGTTTGTTCCAATCGCTTCCAGCACCGAGTCCTCGTTGTCTCCAGCATCGGCAGAGCCGACTCCAGATCCAACATATCCGACAAAGTGCGACGTGTGCGTCCTGAGGTAGTTGTGGCTCTCCTCGTGGTCTTCCACGAAACGTCTGATGGTCTCGAGAACCTCATCCACGCTTGCACCTTGCAGCATTATATGCCTCAATGTATGCCTCAGGAAAGGTTAATATGTTCTGGTGTTGGCATAACCGGAACCAGAGTTGTTGTCTTGCTCCTCCTAGATTTCGACGTCGACGGGAAGATCGATCTGGTATTCGACCTCGTTAGGGAGATCCACTACAGATCTGATGTTCATCGTAAGCTTTCTCCATTATCTCCATGTTAGGTGCGGGCTGGGTGGGATTGTTGTTTTCTAGAATCCGGAACTCAGCCGCCTCCGTGGACAAAGTGGACCCAGAAGCTTCTTCTTCCTCTATCACCACCGCTGGGGTGGGTGGGGCAGGTTCAGTGAAACCGATGTAAGCATCGATCTCACCAAAAGACATGATGGTGTAGGCAGTCACGGTATCCCTAGCCAGAATCCTGGTCTCTTCGAGAATGATGAGAGGGATGTGGCGTAGAGGACGCGACCGACGATGATTGTTTCACCGATTCCGATTCTTGCAGATTTTGCCTAGAACATAGATCCGAAGCTCACTTTCCCAATGGTGGGTACCAACTATCGTCAGATTGATTGCAAGTACACCATGACGGCGTCCTCGAGGCGTGTGGAAGAGAGGGGTGTGAGACGTACGGTATTCTAGGACGATGAGCACACAAGTTTACCCAGGTTTGAATCCACCGACTTTGGGCGGATCCTAATCCTGCTAGCAATCCAGTAATATGGCAGAGCCGGAATATGGGTTACAAGGATTTCTCCTGTGCGAGTTGAGATTGTAGACTATTGTGGGGTGCCCTAAAGGCCTATCCTAGGACGACTTATATAGATATCTGGCCTAGTGTTTGCAGGAGAGACCTATCCGGTTACGACTAAGAGTCGGTTATAGAGTACACATTGAACTACAAGTAACACTACATGCCTATTCGGTAAGTCTTCCGGGCCTTCCCTTAGCCGGACTGGACTCCGTCTCTTTTCCCTGACTGGGTCGCCCGTGAAGCAAAGCTCTAACCCGAAGTGGGCCACCCTGGTTAGTGAGGTAAGTGAGGATACCCAAAAAGTATATCCCCAACACTACCTGCAGCATCAGAAGACTTGGAATGGCCCTGAGCTAGCCAACAAAAATCCGGAAGTTCACAAGACTCTCTTTGAGGAAAGCAAAGCAAACATCATCGTGGCATAGCCTCAGATCGATAGCAAGGGAAACCAGGTGTACAACACGCTAGTAGAAAATACTGCTGTGACCCGAGAGATACTGGCGAATAATCCAACTCCAGAGCAGGTCCAGATGAGTATAGCACTACTCAGCAAGGGCCTAGATTAACAAAAAGTAGCCACATCTTTCATTGTAATAATGGTCTCCAAATCCGACAAATGTCGCACGGACACGGCTCATCAACATGACATAAGGCCCCGTAGGGAACCTGATCGGCGCCATCCCCCCGACTGTCAGGACGACACTTACTCATGAACTGGATCTTCAGGACAGCGGCACAGAACCGCACGTGGTTGGATCAATGTTTCCCCGTCCGTGGAGTGAGAAACCGTAGCAGCAATAGTTCCACAACAACCTACCCGGCGACAGTTGGATCACCACAGGGAAGAAGATGAAGCACGATGTTGGGAGACGGACCGGCAAAGAATGCCCCCTCCTAGGCATACAAGGCGTCCGACTAAGCCTCGTAATAACGATGGAAACGACGGACGAAGGAATGACGAAGACCAGACCGGATCAAGCCGGCATGAAGGCCATCGTCATGAAACCCCAGATGGAGGACAGCGATCAGCCAGAAATAAGCCATTGGTACCACCCTCTCCACCAAGTAGCGCCCATAACGGCTTCCATAGAGGCCGAGGAGGACGCGGAGGTGGAGGAGGTGGTGGAGGATGCAGAGACCTAGCTCCACGACACCGCGGCCATAGTTGGTATGATATGCAAAGTGCGTTCTTTCAGAATTTCAAAGGCACATACAGGAGGCCCTGCATGGTCGGAGATCTGAAGTGTGAGACCCAGAAAGCTAGAGAAACTTGCCAATCGGCACGAAGATCTCATGTGAGGGAGTAAACACCCAAACTGCGATCGAAGCTTTCATCGCGGGACTCCCAATCGGATTACTGTGTCATCGCCTAAAGTGCTAAAAACTTACTGATCTAGGAGAAATGATAGAGATGGAAAGCAAATATGCAGATGCCTATGATGATTCAGAAGGATAGTTGAACGCCCTAGCCATACCACAGTCGACTAAACAGCCAAAGTAGCGGCAGACCCATAAGCGCAAGAATACCTCGGAAGAGAAACCCAATCTAGAAACCGTGATTGTTAATGCAACTTTCAGAGCTGGAGGACGAGGAGGGCGTGGAGGTCGCTGGGGATGAGGCCGTGGAACTTCTCGGGTCCAACGTAAAGGATACTAGCAACCTGGTAAAACCTACTCTTGGGCCATATTGCCAATAATCCGTGCGTGCATCACCTGGATGGCAATGGGGGCTCTTCCCATACAAATGTTGAGTGTCGTTTCAATGAAGATATCAAGAAATACGAATCCGCTGGCTATAGAGCAAGCGACGAAAAGGAAAAAAATTCCGTCAAAGATAAGGAATCCAAGGAAGATTCTGACATGGAGGAGGTTGATACCTCAAATCCCAAGTTGGACTTGAAGAAGACCTTCCTAACAAATAAAGACACATACGTCTGCTTCCTCAGATCCCAAACCGCGAAGGTCAAAAAGGTAGTGATGCATCAGCTCAACAAAATTGTTCCGGATGTCCCCTAGTTTTTGGACCGGTCAGTAGTAACAATTACCTTTGACCGAAGCGATCATCCGCTTAAACCACATAGGCGAGGAAATTACACTCTGGTTGTCAATCCACTGATCGGCGACTATGGGTTCTCCAAGACTCTCATGGATGGTGGTAGTACCATAAACATACTCTACATCGAAACCCTGAACCGTATGAGGATGTCGGAAACACAGCTGAACCACACCCCTATGATTTTCCACATAGTTGTCCCCGGAAGACAAGCGATGTCGTGGTGGCGTCATGGTAGATGCCATGGGTAGGCTAAAGATGGGGCCAATGTGCACTAGTGGTATTTGGGGAGGGATAGTGTAGTGGATCTACATAGGAAGAACAAACAACTCAGCACACGATATACCCAGGTTCAAGGCTCGATAAAGCCTGTATTCCTGCTCTAGATCTTATATTATGATCTGTGGACTAGTACAAATGCTCTTTGAGCTGTATCGAGGAGAGGAAGAAGATGAACTGCTCCTTCTCTCTTCTCGCTCTAGGGTTTTTACTTAGCCAAATGGACCAACAATCTCCTTGGAAGCCATGTCTCACCTTATAAAGGGGTGGCCATATTACAGTTAGGGCTTACATGGCCTAGATATCCTACGAATATGCTTGTCCCAATATAGTAACTTGACAACGTCCTTTCCTGTATCGCAAGGCTCTACGTGGCAATGGCACATAGGACACGCTGACAGACCATTGGTGTCAGACACTGTCACATCCATGACGATCATTTGTCGCTATCTCTTGTCTCTCCCTAAATTCCCTTGGCAGAGAAAAAGCACTAACCTTGGGTTGTCTCTCTCCTTCTTGAGCAAGCCAACCTAAGAATCGGCCTTTGTAAAGATAACATGGCCAAGATAGTACCCACAAAGAGAAAACAATTCACTCCTTGTTCCAACATACTGCGTATGTTAGTCGAGTCTCATCGGTGTTGTCCGGCTTTGGGTAACCCGGCAGTGATTCGGTCGACCCTTGTATGATTCGTCCAGCTTAAGCTTTGACCTATTTATGCCTCGGTGGAGCTTATCCTTATACCTCGGCTTGACCATACCTGGGGTCAACCCCCCAACATTAGTCCCTAAAGCTGGTGCGATCTTTTCAACATTAGATGGGAAGGCCACAGCAGGTTCAAACTTATTCGGATCACCGTACATTTTTCGACATACTTATATGTCGTCCTAGACCAATTTTAATTCGACAGCACCTCCTGGTGACTTGGTTTTCATTTTGACTTTCCTTGGCCTTTTCCGAGATATATCTCATTAGCCGAGTCATAGTGTTGCATCTAGGGTATCCCTCTTAGATGCCTATCTTCTCGTGTACTCGTCCTTGTATCCTATGTGGAAGTTAATCATTGCCTTTGCCACATTTTAAGGGTCACATTGTGGCATGCCCCTTCGATAACTACAGAGCCTTTGCCACAACATGTCATTTGACCATCTGTGATGTGTAACCGTTCATGTGGCTCGCTTCTCATGCGTCAGTTGGTGGAATACATGCCCGCATCATGTGGATAGTGGGAGTAACTGATCCCACTACCCACGATCTGGGGCGTGGTTAAATAGGGGAGTGGGGGAGGTCCTTAGCCACTTTCCCTACTCTCACCTCCTCATCTTCTTCTTCCTTGCGCCGCCGCTAATCTATGCTCAAGTGATTGTGCTACCCCTCTGTTCTTCTGCTTCCTCGCTTCACCGCAACACTGCTCATCACCGCTACCACTGGGCCTCACCAATCTGTGCCTCTCTCCCCCTCATCGAGCTCCACCTTAGAGGAGTGGGATTTGGAGATGCCGCAGGATGTGGCTGTTGTTGATGAACCAGAGGAGGGAGGCACCACCCACAAGCATGGTGCCTGGGCCGGATCCAAAGTCACGAAAAGGGAGATCGATTGGCTCGTGCGTACACGCCGGATACCCCCATGCGTCAGCTGCCGCCTCCCTGGCGACAAACAAGTTCCTGTCCTCGAGGATGGTGAGTTTGTTGTTTACCTTTCCCACTTTGCCCTCGACTTCGTCCTTCAAATTAGTGATTTCTTATGGGATTTCCTTGTTACTTTTGGTCTACAATCTCATCACCTTCCCACAAACACCCTTGCCTCTCTATCCACATTGGCCTCTGGTCTCGTTGTATTGGGAACGACAGTACTTGAAAACGTTATATAGAGGTGTGGGAACTAACAGGGAAGCTTTCGACGGTGTCCGCAGGCGGGATCAGATATGAGCAAGTGTAGCGAGACACAAGATGTACCCATGTTTGGAGCCCTTGTGGTGAGGTAAAGCTCCTACTCCTGCCGATCGGACTATGAATAGTATAAGGGCTACAATCGCTCCTTTAGTTGTATCTCCTAGCTACCTCCTTAAATGCACTAAGACCAACCCTTTCTACGAGAGCCTTGCCCCTCCTTATTTAGGTAGAGGGGGCAATGGTCTCACTGGCCAGTCCGGCTGGCGGGCCCCATAGGTGGGTCCCAGCCGGCTAGTCATCTACTGTATCCGGTATGGTTACGTCCCATCAAGGTGCACGCTGTAATGGTCGTCGTGGGTACAGTGAACGCTGTGCGAGCCTGTCGTCAGCATCCGACCATCGTGCCTACGTCACCCAACAAAGTCTTCGTTATGGCCTTGTTGTTGCGGGTCTTGTCGCTGTACCAAGGAGTACTACACACTGTGCAGCACGTCGCCCTATCCTCTTGATTGTGTTCGGCTATGCTGATGTAGCCGGTCTTGAGTCTTGCCGCTCCTCCTGGTTCCGGCTACTGGATGGTAGCCGGTACGAAGTGTCCAGGTCCGGCTACTGGAAGGTAGCCAGACGCGAACCGCCTGCCATAGTTCTTGTCTGGTTTGGGTATCCAGGAGTCATCCCCTGACACTAGCCCCCGAGCGCATGTAGATGTTGCCCTTAGGTGAAATGTGCGCACACTCCCTCCTGAATTTTGAAATATGTGTCCGGCTACGCCTGACGATTGCGCTGCCCGTGACGTCAGTGCTGACGCCGGCCATGCGTGCACGCACCAGCATTGTGCTGCGGCATGCAACATAGCGTCGTGTCGCACATCGCCTCAGGAACTGCAGTTTGGCACTTCGGTTCCTGGCCCTGGATCTTCTGCGCCTGCACACGCGATATGAAGCGGTAGTGTGGGTGGGGCGTGGCCCGATGGGTGCCTTGTGGCACCGCGGACGGTTGCCCTCCCCGGCCCTTAAAAGGTTGCCCGGGGGAGGAAGTTCTCCCTTCCACTCGCTGCTCCCTCAATCTCCGCCATGCGCCCTTGCCTTCCGCCTCTGCTCTGAGAGCCATTACCGCCGAACTTCGCCGTGCTGCTCCTTTAGCACTATTGGAGACACGGGTCACCGCCACTCCACCCCCAGAATGCCGTCTAGAAAACCCGTGATGGCCTCGGAGCGCGGATCCTGGTGCGGCTCCTCCGTCCTGCCATCGGAGACGGAGGTGAAGGTGCGCTTGGCGCCACCGGGGGAGGAGTCGCCGCACCCGACAGAGGGGGAGCGGGTCATCTTCCCCTAGCACCTCGCTCATGGCTTCGCGTTGCCGGTGTACCCGTTCTTCCTCACCTTCCTCGCCTTCTTCGACTTGTGCCTCCACCACCTCGGCGCCAACACAATCGGCACGGTGGCGCACTTTGCTGCGTTCTGCGAGAGCTACCTCGGGATCCAGCCGGATCTCGGGTTGTTTTACCGGTTGTTCCTCGTGCGACCTAGGTGTAGTTTACACAGGGACCGCCGGTGACATGCGGTGGCGCCTCCATCTACTCCTGCACCCAGACCGGCTACCCGAAGTTCCAGCTGCAGGACACAGTGCGGCTGTGTCAGCTATCGTACTTCTACATCAGCAATGTTACTAACATCAACCGGATCAATCTACTGGCTTTCCAGGACGTGGAATCTAGCTGACAGAGCTAGGACCTAAAGATTCACGGGGATAAGGCAGAGTCGGACATGATGCTGCAACGGATGCGCTCCCTCGTCACCACCGGCTTGACCGGCCTAGACATCACCCTCAAATGGATGTCTCGGCTGACGATGCCGCTGCAACAACGCGCACACAAGATATTATATTACTCCGGCCGGCTGGATCTGACCCGGCTGTCCCGCCGTGATCCCCACTACCACAACCTTAAGGAGTGGGTGTGGATGATCACCAAGGAGCGGCTGCCAGAGAACTGGAAGTTCGGGCTAGCCCCTACAGCCGTGTCCGTCTTTCCATTCGGCTAACCCTGTCTTCTTTCTTCTTGACAGCTCTTTCCCTGCATCATCTAGGAGGAGAGCGAGGCCCCTTAGAGAACTTCACGCCTGACCTTCCTGAGCTGCGCGCGCACTGGTCTGGAGTCGGACAGAGACGGGGACGTCTTCCCTTGCCGGAACGACGAGCCGGCGCACGACCCCATGCGCAGTTCGACGAGGAGGAGGAGCTCATGCCGGCTCCCGAACAGGCTTGGCACCGTGCGGCGAATGGGGACTCCAGCTGGTCGGGGGCCGGAGGGGGCGGCTTCAGCCGGTCTGGCGCTAGGGGAGCAGGTGTAGCCGGCTCACCGTGGAGGAGCCGGCCCCCAAGAGGATCCGGACCAGCACTCTCCCCCTTATCCGGATTGGCCAGAAAAGGCGCCACCTCCCGTGGTGTAGGGGTGAGTTGTCCTTTTGACCTTGCGCTTCTTCTCTTTTTCTTCTTGCACAACCTTTCATGTCCTTTTGTTTTTTCTTACTTTCTTCTCTTCTTTGTCTTTCGCCTTTCAGTTCTTTGGTTTCCTTTGGTGCCGCGAGCCTGGCACGAGCGCCCACTGGCTCGCCGCCCCACGTGCCGGACACCGTGCCATCTTCTACTGCCACGGGTTTCCCCACTCCTTCGCCCAGGGCCCTACCGCCGCCCCCGCTTCAAGCTGATCCGGCTGCCTGAGCCGGTGTCGGGGGTGCTGCACTGTCTACGGTGGTCCATCCAGGCATGGCCACGGCGAACCCACAAAGTGGAGGTAGTTCCTCCTCGGGGACGAGGGGAGCGGCAGCCAGCAAGGAGCTGGTCGTTGTCGCAGACGACAATTCCAACGGCGAGCCGAGGGAGGGGTGGCGGACTGTGGTCCTGGAGGCAAAAGAGTCGCTGGCCGTCAACGTTTTTGATGACGATGCTTCTCCTGTTGCTTCACTGGCGGACTTGGCCACCACCCTCGAGCTGGCGGTGAAGGAGATCCGGCTGCTAGAAGCTACGGCTGGCGGCAACCGGAACCTAGAGCAGAAGCTGGCCGCCGTCAACGGAACCTCCCAGAGTAAGTCTTCTTACTCAGCTTCCGTGACTAGCTAATTTCTTCTTTGTTTCTCCCTTTTTTTGCTGATAACTGGTTTCTCGCAACCATCATGGTGTGTGCCTAGCGGGAGATTGATCGCGTGAAAACGGCGAAAGACCGGCTGACCAAGTCCAACTCCAACCTCCAGTTGCAGAACAAGGACTGGCACTCCAAGATGGATGCGCTAGAGGCCACCCTCAAGGAGCATGACTCTGCCCTCGCCAGCCGGGCCCAGGCCTTTGATCTCCTCGATGCCCAGAACAAGGACCAGGAGAAGGAGATCAAACGGCTGGCGGACCAGGAGAAGGCCCTGCTCGAGGAGTTGATGCAGATCGGGCGCATCTCCAAGGGTAAGTATTTTCCGAATAGCTTTCTTTGTCCAGATCCGGTAGCCGGACCTGACTTTCATTTTTTTGACAGCCTTTCATCCGTGTAGACCTGCTGGCATACAACGGGATACAGGAGAACTGGCCAGGAAAACAGTCTACTTCCTAGGAGCTGGTCGCTATGCTCGGTGAGGAGGCCGCTGCGCTGCGTAAAGCATCTCACGTGGTCTTTGAGTTCCTGTGGCCGGACACGGCGGCTCCAGAGACGATCACCCAGGTGGCGTCCAAGGTGACGAAGGTGCCGGCACCTATCGAGCGGCTGCGGGACTTGGCGGCGTGAGCCGGAGCGGAGATGTCGTTGGCCTTGATGCTCTCCTGGTACAAGGACACCCGCGTCGAGAAGATCTACGGAGGCTTCCATGTCGGCGCTGACCTAGCCGCCATCCGCCGAGCCCATCCGGAGCTCCACGCCTCTGCCATCAAGATTGCCGATTACGCCAATGTTGACGAGGTCATCACCAACTCGGAGTCTGCCGAGACATTGGAGACGAAGCCTCATCGCAGTGCGCCTCCTCCGCCTCCCGAAACCGCCTCTGGCCAGGACCCACCTCACGACAAGGGCCCGCTGCTTAGATATGATCCCCAGGATGCTGGGTGAACTTGTAATTAATTTGTCTTGTTGAACTCTGTTGCTTGTGCCGGCTGTCTCTGACGCCGGGTGAGCCTATGGGAGCTTCGCCTCCCTTTTTATCCAATCGTATTGTTTGCTTGCTTCTATTTTCCTTGTGATTTCTGCATGCCTCAAAGATTCTATCTTTTGTCGATTACACTTATCCGGCTGCCTTCACCAGGTTGAATGCCTTTAGTCGAGGGAACTTCAACTCTAGTGGGGGCACGCCAGCGCACCCACTGGGTGTAGCCCCCGAGATCCGGATTAGCTGGCAAAGCGAGGTGCTTCGAATCTTCTTCCTTTTCCTGCCCTTGCCCACACCTGAGCTCCAAATATACGACTAAAATCCTTTAGCCAGTCGGAACTACATGATTCCACTGGGGGCGCGCGAGCGCACCCAGTGGGTGTAGCCCCCAAGATTCAGAACGCTTGATGAAGGCAAGGACTTCGAATCTTCTTTTCCCTTTTTGAAGCCCGACTCTATGTAGTCATTCAAAACAAACACACATGTAGGCCCATTTGTTAGTAGGTTAGTCGGTTAAGGTAGTTCTCATTTAACCGGAGGAGAGTTGTAGTTTTCAAAAACTAGCTTGTGCTTCTCTGGACACTTAGTCACTTTCCCGTGTGCTCTACTATTTACGTTGCGTCCTTGCCGGGCAGCCGGGTTACAGCCTGTAGCCGGAACCGAAGGGAGCTGACAATACATTGCGCACAGTACTGGGGGCTTAGTAGCCAGATCATCTCAAACTAGGCGCAAGGCCGGAATGCCTGATCTGTCGCATCTCCTACCCGTTTTTCATGTGGGATGCCTCGGGTTTTGCTCTTGCTAGCCGGGCAGTCGGGTTGCGGTTTGTAGCTGAGACGAAGAGTGGGCCTTTGACATCATCGCACACTACTCAGCCAGTTTGCAGATTTAGCAGGTCAGGCCAGCCGGTCAGCCCCCGGGTAGGGGTTTCCGGAGCCGGAAAAACTGAACTGGAAACAGATACACACAAATTTCTAGCAAGGATCCCCCGAGTATGTCTCGGGGTTCTGCATTTTTCATTCATAGAGTTCGTGGGATACATACACTGTCAGACGACTAGGTGTAAAATGGGCGGAGCATGGCCGCGTTCTAGGGGCGTTCTGTCTCCTCGTCCGACTTGTCTATCTTTTTCTTGCGCGGCTGCTACGCGTCGATGAGGTAGTAGGAGTTGTTGTGCAGTGCTCGGCGATGATGAAGGGGCCCTCCCAAGGTGGTGATAGATTGTGCATGCCTTTCGTGTCCCGCACCAGCCGGAGAACCAGATCGCGCTCACAGAACCCGATGGGCCGGATCTGGCTCGAATGGTTGTGGCGTAGACACTACTGATATAGTGCCGATCTAGACAGCGCCAGCTCGCGAGCCTCCTCGAGGAGGTCCAGGCCATCCTCCCGTGCTTCCGTGGTGAGTTGAACTCAATGTCCTTGGAGAGGACGGCTTCCGAGCCGTAAATGAGGAAGAATGGGGTGAAGCCGGTCAACCTATTCGGCATGGTGCGGAGGGTC
This sequence comes from Avena eriantha, assembly GCA_910589775.1. Classification (NCBI taxonomy): domain Eukaryota; kingdom Viridiplantae; phylum Streptophyta; class Magnoliopsida; order Poales; family Poaceae; genus Avena; species Avena eriantha. The sequence goes on from OU342745.1 coordinate 111,634,755, forward strand.
CATAGTTTAGCCAGAATTTCCTCGATCCAGCATCCGAGTAATCGCTCCAAGGGCTCGATGAGGTGCGGCTTGATGCGGGATAGCACTAGGCCATTTTCCCTTTCGACTTGCCCATTGGAATGCGGGTACGCGATGGAGGAGAGGTCTAGTCGGATGCCCTTGTTGTTGCAAAACCGGGCGAAGGACCCCTTGGCGAAGCTCGTGCCATTATCAGTGATGATGTTGTTGGGGTAACCGAACCGGTTGATGATGTATGTGAAGAAGGTTACGATTGTTGCCCCGTCCAGCTTTCGGAAAGGCTTGGCCTCTATCCACTTCATGAACTTGTCCACCGCCACCAGCAGGTGGGTCATGCCCTCGTGCGCCCGCTTGAAGGGACCAACCATGTCAAGGCCCCAGACGGTGAAGGGCCAGGTAATCGGTATGCTCTTGAGTACCGCAGTCGCCATGTGCCTGAGTTGGCCGAAGCGTTGGCACCCATTGCACGTGTGGACTAGCTGTTCAGCGTCTTCAAGGGCGGTGGGCCAATAGAAGCCGTGGCGGAATGCCTTGGCGACTATCGCCTGAGATGAAGCGTGGTGCCCGCACACGCCCTGGTGGATGTCCTTGAGTAGCAGGTAGCCCGTGTCCGCGTCGACACATCGCTGGGAGATGCCGGATATCCTGCATTTGTACAGCTCCTTGTTGATGATGGTGTACATGTGTGCGCGTTGCCGGATTTGTCTGGGCTCCACTTCATCATCCAGAAGTTCTCCACTGGCGATGTAGTTCATGAAGGGCTACGCCTAGGACGGTATCTCCCGGATGACAAGGACGCTCTCGTTCTCCGGCTGAGGGAAGTCAGGGGGTCGTCCGGATGAAGTACCCGGAACGGCAGCCCCCGAGCCACTTGATGAGTCAGCAACCCCCAAGTCCATCGAGCTGGAAGGTGCGGACGTGCCGAGTCGGTGCGAGCCTTTTTATTTGCAGGTTTTGCCGGTTCTGCGTCTGTCGGGCCATCACCCGCCGTGCTTCCTGCCTAGATAATGGAATCTGACTAGGGAGACGGGTTGATGGAGGGCTGATGACCCACAATTATAGGGGGTGCATCGCAGTATTTTCGATAAGTAAGAGTGTCAAACCCAACGAGGAGCAGAAGGTGTTGGCTAGTGGTGTGGATCAGGAATTCTCTGCAAATACTTAGCAAACGGATTTTTAGGGGTTTTCGATAAAGGAAGTAAACAAAATACGAGTAAATAAAAGAAAGTAGGAATAAATGCAGCAAGTTGCCCAATCCTTTATGCAGCAAAGGACAAGCTGGTTGTATTTCTATAGATGACCAAACGTTCTCGAGGACACATGGGAAGACTGTCAAGTGCTTTCGCTTCATATAGTCGATTAATCTTATTTAGCTTGCTAAGTGTTGTGTGGGTGAACCTGTGTTAATGTACCGCCCCATCCAAGACTAATACATACTTGTGATTAAACCCCTTGCAAACATCCGTAAGTACAAGAAAGTAATTAAGGTAAAACCTAACCACAGTTTTCAACTCTAAGACCCTTACGTCCCTTGTGCAATGGTTTCCTAACGGGGGTTCAGGTTTCTGTCACTCCGGCAACCCCTACGATTAGTAGCCAAATACACAATGCATTCCCCTAGGCCCATATAGGTGAAGTGTCATGTAGTCGATGTTCACATGACACCACTAGAAGAAGTACACCACAACTTAAATAACAATCTATTGAATCTTTCTCAACACAACTCCACTACTAACAACAAGACTTCTCCCATTTCCTCAAGAACAAAACGAACTACTCACAAGACATCATTTGGATCATGATCAGAGATGGAATAATGATGTATAACAATCTGAACATAAACAATAATTCAATGGTTCACTCAATAGCATCAACTACAAAGAGTAATCAACACCGGGAAAGTTTCCCCTATGAACTATGCAAGATTCAACTCAACTGTTACAGCAATATGGAGATGGTGATGAGGGTGCGGATGGTGATGATGGTGGTGATGATGATGATGATCCCGATGAAGTCCAGCTTAATGGTGGTGTTGATGGCGACAATCTCCCCTCTCCGGGAAGGAATTCCCCCGGCAGAAATCTGCCTGCAGGAGAGATCTTTCTCTCTCGGTGTTTTCCGCCCCGCAGAAGCGGCGAAATCTTTCTGTGGTCGCTCCCCGAGTCTTAGGGTTTCGTGGGGATGATATACGCTAGAGGAGAGAGGCTGGAGTGGGCCAGGGCGGCCACACCACTCCTAGGCGCGGCCTAGGCCTGCCCGCACCATGGGGTGGTGTGGGCCCCCTGTGGCCCACCTCCACTCCATCTTCTGGCATCCTAAGTCTTCTGGAAAAATAGAATTTTCCGTATATTTTCCCGGATTTTCTGATCTTCGCGAATTTTGCCTCCCAACAACACTTTTTTTTATCAGAATCCTTACTACAGCGGTCCATGCTCCAAAAGTCATCAACCATGCAAAACAGATGAAATAACATAAGTATCACCTCTCAATACGAAATATATCAATGAATAATAGTGAATTAAGACATAGAATAGTGATGCAAAATGGACGTATCAACTCCCCCCAAGCTTAGACTTCGCTTGTCCCCATGCGAAACTGAGCTCAATAAACATGACCTCAGGTTTATGGAGTGAAGAGTCGATAAAAGAATACGGACAAGAAGCATCACATTCATCAATACATAGATCATAATAGAAGACAACTCACTATTATATAACTCAACTTGCAATGAGTAAAGGAAACACAATAAAGATACATAAAGTGAATCATAATTGGTAATGGCAAACTTAGCTCTTGGTCGAAGAATAGTTGATAATTTGCTGGAGTTCACAGATAGCTGGTTTTTTCAAAGAAAGCTTTCAAAGTAGTAAACATCAAGATAAGAGCAACGTGCAAAGCAAGGAACATAAGAAACATGATTGAATAAATCATCATATGAATGAATGAAACACATTAACTCAAAATACTTGCTGAGATAGAAGGGAATAGGTTTCCTGACTCAACTACAAAGGAAAAGAAACGCCCTTCAAAGTGGGAAGCAGGGATTGCAAGTCTCATAAAGAGCTCCCAAAAATTATGAAACTTACTAGCTTTCAGCTCTCATTGCCCCTATCATAGGGATCTTTAGGTGATTAAGGTTAAAGTGAGGTCCAATCTGAGTTATATGCTTGACAGACTATAAACTGAAAATCCCAAGTCCCTTGAGTACGAGGGCCGCTCCTCATGCTACTCAACTTTAGTTACCGGTAAGTTCTTGTCATCGTAAGTATGTGCGTATCATTGAGAACCGCCAACGGGGTACCCCTTGCCCGATGATACGGAAGAATCCCCATATCAAAATGACAAGGCAAGTAGACAATGAGTATCTCAACAATCTTCGTATTTACCATGGGAAAATGGTGCTTTTTTTCTCTCCTACCTCTTTTCATAGTATCTCTCTTTTTTCTTTTTCTCAATAGCTATCTCTCTCTTTTTTATAAGAAGAATGCTTCATAGATATCATTATGGTTACGCTGTAGGTTTCCACCATGTCAGCATGGATTAGACCAGCGGCCCAGGCGTTTCTCTAACACACATACATAACTCCATGGACTTACAAGCTCCCCTTTTATTTCACACCGACGACATCCGCAAACAAAAGAGCAAGGTATCAACTGGGTATATATTTACAAGTGTTGAAAGCGTTCCCTGTGACAGCACGGTTCTGCTAATCCCCAGCCTATAATTTGCAAGCATATAACTTTCATGGAGAGTTCACAATGGTTCAGGTTCATTAAATGCAAGAAAGTAAAGTGTGCCATCAAGTTCGTGAGAGCTTTAATCACTAATTTTCACATAACAAGTTTAATTTGGGAGGTAGATAAAACAAGAATTTACTTGGAATAGCAATAATGCTACTAGGTAGGTATGGTGGACACAAATGGCAAAGGTTTTGGTTTAAAGGAGTGGATGCACGAGAAGAATTCCCTCTCAGTACAGGTTTTTTTTGGCTAGCAAGGCTGGGTAGCAAGTACAAGAGTTAAAGGAAACAACCAAACATACAAATGATAAAAACAAACATGCAATCTTCCTTGGAAGCACAAAAGATCTTTAACTAGAGAATACTAGACTTATGAGCAAATCAAAAAATAAAGATGATGAAATTATTTTTCTTTAGAGTACTTCTATCTTTTTCTTTTCAACTCTCAAAAAGGTGTTGGTACTGACCGAGCCAGGTTTGCCAAAACCAACTAAATTAACTCAATGATCCCAAAGTGATACCAATACTAACAACAAGATCAATCATATAACCACGAATTTAAAACTAATATAAGCTATACAAAGGAGTGAATGAAAGAACTTCTCATTAATATTCCATAACGGAGACTCACACCAAGGGATACAAATCTAACGAGAGAGGGGACACTTCCATAATGCAAACCATACTACATAATAACTCCTCTATTCATGATATGACTCTACTAATAAGGTAAAAAGATAGACGATAGTGATATGATACCACGGCACTCCCCCAAGCTTGGAACAAACCAAGGGGATGCCAAACCTGATGACGAATTACTCCTTTGGCGGTGGTGGTATCTTCTCATCTTCTTCACTCTTGATCTCCTTCTCCTTCCCGGGGTCTTGGAGGTCTTCCTCCATAGGTTCCTTCCCTTTATCCTTGGCGCACACCATTGTGCTTCTAAACATTCAAAGAGTATGTCTTGGCAGAAGTAGATCGAAACAAAAACACGACGAAAACACGGTATACGAACCTTGGGAGATCCGGGGGGGTTATATATTACGAAGCTTCATATCAAAAGGAAGGTACTGGGAGAAAACGAGTCGGAGGCGGAGTCCTGGGTGGCCTCACCACCTGGTGGCGCGGCCAGAGGTGGGCCCGCGCCATGGGGTTGTGTGGGCCACCTTGGCTCCGTTTCCGTCCCTTTTTCGCTTCGTAGCTTTCCTTATTGACTGAAAACTGCAAAAATATAGTTGGATTGTATTTTCGCAGAACTTTTCTTACCAGAACTGTTACCTATTTGAACACGGACTCTGCAGGTCTCTGAATTTAGTATTTAGTGGATCCTTCCGGAGTCATCACTTGAATAACATCAATATCTTCATCTTCATACACTTATTACTTGAGTCATAAAACCTTTCTCTTCCTTATTACACCATTATCTCCACTTCCTGCAAATTTCTTTCACACAAAACTTCACACAGTTCTCATTAGCAGCATTAGTATAAGTGAAGTGATAAAACCTTTTGAGTCCAACTTCAACTGAAAACCATCAAAACAAAAGCTACTGTAGCAACTCCTTCCGAAAGCCCAAAAAGAATTCAAAAAGGAAATCGAATAAAGAAGCAAATGCAAGAGTGGCAAAATCTATCAAAACAGACCAGCAGGTAAAGATCAATTTTTTCGAAAATCTTATGTTGCTCAAATAAAAAAGTTCAAAAATAACGAACGTTAAATAACAATGTGGGGCCTAAGCACAAAAAATTACAGCTCAATCCGACAGACAAAGATCTCTCACGAATTTTTACCGTGAAGCACAAAAATCTGTTTCGGGAGAGCAACTTCCCGAAATCTTACTTCTCTCTCATTAGAGGTTGATCTTGACACAAAAACCAAACAAAACGGATAAGGAGCGGTTATTACTGAAGTAATAACTTCCAAGACTCAAATAAACAAACACAAACTAAAAGCAAAAACAAATTGGGTTGTCTCCCATAAAGCTCTTTCTTTATAGCCATTAAGATGGGCATGATAATTTTGAAGAAGCTCTCATAGGGATATGAATTGAAGTGAAAGAGAGCATTAAGAAGCAAAAACACACACACTTTTAAGTCTAACCCACTTCCTATGCAAGGGGATTCTGTAAACAAACAAGTTATTGAAACCAAAGGCAACTTGCATAAGAAGGCAAAAGAAGTGCAACATAAAAACTTTCAGCATAAAGCGAGGAAACTTGATATTATTGAGATGCATAAGAACACTTTTCCCTCTCTCATAGTAATTTTCAGTATCATGCATAAACTTAACAATATAGCTATCACAAGGACCATCATAGCGATGATCACTTATTCTAACAGAAAACACAGGAATACTAGCTCTCATAACACTACTATGTGAAACAATATTAGAGGTATCCTTACAAAGGATAGTGTGTCCCTCTTCCTCATACTTAGTGACAAAGTCTTTCACATTTGCTATTATAGGTTCATCAACCATTTGTTTATCAGGTTCAACAGGTTTATTTGTACTTTCATTAACCATACTAGCTATCATAGAATGTTCCTTTACCTTAACTGGGAAAGGCATTTTCTCAATATAAGGTTTAGGTAAAACATGATTAGCATTATAAAATTCAGTATTTCTTGCAGGAACACTCTTAGCAACATCTTTATAAGGTTCATGATACTTATTCCACTTATTTTTAGGCACTTCAATGTAGGAAAGCCTTAAAATAAGAAGCAATAGCTTGAGAATCTAGACCATAAGCATTTTTAATATTTTGAAAGTCATCAGTTCCCATAAAAGATTCAATGCATTCATAATCATAATTTATACCTGACTTTCTACCTTTTTCATTCTCCGAAGCTTCAGTATTATCTTGAATACGATCTAGAAGGTCCCATTTAACTTCTGCTTCCATGCGAGTGAATGATCCAGGACAAGAAGCATCCAATAAATCCTTGTCATGTAGAGGGAGCCTTGCATAAAAGTTGTTGATAATAATATTGTTGGGGAGCTCATGAATGGGACATTTGAGAATTAGTAACTTCAATCTCCCCCAAGCTTGAGCTGTACTCTCTCCATCAAGAGGCCAAAAGTTGTATATTTGATTCCGATCTTTATGAATGTCACTAGGAGGATAAAACTTTGAATAAAAGAGAGGCACTATTTCCTCCCATTCCAGAGCTTGACCATTCTTCAGCAGCTTATACCATTCTTCGGCTCTTTCTTTCAGTGATAATGAGAATAACTTCATCTTAACTTGATATGTAGTAATACCTGCACACTTGAACAACCCACATAATTCGTGTATAAAGAGTAAATGACCACCGGGATGGATAGTTCCATCACCAACATAGTAGTTATCCATAACACGATCAATAATTCTTGTAGGTATTTTGAAAACATCACTCTCAGCAGGTGGTGGCTTATCTACTACCTTAGCAGTGGTAGAAGCATTACAAAATAAGAAACTCAGCGAATTATCCATAATGAAAATAAAGCAACTAGCAGAAGTAAACAATACTCACAGTAGAAGTTTCCTTTACCAGTTCCACTCTCCAATAGCGCTTCACTCCCCGGCAACGGCGCTAGAAAATAGTCTTGATGACCCACAAGTATAGGGGGTGTATCGCAGGATTTTCGATAAGTAAGAGTGTCGAACCCAACGAGGAGCAGAAGGTGCTAGCTAGTGGTGTGGATCAGGAATTCTCTTCAAATACTTAGCAGACGGATTTTTAGGGGTTTTCGATAAAGCAAGTAAACAAAGTACGAGTAAATAAAAGACAGTAGGAAAAATGCAGCAAGTGGCCCAATCCTTTATGCAGCAAAGGATAAGCCGGTTGTATTTCTATAGATGGCCAAACGTTCTCGAGGACACATGGGAAGACTGTCAAGTGCTTTCGCTTCATATAGTCGATTAATCTTCTTTAGCTTGCTAAGTGTTGTGTGGGTGAACCTGTGCTAATGTACCACCCCATCCAAGACTAATACATACTTGTGATAAAACCCCTTGCAAACACCCGTAAGTACAAGAAAGTAATTAAGGTAAAACCTAACCACAGCTTTAAACTATAAGACCCTTACGTCCCTTGTGCAATGGTTTCCTAACGGGGGTTCAGGTTTTTGTCACTCCGGTAACCCCTACGATTAGTAGCCAAATACACAATGCATTCCCCTAGGCCCATATAGGTGAAGTGTCATGTAGTCGACGTTCACATGACACCACTAGAAGAAGTACACCACAACTTAAATAACAATCTATTGAATGTTTCTCAACGCAACTCCACTACTAACAACAAGACTTCTCTCATGTCCTCAAGAACAAAACGAACTACTCACAAGACATCATATGGATCATGATCAGAGATGGAATAATGATGTATAACAATCTGAACATAAACAATAATTCAATGGTTCACTCAATAGCATCAACTACAAAGAGTAATCAACACCGGGAAAGTTTCCCCTATGAACTATGCAAGATTCAACTCAACTGTTACAGCAATATGGAGATGGTGGTGAGGGTGCTGATGGTAATGATGGTGGTGATGATGATGATGATGATCCCGATGAAATCCAGCTTGATGGTGGTGTTGATGGCGACGATCTCCCCTCTCCGGGAAGGAATTCCCCCGGCAGAAATCTGTCTGCCGGAGAGATCTTTCTCTCTCGGTGTTTTCCGCCCCGCAGAGGCTGCGGAATCTTTCTGTGGTCGCTCCCCGAGTCTTAGGGTTTCGTGGGGATAATATACGCTAGAGGAGAGAGGCTGGAGTGGGCCAGGGCGGCCACACCACTCCCAGGCGCGGCCTAGGTCTGCCCGCGCCATGGGGTGGTGTGGGCCCCCTGTGGCCCACCTCCACTCCATCTTCTGGCATCGTGAGTCTTCTAGAAAAATAGAATTTTCCGTATATTTTCCTGGATTTTCTAATCTTCACGAATTTTGCCTCCAAACAGCACCTTTTTCATCAGAATCCTGACTGCAGCGGTCCATGCTCCAAAAGTCATCAACCATGCAAAAACATATGAAATAACATAAGTATCAACTCTTAGTACGAAATATATCAATGAATAATAGTGAATTAATACATAGAATACTGATGCAAAATGGACGTATCAAGGGCCTGTGCAAATACTCCAAGGAGACCCGTGGCATGATCGCCTGCCTGGTGGATCCGATTCGGGCGAGTGAATCGGTTGCCTCGTTGTTGACGCAAGGGATGTGATGGAACTCACATTTGTCGAAGGAGGCGCTGAGCTTCTGCACATGGAACCGGTAGAGGGCCATGTTTGTGTCGCGGACGTCCCATTCCCCGGATACCTACTGCACCACCAGATCCGAGTCGCGAAGCAAAGAATCCGATTGATCCCAATCTCCCTGGCCAGCTGGAGGCCATGCACTAGTGCCTCGTACTCGGTGACATTGTTGGAGGCCTTGAATTGGATCTAGAGAACGTACTCCAGCCGGTCTCCCTTGGGCGAGGTGAGGATGATGCCGGCTCCCAAGCCCCCAAGCATCTTTGAGCCATCTAAGTGCATCCTCTAGTTGTCCGAATCAGGAACCAGGGGGAGGTATTGGGTTTTGGCCCAGTCGACGAGGAAGTCCGCCAGAGCCTGCGACTTGATCGTGAGCCTTGGCTCGTACTGGATGGAGTAGGTAGCAAGCTCGATGGCCCACATGGCGACTCGGCCGGTGGCATCCTTGTTGCCGATTATTTCCGAAAGGGGTGTGGTGCACACCACCTTAATCGGTTGCTCCTTGAAGTAGTGCTTGAGATTCTTGCACGCCAGGTACACGCCGTAGCACATCTTCTGGTAGTGGGGGGTAGTTCTTCTTGGAGAGGGAGAGAACCTCGCCGAGGTAGTATATGGGTCGCTGAACCGGCTGAGCCTTGCTTTCCTCGGGACGCTGACGACCCAGCTGATGGCTGCTATATAGAGCAACATCAGCTCCTTGCTAGCCAGTGTAGCTAGAACCGGCATTGTGGATAGCATGCACTTGAGGTCATGAAAGACGGCGTCGGCCTGCGAGGTCCAGGAGAACTTATCCGTCTTCTTCGTCAGCTGGCACAATAGAAACGCCTTCTCCCCCAACCGGCTGACAAAATGGCTAGGAGGCTAGGCATTCTTTGAACTTCTGGACTCCAATCAAACTCTTGGGTGGCTGCATTCTCTCGATTGCCGCAATGTTATCCGGGTTTGCTTCGATCCCTTGTTATGAAACGAGGAAACCAAGTAGCTGACCGGACGGGATGCCAAAGACGCACTTCTCTGGGTTCAACTTCATCTGGTATCGGCGGAGGTTGCCGAATGTTTCTCCCAAGACCTCGAGGAGGGTGCGTTTCTCCTTTGTCTTGATGACGACGTCGTCCATGTAGGCATGCATGTTTTGGCTGATCTACGAGTGTATGCATTTCTGCATATAGCGCAGATAGGTAGCGCCTGCATTCTTCAGACCGAAAGGCATGGTTACATAGCAGAAATCCCCGTACGGGGAGATAAACGACATCTTTATCTGGTCAGCCGGGTTTAGTCGGATCCGATTGTAGCCAGAATAACAATCCAAGAAGGATAACTAGTCGGAGCTGGCCATGGAATCGATATGGGGCAAAGCGAAGGGGTCTTTCGGGCATGCCTAATTCAGAATGGTGTAGTCGATACACAAACACCAAGTCTTGTTTTTCTTCAACACCAGGAGTGGGTTGGCCAGCCAGTCCGGGTGGTACACTTCCATGATGAACCCGGCTACAAGTAGTCTGGTGATCTCGTCACCAATGATCTTCCTCTTCTCTTCTGCGAACCGGCACAAGGGCTGCTTGACCGGCTTGGCATCCGACAGTATGTGAAGCAAGTGCTCGGTGAACTCCCTCAGCACACCTGGCATGTCCTTGGGTGACCATGCAAAGATGTCCCGATTCTCACGAAGGAAGTCGACGAGTGCTCCTTCCTATTTGCTGTCCAAGTTGGCACCAATGGTGATGAACTTGGTCGGGTTGGAGGGGTCGAGCAGGATCCTCTTCGTCTCCTTGGCCGGCTAGAAAGACGCATCTCCAACCAGCTTCCTGCTAGCCGGCATCTCTTTCTGGGCCACAGCCATGTTGTGCATGATCTCTTGCTTCTCCTCGGCTATAATGAGGGCTTTGGCCAGCTTGGAGCCGGCTGAGGCGCACTCTGTCGACCGCCTGAAGTAGCTGGCGACGGTGATCACGCCGTTTGGCCCTGGCATTTTCATCTTGAGGTATGCGTAGTGGGGGATGGGCATGAACTTGGCGAGGGCTGGGCGCCCAAGGAGAGCGTGGTAGGAACTCCACAGGTTCACCACCTCGAACAATACCGGCTCGCGCCGGAATTTCTCCTCGGTCCTGAAGATGACGTCCAGCTAGGATTTTCCTAGCGGAGCACAAGCCAGCCCTAGCACTACATCGTGGAATGTCGTGGTAGTTGGGCGCATGTCGCACTCGCGGACGCCAAGCATCTCCAGGGAAGACCAGTAGAGCAGATTGAGGCTGCTGCCCCCGTCAATGAGGATGCGCGAGAAGCGGCAGGTGCGCTTGTTGGAGACGATGAAGGGGTCGAGCACCATCGCGTAGCCCCCGAGATTTGGAAGCTGATCCGGCTGATCCTCCTAGATCCAGGTGATGGGGGTCTCCGATCAGGGACTGGGGAGACAATGGTGTTGACCTCCTTGGAGTGTCGTCTTTGGTTGTGCTTGTCGTCCAGCTCGGTCTCAAAGATGTGGTAGGCGGCATGCGGCTGGGGGCAGCTGTTGTTGTTGTTGTTGTTGCCGTTGCCGCCGTTACCATTGTTGCCGGCTTCCCTATCCGGTGGTGGGGGTCCACCGGGAGGGGGCGGGGGTAGCCGTTGCTGGTTTCCTTGGTCCATCATCTGGCGGGTCCAGCTGCAGTTCCGGGTGGTGTGCGTAGCCGGTTTGAGGGTCGCTATGCCACTTGCACAGGCCATCGAAGGTGATCTGCGGCTTCTTCCTTCTTGCGTCGCCAGCCGGTGCATCGGGCGTGCCCTCCACAACATTGACCTACCACGCATGGTAGCAAGGCTTCTACTGTCCAGCTTGGAGGTCCCCATGGAATCAGTTATCGTTGCCATGGTGCCTGGAGGATCCGGATTCACCAGCCGGGTTGCTTGGTCGGTCGTGAGCCAGCTCCGTGGCAGTCAGACGCCCGTCGGCACTCACCCGGAGAGGTTTTTTCATTGCGGCGTCAGCCGTGGCGTACTGGTCCGCAACCATCATGAGCTCGACCATGGTTTTCGGCTTGTCACACAGTAGCCGGTGGCGAAGCATGGTGCCTTCTCGGCACCCCTCGATGAAGAACCTGATCGCATGGCTCTCCATGATGCCCTTGCAGATGTTGCGCAGCTCGGTCCGCCTACGAGGTACTCGCGGTCGCCCTGGACGCACAAGGCCAGGTCATGTGGGTGGACCGGACGCTTATACGTGCCATTGAAATTGCGCAAACACCTTCTCGAAATCTGGCCAGGCGTTGATGTTGTTGGGCGCGAGGCTGTTGAGCCATGTCCTCGTTGACCCGGTTAGCATGAAGGGGATGTAGCGCACCGCTATGCGTTTGTTCCTACGGGCAATGCCAACTGCTGGGCATAGTCGGTCAGCCAGTCCTCTGGCTTCATGCTACTATCGTACTTGGGGTGTCCCGGGGCAGGGTAAACTTATCCGCAAATGTCTCGTTCCGGATGCGGGGTCTAAAACAAACTGGCCCGGTGGAGTCTTCCTCTTCCGTGACGTGTGCTTGAGCTAGGAGCTCAATGCGGCCACGGGCATCCAGACGGTCCGGGTTGGGTGCTCCTACCCGGCCCGAGAGACAGGAACCGGCAGGTCGTGGTGCTCCAGTTGGTGGAGGGGAGGTGGTGGGTTGCTGTTCACCGTCTTCTCCTAACGCGGCTGGCCTTTGTTGCCAGAGTTGCAGCACAGGCAAGTTGCTCTAGCCAGAGGAGAGGACACCTGCTGGGTCTCGCGGGGTGCGCCCCTGCTGTTGCCGTGCGGCTTGCTTCCCCTGGAGCAGCTGGGGTCCTTGTGCATCTGCCTGATGGCATCAGCCTGCTCATCCGTGATCCGGAGGAGCTCCTCCACCCGGGCTTGTTGCCGGTCCCGCTCCTCGCCCTCCATGCTGGGCAGCTCATCTGCCGCAGCTCGCGCCGCGTGTAGGTTCTTGATGGGCGTGCTATAGGTAGGCCGGACAAGAACGGCTGGTGGATCCGGCTCGCCATCCCTATCCATGCTGCCGCCTAGCTCGTAGCCTAGCTCGCCGCCCTAGCGCCGAACTTGCCCGCGCCGGCTTAGCTCCACGGTAGCCGGAGTGTGACCATGGGCACGGTCGTACTCGCGCCGGGTGATGTCGATCTGCTTCTTGGCCATAGCCAACTCGATGGCCTCCGATAGGAGGAGTTGCCTCTCCATGGTGAAGTTGGCCTCCACCTCCTCCAGGTTTTCCCCGAGGTTAACCCGCGTGAGGAGCCAGTCAATGGCCTCTTCCACCAGGTTCTTCGACCGCGAAGGGGCGGAAGTTCTGACCTCGTCCACGCCCTGCTCCTGAGGACGGCAAGGCTAGGAGCTAGAGCCTGCCATCATGACCTCAACACCGCGCGAGGCGACGGAGATGCCACTGCTGGGGAGCAGCGATCGTGAGACGTAGATGATCTACCTAGGGAAACACTCCGGCACGGTGGCGATGTAGACAGGGAGGTCGCTGAAAAGCAGAATGGAGCTGTTTGCTAGAAATGTGGACCCGGAAAAACACGAAGAATTGTCGATGACGCAGTCGAACTTGCCGAGCGTAAGCACTAGGCTGGAGGCCACACGCTCACCGGCTGAAGCGCGGGGTCCCGTGTGGAACGTGACTCCGGTCAAAGCCATGTAGCCCCATGGTGGGCGCCAACTATTGTTGTATTGGGAACGGTAGTACCTGAAAAGGTTAGATAGAGGTGTGGGGACTAGCAGGGAAGCTTTCGACGGCGTCCGCAGGCGGGATCGGATACGAGAAAGTGTAGCAAGACACAAGAAGTACCTAGGTTCGGAGCCCTCTTCGTGAGGTAAAGCTCATACTCCTCGCGATCTAACTATGAGTAGTATACGGGCTACAATCGCTCCTTGAGCTGTATCTTCTAGCTACCTCCTTAAATGCACTGAGACCAACAACTTCTACGAGAGCGTTGCCCCTCCTTATATAGGTAGAGGGGCAATGGTCTCACTAGATAGTCCGGCTGGCGGGCCCCACAGGTGGGTCCTAGCCGGCTGGTCATCCACAGTATCTCGTATGGTTACGTCCCATCTAGTTACACGCGGTAGGAGTCGTCATGGGTACAGTGAACACCGTGCGAGCCTGTCGTCAGCATCTGGCCACTGTTCCCGCGTCACCCAGCAAAGTCTTCATTATGGCCTTGTAGTTGCGGGTCTTGTCACTGTACTAGGGAGTACTGCGCACTGTGCACCACGTCGCCCTGTCCTCTTGATTATGTCCGGCTACGCTGATGTAGCCGGTCTTGAGTCTTGTCGCTCCTCCTAGTTCTGGCTATTGGATGGTAGCCGGTACGAAGTGTCCGGGTCCGGTTACTGGAAGGTAACCAGACGCAAACCGCCTGCCATAGTTCTTGCTTGGTTGGGGTATCCGGGAGTCATCCCCCCGACATCTGGTATCAAAGGCTACCTCGGCTTTTGGCCCATTTTCTAGATCTAGGCCAAATTCTTCCAGATCCGAGCCAACATTGTTCCCAACAAAGAACATCATCCTAGCAAGAAGGCTCTGCCCAATGCGGGGACGCCAGTAGTATACCTCGTAAATCCTCTATTTCCCCTTAGATCACGGGTTTCGAATCTTGCAATGGGTGGGCGAACACGTTCTTCTACACGAAAAACGATACCTCAGACGACATGATTCCGCTTCCTGCCTTTTTAGTCGGCGTCCCCACTATGAAGAATTGGGAGCTTGACCCCAAGAAGAACAATACCTTCGTCAATCTTGTGGCAAAGCGCATCCTCGAGCTGATGGATGACAGGTTAACTAGTGGGGACCTGATGATCACTTTCATCCATAGCCGAGTTTGCCCGCTACAGCAACACAAACACAAGATCTACTAAATGAGTGGTCCTCTCGATCCCAATCGAGTTTCCTCGGTTGAGCTATCCAATGCTCAGATCCATCGCCGAGTCAAGTCCATTGATGGCTCTGATTATGGCGCCCAGAAAAATGTTGGAGCAATGATGATGTAGAGCTCGTTGGGAACCCCAAGAGGAAGGTATGATGAGCACAGCAGCAAGTTTCCCTCAGTTATGAAACCAAGGTTTAATCGAACTAGTAGGAGCAAGGAAACACACCAAAGGTGCTACTAGCTGAGCTTTGGCAGGGCGCACTACCGGTGCTAGTAGCAACGTGGATACCTACACAATACAACCACAGAACTTTGTCCCCAACTTGCGATGAGGTTGTCAATCTCACCGTGTTTTGCAAAAAACAAAGGATTAAACGTATCGAATGGAAAGAAGTAAAAGTTTGCAGAAAGTAAACACAAAACAGTAAAAGATTGTAGATTGAATTAAAAGACAAGGAGCGGGATCTATAGTTCACTAGAGGTGGCTCTCCTTAAGATAGATAACATGCTGGGTGAACAAATTATAGCAGGGCAATTGACAAACACCGAGAAAGCAATACATGCATATACTAATCATCTTGACTCCCCTGAGACTTGATTGGGCATTACAACATTATACATAGACCGCCATCCAACAACATCTATGACTAATAATCCACCTTCAGGTTATCATCCGAACCCCCATCCAGTATTAAGTTGCAAGCAACAGATTATTGCTTTACGAACTGCGTGTAAAGTAAACAATACGATTGTTCTATGAACAAAGGATTGTTGTTTTCTCCCTAGTAGCAACATCACATCTAGTACCTTAGAGATTTCTGCCACTTCCCCAGATTACCAGAGGCATGAACCCACTATCGAGCATAAATACTAACTCTTGGAGTTGCTAGCATCTACATGGCCAAGATAGCTACTAACAACGGAAATCATGCAAGATCACAAATAACAAAGACATGATAGAATCAATAATCAATCTGAAATAGCATCTCAATATCCATCGGATCCCCGCAAACACAACATGCAAAATTACAAATAGATGATCTTGACCATGAATGGAGCTCACAAGATCTAGACATGAAAGCACAGAGGAGGAGAACCAGCCATCTAGCTACTACATGAATCCGTAGTCCAAGGATAAACTACTCACGTATCACAACGGAGGCTTGCATGGTGATGAAGAAGGCCTCCAGGGTGAATTCCCCTCTCCTGCAGGGTGCAGGGAAGAGCTTCAGATCCCTCCCGGTCTAGCGATGGAGATGATGGCGGCTACAGACTCTTTCATGGATTTTTGATCGGGTACTTAGGGTTTTCTTCCCGAGGGCATCTTATAGTCGGAAGGGGAGGCCGAGGGGGTGCCAGGGGCCACTACACCACCCCCTGGCGCGGGCCCAGCCTGGCCGCGCGGCCAGGTGGTGTGGCCGGCCTCTAGCCCTTCTCCGTCTCGTATTCTGGCACTTGACGACTTCTGGAAAAATAGGCACTTTCGCTTTTGTCCTGTCCAATTCCGAGAATATTCATTTTCTGACTTTCCTGGAACCAAAAACAGCAGAAAACAGGCAGCTGGCACTATGGCTCTTGTTAATAGGTTAGTCCAAGAAATCATATGAAAAGTACTGCAAAGTGTGGACAAAACACAAGAAAGTGGATAAAACCAAGCATGGAACATCAAAAATTATAGATACATTTGCAATGTATCATCCATCATCAAGATGGGCTTGGCCGAGGAACTGGAATGGGGGATGGAGCTCTTCAGCTGAGATAGGCCTGTTCCCAAGGTCCATCCTTCGAGTAACACTTACCGAGTTATGCATTATGTCGGCCTTTACTACTTATTTGACCTTCCTATACTCCTTTGTACAGAAATTTCTTCAGCAGATAGTTGAGGACACCTAGACCCCAACCGTTACTTGGGGAAAGGATCAAGATACCTGGAATTCAAAGGGGCTAGATTCTAAGGAGTTCATGCCTATGCTGGACTCCAACTCCGGCCGATCCTCCGGTAAGACTTATGTCTTAACGGATTGGGCAGATGATGACGATAATGATGACTGTGAGATTCTCGAGGTATTTAACCCAATGCCCATCTCATATGCCTTTCCATCTGATCCCGCTCCAGCTAACCCAACTAGTCAGGTGCATAGCATGCCTCCGGTAGCTATGGGAGGCCAAGGAGTGGTGAGAAAACGTGCCGCAACCTCGGCCCTGCCAACCGAACCATCTAGGGCCGGGAAGAGATACAAGAAATCCGTCAAGAAGCCCATGTCCCAGAAGGCCCCTACGCCCAAACCACCTCCAGTTGTGTTCGAGTAAATACTTTTCTCCGGGTTATTCTAGTGTTTCACATCTCTCTTTTCTTGTATTTCTTGTTTCTCTCTTCCTTATTTGACTCAATATTTTCTTCTTTTTGACTTGGAAGGGCCAACGTGGATATCTCCCAGAGTGGCTCCTCTCCCATCTATAAGTCACCACCTTCTCCTCCTCGTGGTGATGCTCCCATTCTCAGCCTTGTTCGGGAGAACTCTCCTACTACAATGAATAACAGTCCACCTCGGCGGGAGGAGGATAATGTCAGAACAAGTAGAGGGGGATCCACGGAGGATGTGGCTATGCCGGACCAGCAGGGTGACCTCTCCGCCCCTGAAAGAGATAAATATGATGGTAGTGCCAGCAATACCGGTGCCAAATCAGTTTCTACCGAGGTGCCAAAAACTCTGGCACTAGTTCAACCTCAGCCTTAGTCTCAGCCTCAACCAGCCGCTGCATCAGCTCCAAGTTAGCAACAGCAAGCGCCACCTGCATCGTCTGAGTCTCCCAAGACTCGACGAGATGATCAGCCTTGGCAGAGCCTAAAAGCCAAGTCTCCATATGCTTCTCATGTTCAAGCTCCGCCAACCTCGGCGATTGAGCCTCAACCAGCTACCTCCACGCGGCGAGCCAATCCGGCCACTAAGGTGAAGAAAATAGCCGATGTGACCAAATCAGCACCAATAGGATCACTGGCTGGACTTCGATAGCCCACCATTTCCTTTATGATGCAACAGAGCAGTACCGCTTCTAGTTCCACTTTAGAAAAGCAGATCATGTTGCACACTAGCTCGGCCGCTGCAATGGCCTCCCAGGAAGCAGCTCTCGAGAAAGGCTTGGTCCTGACTCAGACTCTTAGCAGTGGAATCCTCGGCTCACTCATTGAATACACTGAGAACTTGAACAATGCTGAGTAGGACGATGTCAGCTCCGGGAATCCTCAGAAATTTGGCCCTACAGAAATTGGCGCACAGATGTATAGTTGCAGCAAAGCTATTGTTGATGCTGGCCGAATGATGGAGGTAAACCTCTTGACTATCTCTTTTATACTTGTGTAAGTACATGTGTACATAACCTCTAGTCTCCAAGCCTCCGGGGGAGTGAGATATTACTCGTCCACATGCTCTTAGTATTGAACTTGCACAATTTTCCTTATATTTTTTTCAATTCCAAGGTATTTCAACCTAGCTATTAAGACCTAGTCCAAAGGTCCTGTTAGCTTCAATTAGTCAGCCACCTAGATTCGGATCGAGTTTACTCGGTCGAATCTTGCTTAGGGCTTTAATATCCAGCGACCTAGAGCCCGGTTAAGTTTCACTTGATTCGGATCTTTAGTATCTTCGAATAGCCACCTAGATCCAGGTTAAGTTTTAGTTAAATCGGGTCTTTAGTAGCTTCGAATATCTAGCCACCTAGAGCTGGGTTAAGTTTTACTTGACTTGGTTCTTTAGTAGCTTGGAATATCCAGCCACCTAGAGCCGGGTTAAGTTTTACTTGACTAGGGTCTTTAAAAGCTTTGAATATCCAGCCACCTAGAGCCGGGTTAAGTTTTACTTGACTCGGATCTTTAGTAGCTTTGAATATCTAGCCACCTAGAGTCGGGTTAAGTTTTACTTGACTCGGGTCTTTAGTAGGTTCGAATATCTAGCCACCTAGAGTTGGGTTAAGTTTTACTTGACTCAGATCTTTAGTAGCTTCGAAAATCCAGCCACCTAGAGCCAGGTTAAGTTTTACTTGACTCAGGTCTTTATTAGCTTCAAATATCCTTATTCCTCAGTGACTAACAGTTGTTCTTTTCATATTACCACTAACCAGCGTACTGCCGAGATTCAGCGGCTGCTTACTACGCATAAGGAGATTTGCACAAAGCATAAGGCATTACTGCTAGAGCTGAAGAAGAAAAGTAAGTCTTTGCCTTATTGCCTTCAATTCAGCTCGGTTTATCCTTGACTTGCCGAGTTAACTTATGAATCGGATTTCGCCTGCTGATGTGGAAACTCAGAACAAGGAGCTGCAAAAGCAAGTGGTCGAGCTAAAGGGTATGCTTCCTCTTGCCCCTTATACTTTGCAATTTCCCCTTTAGGCTCGGCGAGTAATTATTCCTCGGCTTGGTCGAGTCAAAAATCATTGCAGTGTCTCTTCAAGATAGAATATCCATGCCTCAATTGACTCTTCAATTTCTCGAACAAGCAGGGCAGTATCAGGCCCAACTGAAGGAGAAAGATGACGAGATCTCTCGGCTCCGTGCCGAAAATGACAAACTCAAGCAACTCCAGAAAGTTGAGCTGAATAGGCCAAATCAGGAGTTCTCTGAGGAGTAGAGCCGACTCACCGGCCAACTCGACAGAGAGAAGGAGCTTCTCCAAGATAACGAAGCCAAATTTGATTTGGTGAACACTATGCTTGAGGATCTCCAGAAGAAACAAGCTGCTTGGCTGGCTGAGCTAACTTAGATTAATGGCATCGTGGCTCGTCAGCTTAATTTCACCAATTTCCCTTTATTTCCAAAGTCTCCCCTTTCCCTTGACTTGTTTCCTCTGACTCGCTGTCTTTGCTTGTTCTCTTAGGTGACTTCCCTAAATCCAAAGTCCGTGCCGCCACTGTCATTGGGAAATTCCAGGAGAAGAAAGGCGAAACTGGCCCCCTTCCCAAAGAGTACGAAATTGATGAGCTCTTGGTTGGCCTCAAGGCTAACTTCAGACCCATGAGGGTCTTCGGGGTTGAGCTCTTGGACGCTGCTATCCGAGTCTCCCACGTTCTCTGCCCAGTGGAGACTACCCCCAAGAAGGTCACTCAACTATCCAAGAAACTGATGGATTGCAAAACCCAGCTCAATTTGTGGAGGGAGTCGGTTGCCCGTGTTGGTGCCTACATGGCCTTATCCTTTGCACTATCCTGTTACGAAGATATCAATTTAGATGCTCTTTGGAGCATGCGCACTAGCTCATGGTGGACAACTAACCCATACCACATCCAACACCGCCAAGATCGGCCTATCAGTTGATTCAGTACACCAATATCCATGCTTGGACTGATGGGCCAAGCTTTCTCGACATGGTGGATGACGCATACGTTGAAGAAGGCGCTAATGAAGATGAGGAGGACCCTGAGGACCTCGAATCTGTCCCAAATAAGGAAGCATAAGCCATGGTTGTTGATCCCGAAGCAGTTGTTCCTCCTCCAGCTGATGACCCGACCGGTGCTGCTCCTGAGGAAAAAAACTTATAGTTTGGTTAATTCCTTGGTATGCTGGGCGTAGATGTATGAAACAATTTAAGTCATTTTGCTACTATTATGTTTTTATGTCGAATCTATTTGGCCGAAGTCCCCGAGTTCCATTTTCTTGTTTGCTCAATCTGATGACTCGTCCTGCGTCTACCTTTATTCAGTGCTCAACTTACGAGTGTGAGGTCAAAAAGTCAAATTAACAATACCTGAAATTGAGAGAATTAGCTCAAAATGATTCGACATAATAGTAAAGAAAGTAAATACAGGGGTTAGTCCAAAAACAAATGTCGGCACGATTGCATTTCCTTCCTTAGTCGGTTTTCATGTGTTTAGCAGTTTTGAGCTTGTCCTCTTGCTTGCCAAGAAGCCAATCTTTTTGGACAGAAGAAATTCTAAGAGTTAGCCTTTGGTGCTGACCCATTACTAACTCAGCTAAAGGGTAAGAAATTTAAGCCAACCAACAAATAAAATGTAAATACAGAAAAAGACAATTGCTACTAAGGAAGTCCCCGAGTTTCTGCTCGAGGTGCCGAGGATTCATTAATTAACTCATTGCTAGCATACAATCCTACATATGAGAGTTCAAAATAAATACACTTCTACTAAGTGTAAAATGGACGAAGAAGTGCTACATTCCATGGCCTTTTCAATTCCTCCCCCAACCTGTTCGCCTTATTCTTCTCATGTGGTCGAGCATCTATAAGATAGTATGCATCATTGTGAAGTGCCTTGCTCACGTTAAACGGTCCTTCCCATGGAGGTGATAGCTTATGCATGCCGGTAGTGCATTGCAGTAGTCGGAGCACTAAATCCCCTTCCCAAAAAACTCAGGGGTTCACTTTTCGACTATGATAGCATTGGAGATTCTGCTGATATGTGGAGGATATGGACAATGCCAACTCTCTTGCCTCTTCTAGCAGATCAACATCATTTTGCCGGGCCTCTTGCTCTTTGGCTTCTATGTATTGGGTGACCCTAGGGGAATCATGCTCTATGTCGGCTGGTAGTACAGCTTCTGCGCCATATACTAGAAAGAATGGCGTGTAGCTAGTTGATCGATATGGAGTTGTCCTTAGGCTCCATAATACTGTCGGGAGTTCGTCAATCCAACACCCCGCTGATCTTTGCAGTGGCTCAATGAGATGGGGTTTTATCTCGGACAATACTATCCCATTATATCTCTCCACTTGCCCGTCTGATGTGGGGTGTGCGACTGATTTAACATCCACTCTTATCCTTTTATGTTGCAGAATCGAGCAAATGCTCCCTCAGCAAAATTCATGCCATTATCTATTATGATACTGTGTGGGTACCCATATCTCAAGATGATGTCCTTGAGGAATGATACGGTAGTGGGTCCATCACACTTTCTGATTGGCCTTGACCTCAATCCACTTTGTAAACTTGTCCACCATGACTAGGATATGAGTCATGTTTCCACGAGCCAACCTAAATGGTCGAACCATATCCAAACACCATACAGCAAACGACCAAGTAATAGGTATAGTTTTTAGTTCAGAGGCCGGCATATGTATCTTGCTTGAATATCCAAACACCCATTGCATTTTCTCTCAAGGTCCTCAACTTCTTGTAAAGCACCGGGCCAGTAAAATCCATGCCGAAAAGCTTTGGTGACTAAGACCTTGGACAATGCATGATGCCCACATTCGCCCTGATGTATATCTTGGAGGATTTCCTGCCCTTCTGCCAGGTCAATGCATCACTCCAGGACACTTGTGTCACTTATTTTATATAATTTGGCATTTATTTTGGTGTACGCCTTTGCCCTTCTTTGTACTTGCCTAGAGAGAACTTCATCACTTGGTAAACTCCCATCTTTCAAGAAGCAAAAAATGTGTTGCACCCATGCTCGTACAGCACAGGCCGGGGAAAACACTTCATCAATCTCCATTGGATCAGCTGACATAACTTCTGCCGGGTTAAGCTGAACAGTCCCTGGGTATTGCGAGGCAGTCCCCGGGTTTGCTGAGGCAGTCCCCGGGTGTGCCGAGTTATTTCCCCAATCAATGTCCATTGGGACAACCTCGGATCCTAGGTTGCGGGTATATAGATTGATTCAGATTCTGGCGATGGGTTGATAGATGGTTTTCTAAGGTGCTCCAGAGTTACTCCTAGTGGAATAGCCTGCCGAGATGAACCTAGTTTAAACAACATGCCGGTTGTATCATTTTCAGCTCATGGCACATGATGGAACTCACATACTTCAAAGTACCCACATATATTTTGGACGTGAAATCTATACAAGGCCATGTTTGCATCCAACATATCCCAATGACCCAAAACTTGCTGCACTACCAAATCCGAATCACCAAAACATTGTATCAGAAGTATCCCAATCTCTTTTGCTACTTTCAAGCCATGCACAAGTTCCTTATATTCGGCCACATTGTTTGATGCTCTAAAATGGATCTAGAGCACATATCTGAATTGATCTTTCTTGGTCGAGGTAAGGACTACCCCAGACCTTAACTCATCCTTCAACAAAAAAGTCGGCCAGTGCCTGAGACTTGATTGCATCACGCCTATCATAATGTGGAGCATATGGGGCTAGTTCAATTTCCCACTTGGAGATTCGGCCCCACTTGCATCTCTATTCCCCATTATCTCGGATATTGGTGATTCACGTATCACCTTTACGGGGTGTTCTTCAAAGTAGTTCTTAAGCTTTTTGGCCTCCATATATATACGCCATATGCCATTCTATGATAATGGGAATAATTTTTCTTCATAGCTGATTATACTTCACTTAGGTAATAAACTGGCCTCTGCACCGACTTACCCTCCTCTTCACGCGGCACCACTACCACAACACTTATGACTCAGTTGGTCGCTGCTATGTAGAGAAACATAGGCTCCTTGGATAGTGGCGAGGCTAGCATCTTTTTTAGGTCATGAAAAGAACTATCGGCTTGTGGTATCCATATAAATGTGTCCGACTTTTTCATTAACTGGTACAAAGGCAATGCCTTTTCTCCCAGCCGACTAGTGAACTGACTCAATGATGCCAGGCAACCAGTGAACTTCTGGACGTCATTGAGACACTTCGGTAGATCCATATGCTTAATAGATAGGATTTTAGTTGGATTAGCCTCTATACCTCGGCTCGACACGAGGAATCCGAGTAATTTTCCTAGCAGGACACCGAAGGTGCACTTTTCCGGGTTAAGTTTCATTCGGAACCTTGTCAAGTTTGTGAATGTCTGTCGGATATCATCTAAAAGAATATGACTCTCCTTGGGTTTTATCACCACATCATCAACATACACTTGGACATTTTGCCAATTTGATGATGCAAACATTTTTGCATGCACCTTTGATACGTGGCACCAACATTGCATAAGACAAATGGCATAGTGTGATAATAATAAGCCCCATACGGGGTAATAAATGCAGTCTTTATTTGATCAGCCGGGTTTAATGGTATCTAGTCGAAACCAGAATATGTATCTACAAATGAGAAGATCTCATAACCAGTTGTCGAGTCAATGACCTGATATATCCTTGGCAAAGGAAAAGGATCTTTTGGACATGCTTTGTTCAAGTTCGTGTAGTCAATACACATTCACCATACTACTACCATGTTCGGGTCATCTTTCTTCTTCTCCACCAGCACCAGATTAACTAGCCAATTGATGTCTACGCACTTCTATTCTTGTAGACAGTTGTTGGACCTCCAAGTGCAGAGGTTTGTAGAACAAGGAGGAAGTGGATCACCTAAGGTTTATCGAACTCAGGGAGGAAGTGGTCAAAGGTATCCCTCTCAAGCCACCCTGCAATCAAGATAAAAGAAGTCTCTTGTGTCCCCAACACACCCAATACACTTGTCAGGTGTATAGGTGCACTAGTTCGGCGAAGATATAATGAAGTACAAGTGGTATGGATATAAGACAATGGTGCCATAAAATAGCTTGATGGCGTGGAAGAGACTAAAGGCAAATTGAAATAAAGATGGAAGCACGCAAACATGTAACAGATCTAGTTGCAAACGGTGTTTCAATGCTTAGAAACAAGGCCTAGGGATCATACTTTCACTAGTGAACACTCTCATATAAATATCTTCTCTTTATGATACTACTCTAAACTACTCTCCGGTTGAGCACTCTAATCCATGGTAGGGCTATAACAACACACCTTAAAGTTCGCTTTCCGCATCTAGATAACCCCACACTGTCACCTTGAGCACTAGATGGTTCCAACAAACACCACAATTTCATAGAGACATCCAACTCCAAATATAACTCATAACAAGTATTTGTAATCTCTAGCCTAAGTACCACCATGCTGTGCACGCTGTCACTTTCACACACATGGGGGAGAGCAGAGATCTATTAAAGCACTTGAGTAGCAAGGTAGCTCTACTTGATTACAAAGCTAATGATCACAATATGATCATGCGTAGAGAGAGATACATGAACACATAGCTACCGGTAGAACCCTTAGCCTCGAGGAAGAACTACTCCCTCATAATCATGGGAATCAGCAACAATGATGGAGATGGTGGTGGATATCGATGGAGATGGCTCAAGGGGCACTTCCCCATCCCAGCAGGGTGCCGGAATAGAGACTTTCTGTCCCCTGAATCTCCCCTTCGGTGGCGGTGGTGCTGCGGAACTTTTCGTGGCAGGATGCTGGACTCTTTAGGGTTTCTGCATCGGAGGCTTCTTATAGGCGAAAGGGCAAGGTCGGTGGAGGCCGGAGGGGCCCACACCACCTGGTGCCACGACCAGTGCTAGCCCGTGCCACCATATGGTGTGCCCACCCTGGTGCCCTACTCCGTCTCTACTTCATGTTTCCGTGTTGCTCCAAGAAAAATAGGCATATTGTCTTTAGTCCTGTCCAATTCCGAGAATATTCATTTGTGTCCTTACGTTGCAGATTCTGTGTGGACCAAGCAAAGATATCCGGGTTATCATGGAGGAAGCTGATGAGCTCGCTTTCCTATTTGTCATTAAGGCCTGTAACAATAGTCATAGTGCACTATAGGAACTGGTCGTCAATTGGCACTTTCTTTGTGTCCTTAGTCGGCCGGAATGACACACTTCCATGCAGGTTACTCAGGGCTGGCATATTCAGCTGTGTCGACTTAGCCAATTCCACAACCTCTTGGATTCTTTTCTTCCCTTGCGTGATGACCAATGACTCGGCCAGGTTTGACCCAACTGAGGCACACTCCATGGAGCGCCTAAAGTCCCATGCTATGGTGATGACCCATTGGGCCTTGGCATCTTCATCTTCAAGTAACTAATCTGGTCTCTTACCATAAACTTCGAAAGTGCTGGTCTGCCGAGTAATGTATGGTAACAACTATCCAAATCCACAACCTCAAACAACAAGTTTTCAGTCCTGTACTTCTCTCGTGTGCCAAATAAGACATCTATTCGGACTTTGACAATTGGCTCATAGGACAACCCCGACACAATGTAATGGAAGGTGGTCTTAGTCACCTGGAGCATATTTTCCAATACTCCCATTTTGTGGATTATATCTTTGTACAATATGTTGATACTACTACCCTTGTCAATCAACACCTTGGAGAACTCCACATTGATGTTTGGCCCGATGAAGGTTGGGTCAAGCACCAAAGCATATGATATAGGTTCGGCATGAGCCTGGGATGGTCCTTGATGCTCCAAGTAATCTCCTGGTCCGACCAATGCATATACTTCCGCATAGCCCGCATAAATGCATTGACCTCCATATGTTGTTGTTGCACACTTTACCTATCAGTCTCTTCTGTGGTAAACACACAATAACTCTGGTGGTGCTCCCTGTACTCATTTCTCCCATCATTCCCGGGGTTTCCTCGGTTCCCCTGGTTCTTATTGTTCACTTGATACACTGCATGCCTCCTTTCCTGGTTCTCATATCTTGGCGGTGGCCAAGGTAAGATCAAATTATGAGCATTTTCCCATGTGAGTTGTGGCTGAGGTGGTTCTTAGGGTGGACCCATATCACCCGCAACACACTGCATCCATGCGCATTGCTGAGTTGTGTGATGGGCCGGCTTACTCAGATTTCGCTATGGAACTTGCATGGCTGATCAAGCATTGACTCATACGTACCTCGGCCTCTCCTGCCACTACTACTTTTGCTCATTGGTCCAAGTTTTCTTGCCATCATTATTTTGTGTCCATTGCTGGAAACTGCTCTTTTGTCACTGGCTACTCCTATCTCCTGGCTGATCATGGTTCACCGCATCGACATGGTTTGAGCCGTATCTATAACCGGCCTTTCATCTCTTCTCTTGCCCTAAAAATCATTCCGCTGGGATGACCTGGCCCCATCCCTAGAGTAATACTCCTCATTCGGCTCAACCAACATAAGCGTGGGTTGGATCGGATCTCCCAGTGCATATGAGTTGGCAATCTGGATAGTCTCGGCCAACATAGTTGGCATATCCCTCTATTGCCTTTTCCATAATACACTTGCATGTCTACAGCCTTGTGCAAATCAAGTAACTACCTGTGACTCGATCACACCTTCACATGAGTCACTTAGGGTGCACCACCGAGTCAGGAATTCTCTGTCAGTATCATTTCGATGCTGCTTACACATTGCCAAGTGTTGCAGCTTATTCAGCCTCTTGTATGTACTGGTGAAGTTGCTGATGAACATCTCCTAAAAATCAAACTAACAGTTGATACTTCCTGGCGACAGATTATTCAACCACCCTTGTTGGTCCCTCTAGGATCTGAGGTACATATCTTACCACCCATGTGAGATTTCCCTGTGCGATGTACACTGCTGTGGCATAGTCAATCAATCAATCTTGTGGTTTGGTACTACCATCATATGTCTTTGTTCCTCTGGCCAACTAAAAGTTCGACACAGGTGGTTCTCTCATAATTCGAGGTCCAAAACATGCATGACTCGGAGGACCTTGTCCCTCCATCATTTCCGACCTATAAATCATGTCCAGCTTTAATCTTGCATCATCCGGTTGCAGGTTCCTGTTTCCTAGCCTTGACCCCGTTATATAATGATCCGGCCTAGGAAACCCGACATTGGCCATAGCTGAGTAACAATCATCATATCTGTTTTGCCTCGGATGAGCATATTTCTATTACATGGCTGGCCCCCCACTTTGTTCTTGCCGAGGTATGTAATGTTGCTAGTGCTGCCGAGGTGGGTTCTGTCCGGCTCGTACCGAGTTAGATTGTCCGGCATTTCTATACCCAACATTTCCTTGACCTGCATAGCCTTGGCTGAGGTTTCCTCAGCCACCATCACCCTGGCTAACACTATGGTGATCCTCGTTGCCTTATGCTGCTATTCCTTTCCGGGCCCTTGTCGGGTCATATGGCACCATCTACTTGTTCCTTCTCCCAGATGTTCCCACCTCTTCTCTTTGTCGGGCTTCAACAGGTGAATATGCTGCCCCGCCTGATTTTGCTGGAGTTCAGCATGTCGAATGAACGACACGAGAACCCCCTTTCCTTGCCTGGTTAGACCTAAAACTCATTATTCTGCATGTTTGCATTTTTTACTAACTCAACAACTTTCTCTTGTTGCCTTTGCCGGGCTTGACCGGTCAATCCTTCTAACTCGTATGTTGCTGCATCTGCATCCCTAAGGTTCTTTGCCAGGGTGATGTACTTCGGCAGACTTACTGACATTGGGTTACCCGAATCTCTAGGCCTAGGCACATATTCCTTATCTATTTCACTGATCAGGTTTCTCCCCATAATCTTTACACCATCCATACGTGTCGGACTAGTGATAATCTTATTTGATCTCACGTACTCCCGCAACATGATGTTCAACGTCTGCTGAGCCGCTGCTATCTTTTTTGCTCCCTCTAACACTTTCTGCCGAGTCTCCTCTAGCTCGGCATGTGCTTGAGACGGTTCTCCTATGGGAGCTACAGGGGTAGTTAGGCTCTCTATTGCCTGCTATAGTACGTTTTGCGGCCTCTCAAGCGGAGGAAACCTCGAACGTGCTACCTTAGGGGTTCTTTTCGGATCCTCTACCAGATTTTTCTTGCTTCTGCATCTGGTGTGGTCATCATAACCTCAACGCAGCTGGCAAGGCGATCGTTACACGGACCGCGAGCCGCGTAGAGAGGAGGTCCTCCTGCATCGATGACGTGATGCGGGTAAGCGCATGACTCATCAACACCGATGTAGATCTTGTGCGCGCCGAAGTTGATGAAGAGCCTGTTGCATGGAGGCGGACGGTTGCCGATGCTATGCATGTTGTAGCTAACATAGTCCAGCTAGCCGAATCGCTGGACCAACCCGAAGACGATGCGCTCTCTAGTGGCGATGAAGTTTCCCATCCGGATCTTAACACCAGCTAGCACCACGGGTAGCCTCACGGTGGGTGCCAACTGTCGTGGTGACATCGTGGCAGATGTCATGGGTAGGCTAAATATGGGGCCAATGTGAACTAGTGGTATCTGGGGAGGGATAGTCTAGTGGTCTACACATGAAGAACAAAGAACTAAACACATGATATACAAAAGTTCAAGGCTCTCCTATGGAGATAAAACCTCTACTCCTACTTTAGATCTTATATTACGATCTGTGGACTAGTACAAATGCTTTTTGAGATGTATCGAGGAGATGAAGGAGATAAACTGCTCCTGCTCTCTTCTTGCTCTAGGGTTTTTCCTTAGCCAAATGGACCGACCCTCTCCTTGGAGGCCCTAGCTCACCTTATAAAGGGGTGACCAGGTTACATCTAGGGCTTAAATGGCCTGGATATCCTACGAATATGCTTGTCCAAATATAGTAACTCAGTGTCCTCTTTTCCTCTATTGCCAGCCTATGCATGGCAATGGAGTAGAGGACACATTGTCTGACCATTGGGGTTAGACACTGTCACATCCGTGACGATCTTCTCTGCCCCTGCTCTTCTGTCATTTGTCACTAGCTCTTGTCTCTCCCTAGATTCCCTTGGGAGATAGAAAAACACTGACCTTGGGTTGGCTCTCTCCTTCTTGAGAAAGACAACCTAAGACTCAGCCTTGGTAAAGATAACCCAGCCAAGATAGTACCTACAAAGAGAAAATAACTCACACCTCATGTTGTATATGTCGGCCGAGTCTCGCCGGTGTTGTCTGTCTTTGGGTAACCGGGCCGTGATTTGGCTGGCCCATCTATGATTTGGCCAGCTTACGCTTTGACCTGTTTATGCCTCGGTGGACCTTGTCCTTATACCTCGGCTTGAACCTACCTAGGGTAAACCCCCCAACAAGCAAACTCTCTAGGAGAAATCACCTTGGATGTTACTTTTGGAACACCAAGCAATTATCGAACATAACCACTGTCTTTTGAAGTGGTGTCGTTTAAGAGCGCATACCACACTATCTTTTGGTGTCCATCTTAATGGGATTTTATGGCTCACCCTGTTATATTTACAACATGACGAAAATTCCAGGTCCCAATGGCATCATCATGATCCGAGGAAACCCAAAGAAAGCACGAGAATGGAAGGATGTAGCTTCCGCCTTTGCTAAAGCCGTACTACACGCCGAGGAGTACCAGGAGATCAAGAAGAACATCGACACATCCGAGATGCCCGCAACGAATAAGGAGGTGCTGAAGCCGACTCCAAAGTTCAAGGCATCAGAAGATACAAAGACGACACCACTGAAGGACGACAATCCCTCGAAGGTGACACAGATAGGAGTAGGCTTAGACTGCACATAGGAAAAAACGCTCGTCGAGTTCCTCAAAGCTAATAAAGATATCTTTGCATGGTAACCTTCGGACATGACCGGGCTACCTAGGGAACATGTAGAGCACTCTTAAATATATACCCTAACACAAAACCTTTCAAATAGTCCTTACAACATTTCAACAATGAAAAGTGTAAAGCAATAGCTATGGAGCTGGCTCGATTAGAGTTAGCTAAATTTATCGAAGAGGTCACCCACACTGAGTGGTCGTCCAATCCTGTAATGGTCCCTAAAAAGGACACCACTGATTTAAGGATGTGTATTGATTATACTACCTTGAACAAGACTTGTCCTAAAGATCCATTCTCTCTGCCTAGAATCGATCAAGTTATCGACTCGATAATAGGCTCAAAACTCCTATGTTTTCTTGATGCATATTCCGGTTATCACTGAATTTGCATGACGGAGTCAAACAAATTAAAGACTTCATTCATTACCCACTTCGGAACCTTCTTCTATGTGATGATGCCTTTCGTCCTCAAAAATGTAGGAGCTACGTACCAACACACTATGCAGCGTTGCCTCCCGACCAAATCGGATGCAATGTACATGCATACGTGGATGACATAGTTGTGATGTAAAAAATAAGCAAACACGCTGACTTGGAGGAAATGTTCACAAAATACAAGATCATGCTTAACCCAAAAAAGTATTTCTTCGGAACACCAGCCGGAAAATTGTTAGGTTTCATTGTGTCTCAGAGATGTATAGAGGTGAATTGTGACAAGATAAAGGCTATACTCAACATTACGAAGCCAACTCACCTGAAGGACATACAACGGATCACTGGCTGCATTGCCATGGTCAGTCGGTTCGTAAGCCAGCTTGGTGAAAGAGCCTCACCATTGTACAAGCTCTTGAAGAAGACCAAGAAATTCGTCTAGACCGACGAAGCTGAAGCTGCACTCTAGGATCTGAAAGCCATACCTTCATCCACCCCTATCCTTGCAGCACTGGATCCTTAGGAACCTATGTTGCTCTACATGGCTGCAAAAACAAGAGTCGTCAGCATCGTAATGTTGGTGGAACAACCGGAAGAAAAACAGGAGCACCTGGAGCAGCATTCGACTTACTATCTCAGCGAGGTCCTGACAGAATCAAAACAAAGGTATCCTCATTACCAAAAGTTATCCTATGGTGTGTTCTTCACATTCAGAAAGCTACAACACTATCTTCAAGAGAACAAGATTACTATGGTGAGTGCAGCTCCCATGAGAGAAATAACCAACAACAGCAATGCCACTAGATGCGTCGCTAAGTGGGGAATTGAGCTAGCAGCTTTTGACATCGAGTATAAACCACGTAAAATGATAAAGTCCCAGATACATGCCGGTTTCATCACTGATTGGACGGAGACGATAGAAAATATGAGTGTCCCTAAGTTAGAATATTGGAACCTGCACATTATCGGGTCAAAAGCGCTTGGGGGCTCGGGGGTTGGCGTGGTACTCAAATCACCCCAAGGAGACAAACTATTCTATGTGTTACAGATTCACTTCATGGCTACAAATAATATTGCCAAATATGAAGCCCTGTTGCATGGAATTCGAATTGCAAAAGACACCGGCATTCGCCGACTCATGTGCTACCGAGACTATCAAGAATAGGCTCTGCGGGGAAAAAGGTCTCAGATGGTGGTTTTCTGGAGCACCTAAGAGTTCCCTCTATCACAGGAGTGGATGAGGAGTATCCGAACAAATCCGACTCACCGCTCAAAGCAGTTCTGGCTGTAATACCTAGCTGGACAAAACCCTACCTCAGATTCTTGGTAGACCCAAAATTACCCGAAGACAAAGTTCTAAGCCGACAGATTGTCTGACGAGCGAAATCCTACACAATGATAAGTGGTGAGCTCTATAGGCAAAGTGTATCTAGGGTTTTTCATCACTGTGTTTCTCTGAAAGAACGGGTGTAAATCCTTAGGGAAATCCATGAAGGTGAATGCGGACATCACGCCGCAGCCAAATCCTTAGTGGCAAATGCTTTTCGACACGGATTTTTCTGGCTTACAGCTAAGGCAAATGTAGACAAACTGGTCAAGACGTGCAAAGGCTGCCAAAAATACGTCAGGCAAGCCCATGTTCTGGCTAATCAGCTGCGACCAATTCTGATTACATGGCCCTTTGCAGTCTAGGGGCTTGCCATGGTACCATCTTTAAACGGGCTCCTAGTGGATCGAGTCACCTACTTGTCATGGTGGATAAATTTTTGAAATGGATTGAGGCTAAACCCATCAAAAGTTTTGATGGAGCAACAACCAAAAGATTTGTGGAGGACGTCATAATCTGATTTGGCTATCCAAAAAGTATTATTATAGACAACGAGGGAAACTTTTAGATTGGAGAAGTTGCCGAATTTTGTGAAGATCAAAGGATCCAACTCTATATTGCATCAGTCGCAAATCCACAAGCTAATGGACAAGTCGAAAGGGCTAATGGTTTAATTCTTCAAGGCCTTTGTCCCAGACTCGAAGAACAACTTCATCATTTTGTGGGGGCTTGGGAGTATGAATTATCATCTGTTCTATGGAGTTTATGAAGTACTCCTAACAGGTCAACCAGATATATACCTTTCTTCTTGGTCTATGCTGCATAGGTAGTTCTTTTGAGTGATCTTATTCATATTTCTCCTTGAGTCACTATGTATGTCGAAGAGGATCCTGATGTTTCTTGACAAGATGACCTTGATGTACTCGAGGAAGTTTGCATCATTGTTGAACAGAGATCTACAGCCTATCAGTAGAAGTTACGCAAGTATCATAGTCTTTCAAAAAGGGAGATTTGGTTCTCTAACTAGTGCAAAAAAGAAAGCACAAACTTTCCCCAATCTAGGAAGGTCCCTTTATGGTTAGTAGAGTATTGCAAAATGGTTCATACTATCTAACTAACATTTGGCCAGGAAAAAAAGAACTGCTACTAAGAAGAGGAAGAGAGGTGGAGGAAGTATAGACTCGGATGAGATAGACGGTCCTTGGAATATTTCTCAACTACGTCCCTTTTATTCTTAAAATTTATTTCTTTGTAATCATATCAATGTACATGTTCTAAGTGAAATAAAGTATTGGTCTCCTCAGTGTTTTTTTGAGAAGTTTAAGTACCATCTTATTTTCGAATGATCATGTCATAGTCAAAAATCCCAGGATACTTGAATGTACTTTATGCTCATGTTTGTTCTGGTTAGATTTATGATTCTAAATAAAATCTACCTTCAGGTGTAAGTCTCATTTTATGTTTATACTTCGGTTTTTGTCTAATTGCTAGATGCAGGTATTTTCCAAGTCCTGAATTGTTGGTACTGGAGGCTGGCATGATTCAGGGTTTAAACTGGTTTAGCAATTGAGCTCCGTTGCTAAAGGTTTGCTGGTTCACGAAAGGGACAAGGCACAAAGCCAGATAAACAATAAGTATGAACAAAAGGTTCTTAAGTATTTTTCAAGCACAAAACAAAAAACATACGTGCTAAGAGTAAATCATTAGTTCTTACATAGCAACACCACAACATGGATAAGTTTAACCATTACATCAAAAGTCTTGTTTTAGAATGACACAAATTTTCTTGCAATTTTTTATGTTGTTTGAGAAGGATTTGCCAACTCGTCGGAGTCACCACCCAAGTCGCCCTGATCTTTTTCCGAGATGGGGACGTCGGATGCAGTCTCTTTGTCATCGTCTTTGGGAATTTCTTCATCTTCTACTGGAGGGGCTCGGAAGCACTTCGATGGCTTTGAAGAATGGCTTCTCCTAGTTTGTTGCATCGTCTACGCGACAAGCATAACCGGCACAAGAATCCCAGATAGCACCAACATTCTGATGCTTGCCATCTTCATCAACAGCTGAATAACCCTTGGTAACTTGCTAGATTTCCATGTTTCCATGGTGGCCCATTACCATTGTGAGGGCATTCTGTGCGGCTATGCGAGCATAGGACATCTTCCAATCCTCGACCAACTGTGGGATATCCTTCATTTTGTCACACAGTTCAAAGGTGGACAACTTGTCTAAGTCAGAGAGATTAACGGTATCCCCAATATCCTCAATGGATTGGCGGAAATAATGTATCAAATCTCCGACTGCGACAAGTCGACTGAGGCGTGACTCAGATGAAGATGAGTCTAGGAGGTTGAGAGGCCCTAAAAACGTAGCAATATTAAAATCTGATATGCAAATTCGGAAATACCAAGAAATGAATCGGAATGGAAGTAAACTTACTGAAGATAGCTTCGTCTACTTTGATTTTATCCTCTCTCAGACTTCGGAGTTCATCTTGAAGGGTCTGGGTGGTATCCTTCTGCCTATCCAACTCTGAGTTTAAATATGAGATTTCATTATCTTGGCGAGCAATGGTCATATCACGTTCTTCGGTGGCCATATTGCTTGACTCGAGGATGTTGTTGACGCTGCACTCATGGTCCACTTGCAATCTCGTGAGTTTCTCGTGCAGGACAACATTCTCGGATTCTAGAGTTTTGTAGTTTTTGGCCTCCTCTACAAGTTTGCAGGATTTAGTAAGCAAGCCTAGTACTAATTAGTCGAATTCGACTGAAATATAAATCCAAGAAGAGATTGTCGAAAAACTTACTTTTGGCATCATCCTTCTCAACATTTAACCGACCATTTTCAAGCCAGAGAGCCTTGACCTCTCTTCGCTTGTTGCATATGTTCTTCCATTATTCCTAGTTGTAATCATAAATTTTCTATAAATCAGAATGATAACGAGTGTCAAAAATGCTACTAAGACTCGGACTTCTATTTTAACAAAGTTAAATCTCATCACAAGACTTGGGGCTACACTACTTCGTTCTTTAGCATCCTATAAAAGCATAAACTCGGATTTCTAGTTCTATCAAACTTCATGCTTGGGGGCTAGATGATATGATATAAATATAATATAAAGAGTCAAAAAAGAACTTAGAAATTCTCGTGTTGCAATTTGTTAAGGCTGATATTAATATCAACACAAACCTTCTCATCGAAAGTTATGGGGATGATAGGTGGAGGTGGAAACGCACCAGCTTTCAGCTTCTCGTCGCAAGGCGAACTTGATATAGCAACTCAACAAGCATCACGTCTTCAGCTTCTTGAGCTTCCTATTCGGCCGTAATATTTTTGGTTTCCAAACAGTGGAGGGCCAGCTTCTGGATTTCTTCTGCGCTCTTTCGAGTAAGGCCAAGTTTTGCGATACCCATATTCTGCAGAAGGTTTTCAGCGAAGACTGCCGCTGAGAGATCATTATCCTTAGGGGGTTCATCCTTATCATTCCGAGTCACCCATGGTGATGTTGGTTTGTGAACTTCAGTTCACATGCTTTTCAGATTGAGCCACAACATCCTCAATGCGCGGAGATGGAATATCCTCTAGCACTGAGGATGGGTTTGGAGTAGGAGTGGGAGGCACAATAGCGGGTGAAACAATGGTTAACTTCTGCTGGCACATAACTTTGCCTGGCTTTGCCTTTCCTATCCCCTTGATATTTGATTTTACTCTGGATAATAACTGAACAAGATTGTTATGACCCGGAAAGAACATATATAATAATACATGGTTTGATGGAAGAACTTCTTGATGACTGGCATAGTTTGTGGGCCAGCTTGCACAACCGGAACCTTACGTTTCCGAGTAAGTGCTTCTAGTAACACTTCGAGCTCTTCATCCTCCTGAGGAACTGGATCCTCAGGTGGATATCCCTCGAGAGGAGCTTGCTCCGACTTGGGGAGGTAAGGGAGCTGGAGGGTTGAAAAGTTCTCAGCATTGCGAATAAAGATATATAAATGAAACTAGTGCAAGTTGGGACAGTCGAAATCTTACTAGGGTCAGGGGTTTCTCTGTTGTGAACATTTCCAACGAGATCATCAGAAATGTTTGATCTATTTGCTCCTTGATCAACCACCTGATCCGAGACTAGTATTCGTTGTTGTGAATCGGGTTATGGCTGATCCTCAAACTGTCCTCCCTATTGGTGGTGATCGTATGCATCAGTCGGTCACCACGGTGTTGCAGAGGTTGAATCCGATGATATAGCTAGAAATGGACTTGGTCGGATCCCCACAGGCCCTTGTGCTTCATCAAAAATTCAATCCGCCTATTGTTGCGGATCAAGTCTTCTGAAAGAGTCGGTGCCTCCGCACCCCAAGATTCTTGGTGGGTGGTGGCACCATCAACAAAAGCCGACAAGCTTTCCTGCTTGCCAGGAGCTAGCTTATCCTTGTGATAGAAAAAAGTGGACGGCCACCTCTTCATTCATTCACTGGTTATGACCTTAGGATAGACTCGGTATCTCCAAAGGACTAGGCTAAGAGTTCTAGTATTGTATGGAACATCGGTAGTGATGGAGTTTTTCCTAGTACTAAAGTAGTACCGGAATAAAGTAAGATTCAGTTTGATTCTGAGATAACCCTCACAAATAGAGACATGGGCACTAAGCTCTAGAATCGAATTGGGAGGAAGATTTTGGAGTTGAACACCGTAGTAAGAAATCACCTCAGAAAAAAAATCTAAGGAAACCACTATCGAGATGAGTCCCGAAATGGACCGTCTTATTGTTGCGGGGGGCGGGAAGAGGCTTGCCAAAGACGCTCTGCCACTCGCCGGCATGAAGGAGACCTTCCTCCTCGACACCGCGAAGCTTCTCATTGTCTAGAACATGTGGGATCCAGAGCCCGCGATGGCCTTTCTCCTCCGCTACCACCGTCAACATAGCCGCACCGGAGCTTGATGCATCTGGCAATGTCGGTGGCACTGTGGGGATTTGGGGCAGAGAGATGGAGATGGGGGCGCACCTTTTGCTCAGGGAGAAGAAAGGCAAGGGCATGGGTGAGAGAAAAATAAGGAGAATTAACCCCTTATAAGCCTCATATGTGTCAAGATTAGTGTAAACGCACGAGTGTTGCACCACGCATCAGGGAAAGATCAAAGTAACTTCCTCGCAAAGAGTGTGTTGCCTTGATTCCTGTGCATGAATTAAAACAGCACCTCGGTTCCGCTCGAAGCGGACCCACCAACGGTCACACTAACATGAATGTTTCTCAGTGACAAGATTAGACCTTGACTGAGGTCAGGTTGCATCACAGGTTAAGTTTCGGCTCAGTTTGAAATTGAGCAGGGAAGTAACGATGAGATATTGATAGGTCTAACTCATGTTTGAGACTCGGATCCTACTTTTGTTTTGGAGTTTCAGGAACCCATCAAGATTCTACACCCGAAGAAGAATCAAGCTAGACGATGGAATTCAACTTTGGATCTTGGAGGCTTCCAGGGGCTACTGTGTTGGGAATATGCCCTAGAGGCAATCATGGTTGATGATATTTCCCAAAGTATTCATAAAGTAAAGTTGTCCTTATATGAACATCAGATATATATCACTGAATGCGTGATTCAGTTGTGGAACTATGTACTCATGATTGTTCATATTAGACTGTCCTTGGTCATTGAGGTTGTGCTGGACACACAACTTAGACCAATGTGCAAGTCGGCTGATGACACGGTCCACTTGTCATGGGCATGGTGATGCTATATCACTAAATATGCTTCGGAAGTATGGCCATGCGCTACTCAGTTAAGTGTTAACTAAGGAGTTGGACTAAGAGTTAGTCCAATGAATCACATATCATGGTACGAGAAGAGAGTTGAGCTATTTAAGGGATGGCAACTACTCGCATATAGCTTAATAGATATACCGTGAGGCAAAGGGCCTTGGACGAAAGTCACATTGAAGGTTTGTCTTCTGACTTTACGACACTTGGGAGTTGGCACGTTTTGCTAGAGGCCGCTACCATCTATCGACTTGAGACCAAGTGTTCATGGGAGTGAGTTGGACTCAAAGCCATGACGGGATACTTGGAGGAGTAGCTCATGTCGTGTCCAAGTGTACGTGAACCTACAGGGTCACACACTTACGGGTAAGGAGCCCATGTGGATTAGATCCATATGGAGATTGGAGTACAGCCTAGATGGGCCTCAAGCGTTGAGCCCAACTAGGAGTGTATATAAGTGGAGTGACAAGGGATAGTCCCTGACCTAGCCATCACTTTCTCCACTTCCATTTCGGGCTAGAAAGGATCTATCAGTCCTCTGTCCGAAGCTCCTTCCTGTATGTGTGGATACCGGTAGAGGCGTTGCACATGCGGCGCTGGAGACGGGGAAGCTCATGGGGATCTGACGAAGGAGTTCGTGGGATTTGGAAGGGCTGTCCGGGGATTGTTCGACACTACTTCGACACGCTACATCATCTTCTGCATCTGCGCGTCTAGCGATAATCTCGTGGCCTATAACCTGAGCTGGATCTTGGGAGTACCGCGTTAGGGAAATTTTTTTGTTTATCTCTACGTGGCCCAACATAATGTTGGGGATATACTTTCCGGGTATACCCACTATGACTCGCTAACCAGGGTGGACCACTTCGGGTTAGAGCTATGCTTCACGGGTGGCCCAGTCAGGGAGAGTAGTTGGAAGACCATCCGTCTACGGGAAGGCCCAGAAGAATTATCGACTAGGGCCTATAGGAATACTTGTTGACATAGGTACGACTACTCGGATGCTTATGATTTTCTACCCTATACTGGGTAAAAGGCTTACGGCCCATGAAGATTTCAGATGATAGCCCAAGGAAGCAGCCGACAAAGACTTTGATTGTATTAGGAAAGAGACAATGAACCGACATTGTGTTGGTATTGTAATTACGCGTATGTAAAACCTATCCGCATACAGCTTTGAGACCCGGCCTATTATATATAGGACGGGAGAAGCCCAAGCGAGGGTACCGAAAACTCCCAGGAAACTTGTAATAGTGTGATTTCCCAATATTCAGGCGATTTTGACTCCACTGTTTTCCTGACATCCGACGAAATCCCCATCATTCTCTTTTCCGTGAAACCCTAAGTCCTTCACCATGGACATTGTCGAGGTTACGCCTCGTCAATTGGCACTGTCTGTGGGAAACCTGAACGCTGGAACCATGGATTCGGTGGACCACTTCCACCAAGCATCAACCCAACAAAAGCAGATGCACACCCGTCCACCCCTATATTGGTACCCGCCGATTTCAACGGCGGATCCGATCTGATCATTGGAAGCTTCCACTTCCAAGTAGAAGACCCGCAAGAATCGCACCCTTCGGCCCTGATCACATCAGAACCGTCGGTGGAAAAACCTACGCCTACGGTGGTACCAGCATCATCCGTTGGATCCTCCATGGACGCCACAACAAAGATCAAAGCGGGCGAAGAAAACGAGCAAATCGAGACAGATCTGGGGGACCTTGATGGTCTTTACGACAATCTCTCCTTCGAATCAGATCCACAGCTAACACCACCACACAAAGCAAGCCCAACGAATACCGGACCCGAAGAAGGCAGCGAAAGCATCAGTGGTTCACCCGATAGTGTCGCCCTCCATTTAGACGATGATGTCACCAGTCCATATATCACTCAGCACCAAGTATGTGTGATCATCGGAGATGCCTCGACCCAGCAAGACTTCAATGGTAACCCAATTTTTAACCCCGATGATATTCTTTCAAGCCACAATGCAGGAAATCACGGCAATGAAGGAAGCCAAGGAAACGGGGGAGACCCAACAGTCAACCGTGTAAATCGAGAAGAAGAAGAACTACGTAGAGGTGAGAGGCAAACTCTTAGCTTACCAGCCAGCGCATGGCAAAAAGCAAGGGCAACAATTTCGGGCGCGGTTCCAATGACAACAGACGCTACTCACGAAGATTTATTAGCATATCAATATTTACTCTATCACAAGAAGAGATACCTACTAAAGATGCAAAGGCAACTCGACGAAAGGAAAAGATTAGCCGACGAATCTAGCCTATGACGGGCACAGTTAAGCTCCACTCGGGGATTAGGGAGCGTAATAGGAGGAGCATCGCCAAGGAGAGGAACATCTCGGTTGCAGAATATCCCTGAAGCAGAGAGGAGCAGACTAATCCGAGACCTTGATCTATCATTCATGTCAATAGACTAGGCTGGAAACATCAAGGCAAAAATAGCCCCGGCAACCATTGTGGCCACACAAACATATGTAATCACAACTCAGCCCGCACCCAACGATCCTCGCGCGACCCTCCACCGCTCCGCCCTGATGAATCTCGGTATGGTAGGAGCATCTCTCGTGCAAGCAGAGAAAGGAACCACGTGGCAACTCGACAGATCCCCGCACAGTCATAGCAGCCCTCGACAAGGTCATACCCGACGATCATGATCGCCACATCAGGTCCACTTTTCAGAAACAGAGCCATGAAACGATGCAAGAAACGATATCACACAGCGAAGGATCGACCAATACAGAGAAGAGCGTAGCACACGAAGATACCATGACAGTGAAAGCAACGAAGAATAGGAACTATGCGGAGCCAGTTGCTTTACCCGACGGGTTCGCAAGACTCCGGTACCAAAAGACTTTAAATTACCTCAAGATTGTCAAAAGTACGATTGTCTCCAAGAACCCGAAGCTTGGCTGAAAGATTATCTAGCAACCGTCAAGCTACAAGGTGGCTCCAAAGCTACCATAATGCAAAGCTTGCAGCTGCACCTAACTGGCGCGGCACGTTCCTAGCTAAGACAACTAACAAAGATTCTATCAGCAGTTGGAATGATCTTGAGGACAAATTTATCAGGAACTTCTAGTCCACATTCAAGCGACCCGCGTCTTTGGAGAAATTGCGGGCCTGCAAGCATAAGCTAGGAGAATCAATAGGGGCTTTTGTCCAATGGTGGAACATCATAAAAAACTCGGTTGAAGCCATATTCGATGAAAGAGCAATCGACGCCTTCAACGATGGACTTCGTCGGCAAGAATTTATTGAAGTACTAGGACGAACCAAGCCAAAGACAATTTTGTAGTTGTTGGACATAGCCAATCATTGGGCTGATGGAGAGGACGCAGTACACAACAAAATGGCACGTTCACCTGAAGAAGATAGGGACAGGCGCAATAATGATCGAAGACGACGAACCAACGATGGGTATAGTAGACCAAGTTACGTTGCAGCCAGTTTCTCTAGAGGGGACAACCGACAAAGTGACGATTACAACAATGGATACCGTGGTAACAGGGAAAACATCGGTGGAGGCCAGCCGCAGCAATGATACCAGCCAATTTGTTGGGTTCGCAGCATAGAAAACAAATAAATTCCTACGATGGGAACTATACTCCAAGATCTATCTACTAGATACAAGCAACGGGTGGATCTACATCCATAGAGAACATACCCTCAAAGACAACAAAGCTTTGTTAATGAGATGGAACCGGTGGATGATGTAGTCATACACTTGCAGATCTTAAGATCGTGATGAAGTCGTTCAGGTCCAGCAGTTCCAGCACCATCAGGTCCAGCAGTTCCCGCACCATCAGGTCCAGCACCATAAAGTCTAGCACTGCAAAGCAGTGGTGCATCCGTGATCGCACACACGTTCAGTCCACTGAACAACCTCCGCCTCCTCGCTCCAGCGATGCAGCAGAAGCAGCAACTCCTTTCCAAATAAAGCCACCGAGAACATGTATCTCGCTAATCCGAGACCATGAGGAATAACTAGAGGGAGAAGAGAACCTTCACGAGGAGGTAGGGAAAGAGGAGCGGAGCCATGGGGCTCCTTTTATAAGGGAGGGGGCGCAGTCCCAAGGCCATGGCTGGCCATCCATGGTGGGTGCCCCCACCTCTCCCTCATTCATGTGGGTGGAGCTTCCACTAAGCCCACTCACATCAATTTCAACTCCACTCACTTTGCATTTAATGTCCACCAAACTAAATGCATTTTGTCTTTAAGTAAAACAATTTTATTTATTTTATTAAGAATTTTTTTAATTACCTTAATTAATCAACATTCACATAAAACTCCCTGCAACGATTCAATATCACATGCAGAACCAGTTTCAGCAATTTCACCCGAAGCAATTCCGGTTTCCATCGAAATGATTCCAGCACTTTCTTAATCTTTATCTGAAACATATTTTCTCCTAAATGGTGTCGATATCCCTTAAGTGTGTCACCCTTGTAACTACCTCGGTGAATTACGCTCTTAGTTACATGCCTGGATGAGCGAGAGTGGTTAAAATAGTATGGTGGGGCCTAGGGGCCACTCACAGGTAGACCTTTCAGCCGTCCTAACCACCTTCAGAACATCAGGACAAGAACGAGCGGCGTAATCGGCAGGCGAAGGGATCAACTACATACACAAGTGAGTATGTATGCAAGCCACCATACAATTGTTCACAGAGCCATTCCATCTAAAAGAAATAGAAATATTGCAACGCCATACGGGAAGATCCAAATATCCTAGATAGAGATAATAGTTTAGGATAGCTCCTCATACATCAAACATCAGAGTATCAGGCGGAAGCGGAAAAGAAGATCCGAGTACGGATAAGAAGCAAATTGGCATAAGATGCCACATAAATAAACACATCCCGCCCATAGATCTCAAGGATCCCCATTCCCGAAATCTCTACACCGAGTGATCGTTGCCAACATCATCTGTCTTCTCCACCCAGTATCCATCTTGCGAATACACCTGTTCATCTGAATCAAACAATTTATCGTGTGAGACCCTAGGGGTACTCAGCAAGTCTTTATGCCTCTAAAGGGGACATATACCTGGGATGACGCAATTGCAGCAAAAGATAACAACTAACAAGCCT
Organism: Avena eriantha; assembly: GCA_910589775.1. Taxonomy (NCBI): domain Eukaryota; kingdom Viridiplantae; phylum Streptophyta; class Magnoliopsida; order Poales; family Poaceae; genus Avena; species Avena eriantha. The sequence goes on from OU342745.1 coordinate 111,677,488, forward strand.
ATAGATACTCGCTAACCATCCGCCTAACCAATGATAGACGGATGTCCGTTAATTAGTAACAATAGTTATAACAGGATAATTAACAGATCCATCCTCCTTCTCGCTTACCAACGAGAAAGCGGACGAACTACCCAACCGTTGGCAGTTTTATTAACCATTCCATGAGCATTGCACTATTTACTAGTCAGGTATTTAGTCAGATTAAAAGCGGTACTTTAGTTATACTTGTCTATGATCGAGAAATTGTGCTCCAAGTCGTCCATAACTGCGGACATGGCTTTCAGAAAGATTTACCCTGCAGGGGTGCACAAATAGCAACACACACTCGATCAACCTCGGAAAAACCAACTCAAAACCCAACGAGACATTCATGACAAAGCGAACACAGGATTCAGAAATATTTTAGGGGGCCACCCCATTAAGCTACCCGCAACGAAGCTAGCTAACTCCAAGACGGACTCAAGGTTTGTGTGGACGGCGGTAAACGACTGGGAACCCGAAAGTGTGACTGGGCTTGTCGATACAGCGAAAACGTGTCACGATCCAAAACAGTATAGGTGCTCCACGCACAATCGTAAATAATCAGTAAACATGGCATAAGTACAGGATAGTAATAAAACCCCAAACTAATTGTGGCCCCAAGAAATAGAAATGAATCAAGCTCTGGCTCAAGGGGTCCATAAGGCCTCCCAGATGTGGATAGTGTGAATAGTCAAGGAACAGGAATCAAGTACTCGGGGTCCTACGGGACACAAGTGAGCATGAAAAACCAAATAGCAGATATTGCTCACTGATGCCTCTTTCATTTGTTATCCCATTACTACTCAGGTTTAGTTTTATACGTACCTTGTTATCCATCAGACACTCACATACCCTACACATGATGTTCTACGACTCGCATGGCTCAAACAACTCCTATATTAATGGCTCATCGGATGGGGGAACAAGCTTCGGTGGGGTTTAAAAGTAAAGGCTATGCAGTACTTGGGATTCAATTTAATGCAATCGCGAATCAATGATGCAAGAATAAGATAGAGGCAATAGGTACTATATGTATGCAAGCATGTGGTAGTGCTTGCCTGGCAGCTCAGTTGAAGCGAGAGACGGATCTAGGTAGTACTCCTAGGATTCCTGATATTTCCCCTGCTCGGCGTCTATTCGAAGAAGAACCAAACAAACAAGGGTCAACATAAATAAAGTGCACAAGCATATGAGTAAAATGCGACAAGCAAACAAGCATGCCATGATGAATGATGCACAAATTACATGGCAATAATGTAGCATGGCATGGGTGAGGTGTGGGTACAAGAATAAAGCATTTTATTTAGTTTTACTCACACTTTAACCCTAAATAAGTTGTTGTATACGTTATATTTATATGATGCATGCTGCAATTCAGAACAAGGAATCCATAGTTGGAACGGACTCGTCGCTCTGATCGATTTAGACATATTATTTGTCAAATTGGAGTTATAGATTTAAAGTTATTAATTTATTAAGAAAAGGGCATTTTCTTACATTTAAACAATTTCAAAAATTTAATTTGCTCAAATAGTAGTTTGAAAGGCTTATTTGAATTCATCACATTTTTCTGATTCCAAAACATATATCATTGATATTATTTGGATTTATAATTTAAAAGTTATTAAAAACATATTTAAATCATTTCTGAAAATGTTTTAATTAAATAGAAAACTGCCAGACTTTTTATACCCAGCTAAACATAGCCACAGTCACAGACAGGTGGGGCTGCTGCTAACTGGGCGTGAACGATGCGCGAAATCTTTCCGCACCGTGAGTTGACCCAGCCACAGAGAGTGACAAGCGGGACCGGGGTCTGCGGGCCCACCGCGCGTGTGCGCCAGCTGGGGCTGGACACGTGGCGGATCCAGGGGACTGCGGGTTAGGGTTTGGGACTCTGCGGGTGCCTTTTTGCAAAAAGACCGAAGGGGCTGACTGGTGGGGCTTGATGGATTGCGGGTTGAGCAGTAAAAAGGTTTGGGGGAGGGGAATTGCAAAGTAGCCACTGCTACTGTACTTCTTCTCTGAATTAACTGACGAGCGGTCCGTGCTCGGCAGGGACAGAGCGCGGCGCGGGGGTTCGATCTGGCGACCTCGTCCGCGCGCGGCGAGGCGGAACCAGTGTCGTAGGTTGGAGGACGTTGTTAGGAGGGGGATAGGCGGCTAGGTAAAGCGTTATGCGGAGCGGGGACGTGCAGAAGCTCACGCTCGCTGGTGCACAGAGAGTGCTCGGCACAACGTCCGGCGAGGCTAGGCAGCGACGGCGAGAGAGAAGTTGTCAGAGAGGATCAAGGGCTCACCGCGGAGAGGACGGTGGTGGCAGATCAGGCCGAGGAGCAGCAGGACGACGACGAAGCAGACGGCCGGCGAAGCTAGGGTTTCGGTCAGCGTCGTGGACGTGTAGGGGTTCTGGGCCTCCTCCTCCTCGCTGCTATGCACGGGGGTGATGCAGAGGATCTCCTCGGCTTCCTCGACACCCAAAGCTCCACGCCCGCCGCCTGGATCGTGTGGGGGAAGCCGATGCCGAGGATGCCCGGAGTTGGAGCAGAAGTGGTGGCAGGGGAGAAGGGAACGGCGCAGCGGCCTGGGGTAGATCTAGCGCGGCAGAGGAGGCGTGGGGGAGTGGATATGGACGGGAGAGGAGAGGGGTGGCGTGGGTCAGCTCGGGGTGGAAAGGTGGCTTCTGCCACTTTTCTTCTCTCTCACGCTCACGTGCTGGGCGTGGCTAGGGCAGGGGTAGGGAGGCCAGGGCTGCCAGGTGGGACCAGGGCAAGGCCAAGGAGCAGTAGGCTCGGTGTGGGGCTGGCTTGGTAGAGAGAGAGAGAGAGAGAGAGAGCTCAGGTAGGAGCTAGGGTTAGGGCTCGGCTAGGGTTAGAGTTAGGGTTGGAGGGGGTAGCTTCGGTATGGGGAGAGAGAGAGCTGGGGTGGGCCCTTGCTGACAGAGAGAGGGAGAGATGCCTCGGCATGGTGAGAGCAAGGTGAGGGTTAGGGTTAGAGAGAGAGGCTAGGGTTTAGGGTTGATCCTCCAAGATCAAGCAAAGGTGGAGCGGTGTGATGATGGATAAGGAGAGGTAGGGGGTAGGGTGGTAGGGATTTAGGGTTTAACATGATCAAAGCTAGATCAAGCAAGAAAAGGTGGTGAGATGGAGAGGTAGCGTAGGGCTAGGGTTTAGGTATGATCCCTCATGATCATGCATGGAAGCATTCACAAGTGAGGGGTGATGATTTGAGTGCACATGGAAAGGAGAGAAGATCAAGATGGTGAGGGTTTTGGGGTAAGAGCAAAAAGAATAGAGCAAACAAGAATTGATTCCCAAGGGACCAAGCTCCACTCAAAAATCCCAGTAAACCCAAAAAGAATAGAATGGTGGTGATTTGCATGGCCCATGCATGGGCATTAAATGCTAGGTTTTATCTTGTGAAAACAAAATAATGATCATGGCATTTATACACATGCATTCCAAAATATGGAGTAAGGCCAAGCTAAAGGAAAATATAATTGGATTCATCCCAACCCACATGAGCTAGATTAAATGCCAAAAGCAAGTAAAAGCTCATGAGTAATTAGGATGCTGGAATTATAAGGTGGTGACAAAGAAAGGTGGTGGAGTGCAATAAAAGATATGCCCCAACTCAGCTTGGGCATCAAGCATTTATCAAGAACCAAATGCAATATATCAAGAGCCAAATACAATTACTAATGCATATGAGAGAAGAACCAAATGAAAAGGGTTTTATATGATGCTCAAATGCAAGGTGGCATGATGACATGAGCATGATATAATTATGATGCAACGATTATATGTAGGAAGTAGTAATTATATTACTAGACTATGTAGCATTACATATGTTAGACAGATGGGATGCTACAACCCTATAGTTAGGGAATAATTCAGACATGATTGAGACCCCTCTCCGATCAATAATCAGCAGCGGGACCTGGAGATCTGTACTGACTCCCACATATTCAACGATGACTCTTGTGATCATGTGAACCTTTAACGTCGTAACTAAATCCCTTTGTCTCACGATATATTACATGTCTGATATTCGATCATCGGTATCAAATACCTAGTTTGATCTCGTTACTGACATTCACTCTTTTCTCGTTCTCGTGATATAACATTCTAGTGCTCAGATCACTTGCTTGCAAGCTATCTTAATGTGATATCACCGACAGGGCCCAAAGTATATCTATCCGTCATGGGGATTGCCAAATTCTACTCTGGATCCATGAGCCTAAACATAACACCTTCAGAGTATCTAAACCCACCTTTATAGTCACCCTTTTACGGTGTGACGTTTGATGTTATCAAGTTACTCTTCCAATGTTAGCAATTAACATGATCTCATGGTCTAAGGACTAAGATTACTTCGTATGATGTTATAGCAATATAAACATAATGACGTTGATCATAATGCTATACTTCGGATGAATGTTCATCACATCATTCCTCGAATGTTGTGACCTCATTATTAATAACATCCAATGTCCATGATGAGGAAACCTTGATCATCTTATTAATCAACGAGCTAGTTTATATGAGAGGCATTACTAGGAACTTTGTATTTTGTTTAGTAAACACACATTTATTAACGTTTCCAATTAATACAATTATAGCATGCAAAATAAACATTTCTCATAAACATGGAATAAGATAATAACCACTTTATTATTGCCTCTCGGGCATATTCCCTTTAGTCTCCCACTTGCACTAGAGTCCATAATCTAGTTTGAAAAACTTTGCGTATTGAACACTTATGGCTTTCTGGTGTTGCATATACGCGATTGCTAGTGGTTAACATAATCTCTGGATCTGATAGTTTCAGGCCTGTGTGTATTTGCATATCTTTGTGTATCTACGCATCACTCATTCTCAAATGAGATGGCATTGTATAAATCTGGTCCTTTGGTGAGACCTTTAGTTCGTTCGGGTTAAAATATGTTGATATTATTGTCATACAATATATCTTCATAGTATTAGCGCACTTTAAACCACACCTAGTTTGATACCAAACTACTTAACACAAATGCCCTCATTTGCTGCAGTATAGCAGTCATATACTTAGCCTTTTGTTGTATATCTGTCACAATGTCTCAACTTTGGAACTCATCCAAATCCATCATGGAACATGGCAGTAACAAAGCCACCTCCTACACCTGACTATCTCCATTGGTCAGAACAAGAAATTACCTTCAACAAAGTTGATCATCCACTACGGGTCCCTCGACCAGGCCAGTCAGCGCTAATAGTAGAAGCACAAATCGACGGGTTCAACATGAGCAAGGTTCTCTTGGATGCAGGGAGCAGCATCAACCTGATCTACGCCAAAACTCTACAGGCTATGAATTGGTCCATGAAAAATCTAGTATCTACAGACACAACTTTCCACGGGATAGTTCCAGGAAAAGCCGAAATTCCATTGGGAAAAGTCCACCCCGACGTAGTCTTCGGATCAAAGAATAACTTCAGACGCGAAAAGATAGAGTTCGAAGTTATGGACTGGCCATCTCAGTACCACGCGATCCTGGGACGACCAGCTTTTGCTAGGTTCATGACAGTTCCTCACTACGCATATCTGGTGCTAAAAATACCAGCCCCCAACGGGGTCAGAACAGTAAAAGGAAGCTTCAGTCGCTCAGATAGCTGCAATCGGGAATTCAACAAAATATCAGAATCTTTCGGGATGAAGACAGAACTTGGACAGCTGAAAATAGCGGATGAGGAATCATTACACGAAGGGCACACCCACAAAAAGCATACATCGGAAGAGCAACCTCACAATGGTCCCGCAAAAGCAACCTATGCGGCCTCCACTATATGTCCCGCATAGGAAGGCCCACTCGTCGAAAAGACGAGAGCGCCACACATACCAACACGAAGCATGATGAAGAACCCCAAGAACAGAAGCCGAAGTTCCTAAATAAAATCTTCACTTCGACGCACTTTATATTCAATAAAGGCCAACGGCCAGGAGATGACACCCTCGTAAGGTATTTCAATTTATGCTTATCAATGAATAAAGAAAGTATTTCACGAGATACAAATTTCTGTGGCACACGAAAGCAATTATGCAAACGATCATTAGTTCGTCGGGTCCTCAACAAGAGAATACAGCATACAATCAAAATCTCGTATAAAACATACGACCTTTTTGACAAATATAAGAAAGATCTATACAGTATTTCTTCTACGAAGTACAAGGCTGCACAAGCAAGTAGTCAGATAGCAAAAATAACAAAAAATTCGTTGTCTGCCTCTAAGCATCTTCGAACAATCCTAATGGTGGTTCTACGAGCAGCGGCGTAATGAGGCGCCATATCAAGAAGGCCACCATCGGAAGGGGGAGGCATCCCTGAAGATACAACATCCAAGTCTAGCATCGGATGATGCGCATGTACCCAACAAAGAGCGATCTTGGCACCCGCCACATGTTGAAGCTTCACGAGATGATGAATCCTTCCACCTTGTCAAAACTTTGCAAGAAAATCCAAGGTCTGAGGCTGAGGATCCCGAGGAAACATGGCAATATAAACAAAGGCCAGTGATCTATGGCAGCACTCGACAAACTGCTCCAACTCTGATAGGCGGTCCTGAAGCAATGCCACAACATAAGCATGGTGGTGATTGGTCCAAAAATCTGTCTCAGAAGTTTGGGAGGAAGACACATGAGCCTGCATTCAGTTGCGCAGACGTTGGGTTTCCTCCCTCTCGCACAATCGAATGCTCACAAATCAGGGAGAAAACATTGACTTCTCGCAAGCCAGAAGGAGCAACAAAAAAAAGAGGAAGAAGACTTACACAACAGCTTCTCACTTGCCCTGGAAATTTCTTCCAAGAAAAAAGCTTCGTGATCAAGGGCCTGGTAAGTCTTAGATTGCGCAACATCCACCATTGACTGAACAACCGGAAGTTTTCCTTCAAGTTTTTTCACCTGTTCAATTTTTTCAGCATACAACGGCGCATCCACCGTACGCACAATGGCGGTATTGGTTGCACCCACTACAGATGAAGACGGAATTGCATCGGACAATTGCGCGGACATAGAAGGAGCCGAAGATTCATTCAAAATCTAAGAAGACACAAAATATATGAAATGTTCAGCACACAAAAACAAACTCATACGCATATATTCAAGTAGTTGCTTTCTTGTAAAAAGGAAGCAAACGGCAGCTAGATAAGTTAAAGGTTCATTACACTGGCGGTAAGGGAGACACAATAAAACTAAAAAACAAAGCCTATGAAGCCATTTTCTCCGAAGACAAAGTAGCACTAGCATAAGGAGCACTAGCTACATGGACGACAGCAGCAGCCGAAGATGGAGCGCCCGTCGAAGAGGGCAACCAGCTTCTTTGAGCCTAAGCCTAGGCCCAAAAGCAGCCGGGAATACTTTCTGGCCCTCTTAAGATAAGGCTTCATGTCAACTTCTTGGCCATTAGAGGTGACTAGGATAGAGGAGCTAACCTTCTCCCAGTTGACCTTCTCGTTGTGCTCCATCTCCATTGCGATTGAAGTTTCGGGACCACTCTTCGACTGCATCAGGCTATAACCAACAAGGTGGCTGGGATCGGCACCGCAGACAGTGACAAGATCATTCAAGTTATTCGGCACCTCCTTGGTTGGAATAACTTCGACATGAAGGCTTTTGAAGGCACGGCTGGAGCGGATAAGAAGGTTGCGCCCACAGACGATGTTGGCCTCCAAGGTGCTAACAACATCCGACAAAGGATCAACCTTCTTGCCTTCGTGCAGTGTCAGGTTCTGGTCAGTCAATTCTGAAAATAAAAAAGGAAAAGATTGATGACCAAAGAAAAGAAATAAAATACAGCCACACAAGACAAAAAATTTACGGGTAAAAGAAGCATTAAGGGCCTCCAGGCGCTCCCAAAGATTTTCATCTCGAATAGCGACTTGCTTGGCCACTTCTTTGACATCAGTTTTCGCCTTCTGCTTGGCCTCCTCCAAATCCTCCTCTGCAACCCGTAGTTTGGCCTCCAGATCATCGGCACGCTTCATCGCCTCGTCCCGAATAACTCCGGATTCCTTGGCAGCAGCTGCACAAATAAATCATGAAAAGTGGAGAAGGAAAACACACAAAGAATTCCCGAAGATGAATAGGATATACCCTTCAGTTCTTTGGCTTCATCGTAGATTTTTATAAAATGAGAGGCCATGATGACCATCTCTCGCATCAAAGGCTAAAGAAGAACATCCCAGCAAGGGATATCTGGAAAAATAAAAATAAGCTACGGTAGAAAAATTCTAAAATATAGAGTGACTTACATCTTTCATATCCACATCTACAGGATTTTTAGATATCGCCACACCTTTACCAGCAGATTTCCTCCTTTTTTGCAGTGGCGGCCTTGACGAAGTGGCAACATCTTTCTAAATAATATTCTCCACAGAAGACATGAGAATTTCCTTTGGCTCCATCGACGGTGGAGGGGATTTCTTTGCAGAACAGGTAACAGAAATACGAAGAGGAGACGTGGGAGAATCTTCATCATCATCACTGCAAAATAAAAGAACCAAACAAATTGGGAAATCATCAGCAACAGAACTACCCGATAAAGCAGTAAAGAAGCAGTAAAACACTTACGAAGATACATCATGTGCAAAGCAGAACAAGTTCATCTGGGCAGGAGCAACCAAAACTGGAGCAGCATCGAAGGGTTTGGAAGCGGTTGAGGAATTCGAGTCTTCGCCCTTTTCTACAGCTTAGGAGAGCTTCCTCTTATCACTAGCACGCTCCACACGAAAGTCCCCAGAACAAGCTGACGGAAGGGATTGTGTTTTTGATGAAGAATCAGAAGCACAAAAATCTATCTCCACATCCGTGGCAGTCCCAGTCACAGGGAGATCGTCGGATGTGGAAGAATGGACAAGGGGCTCATAGCTTCCAGGGAGAGGAGGAAGAGAGCACAAATGATCAAAATCCTGTACAAAAAGAAGACATGGAAAAAGCGCCAGTTATTGATAGAGTAAAAATTCATCCGCAAATAAAAGGGAGGAAAGATGGATGCAAAGGGAATTTACCTCAGGAAGACGGTTCTTCTTGCCATAGGGCTCCACAAGACAGCTGGAAGGAACCGTTATTTTCTTGGTAAGAGTGGTTAAGTTTCGAACCATATTTTCATACACCTTAAGGGTAAGGTCTTCCCGGTATACACCCACATACAAGAAAGCCGAGCCTGAAGTGGTTGGATGCGAATCCGCAAAAAATATGCCAGAAGCTGGACACCCGACAATTCCTTGCCAACTACAAGCTGCAACTTTGAAATGCAATCAAGATAGGGCTGGATTTCCACCATTTCTTCGGCAGAAGGACGTTGATCCTAGGAGTCAAGTTTGCGGCATGTTTTCTTAGGATCAAAGGGGGCTAAACCGAAATACTAGTGTTCAACTGGTTGATCCTTGATATAAAACCACTTGGACTTCTAGGCTTCGACAGAATCAGTGATCTTAAAATCAAAATAATCTACGTCAGAGCGAACAGAGAAAATGGCGCCACCAACGTCATGGACAATGGTGTTAGTGGCGTTACGGTAAACATAAAAGAAATGCTTCCACAGGCCCCAATGGGGATGAATCCCGAGAAAGCATTCATAGAGAGTGACGAAACAAGCAACATGGAGGATAGAGTTCAGCGTGAGCTGATATAGCTGCACGCCATAGACAAAAATAAGACCACGAAGAAATTCGTGGACAGGAAGAGAAAGTCCGTGGAGAAGAAAGGAGAGAAACATTACCCTCCAGCTGAGCTCGAGGATAGGAGCAGCTTCGTCTCCAAGGAGCTTGAAGGTACCCTCCGCCAGATGGTCGGAGTTCCGCACCCCACGGAGATCCCGCACCGTAAACTTGGAAGGAGCCATCCGACGGCCCTCCTCCTAGTGGCCTTCGCGGCCACAGTTGAAGTCCTCACCTTACTTCTTCCCATGGCATCGAAAGATAAACACGAGCACAGAGGAGGAGTTCACAAGGGGGCAAGAGGGCAAGGAAGATGATTGAGCCAAGGAATGTGAGGTAAATTAGTAAAACAAATCGCCTTCCCCTTATAAAGAGCAAAGGTATGAATTTCGGACCGTTCGATGCAAAATCGAACTGACAGAAGATCACACGAAGGAGACACGTGTTAAAGAGATACCATAAAGGAAAAAATCTAAAGAAGTTATTGCCGTAGTAAAAACGGGAGGACAGCGCGTGACGCCTCGATCTTCATGTGGAGAGGGGACGTGTAGTCTAAAAACTCCGCTGAATACGCTATCTGATGTCATCATTACTGATGCATGGACCCACGTTCGAAACGTCCCATCAGGATGTGTCTTCTGGAAATCAACAACATAAAATACGTTATTACTGACATCACAACAAAGACATTGCAGAAACTACGACTCGCTATAAGAGATATGACCCGAAGAAATTAAAATTGGAGCTAAAGAAAATTCCTCCATGAGAAGACTTGAGACTACAATCGAATATACAATATTGCAGCTATAACCTCGGGGCTACTCCTATCGGGAGCACTGGTCGTGCACCCGACAAAATCTACAGAAACACTGGCACCATAAATCCATGTTTTCGAGCCTATGTTCGGATACATACATCAGAACATAGCCTCGGGGGCTACACCTATCAGGAGCACTGGCGTGCACCTGATAAAGAAAGAAAAATGAAAAAATCTTCAACAGATACTCCTATCAGGAGAAGTTGTAGGAAAACAAAAAGATCTTCAGCTACCAACAAACAAAAATCTCGGATCGCACTCGAAGCGACAAAAATCCGAATGCCATGTTTAAAAACATGAAGGTAAGACCCCAGGATTTGTCATGTGTGGCCTAGTAATCGCACAAGAATATGCTCTGCCTGTAAAATATCTGTATCAATGATACGATGAAAAATCCCAACGGACACGTTGGATACCTGATATAATAGAAACTGGAATTCATTATTCGATAAGACCTCAGTGGTTCAAACTGAATTACGCCATTAGTAAATTCCAAATTCGAACCTAGGGACATGAATTTGATGTAGGACAACCTTTTTTTGCCCAGGAGAAATTAACTGATTCCCGATCCGTCGAAAGCATCAGACTCGTTGTATAAAACTCCCTAGAAAATTAAAAATCAAGGAATAAAAATAAAGGGAAAGAAGGGAAAAAGAAACTTTGAGACTCAACCTAAAACTACCATTTACGTAGAGTCTCGGGGGCTACTGACATAGGTACGACTACTCGTATGCTTATGATTTGTTACCCTATATTGGGTAAAAGTCTTACGTCCCATGAAGATTTAGATGATGGCCCAAGGAAGCAGCTGACAAAGACTTTGATTATACTAGGAAAGAGACTATGAACCGACATTGTGTTGGTATTGTAATTACGCGTATGTAAAACCTATCCGCACACAGCTTTGATACCTGGCCTATTATATATAGGACGGGAGAAGCCCAAGCGAGGGTACCGAAAACTCCTAGGCAACTTGTAATAGTGCGATTTCCCAATATCCAGGTGACTTTGACTCCACTATTTTCCTGACATCCAAAGAAATCCCTAGCGTTCTCTTTTGCACGAAACCCTAAGTCCTCCACCATGGACATTGCCGAGGTTACACCTCGTCACTTGTAGTCCAAGATGTACTCTGTTACAAACTCTGTATTGTAGCCGGATAGGACTCTCTTGTAAACCCTAGGACCGGATCACTATATAAGCCATCCTAGGGATAGGCCTTTAGGGCAACAGTCAATAGACAATCACAATATCAACTCGCACATGCAAAATCTCTCTTGTAATATGTACTTCCGGCTCTGCCATATTACTGGATTTCTAGCAGGAGTAAGATCTGTCCACCATAGGTTGATTCAAACCTGGGTACGTTTCTATGCTTACTGTCCCGGACAACTGTACGTTTCACACCCCACACTTTCTGATGCTCCGAGGACCTCCTCATGGTGTACTTGTCATTAATCCGATGACAACGCTTGAGTTTCTCAGCACCCTGACGCATACGATGTGCTCTCACTGTTGTTCCGAGGAGCAAATTATTGGAGTTGATTGCATCAATTTCTGTCTTATGAACTATGAGTACTCATTGACACTCGACCAATGGGCTCACTACTTTGGGTTTGCCAACAACTCCACCGACATACACTCCACCACCTTTTTTTAAATCCTGCACCTTGGGAGTACTTCAATAGAATGAGAATTCGTGAAAACACACCCAAAGGGGAACCAAGTTGATCATCCTTCTATTTGTTATTTTTTTATGTTATTGCTAACACCTTGTAGGAACATGGTGACTTTACTAGAGTCAATGAGGGGGACATGATGATCCTCGCTAAAGCTACTATTATTAACTATAACTTAACACCAAATTTGGGCGCCCATCTTTTGGTTTACCTTAAGCATCAAGCTCTGTAGTCTTGAGGTCCCATATGCAAAGGAGGATTCATAACCTTTCTTGCACGTGCACTTCACATAAACCTAGGTACCATCCAACCATTGTCAGGAAGCCACCGTCTTGGTGTTTCTACTCTGAGAGCTTGTGGTATGATTTCTAGAACTAATGGTAGATACTTCCTCGATATACTTGGAGCAGATCACTTGATCCGAGCTCCTTTGTCTAATGGTATATTCTCTATCGAGCATGGACGTTTGTATTATGACGCACAGGTTGAGGCAAGTCTACCCCAACAAGAAGTACCCATGGGAGAGGAAGGAGAAGATGAAAAAGTAGAACAAGAAGGACCCAAACAAGATGTGTAGCCACACTACAAGAAAAGTTGTCTTTTACAACGGACAATTTTTGTGATTGAAGGCCCGCTTTTCGTAGCTAAAAAGTCTTCTATGACGGATGCCCATCATGGTAAAATCCCCATCACAAAAGAATCTACCACGGTTTTTTCTAACCATGGCGGATCGCACCCTTCATCCACGAAAACTTGTTCTGTCGTAGATATGTTCAGTCCTGTTGAATGCTAACGTCATGCAAAATGCCACATGGCGAACACTTTTAACACCCTGTTACCACCGTTAACAGTCACGGAAACCATGGCAGAAGCTAGGCCCAGACAAGGCCTACTGAATAGTAAGTGGGCCGGCCCATGAGGAGAGCCCAATAATAAGAAGGCCCGTTTCTGTTTCGTCTAGCACTGTTTGAAATGGGACAACTAGTGCAGCCATCCGCGGCCCGTGAACTTTCAGGCCCGACATTGTTTCAGTCTACAGAAGGCCCACCTTGGCCAATAGTGTGTGGCCTATTCTCCACCTGGGCCAAGTCTGTCCGTTACTGTTAAGGCCTGCTGTCGGCCTATCACTTTTCTCGCACCCATCTTGGGCCCTTACGGCCCTCTACCATCATGGCTCTTTACTGTTCTAGACACTCACTATTCCAGCCTTCTACTATTCAGTCCCATAAACGGGCTGCGAAGTTTCTGGCCTGCTAAAGTTCTAGCCTCCTACTATTCTGGCCTTGTTACTATTTCCGGCCTGTTAATGTTCTGGCGTCCTACAGGTTTCCTGTACCGGCCTTTTACTATTCTGGCCATTTACTGTTTTGTCCTTTAACTATTCTAGTCTTTCACTGTTTTGGCCATTTACTATGCTGCCCTTTAACTATTCTGATCTTTGGCGGTTAGATTCTACATATAATGGCATCAGTGTAGGCCCGTCACTATTGATTGGCGACCCATCAAGGACTGATACAAACATTGTGTGCATGCTACTGTTTAAGCCTATCTAACTTAGATCCATTGTCGGGACATAAAGGTGGATAAACAAAGAACACAAGTTCTCTAAAATGCTAAATAAATTCTATAACTGTGGAAATTAACTTATAATTGGAAAAATAGTAAATTTTTACAGCCCTGAAAAATTCCATAGCTTGTAAAGCATCATCGGAGTACAACACAGCTGATAAACAATATAATCTCAGTTTGAAAAAATTTCCTTTTAGGGAGCTCGCACCGCCTCACATGTAACGACAGGATTACCACGGGACTTCTTGAGGATATATTAAGTAGATTCTCAACCAAAGCTTGCCTGTTTTTAACTCGGATAACTCCTTTCTTGCTATGGAGACTACTACATCTATTATGTTGGCTTCCTGTCCAACTACAAGTGCATCTTGGAGTGCAACACCAAAAATTCTTTCTACTGGAATGTATGGAGCGGTCGAGATCATGTACCTACATGAGAATACACACTGTCAATGTTGCTCTGTCTAAAGAGATCTACACTTGAGGTAGTTGTTTTCTGTTCTATCTTCATTTTTATATTTGCAACCTAAAACAAAAATAAACATCATATAACATCATTACTAAGGAAAACAAAAACCAACAAATTTCAAATCAGTCCTTTTGTTAAAAGAAAAAAAAGCAATTAGTAACAACAGGGAATCATACATCTCTTTCTTCTGAAATAACTGGAACAGTAGACTTCATAGAGGGACGAGACAGTGTGCAACTGTCACTTCTGCCCTGTGAAATGACTTCTCTGCTTGATGAAGGCTAAAACTAAGATAAAAGAAGTTACAACATCATACAAAGGAACAAAACTACCATGTTCATTCTCAAAGATTTTCAAAAGATTATTTGGTCTGTTATAGCAATGTAAGCTCTCAATACAAGGACCTCATGCAGATGTGTGCCTCTAAATACTAGCCAAATCATTTTATAGAAATGGTCAATCTATCGAACAGTTAGAATGTTTAATTTTTTTGATTGTCTGCCCAAAGACAAAGTGTACTATCATGTGCCTCGTATTAAAATAGTCATACACGTGTAGATACTAGAGTGAGATTTGAAGTGTGCGGTTGCTTATGACCTTCCATTTATGTTATATTAGATTCTGTTGCATGTTTGGCCTTGTTATAATCTCCCTAGTGCCTCCGACAAAAATAAAAACTCAACTAGAGTAAATGGCATGACACCAGGGGACTTAAATCTTGAAAACGGGGGGAGTCCTTACAATAGCTCTATGTAGAGTCTCAGGGTTGCTGATCTAGTTACAGGTATGTTCGTCGATGATGTCCACTACATCAAGTAATTGGACTGGTGGTTTCCATACTTCAGTGTTGGTCCTCTGCATATTGGTGTAGCAAATAGTAAACACAAAAAAGTTCTAGTCTTACAGATGTTAGCATGAAGTGATACAAAAGCAATAGATACTTACGAGATTATTAGGGCCATTCATTCTACAATTTCTAGTGTAAACTGCACTTGTTCATTGCGTAACAATAGCCAACAGTTAGGAATAGTGGGGGTAAGCAGAAGCAAATGAAACAGACATCTTAGTGGAAGTAGTATAACGAATGTAAACGTGTACTGCATAGATAGGATAAAAGCATCAAGTAAGAAATAACAGTTAGTACCATAGCCTACGCCAAGCCAGAGAGAGATTATAGCCGCATCACATATGGACACTTATTAAAGTAGATAATGGAAACAAATGGATTAACCGTTGGTTGTCTCATATTTTGCCATGACATACAGCCATTGTAGCCGTACTAATTTGGTCTTTGACAGTATTTTATCTCTCAAATTTGCATACTGATTCGATCGAGATGATTCAAAAAGCAAAGTTACTTCTCTCAACGAGGCGCGCAACTTTCATGTTGGACATTTTTTCACTTGAGGTCGTCTTAAAAGATTTATAGTGAAAGCCTCCATATATCAGTCTTCGAGTCTTTTCTCAAGACTAACACAATTGGCTATCAAGTCTGATCATGCCTTGACTTGATAAGGTGGGCACGGTGTCTCTTCGTTAATTATTAGTAACCCTCCTCTCAGTGGATCTTTCCGAATGTGACTAACCATTTGTCTTAGTCAGCTATGAGACCAAAACCAAGACGAGTGCCAATAGATAACTGTATGTGTGCTGAACAGAAACAATTTTTACGGCAAAAAAAAAAGTGGTACGACCGGCTCAAGAACTTGCTGCGATGCTAGCAGATTTCTGGGTGGGAATTGTTTCTATTTACTTGGAAATCAATTCTAGCGTCCGGATGTAGCGCCCGCGTTGAACATGCCTTCATAATTGAAAGCACGTCCGCATGACGAAAATTGATATTCGATATTTTTGTGCTCCTGAATTGGAAGGAGTTGGAAATTTGCTATTCCGGCGATGTGATACATGTAGAGACAAATTCTTGAAGTGAAATTCTACATGAGTTTGCGCATGAAGGTCCTCCAATGTCATTCAATAATCCTCATGAAGCATGTCGAAAACCTATCCAAGAGGGAGAATTTCCACACCATGCACGGTCGTGCGCAGTTTTTCTCCCAAGGCTTGGACATGGTGTTGTTTTGGGTTTCAGATTCCCGCGGTGCTAGCTCAGGTCATATCCCCATTTCTTGCATATTAACATGTGCCTTCACACAATTCCTTGTTTCACATACATTTTCCTCTATTTAACATGTACTAATTCTTTAGGTCAGAGAAATATCAGGGTAAGTGGAGATGAAAACACCGCTCAAAAGATTTAAACTTCAGTTTAGTTAGAGATGCTCTCTGTAGGTGAATTCGTAGAAAAACAAAGTTTGTAGCATGCAACACAATATCAAATTATTTCTTGCGTAACTCGCCAGCAAGAGAGTCGGACAATCACTGTATAGACGTGGTCTATTTATCAATCCATCTATCTAGGAGGGATGCCGATCCTCATGCCTTTCTCGCAGTGGCCGGGAATGGTGCAGATGTAGTAGGCCTTGCCGCCGGGCATCACGAAGCTATCGTTCCCGGTGGAATAAACCTTGGCGCCGTCGGGGGCCTTGCACTCCATGTACCCATCCACATCCACCTCCACCACGTTGTGTGCTCCAGGCTTGTACTTGAACACTTGGACGAACGATAATGAAATCACTCAGATATTAGATAAAAACGATGGGTCAAGATTGCCGTCTCTGTTTAAGCACGAGCGATCACTCACCGAGAATGTCGCCGGGCTGGATTGGCTTGTCGTTCTCCCAGCCGGCAACGCCGAAGGTCCACCCCTTGTCGCCGCCGACAATCCACTCCGTTGTGCTGTAGCCCCGAACGGCGGTCATCGCGCAGCACCAGGCTAGGAGAAGGACGAGAATGACGGAGCTGAAGCTGCCGATGATGTGTCGTGCCATCGACGATGATCTTGCTTGTTCGTATAGGAGCTAAGGCTCACAATTACAAGATTGTTGATCCAGATGCGACCCTTTTTAAGCGCCGGATGCAAGGCCTTGTATCTACCATATAATTGCATATGATCTTCCTTTTGAATTTAGAAATCCACTTAATTTATGGCTTAGAAATCAACATGATACGCACCACTGAAGGAACATTAAACCACGAAATTCCTGAATTGGGGACTATTATATTATTTCATGTCTACCACTAAAATATGTCTAGATACATCTAAATCTAGATAAATCCAAATCAATTAATTTGGGTCGGAGGGAGTACTATTATATTATTTGTCTTATTCTTAAACGGACAG
This sequence comes from Avena eriantha, assembly GCA_910589775.1. NCBI lineage: Eukaryota > Viridiplantae > Streptophyta > Magnoliopsida > Poales > Poaceae > Avena > Avena eriantha. The sequence continues at coordinate 111,694,976 of OU342745.1, forward strand.
GCCACCAGAATGGACGATTTTGACCCTAATTTTTTATGTACCGCCTTCGTCTCAAAATAGATGCTATATACTAAATAGTGTCTAGATTCATTCAAATTTTGATAAATCTGTGACATCTATTTTGAGATGGATAGAGTAGCAGAAATCAAGTACCTACGCATTTTGAATCACCCCTTTCCTATACTTTAGCTACTTCCTCCGATCTGATGTTTAGATTGGAATGTACTTAGACTTATTTTAATGCTAGATACATCTGAATACAAAATCAAGTCAACTAATTTGGATGTTTTTCGAAATGACTTCAGCTATTAGCTGACTTTAAAATGTGCCATCAGTCAGATTTATGGCAATAGTGAGGCCGGGTTTTTCTTTTTGACGACATTGCTTTCATTATGATTAGAGAATGTCGAATACAGAGCTGGGAGGAGGTCTCCCGAAACACAAAACGCGCCAAGAAGGCAAGACACAAGCAGAAGAGAAAGAGAAAAAGAAAGAAGAAAGAAGTAGAGGGGAGGAGGCCGGGTTTAGTTTGAATATAACAGTTTCACTACCTCCTTCCTCACCCAAATTTAAACACAACAACCGCTAAAACTGCTTCTACCTTTTCAGAATTAAGGATATGAGGATTATTAGTTAATATTCTATTAAATCTAATTCTATTAAGACCTTTCAAGGTCAATGCGTTCTCCGGAGATCTTAAGAGAGCCATCTTGCAGTCCCACTGGTCAGCTCGGTTGAGAGCTTCTGGGGGCATGTATTTGGTTCTTGTATGTCGAGGTCTTCGTGGACAGGGATTGTGGATTAAGCCCACTTGTTGTAAAGGCCTAAATTCACCCATCACCGACAAGACCCTGATCAATACATTTAATAAGACGGTCTTTTGTTCCAGTAGAGTTGTGTTCAACCTTCGACTGGTGAGCTTGATGATCTCAACTTGGTCTTTGATGCAGCAGTTCCAGCATACGCTAGAGGTCTTGAGAAGAAGGTCCCTAGTTTGTACTAACTTCCTGAGGGTGCTCCTCTTTTAGAGTACTCACACTCAACATAGATTTTGTGAGCCTTTCCATCTCAGATGTCCCAGGGCAATGAGCTTATGATGAGTTCTCGAAAGAAGTTAATAACAAAAGAAAAATAGCGTATCTCTTTTGTGAGTGAGCCAATACCTTAACGACTTGAGGATGTCAGAGAGTGAGATAAATCTCCTTGCGATGTGGAGTATCGAACTGAGCGGTCGCACGTATATCCTTAAGTCAATGTTTATCCTGACGGAGCGCTGCTTGTGGACCCATCTCGATGCAGAGAGGTCGTATTGGGGTTAAGGTCTGGTCCAAGATGACATAAGGGATGACGTAAGTTGGTCATTGAATTTCGTTCATAACCTGTGCAGGTCTTCGGGAATGTAAGAGGTCTTCCATGACGGTGAGGACCTGAATCTGTATCGATGGAGGATCTTCCACTGATAACTCTTGTATTCAAGAGCTTTTTGCCATGTTGGAATCTCACCCATCTAGGAAAATTGAAGGTGATACTATTAGAAAAATGTTACCCATGGGTCTGATACCCAGCGGCGCATGGCCAAGGAGATGGACCACTAATAAATATCTGTGGCACACCTATGAGCCATTCGCCATGGATAACCCCACTATCAGTGGCACATCCTTGGTGCATGCGCCACAGGTAAACCTGGGGCATTTGTATGTTGCACTTATAGATGGCCCTTGACTTATCTGTGGCCACATACTGGGCTGAATTTGCATTACGACCGTACCACATCAGATTGGCCACGTAGGATCTGACCTCGTGAGGACAATTTGCCCGTGATGATATTGGATCGTAATAATAGTTATCCAATATAGTCATAGACGATTATGATAATTTTACCAAAATCTTTGTTATAGTTCATTAGCGACGGCCAACTTTCGATGATCTCGTTTTCGTTATAAGATCATCATAGATAGACTACAGTGACGATTATGTGACAAAATAGAGGGTCATAGATGAGCGTATTTCTTGTAGTGAGTTCTTGATACGTCCAAAACGTATCTACTTTCCCGAACACTTTTGCTATTGTTTCTCCTCTATACTTGTGTGATTTGGATGCAACTAATGCGGACTGACGTTGTTTTCAGCAGAATTGCCTTGGTGTCTACTTTTTGTGTAGAAAATCAACTATCAGGAAAAATCCCGGAAAATATGCAAAAAATCCTATTTCACCCGAAGACTCCAGGAGCCAGAATACGAGACGGAGAAGAGACCTGGCGTGGCCACACCACCTGGTGGCGTGGGCCAGGCCAGGCCACACCAGGGGGTGGTGTGGGCCCCCCAGGCACCCCCTCGGCCTCTCTCTTCGCCTATAAGGAGCCTTCTGACCTAAAAACTCCGTGGGGTTCGACGTTTTTCCAGAAGGAGTTCCGCTCCGCCGCCACCACCAGATTTCACGAAATAGCACCAGAAACTCTGTTCTGGCACCCTGCCGGGACGGGGAATTGGAGGAGATCATCGCCATCGTCATCACCATCACTTCTCCATCGACCATCCATGTTTCCCCCATCTATGAGTGAGTAATCCCCCGCTGTAGGCTATAGGGATGGTAGGGATTGGATGAGATCGTTCATGTAATGGCATCAGATTGTTAGGGCTTGGTGCCTAGTATCTTTTATTAGTGCTTTATGACTTTGTTGCGACTTGTTGTGCTTAATGCTTGTCACTAGGGCCCGAGTGCCATGATTTCAGATCTGAACTTGTTATTAATTCATTATGATAGTATTCTTTCTGGTCTTATCTACAAGTTGTATACACACATTATTTTCTGGAACCTATGGCCCCGAAGTGACAGAAATCGGGATAACCGGAAGGGAAAGGCTCTGATGTGAGGATCACATGTGTTCACGGAGTGTTAATGCTTTGCTCTGGTGCTCTATTGAAAGGAGCACCTTAATTGCCAGTAGTTCCCTAGAGCCCCCGCTACAAACGGGCTGGCAGGACAAAAGATGTTGTGCAAGTTCTTATTGCGAGCACGTATGACTATATATGGAACACATGCCTAGGATTGTCTAGTACTTGGGTGCTTTATCTTATTTATCTGCAATTGTCCTATGTTATGATTGCTATGTGAATTGTCTTGTCCATGCAACACCCGTCCATCCATCCCTATGCCTACCGCACTCGAATCCCACTATTTACTGCTTTTGTTACTACTGTCCTTGCTTTGCTACTACTGTTACTTTGCTATTCGTACTACAAAACTATTGCTGCTGATAAACTGCTGTGAGCAAGATTGTTTCCAGGTGTAGCTGAATTGACAACTCAGTTGTTAAGGCTGATAAATATTCTTTGGCTCCCCTTGTGTCGAATCAATAAATTGACAACTCAGTTGTTAAGGGTGCAAAATCAACTAATGGAAAACACTAGAGCTATTGTTGAGTTGAAAGATATTGTGGAAAGAACCTCTAATGATATTAAAATGATTGTTAAACACTTTCAAATGGTTCAAACTCAAATAGATTAACTCGTTAAAGTGCAAAACGACTTGCTAGTTAATGTTGCTAAAGAAAAACATGCTTATGAAATTAGAACTAGAAGTGGAGCTGCTACCCAGGATCCTCTATATCCTGAGGGGCATCCCAAAAGAATTGACTAGGATTCTCAACAAGCTGAAAATAGTGGTTCTACTCGTAAGAAAAGGAAAAAGAAACATAAAACTGTTGTAGAACCCTCTGAACCTGTTATAGATCCTAATAGTATATCTATCTCTGATGCTGAAACTGAAAGTGGTAATGAAGAAAATGAAGTTCCTAATGAAGAAAAAGTTGAAGAAGAACCTGAAAACCACACTAAGACTACTAAATACACCAAAGAAGATTTTGTTGCTAAGAAACATGGTAGTGAAAGAGAACCTTGGGTCCAAAAACCTATGCCTTTCCCTGATAAGAAACACAAGTCAAAGGAAGATGAACACTATAATAAGTTTTGTGAGTGGATGAAGCCTTTATTCTTGCAAATTCCTTTGACTGATGCTATTAAATTGCCTCCTTACTCAAAGTATATGAAGGACATTGTCTCGAATAAAAGGAAGATCCCTAATGAAGAAATTTCTACTTTGCTTGCTAATTATTCCTTCAATGGTAGGTTCCTAAGAAACTTGGAGACCCAGGGATTCCAACTATCCCTTGCTCTATTAAGAACAGTTATGTTAGAACTGCTTTGTGTGATTTGGGAGCTAGAGTTAGTGTTATGCCTTTCTCTCTCTATAAGAGGCTTCAACTTGAAAAATTAATACCAACTGATATATCTTTGCAAATGGCTGATAAATCTACCACTATTCTTGTGGGTATATGTGAGGATGTACCTATTCAGGTGGCTCACAATTGCTTGATATTAACTGATTTTATTGTGCTTGAAATGCCTGAAGATGATAATATGTCTATTATTCTTGGGAGATCTTTTCTTAATACTGCAGGAGCTGTTATTAATTGTAATCAAGGAAAGGTGACCTTCAATGTTAATGACAAGGAACATACTGTCTATTTCCCCAAGAAGATTGAAAGGACTTATGGCTTGAATTCAATTGAACATGTTGAAGGCATTCAAGTCGGAGAAATATATTGTCCCATACCAAGAGAAAAATTTGAAACTATTATGATTGGGACCATTGCTATCAAGGTTGAGGTAACATATTCATTAGTGGAGTACAAATTTTTGTCTCATATGCAATTGTTTTGGTAGCAAGACTTGATCAACCTTGCTAACAAAAGGATTCCATTGAACAAAACAATGTTTTCATTATGATTATCTCCGTTTATTTCTATCCTTTGCATTTTAGTTTTTGCTTTCATTTATTTTTCTTTGTGTTGTTAGTTGCTTGCATGTTAGAACTTCTTTAGTTCTAGCCTTGTTTTGTCCTTGCATCATGTTTCCAAAAGAAAAAAATCTGTCTGTCAGAAAAAATCATTCTTCTATTTCTGAAAATTGCCCAAAAATAAAGTGTCTCGAAAATTTTCAGAAAATTCATATTAAATTTTTACGAGAAAAAAGGGGCAGAGGATTACCTGATAGGTACCAGAGGGGACCACCAGGCAGGCACACCATGTGGTGGCGCGGCCAGCCCTGGGTGGCGCCATGCCCTGGTGTGGGCCACCCCTAGCCCCCACTAACTCTCTCCCCTGCCACTTTCTTCTCACTCCCGAGTAAGCTCCAGTTCATAGCTCAAAATCGCGTTCTTTCTGTGCTTGCTCTCGATTTCTTCTATTTCTTTGCTCAGTCCATCTTTCTTGCTGAAATTTGGAGCATTTGTTCCCTGGTATGTGACTCCTCCCCTTGTCCAAGTAGATTTGTGTTTAGTGGATTATATGTTGAGTATTTTGCTGCTGTAGGTGACTGGTTATGAGAGCTTCTAAGCTTGTTTGATGCTTAGAGATATAATTTTGATGCATGTTTAGGCCTCTTGCAAGTCCCTATGAGTAGAATCCTTCATTATATTTACTTTGCAATCACTTGTTTAATAGGTGTTTAAATTTCAGAATAGAAGATGAGTGAACACCACCTAAACCAACATGAGCTTTGGGTGCCTGAGGTCATGAAGGTCCAGCGGGAGGAGGAAGTTTTTCCCTCCATTTATCCATGCCCTGAGTTCATGAGAGCTGCAGGAATTCTACAAGATTTCCACACTTTGGTTTCTAATGCAGGGTTAGAGCACTTTTTGGAAGATGAACCTTGTCAATTTGTGAAGCTAACCATGTCTGTGGTGCAAGATTTCCAATTTAGTCACTCTTTACCTAACCCCATGGTCCATTACAAAATTTACAATATTGCTGTCAACCTTTCTCTTGATGATTTTTGTGCAGCTATTAAGGTACCTCAATGGGGATCATGTAGGAAGATTAAAGAGAGACCGGAACCACTCATGGATTTATATCCAGAAATTTGTCAAGGGAGTAGCTTCTCGAAGGAGATTGGAAAAATCCGTAACATTTATCTTCCCTCCATTCGCTACTTTGCCTACTTTTTTGCCAAGTGTGTTCTTACTAGGAAAACTGCCAATAAGTTATCTTCGTTTGATTTAGCATTTATCTCTGCTGCTCTTAGACGAGATAGGTCTTACAACTTGGGTGCTTTGATAGCTTTCCGTCTTACTGCTAACCGTGAGAAAGGTGGAATTTGTCGAGGCCTCATTGCTTCTCGTTTGCTAGCATTGCATGGTTTAGTGCCTCATCATCTAGACCTACAGTTTTCCATAGAGAGGCTTGATCTTAATTCCATGATACAACATAAATTTGTTTCCTCTTGGGCTAGTTTGAGTGAGTTATCTTATGAAATAACCTTTCTCAAAGCTGGTTAGAGAAAGAGCAAGTCCGAGCGTGTTGTTCTTTTGCCTGCGCCTGTTTTGTTTAACCTTGATAACAGGAAAGGATAGACCCTCACTAAGGAGGAGCTTGACACGTACTTGGGAGAGCTCTCTTAACACTAGCAGGACACTAGAAGGGAGGTCACGGATGATTCGGTCCAGCCCTCGAATGAGGGAGAGTCTTCATATCAGCAGCCCGCTTATGATTGGGGAGCTTCCTCTTCTTCTCATGGGCCCAGCTACGACCATTCTTACCAAGATTCCCCCGCTTGGAACCCCTATTCGTACATGGATTGATACCCACTTAGGCCAAAAGCCTAAGCTTGGGGGGAGGTACGCCGACACCGCACTCATCTCCATATCATGTTGCGTCGGTACTTTGTATATTCATGTTTTCATTCTCTTTTTAGTTTTCATTCTTCTTTGCTTTTGCTTTCTAAAAAAACACAAAAATACCAAAAATATTTTGTTTTTCTCTTTGGTTTGCTTCTTATTTTTGCCTTGGTTTGTTTTTTTCCTTTTTGCTTTGTTTGAACTATTCAAAAAATCCAAAAAGATTTTGCTTTGTTTTTCCCTTTTTGGTTCTTTTTTAAAAATCGAAAACACCAAAAATATTTGTCGTTCTTCTTTGGTTTTTGTGAGTTTGCTACAGGGTTCGGTAGTTCTCAGTGGAATACTGGTTTCATATTATTATTCAAGCCACACAAGTGAAGAGCAATAATGAGGATTAATGACAACTTGAGGCGTGGTAAGAGGCTGGTAACGAACTCTATTTGTTTTCATTTTTGTACATATACTCATCACTGTGGGCATGCTTAGTCTGTTCATGTAGAGTGTATGTTATCTTTGGATGCTTAGTAGTTCTTGCTTTCTTATGATTAGCTCCAGCTCGCTAATAGTTTGTAGCATGTCTCTTGAATGTTTGCTTGCATTACTTTATTCATAAATTGGTATGACACCGTGGTATCCTCCTCTGAATGTTTCATTTGAATTGACTTGGCACATGCTCATGCATGCACATGACTGTAATAATCAGTTAAGCCTTGATGAATTATTGCCTTGAGGATCTTGAATCACTTTCATGCCATAAGTAGTCTTGTTTTGTTGCAAGCATGGTAATGACAGCAATTGCTCTCTCGTTTATCGCTCCCTTACTATTGCTAGCCTTCACTTCCACTGAGTGTTTTACTCATGTTTCCAACTCCCTAAACTAAATATTTCCAAAGTGTCCCCCATACCTACCTATTAACATCATTTGATACTGTCGTGCATATTCAATATGCCTTGTTTTCTTCCGAATAAAATGTTTGCTTGTTATGGGAAAATTAGTTAGTAAAGCTCTCACGAACTTGATGGCACACTTTATTTTCGGCACTTAATAAACCTGAACCATTGTGAACTCTCCATGAAAGTTATATGCTTGCAAATTATAGGCTGGGGATTAGCAGAACCGTGCTGTCACGGGGAACGCTTTCAACACTTGTAAATATATACCCAGTTGATACCTTGCTCGTTTGTTTGCGGATGTCGTCGGTGTGAAATAAAAGGGGAGCTTGTAAGTCCATGGAGTTATGTATGTGTGTTAGAGAAACGCGTGGGCCGCTGGTCTAATCCATGCTGACATGGTGGAAACCTGCAGCGTAACCATAATGATATCTATGAAGCATTCTTCTTATAAAAAATAGAGAGAGATAGCTATTGAGAAAAAGAAAAAAGAGAGAGTTTTATGAAAAGAGGAAAGGGAAAAAAGCACCATTTTCTCATGGTAAATAAGAAGATTGTTGAGATACTCATTGTCTGCTTGCGTTGTCATTTTTATATGGGAATTCTTTCGTATCATCGGGCAAGGGGTACCCCGTTGGCGGTTCTCAATGATACGCACATACTTACGATGACAAGAACTTACCGGTAACTAAAGTTGAGTAGCATGAGGAGCGGCCCTCATACTCAAGGGACTTGGGATTTCCATTTTATAGTCTGTCAAGCATATAACTCAGATTGGACCTCACTTTCACCTTAACCACTTTAAAGATGCTTATGATAGAGGCAATGAGAGCTCAAAGCTAATGAGTACCATACTTTCAGCATTTGGAAGCGTTTCAAAATTATTCAAAACCTTTTTCTTCTACTTGTTGAGTCTCCACATATTCTTTGAGCACCTTCTTGAGAGCATAGTTGTCATTCTGTGTGTTTGTTCCATTACTTGATTATTTTTGTTATGACTCTAATGCTTGTATCTTTGATATCTTTACTTCTAGTCATCACTTGAACTTTAGAGGTGCCTTGGAATTCATAATCAAAGGAAAGCGAGATACCACTCTATCATACCTTTCTATTAGCATTGTAATGTTGCTTATGTTTATGCTTCATGCTACTTATTATTCTTGAGTTGGAATCTCTTCATAGCATGCAATGACTATTAAGTGGACTTGGTTGCATACTCTTTATTATGAATTGTCTAGGTAGTTGATCACATTGCTGAGAATATTTACATCATATGAAGCAAATGTGTTCGTGAAAGTTCTTTTATCGCACTCAATTTTCAACTGAATTGCTTGAGGACAAGCAATAAGCTAAGCTTGGGGGAGTTGATACGTCTAAAACGTATCTACTTTCCCGAACACTTTTGCTATTGTTTCTCCTCTATACTTGTGTGATTTGGATGCAACTAATGCGGACTGACGCTGTTTTTAGCAGAATTGCCTTGGTGTCTACTTTTTGTGCAGAAAATCAACTATCAGGAAAAATCCCGGAAAATATGCCAAAAATCCTATTTCACCTGAAGACTCTAGGAGCCAGAATACGAGACGGAGAAGAGACCTAGGATGGCCACACCACCTGGTGGCGCGGGCCAGGCCAGGCCGCGCCAGGGGGTGGTGTGGGCCCCCCAGGCACCCCCTCGGCCTCTCTCTTCACCTATAAGGAGCCTTCTGACCTAAAAACTCCGTGGGGTTCGACGTTTTTCCAGAAGGAGTTCCGCTCCGCCGCCACCACCAGATTCCACGAAACAGCACCAGAAACTCTGTTCTGGCACCCTGCCGGGACGGGGAATTGGAGGAGATCATCGCCATCTTCATCACCATCACTTCTCCATCGACCATCCATGTTTCCCCCATCTATGAGTGAGTAATCCCCCGCTGTAGGCTATAGGGATGGTAGGGATTGGATGAGATCGTTCATGTAATGGCATCAGATTGTTAGGGCTTGGTGCCTAGTATCTTTTATTAGTGCTTTATGACTTTGTTGCGACTTGTTGTGCTTAATGCTTGTCACTAGAGCCCGAGTGCCATGATTTCAGATCTGAACTTGTTATTAATTCATTATGATAGTATTCTTTCTGGTCTTATCTACAAGTTGTATACACACATTATTTTCTAGAACCTATGGCCCCGAAGTGACAGAAATCGGGATAACCGGAAGGGAAAGGCTCTGATGTGAGGATCACATGTGTTCACGGAGTGTTAATGCTTTGCTCTAGTGCTCTATTGAAAGGAGCACCTTAATTGCCAGTAGTTCCCTAGAGGCCCCGCTACAAACGGGCTGGCAGGACAAAAGATGTTGTGCAAGTTCTTATTGCGAGCACGTATGACTATATATGGAACGCATGCCTAGGATTGTCTAGTACTTGGGTGCTTTATCTTATTTATCTGCAATTGCCCTATGTTATGATTGCTATGTGAATTGTCTTGTCCATGCAACACCCGTCCATCCATCCCTATGCCTACCGCACTCGAATCCCACTATTTACTGCTTTTGTTACTACTGTCCTTGCTTTGCTACTGCTGTTACTTTGCTATTCCTACTACAAAACTATTGCTGCTGATAAACTGCTGTGAGCAAGATTGTTTTCAGGTGCAGCTGAATTGACAACTCAGTTGTTAAGGCTGATAAATATTCTTTGACTCCCCTTGTGTCGAATCAATATATTGGGTTTCACTTTCCTCGAAAATACTGCGATACACCCCCTATACTTGTGGGTCATCAGTTCTCGAGTCAGAGATTAATTATCATATGAGGAAAAATACAGTTTAGATATATAGGGGGGGGGCATAGATGCTGACATACCTACTTAGTTGCATGTGGTTTGTTGCTCCGTGTTTGTCATGAAGTTATCGGCTAGCCAAAGTTTTCCTCCACGGTGATATCGTCGCGCTTGTGCACTTGGAATGGTCGGAGTCAAAGAAGAAGGGGAGTAGATGCCTACCAAAGAGAGAGAGAGAGAGAGAGAGAGATGTTTAGAGGAGGTCACAGCGAAGACATCATACCTAACCGTTGAGGATGCGTTTCCCATGGCTCCTTCGCCAGCATCCACGAAGCCACCTGAGCGCCAATGGTGCATCCATTGATATCTTGGGGAGCTCCTCATGCCCTAATCTGGCAAAGAGAGAGGGCATGATATAGGAGAGAAGGGGAGCCAATCCTAAATATTCCTAAAAACAAATTCAAAAAAAGAAGTCAGAGGTAGCGATTACTAGAACATACCTGAGAATCGGCAACGTGGCCGACGCTCCTCTATAATATCCTCACCGTTTCTCTTTCCAGCATCGCTGCATCACTCGCTATCTAAATACAAAAAATATATGATGGCAGGACTAAGGTGGCACCTAAAGTTAAAGCGAATGTGTGGACGAAGAGGAGAAAAGGATGCTTGTGACGGCTAGGGTTTCATGGGAGAAGGTGACAGAGTGAGTAGGATGCCTATATAGGTGCATCGTAATCAGTTTGTCAAAAATTGTATTAGTACTTCGACCAGGATAGGAAGCTCACTAGGATTCACGCACGCCGCACGATCTTACCGCGAAAACCTGTGCACGTCTATAGGTTGTGGCGTGTTGGACCCACCGAACGATCTTCTCGTGAGGAGCCGCGTTAGCCACGATCTGGACATGCCATCTCGTAACGCGGTGGACCCCGCCATGCGAGGAGTTGCGCACGCCCACGATTCCAAGAAACTACCTAGGACCTGGACAGGCCCCACGACCTAGCAGGCGTGGAGCGCTCCTACGCCCAGACGCCTCTCATAGAGTGTAGTTCTGCATGTGGCCGCTGGCGGAGGGCCCATGGCGCATGTGCGGTCCACGTCTGGCGACACAATCTCCTCAAAAACTGACGCATGTCTCCAAGTTGTGGTGATCCGGGCCCACCGCACGATCTCCCTGCGAGGAGCCGCGTTAGCCCATGACCTAGGCACGCCATCTCATAATATAACGTGGTGGTCCCCGCCACGCGAGGAGCCGCGGACGACAAGGGGTTTTCAGTGGCCATCTCGGCTCTTGACCGACCCCTTGCCCTCGTGGATCCGGATCGTTGTCGCACACCAGACACCTTGCACAAAGCACAGTCCTGCTCACGGCCGCTGATGGCGAGCCCATGACACGCTCTGTCCACCGTCCGGCGACTCGGGAAGGAAAGAGCACGCACAAGATGTCCACTGGAGGGAATCCTGAGCAGCAAGCATGTCTCCCGTGAGAGGGGGCTCCGCTGCGATGGTGACATGTGCCCTCCCGACGTCCATCTCACGGCCATAAAGAATAGCGGCGACGTGGATAAGAAAATTGGTCCAAACTTTCATGCACATACAGCTGATCATAATAGTTATGTCATCTTAATTAACTATCTCCTATATTTCAAATCCCAATTCAAGAGAAATAATGTGTGCCCTAAATTCTCGCAAAAACTTAAGATCAAACACTAATCATATGAACCCTCTCTATTAGTAGGCCGCAACTCCTAAATTTTCATAATCATACCTAAATGAGACCACACCCGTATAGTACCAGCCTGTACGTCTATATATAATATTTTCTTTAAAAAATGATAGCAGTGATATAAGGAAAACTCTTTCCAAAATTAAATGTTAATATATTTACTATGTTGCGTGGATTGGTCCATATGGTGTATTACAAAGACTTAAAGACACGATATGGCTAGAAAAGAAACACATATTCAAAATTCATACATAACAACAAAGTATATGTTTCTCAGTCTAATAGATCTTCATATCCATACAGAAACGAGACCACACCCAACAAATATCTTGGCACACATCATACAATGAGACGTGCAATATTTCTTGCTATAATTTTACGATTTTCAAATTGGATGAGTCTTTTGCAATTGAGTTCAGGTCGATAGCCTATTAGCACATATTTTGCAAATGAAAGAGATATGTTCAGTGGTGCAAGAAAGAGGGGTCTCGGTTGTACATAATTGGTCATGTGCTTGCACATGAGAGAACGATGATATATATTATTGTTATTGTTATTATAAAAAATCAATATAATTGAAACAAATTTGTTGACAGAAGGCATCACATGTAAGGGTTTGTTTGGTCAATAGGATTAGAAACTTACATAATCTTCTTTACCGAATTTTAAACGAGTAGCTACTTTGCGCCTTAAATGACTCATTTAAACACCATGAGATAGCTAGCGAGCTAACTTTAATTTTGTGTGAAAATAAAGTGTCACGTGCAAACAACACTTATGCTTATTATCGTGGAAATAGCACAACGAACATTTGTATGCAATGTAGATTTTAAAAAGTTCATTGTAGCTGCATTATTTTATTAGCATGATATATTTGGTACTACAGAAATCATATCATATCTTATTGACATAACATGAATATACATAATTATAAATAATTAAATATTAAATAGACAAAAACAGTTAAAAAGTAAAGTTGCTAGTTTTGTTTTACAAAATGAGTGCTATGACTGAAATCGAATATCATATGTTTGCACAGCCCTACCTTTCACACTAGCTGTGCAACTTGGTCGAGGCAGACGCGACTATTTGGCTGAAAAAGAGCAAATCCGGTGAAATTAAGGCTGAAATTAACTTTGAATCAGATATTTCCCTGTACGTATTTGTCACGCTTTGAATGTTTGAACCAGATCTTTAGTATGTCAACGCACTGGACCAAAATAAACATCTCAATTCAAGTTTTTATTCAGACTTAATGTTCACCCCATAAACAGAATCTTAAATCATCAGCAAATGATATGCATTCTTTACAACGAGATTGTTTTTTGTTGACGTGAACAACGTTGTGCTTTGCCATGGATAGACCATCTATCTGGTGGTGACGGCGATTTTCATCCCGTTCTCGCAGTGGCCGGGGAAGCTGCAGATGTAAAAGGTCTTGCCACCGGAGAGCGTGATCTTGTCGTTGCCTGAGGTGTATGTCTTTGGCTCCTCCACCAAAATGTGAGCATGTAGACTCAAATTCGCATCCTCCAGGCGCAAATCAATGCGAGGATCCCTCTATTGCCGCCGCAGGTTTTTCCCCTTTTCTTCATTGAGGCATGTTCTATATTCTTAGCTAAAAGTATTTGTCAGTTTGTCCGTGAATGTTTAACTGAAACTATAGAACAAGAACTGGAGAAAGGGGGAAGAACATGGTGAGGAGGAACAACTGGTGAGGAAGAACTTGGAGTGGAGACTGAAGCTAAATGAAGTAAAGAAGATTGAACGGTCTTTGCAGCCTCCCTCTCGTCAGTCACTGTTTAACTGAAACTACAGAACAAGAACTGGAGAAAAGGGAAAGAACATGGTGAGGAGGAAGAACCGGTGAGGAAGAACATGGAGTGGAGACTGAAGCTAAATGAAGTAAAGAAGATTGGACGGTCTTTGCAGCCTCCCTCTCGTCACCCCCGCGTGGCGGTCGGAGGGAAACCCTAACCACGTCGTCCTCACCCCCTCTCCTCCTGCCCCCTCTCTCTCCACAGCTAGACGGTGTGGTTGCGCCATACCTGGCCAACGGCCGTGCCGAATGCGGGCCGGCACGAAGCACGTGTGCCTGGCCCGTCATGGGCCTGGCACGACACGCTACTTAACGGGCCGTGCCCGGCACGCGATCCGGCTTGGGCCGTGCCTAGGCCTCGAGGCCAAGCCCACGTGTCGGCACGGCACGGCCCGTTAAGCTTATTTAGTTATTTTTATTTTTATTTTATATATATTTATCTATTTTTAGAATTATTTTTATTAAAAAATAGTCTAAAAAGGACAAATTGGGATCCATTTAATGTGTCTAACGTGCCGTGGGCCGGCCCGTTTACTTAAGGGGCCGTGCCTGGGCCTCGAGGCCAAGCCCACGTGCCGGCACGGCACGGCCCGTTAGCTTAGCGTGCCGTGGTGGGCCGTGCCGTGCCAGGCACGGTAAGAGTTAAACGGGTCGTGCCGTGCCGTGGGCTAGCCCGTTGGCCAGGTATGGGTCGTGCAAAGCCTGGCTATCGCCGGTGACAGGGCGCAATCTCCCCCTCGCGCGTGGATATCGGTCAAGGGACGACGACTTTGAGTCGGGGTGTTGGAGATATACTTTCCGGGTATACCCACGGTGACTCACTGACCAGGGTAGCCCACTTCAGGTTAGATCTATATTTCACGTGCGGACCAGTCAGGGAGAGAAGTTGGAAGCCCATCCGACTATGGGAAGACCGAGAAAACTTACCGACTTAGACATGTAGTGTTACTTATAGTCCAAGATGTAATATGCAACCAACTCTATATTGTAGCCGGATAGGACTCTCCTGTAATCCTAGGACCGATGACTATATAAGTTGTCCTAGGGATAGGCCTTTAGGGCATCGACAATCACAACCTCAACTCCCACAGGCAAAACCTCTCTTGTAATCTGTACTTCCGACTCTACCGTATTACTAGATTGCTAGCAGGAGCACGATTCATCCACCGCAGGCGGATTCGAACATGGGTAAAGCTTGTGTTCTCACTGTCCTGGAACACCACCGTCTCAGACCCCATCTTTCTCCACGCCCCGAGGACCCGCTCATGGCGTACTTGTCATCAATCCGACGACACAGGGCATGGATTGATTGCCAGGCACTGCCGTGTGGAGGCTCTCCAGCGTGGTGCGGCTATCGGATCTCTCACATGCGACAATGCGTTGGTCCAGCGATGACGCAATGTATGGCGGTGGTGGTCTATGCTCTGGTTGGCGGGGGCTCGGGCATTCGTTTTCTGGGGGGTAAGGGAGTAATACAATGCGGGGTGCGGATATCGATTGTCATCTAGCGAGGGCGGTGGTGCCCATTCTTTGTGCGGTGGCATGACTATGGGTTAAGGCCTATGGGGCTCGTCCCACACCCAGTCCCGAATGCAAGATTGACATGGCTGCCAATGAAAACGAATCTCCGACAGTATGGTGGTGTTGAGGCGTTGTTTCCTTCTCTAAGGCATCTTCTTTGCAACCATCGTCTACTCGTTGGGGTTGTTTCGGTCGAAACCTAGATGAGGATGGCAGCTCTTTGGCGACGCTCTCCCTCTTGAGGGCATCTATTTGGAGCGAGTGTTGGGTATGATGGAGGCTAAAGGTGGAGCTGTGTTGCATCTACCATGAAGACGATGGGTCTCGGCTGCATGGTGTGGCGGGGCCTTAGTGTCAGTCATGACATGATGGACTCACATGGGGCGGGGGCACTATCTCGTATTGTGGCGGTGTCAACAACAGGTTTGGAGAAGTCTAGGCAGATCTTTCCTCCGAAGATTTCTTGACAGATTGATGGTGGTGATGGCTTCTATAGCATGTACATGAGCTTCTCACTAAGAGTCTACTAGACCAGATGAATGCTCCCGTATCATCTATAGGATGTCTCTGGGTTTGCAATTTCCCCAGCTCCTAGTTGATGGGCGCTTTTGTGTTTTCAAGACATAAGGCCTTTCTTGCATGATCTTCACACATTGTCGGATATGTATGTGTAGTGTGGCATCTTAGGGTGTTTTGATGTATACTCTTTATGAGATTGTTGAATAATATAGTAAATAAAGCCATATGTATCTTTTTGGTGCGACGACGGGTTCTTATCCTCCATTTCTAAAAAGTGAAGAAGATTTTACTTTGAAGAGTGTGACCCGCGTGTGTACTTTTCCTTTTGTACCATGTCCCTTAGTAGTGAAGTGGTAGTATGATCTTGGTGTGATGATGTAGTGACTTTGTTCAGTGAAAATATGAATTTGGGTGAAACATGTACTGAATTGACCGTATCTTGTTGTATTGGTCAATGAAATATGAATATGAGTAATTTGTAGATTCAAATGCAGCCAAAAACTTAGGAATAATCACTAATTCTTGCATACAAACTTCAGGAAAACATGCATACATATTGTAGAACTTGCATAAAAACTTCAGTACATAGAAAATTATTTCCATAGAAAAGTAACAACTTCTTAAGATGTTATTTTGCAATCCCCTAAATATAAAGTACAAGGTTCTATAAACCAGGTACTACAATGATCGGTGTAACTAGTACAATGACCAGTGGCTCCTTCAGTCAAACATACAATGATCAGTGTAACTAGTACACTCAATGTCACAACATGTTACTATTTTCTCCTGAACTTGCACTTTATTATCTTGAACTAGATCATTGAGATCCGGAGGAAATTCATGATTGAGATTTCTTGCAGATGGAGCAACTTTACTACTCCTTTTTATGTTGTGATTCTTCCCCTACCAGCAGATTTTCCTATTTCTGTAGACCTTCCTCGGCCACCAACTTGCATTGCTCCTCTTCCCTTCCCACATTAGTAGGAAAATGCCTAGCAGCAGTGTTCGGAAAAGGGGGTTCGTGGAGTTGAACCCGCACGCCACTAACCTCTCACCACTGGTAGGTCCTAGCGACGGCGTCTCGGTGGAACGCCACCACTATGGATCGTACTGGTGGCATTCAATCTGAACGCCACCATTCTATCTCCTAGTCGTGACGTTCACTTCGGACGCCAGGAGTGAGTTAGTCTGAACGCCTGTGGTAGAGCGCCAGCGGCACATTTTTCCCTGCTGTGGCAGCACGTCAAAATGCTGCCACGACAAGGTTTCAGGCAAGTATATAATAAAATAATTAATTAAAGAACACATCAATAATAGATGACTGAAAGTTGATAGCTAATTGATTGAGAAAGTATGCATGAAATGTTCGCACACCAGATTCCAAAGTAACATAGGACATAGGTCTAGATCTTAATTATTACAATATATGAAGGTACACAAAATATCTGATTAACAAAGTTTTTGATGCAACGCTCGAGAACTACTTCTTCAACAGATGAAATTGAAGAACGTTGTCATAGGTCATGAACGACGGTGCCTGTCCACCGTGCTATCGAGCCAAGCAATCAGTCACCTCCTCCGGTTCTTCTAAACCTCCATAGAACACACCTTGATTGTCTATAATGTCTTTGTTGAAGATATATGCAAGTTTGACTTGGATGCGTTTGAGCTCATCCATATGACCATCACCTCCCTTCTTCTCTAGTATTGTGCTCAATTTCTCGATATCTTTGGTCACGTGAAAGGTGCTCGACGCACGTACATATGAGTTGATGTGATTCATGACGTAGTAGTTGTCCATAATACCACTGTGAAATACATCGTGATCTGGTTGCTGCTCGCAAGGGAATGATTCTTGATTCTTTGACGCGGAAGCCTGGAAAGTTGCCACCACCTTTCCTTTTGTTAAACTTAACTATGTGTCCTCCAAGGGTGCAGAAGTGGAAGAGATCTTCATCCACTTGCTCGCATATTAATGTTTAGTCTTTCTTCTTGCTTCTCGATGAATCCAAGATGTAAGCTTGGCAAGTCTGTGGGTGCATAACAATGAGAACATGGTGATTGCTGCACAAACAGTTCAACAAACCAATCATATAATAGAAAAAATATATGATGAAAGCATATCTTAATTAGCTTACCTGACAAATATATATAATGACTCAAGAGGGAGAGTAAGAAATGATAATTATGTTCTTATCCTTGTAGGTAAGGAGAAATTCTGAAAGGTACTTCCTCGCCGCTTAGCGGCCCTCTAATTCCTTCAAGCTGTTCACGTTGAATCTGTAGGGGTCCACCACCGTGACGTTTTTGTCATCCTCGGTGGTGACGGTGATGCAGGCCATATGGTGCGCACATAGGCAGAGAAAGTTACTATCTAGGTGACGAGGGTTTAACTCGCCAATGCCCATTGTTATGGACTTGGATTTTGGAGAAGGAGGGAGCGCTAGAGGCATCAGTCGGCTAGCAAACAAGCACACAAGGACGCAAGTTTTACCCAGGTCCAGGCCTCGTAGAGGTCCCTACTCCTGCTTGTCTGCTCTTGGAATTAGTGGAGGAATCGAAGATTACAGGGGTGTGCAGATGCAATCTGGCAAGAGTTGTGGAAACTAGGGTTGCGTGTGTCCTCCTCACCGCCCCTTCATAGCCTTTATATAAATAGGCTAGGTCTCGGGTAGCAGATCGAGTCAGTTACAGATTAGGGTTTTCCCTTTGAACTTTCTATCTTAAGCTTCTTCTTCTCTCGCAAGCAATTGAGAGTCCGTGGGCCACTCGAATTCTCCACTGGGCCTTGGCAACGCCGTGGGCTTCCGCCGTATCTGGACCGTATATACCAAACTTGAGTACCTGTAGTGTATACCCATGTCAGTAGCCCCCAAGTGTCCAGTGGAATCACAGATTCGACTAGGACTTTATGAAGTCTTTCGAGTGCATGACCGAGTATATTTTAGAGTGTTCAGTTTGTGTCAGGGATTGTTCATATGCGTGCCTGATTTATCCGATGTATCAGTATCAGTTAATTGCCTTAGGGCAAAATAACACAATCTACTCAAACTCGAGTCCCCGGACTCGAATTCAGAAAAGTGCTGGCGTAATTTGACTCAGGCTGTGGAGGTCTTACAGGAGTCAAATCCCAGTGTATAAGTGTGAGCACTCAACGCGTCCATCAAGGCATGTTCATCGTACCTGCAGGCATGGATATGTTTCTGGTAGTGCGCAACAGTTGCGTTGCCAGGCCTTATTCTGGTCTTATCTTCACGCTGTAAGCGCGACATCCGAACTTTGTCATCGTGGAGATGATTCGGGTGACCCAGGAGACGCAGTCTCTTTGTAGGGATAGTAGGAGGCGGAGTCGCCATAGAATTTGAGTGTGGATGTTATCAACACATAGTACGATGTACCAATAATCATAGGGTGCGCGACCAGCGCTCCCTATGGGAGTAACCTCCGAGTTCCTGGTTGAGTCGAAGACTCAAGCGGAGAATAAAAGACCTTTTGTGACTACTGTTGTCTTTCGCTATTTGTTTTAGTCGAATTTGCTTCCAGCGCACCCTATTGGAGTTACCCATAGTCCTCAATCGAACCGTATATTCGAATGGTGGGTATGTCTTGAATGTTCATATACCTGCATGAAGATAATCATAGGGTGCGCGACCAGCACTCCCTATGGGAGTAGCCCCAGAGTGCTCGGTTGAGTCGAAGACTCGAGCGAGGACTAAAGTAGTCAAAATCTTCTACTGCTAAAAATCAATGACATCAGTGCAGACCTCGGTTGCCCGCGTGAGCAGCTTTGACGGGACGTGACGAGCAGCGGGTCCCACTTTCTGACTTTGATTTGACTAGGCATGCGTAATCTTCTGTTTTAACTGTGTCTCCTCGATTTCCACGCGTGATGGGAATAATGGGGGACGGTTCGTGCTTCAGCTTCACCACGTGTCGATGGCGATGTGCGCCACACGTGTAGTAGGGTTTCTGCTGGCCATTGGATGGTTTCTGCGAGGAGGTTAAGTAGCAACACAACTGCGGTAATTTCCCCATCTGTCTTCTTTGTTCTTGCCTCCATTGTCATTGTTGCTGCACTCTGCTTCCTTGCGCACTTTCTCATTGTGGCGCTGGACCAGCTCCGTACCTTCCCCAGCTACTTCCTTCGTTCTCACCGCCATCGAAAGATGGGCAAGAAGAAGGGAGTCACCGCTGCTGGGTCTGCTGCCACCAACAAGAAGGGCAGCTCCACCACTGTGGGCACCAGCGCCGCCGACGCTGGGAAGAAGAAGGGCATGGGCACCCGTGTCACCAACGGCGCTTGGCGTGCGTCCATCATCAAGCCCGCCGAGCTGCATCTTCATCGTCGAGATGGAGTTCTTCCCTCTGTGGAAGATGACTCGCGAGTGTCCGGCGAGGAGGTAATCCCTTGTCCTCCTCCTGGTTTCCGAGTGATGTTCCTTGCGTTCATCATCCGAGGTCTTTCTCTGCCCTGCATCCTTTCTCCAGGGGCCTCCTTTGCTTCTACGGGCACCAGCTGCATCAGCTGTCCCCAAATTCTATTCTCCACATCTCCTTCTTCATTACTCTTTGCGAGCGCTAGCTCGGAGTCGAGCCGCACTTTGGCCTCTTTAAGAGGCTTTTTAAGCTGAAAGGCCTGTCGGTGTCCGGTTTGGTAGTCTACGATGTAGGAGGCTGCGGAA
The DNA here is from genome assembly GCA_910589775.1 of Avena eriantha. Taxonomy (NCBI): domain Eukaryota; kingdom Viridiplantae; phylum Streptophyta; class Magnoliopsida; order Poales; family Poaceae; genus Avena; species Avena eriantha. The sequence continues at coordinate 111,715,568 of OU342745.1, forward strand.
TCCATGTCGACTCCTCTGCCACCTACTTCGATATCATGCTCACTGCGTCCGTCCAAGGGTGGAGAGACAAGTGGTTCTACATCCACGACCAGAAGGCCGATGGAGAGCACTACGGACTCGCGCCCTTCGATCCTGCGACACCGTGCAAGAGGAGGCACTCTTGGAAGAATATCGTGATGCCTGGCGAGTCCGAGGAAACGGAGGTGCTGTATAACACGCCTGCGACATCGAGAGTCGCATAGGCAAAGAAGAGGGAGGCGCTACCCTCATTTGCAAATGGTTGCACCGTCGTGTCCAGCCTCTGCAAGCCAGAGTCCACCCCATGTTCCGCTGGGCTGGTGCGAACGATGCCACTCTCGTATCTACCGATGGCATTTCTGCGGGTGAGGTTGATAAGAGGGTGCGACTGGTGACCAAATACACCACCAAGGAGGTTCTCCCAGGTGAACCAGTCGTGCCTCCTTTCGACATCTCAAACCCTCCTCCTGAGGTAGAATTGTATGACGAAGTAGCTTTCATTTTCGGTTGCCTTTTACGATGCTGTGATATATAATATTGTATCTTCTGAATGCAGGACTGGCAGGTGTCTCCCAATTTGCCCCTCCTCCTGAAGGGGTTATGCCTCGCGAGGTGGATGAAGAGGACGAGTCGGAGTCGACCGTCCCAATCGAAGAGGAGGAGGGAGCCCCCAAGTCCAGCGACCTAGACACTCGCAAGCGTTCCCGCAGCGAGGATTCAGATGCCTCGTCACCGACGATGCCAGAAGGCCCTTCTATTGTTGCAGAGGATCCAATCGCCGCCATTATTGTGCGCTCTATGGCTCCTCCTCCTGGGAAGAAGCTACGACTGCCCAAGGAGTCAACAGAGTCGGAGGAGCAATCCTTCGACCTTGATAAATTTGATTGGTGAGTTCACGACTTTGCCTTGGTTTCTTTTTTGGAGTTGCATTCCCTAAGGTTTTGCTGGATGTGTTTTGTAGTCAAGCGGCGTCATCGTCTTCTGGCGACGTCCAATTTGTGAAGGAATTCGGAGTCACAGACTCCAAGGCCAAGGAAGTGGCCGAACGATCTTCCTCTCCTCCATTGGCGGCCCATTCCGGGCACAACTCATCGAGTTCCCGGCATGCTGGGGGACACCAGGTGGTTGCCCGGACGACTACGCAACAGTCATCCTCGGAGTCTATGGAGGACCATGTAAGCATCTCTTTGTTGTTTTGTCAGTCGAATATATACTTGGTGCTGTTGATGAACTTTGTTTTCTTCTAATGTAGCTCATCGTGAAGGAAGCTTCTCGCCTGGCGGAGCAAGTCCTGGACATGGGTCGACAGCATGCGCGGCTGGACAATCGCCATCGCATTGTTGAAGGTTTGTTTTGCCTTTGTCCTTGTCTTGGTGAAGTTTCTAGATTCGACTGATGATACATCCTGTTCTTTGTAGTTGAGCATAACGAACTTCTACGTCATGCTGCTTCACTCGAAAAGACGCTTGTCGTGGTGGCGAAGAGTCGTGGCGAAGCAATTGCGGTCCTGGAGGAGTCACAAAAACGCGAGGAGGACTTGCGAAAGCGCGAAGAGGACTTGCGTTCCTCGAATGCCGAGAGGGAGAAGTTGCTCGAGGAGAAGCTTTTCTCGATTGCTAAGTCCCTCTTAGGTACTCTTTCAGCTGAATTTTCATTATTTCTTCCTTCGACGTCGTGTTATTGTGCTAACACTTTGCTGTATGTAGATGTCGGTGGCCTGAGCTTTGACGCCTAGGCCCTTTGTCGCAATGATGCATTGGCTGGTGCTATCGCCGCAGTCAAAGACCGCAACGCTTCCCTTCAGGGGACGCTGACGAAGGCCAAAGGTGTGATCAGTCGCATCTGCAAGGATCTAACCCCCAAGGCTGAGCTAATTGACAATCTTGAGGACCTGGTGGAATCCCTTGCTAGGGATATTCCGGTGGACTTCAGGAACTCCCAGCGGTCTATCGGTGCCACCATGGCACTGGCGATAGTGCAAGCCCATGGCGTGGAGGTGGACCCCGCCGCGATTTCCAAGGCGATGCCCGTCGGCGCAGATGGCCAACATGTAGTGTTTGCTCCCTTGGCTACTGGATGTTGTAAATATGGGCCGCAACTCATCAATATAGTCGCCAAATACTCCGAAGAGCTGAGCGAAGAATGCGGCGAAGGCTGTGGTGTCAGGGGTTGGCACCGGAAAGTCTGTGGCATCAGAGACCTTAGTAGAGAAGACCGCCACGGATTCGACGAGGCCCCCGAAGTCCAAGTTGAAGTCGAAGAAGCAGACTGCTCCTTAGTAGCTATTCTGTAATAGTTGTAGTTTACTTTTGTGTTGAAAACATACTTTTGTGGGAGTATCCCTATCGAGACTTTGCCGTACTTGAATGCATTCGAGCCTTTCATCAATGTATTCTTGGTCCCTTATTTGCTCTTGCTTGGTTTATGAAAGGGTACGTCGAGTGGTCCTTCGAGTGATCCTCGTGATCCTCCACCCACCGATGAAACCTTGGCGTAGCCACGCTCAAAGGTGGATGTGTTGTCCCTGCTTTCGCGACTGCGCGGTCGCATTAAGCAACTGGAGCGTGAGTTGCCCTTCCTTCGTGGTAGCGCAGATGTATGAAAGTCGAAGGCGGAGAAGGCTACCGCCCGTGGGCAATATCTCTCGGGGGAGGTGACGCAGCTGAGTAAGCAATTCAAATGTTAGCTTTCTTCCCAGTTATCTTTACTTTTAGTCAGTCGCGGTGATGCCTTGTCTTCATACTTTGCCCTTTTGCTTGGTGTAGTTGTCAGTGCCCGTCATCCGCAGGATGAGAAGGACCGGATTGCCGTTCGAATGAATGATCTGACCCAGGAGCAACTATAGGCGAGTGGGTACTTTTGGGTGGACCATGATAGTGCGATCGTGCTTGCAACCCTGCAGGATCGTTCTTCTCAAGTCCTTTACTTTTTGAAGAAGGTGCAGTCGTGCCTTAGGAATATCTACCAAACGATGTTTCCGTTGGACGTCGTCCCTTCAAGCCCGTTGGCTCTTCTGGCGATGTTCCAGGATTTGAGTGCGGTTCGCGAGTGTGTGCGACAGCAGTTAGTAGCGGGTGCTAAGGCTGCATAGTCACTGGTGCGGCTGCATAGGCCGGATGTAGATGTTGCGGCTATTGCCGCTGGGCCGCCACCTCCACCAAAGGGTATGACCTGGGACATGGTTCCGCACTACCAAGCGGTTGATCACCCAGCGGAAGAAATTGTCGACTTCTTTGAGGAATAAACGAATGGTCTCCTGTTGCAGCAGTAGCATGATTTGTATCTTGCACATAGATGTACAAGTGTTGTAAAGTTCATATGAATATGTTGGATGTAATTAATACTCACTGATATGTGAATAGCTTGCTAGCTTTTATATTTTGCGAGTGTGTTTGCACTCTGCAGTTCTTTTTCGTTAGCCTGACTTATGTTATCTCAGCACCTTGCCAACCTGTCAGGTGCGTTGCAACTCGGGATACTGCGATTTGTTCGTAGAACTAGAGTGGAAAGGGTGGTGCAGCCCCCGAGTGATCGATTTGTAGGAAATGAGGAAAACACAGAGTTTTGGGGCACTTAGCTTTATTTATTCGCATAATAGTACGAGGTACAATGTGTGGCTAAGTAGCCTGGCTGAATAGTCTTATTTGTAATGCAAAAACGACTAGGGGTAGAAACGACACAGCTGTGAGACGTTCCAGGGGTTGGAGTATGCGACTACTGTCTTGAAATCTTTAAGGCGATAGGCGCCACCTGGGATTACTTCTATAATCACGTAAGGTCCCTCCCAAGGAGACTCGAGCGTGAGATGCCCTTGTTGTTTGAGTCGCAGGACCAGGTCTCCTTCGACGAAGGATCTTGGGCGTATCCTTCTACTGTTGTAGTTGTAGAGGCTTTGCTGGTAGATCGCTGATCTCTCCACTTCGAGTTCTCGCACCTCGTCAAGAAGGTTGACGGAGTCTTCGAGTGCAAGAGTTGGCTCCCGCTTGCTGTAGGCGACCACCCGTGGGGCTTTGTAGCGTACTTCTGTGGGTAGCACCGCTTCAGCACCATGTACCATGAAGAACGGAGTATATCCCGTGGCGCTGTTTGGAGCTATGGGCAAGCTCCAGAGTACGGATTGAAGCTCGTTTGGCCAGCATCCAGCGGCTTGTTCGAGTGGCCGGACGAGTCGTTTCTTGATTCTGCCGTTGGCCTTTTCGAGTTCACCATTGGTCTGCACGTGGGCCACCGAGGCGTAGCTTATGTTGATTACTAGGTTTTCGCAGAATTCCTAGAAATCCTTGGAGGTGAAGTTTGTGCCATTGTCTGTGATGATGCTGTGTGGCACTCCAAAGCGGTAGACAATGGATTCGACGAATTTGACAGCGCTGGCTCCTGATTGATTTGTCACCGACATGGCCTCGATCCACTTGGTGAACTTGTCGACTACGACCAAGAGGTAGACGTAACTTCCTCGTGAGGACCTCAAGAGCTTGCCTACCATGTCGAGTCCCTATTGCGTGAAGGGCCAAGCCAATGGTATTTGCCGGAGTTCCGCAGCAGGTGCGTGTGGTTTGTCCGTGAATCACTAGCAAGCGTTGCAGCGCTGGACGGTGTCCTTGGCGTCACGCATGGCCATGCCCTAGTAGAATCCAGCTCGTAGAGCTTTGGCGACGAGGGCGCGACTGCCAGCATGGTGCCCGCAGGTCCCTTCATGGATGTCGAGGAGAACGACCCTTCCGTCCCCATTGGAAACACACTGTTGGAGCACTCCTATGAAGCTACGCTTGTACAGTTCGCCATTGATGACCGCGAATGCCTTGGATCGTCGCGCAATGTGTCGCGCATTAGTCGGATCATCTGACAGCCTCTTGCTGAGTAGATATGTGATGTAGGGTTGTGTCCAAGATGGCTTGATCATCATGATGCCCATTGGTCCATCGAGTCCTGTATCGAGCTCCAGGTTGTCGAGTGCCATTGGCTCATTGGGTGGCGTAGCCCCCCGAGTCCGTTGACGCGCTTGCTTTCTTCTCTGGAGCCTTTGGCTTGATGGAGCGTTGGCAGATGCGCTCGAGAAATACCCTAGGTGGTATGGGGCGTAGGTGGAGCCAATGTTGGCGAGTGTGTCCGTCTCTTCGTTGCTTTCGCGGCCTACGTGTCGCAGCTCATAGCTATCGAAGTCCCTGTCGAGTGTGTCATAGAGATCACGATAGGCGATCATGTTGTCGCTCAGTGCATCGCACTCGTGCATCGTTTGGTTGACCACCAGCTTGGAGTCTCCGTAGATGATGAGCCTCTTGGCGCCACAGGATTTCTCCTTCAGCATCCCATGGATTAGAGCCTCATACTTAGCTTCATTGTTGGAGGCGGTGAACTACATTCGCAAAATGTATTTCAGCTTGTCTCCCTGGGGCGATGTCAGTATGACACCTGCACCAGCGTCGTCCTTTCGTTTGGACCCATCGAAGTGCATTGTCTAGAGATAGGACATATTTGGCTTTTCGGGGAGCTGGTTCTCCATCCAGTGCACGAGGAAATCAGGGAGGACTTGCGACTTGATCGCGTCGCGCTTTTCGTATGTGATGTCTCATGGAGACAGTCGATTCCCCAATGCGCGACTCGCTCGGTGGCATCAGGGTTATTGAGGATGTGCCCGAGTGGGGCGTCGTTGACCACCACGATTGGGTGCTCCTAGAAGTAGTGGCGCAGTCGCCTGGCTATCATGAAGACGCCGTATGCCAGCTTCTGGTAGTGTGGGTAATGCTGTTTTGTTGGCGTGAGCACCTTGCTGAGGTAGTAGACTGGGCGCTGGACCCCGTGGACCTTGTTTTCTTCGGCTCGTTCCACCACAAGCACCATGCTGACCACTTGGTTGATGGCGGAGATGTAGAGCAATAGCGGCTCTTTTTCTCGTGGAGGCACTAGTACTGGCGAGGTGGATAGTAGACGTTTGAGGTCTTCGAATGCTTACTGCGCCTCGTCTGTCCACTCGAACTTATCAGTTTTGCGGAGAAGTTGGTAGAAGGGTAGTGCCTTTTCGCCCATTCGACTGACGAATCGAACTTATCAGTTATCCGGAGAAGTTGGTACAAGGGTAGAAGGGCACTGCTGGACGCCTCTTACGTTCTTTGGCTTCTCCATGGCCAGTACGGCCTTTATTTTCTTCAGGTTTGCTTTGATCCCTCTCGTGGATATGAGATACCTGAGTAATTGTCCAGATGGAACGCCGAAGGCGCATTTGTCCGGATTGAGCTTGATTCGGTAGGGGTCGAGGTTGGCGAAGCTCTCGCGTAGATCATCGATTATCGAGGCTTCTTATTTTGTTTTGATGACGATGTCATCAATGTAGACTTGGATGTTGCGTCCAAGTTGGTTCTTGAGGCAGGCCTGCATGCACCGCTGATAGGTGTCTCCTACGTTCTTTAGCCCGAAAGGCATTGTGTTGTAGCAGAACACACCAAAGGGAGTCGTAAACACTGTTTTCTCCTGATCCTCCTCCATCAGTCGAATCTAATTGTAGCCTGAGTAGGCGTCGAGGAAGTAGAGACGCTCACATCCTACGGTGGAGTCGATGATTTGGTCGATTCGCGGCAGCGGGAAGTGATCCTTTGGGTAGTCCTTATTCAAGTAGGTGAAGTCCACGCACATCCGCAGGTTATTCGTGTCTTTTTTGGGCACAAACACTGTGTTAGCAAGCCAAGTGCTTTCCTTGATCTCGCGTATGAATTTTGTGTTGAGGAGTCTATTGATCTCCATTCCGACTGCTTTTGCTCTTGGTTCGGATAGTGACCGAATTGTCTGCTTGACTGGACTTGCGTCTGGATTTACATTGAGTGAGTGCTTGGCAAATTCCCTGGGAACTCCTGGCATGTCCGCTGGACACCAGACGAAGATCTCCCAGTGCTCACGGAGGAATTCGACGAGCGCGAGTTCCTATGCGGAAATCAAGTTGTTGGCGATGAGGGTCGTCTTTGTTGGGTCCGTTAGGTGGACCTGGACTTTCTTCGTGTGCACCGACGAGTCGAAGGACAGGTCGGGTGAACTTGGCCTGCTCAGGGGAGGCAGATCGTTGTCTGTTGACTCCTTCAATCTTGTTAGTTCCTCCTGCATGCCGAAGGACTGGGAGATTCTATTGAATTCCTTGTCGCAGCTGTCGGACCTATCGAAGTTGCCATTGATTTTGATTACGTCGTTTGGACCTAGCATCTTCATCTGCAGGTAGGCGTAGTGTGGCACTTCCATGAACCTCGTGAACCCGACACGTCCGAGGATGCAGTGATATTGTGAAGGCTAGTCCATGACCTCAAAGTCGATGCGTTCTTGCCGAAAGTTTTGCGGCGTGCCGAAGATGACGTCGAGGTTGATTTTGCCCAGGGGATATATGCCTTTCCCTGGGACGATGCCGTCGAACATCGTGTCTGAAACTTCCAGACACGTCAGAGGGATCCTCATCGCCCGGAAGGTACTTGCGAACATGTGGTTAATTCCATTGCCGCCATCCATGAAGACGCGACTCATGTCGAAACCCCCAATCTGTGCCTCGAGTACGAGGGGATAGTGGCCTGGACGAGGAACTTGGCGCTGGTGGTCACGCCTATCGAAGGTGATGCAGGAGTCGCTTCCACTGAGGTACTCAGTGGTGGAGGGTGGAGAGTTAATCGCCAAGTTGACTTGGCGAGTGATGGCCTTCTGCACTCGATTTGAGGGACACCCTTTTTGGATCATCCCCATGTTGCCCACGGCTCGTGGGTATGGTTCGCCTCCATGATGCTGGACCGGTGCGGCCGCAGGAGGTGGTGGTCCGGGAGGTGGTGGAGGAGATCCATGTGCCACGGCGCCTAGGGCAACTCCATAGCCCCTGTTGACAGCGTCGCGATTCATCCGGGCCAGGCCTTCATGGAGTTTGAGGAACTCGCGTCAGTTCCTGAGAAGGTTGCTGGATTTCTTCTTGCCATCGTGCTTGTCGATGTAGAAGTGTACGTTGCATGCCCCGGACAGTTTTTCCTCGATAGATGTTGCGGGTGCCTCTTCGCGAGTGCGGCGCTGACACACCTGCATGGATTTTCCGTTGTCGTGGTATCCACCACTGCGGTATCCGCTGTTGTAGTTATCATCGCGTTTGTCGGTGTAGCCGGCTGTGACCATGATGACCTCGTCGTGGTCATCATAGATGCGCATTCGATATTTGCTTCGGTGGTCGCGTCTGCGCCCAAGGTCGTTGTCGTCGGAATAGGTACGGCTTTTCACCGAGTCTTCTCCATCAGCCCACCGATTCACGATTTCCATCAGGTGGTCGATCGTTTTGGGCTTAGAGTGGCCCAGCTCCTCCCTGAGCTCTATACGGCGAACACCGCCGTTGAATGCGTCGATTGCGCGGTCCTCCAAGATGTTTTCTTTGGAGTTCTTGATGATGGACCACCTCTGGATGTACGAGCATAGCGATTCGCCTGACCTTTGCTGGCTGCTTCTCAGCTCTTCAATTGACGTGGGCCTTTTGTAGGTGCCCTTGAAATTGCGCACGAAGCTGTAGACCAGCTCTTCCCAGCTGCGAATGGATCCGTGCGGGAGATTCTTGAGCCATGCGCGAGTGGCGCTGTGCAGCTGTAGCTGCAAGCATTGCATGGGCGTGCTTCGACTCCCGCCATGTAGTCTGAGGGAGGAGATGTGGTCCTCCATCCAGATTTTCGGGTCCTGTAGACCGTCAAATTTTGGGTTCTTTGACAGTAGTTTGAACCCTTTAGGCATTCGCTTTTTCCTAATGGCCCTGCTGAAGCATCTGGCCCCGCAGAGCTTAGTCTCATCCTCTTCTAAGTCAGTTGAACGAGCATGTCTTGCCCTTGATTGTTCGATTTTGCGCTGCGTGAGGTCATTGCGGGCATCGTAGTCGCAATCATGCAGCCGTGAGCGGCGACGCCGAGACAGATCGTGGCTATCGTCGCTAGACGAAGGCGAGGAGTAATGTTTTGCCAGAGCCTTGGTTTTCTTTGGCTCTGGTGCAGGCTCTTTGTCGAGGGCTGCTGATGGCTCAATGCACGGCGCCCAGAAAAATGCGATGGCGGTGTTGATGTAGAGCTCGTTGGGTACCCCAAGAGGAATGTATGATGAGCACAGCAGCAAGTTTCCCTCAGTTATGAAACCAAGGTTTAATCGAACCAGTAGGAGCAAGGAAACACCCCAAAGGTGTTACTAGCTGAGATTTGGCAGGGCGCACTACCGGTGCTAGTAGCAACATGGAGACCTGCACAACACAACCACAGAACTTTGTCCCCAACTTGCGATGAGGTTCTCAATCTCACCGTGTTTTTGGGTAAACAAAGGATTAAACGTATCGAATAGAAAGAAATAAATTTTTGCAGAAAGTAAACACAAAGGAGTAAAAGATTGTAGATTGTATGTAAAGAAAAAGGATTGGATCCATAGTTCACTGGAGGTGGTTCTCCTTAAGATAGATAACATGCTGGGTGAACAAATTACAGCAGGGCAATTGACAAACACCGAGAAAGCAATACATGCATATACTAATCATCTTGACTCCCTTGAGACTTGATTGGTCATTACAACATTATACATAGACCGCCATCCAACTGCATCTATGACTAATAATCCACCTTCAGGTTATCATACGAACCCCCTCTAGTATTTAGTTGCAAGCAACAGATTATTGCTTTACGAACTGCGTGTAAAGTAAACAATACGATTGTTCTATGAACAAAGGATTGTTGTTTTCTCCCTAGTAGCAACAGCACATCTAGTACCTTAGAGATTTCTGTCACTTCCCCAGATTACCAGAGGCATGAACCCACTATCGAGCATAAATACTAACTCTTGGAGTTGCTAGCATCTACTTGGCCAAGATAGCTACTAACAAAGGAAAGCATGCAAGATCACAAATAACAAAGACATGATAGAATCAATAATCAATCTGAAATAGCATCTCCATATCCATCGGATCCCCGCAAACACAACATGCAGAATTACAAATAGATGATCTTGATCATGAACGGAGCTCACAAGATCTAAACATGAAAGCAAAAAGGAGGAGAACCAGCCATCTAGCTACTACATGGATCCGTAGTCCAAGGATGAACTACTCACGCATCACACCAGAGCCTTGCATGGTGATGAAGAAGGCCTCCAGGGTGAATTCCCCTCTCCGGCAGGGTGCCGGGAAGAGCTTCAGATCCCTCCCGATCTAGGGATGGAGATGATGGCGGCTACAGACTCTTTCGTGGATTTTTGATCGGGTACTTAGGGTTTTCGTCCCGAGGCAATATATAGGAAGAAGGAGAGGCCGAGGGGGTGCCGGGAGCAGCCACACCACCCCCTGGCGCGGGCCAAGGCTTGCCGCGCGGCCAGGTGGTGTGGTGTCACCTGGCCCCTCTCCGTCTCATATTCTGGCACTTGATGACATCTGGAAAAATAGGCACTTTGGCTTTTGTCCCGTCCAATTCCGAGAATATTCATTTTCTGACTATCCTGGAACCAAAAACAGCAGAAAACAGGCAGCTGGCACTGTAGCTCTTGTTAATAGGTTAGTCCAAGAAATCATATAAAAAGTACTCAAAAGTTGGAACAAAACACAAGAAAGTGGATAAAACCAAGCATGGAACATCAAAAATTATAGATACATTTGCAATGTATCAACATCCCCAAGCTTAACTCCTGCTCGTCCTCGAGTAGGTAAGTGATAAAAAGAAAGAATAATTCTTGAGGTGACATGCACCATCAAAGACTTGATCAAAGTATTTGCAAAACATTCAAAGCTGAGATCATAATACTTCAATCATAGCATGAAAGACAAAGTTCAAGCAATAAGAAAAGAAACTATGATGCAACATGAAAAGGCACAAACAAAAGATTCATGAATAACAATGCTTTGCAAGACGTTTGTTTGTTTCACATAAAGAAAACATAGCATAATAGTATTCAGCTTGTCCCTCAATAGAGTAGCAAATATAAATGCATAGGACACCTTCAAAGTTCATAAGAGTGACTAGATACAATAGTTTAAAACAAGCAATATCAAGTTATGCATCAATCAACAAGTCTTGGGACAATGCACATAGAACTAAGAATGGACACTATGCTCTCAAAGTAGGTGCATAAAGATAGAAGGTGGAGACTCAATATAATGGTGGAAGAAAAGCCTTCATAGAAGGAAGCAGGGATTCAAGTGTCATAAAGAGCTTCCAAAAATTATGGTACTTATAGCTTTTAGCTCTCATTGCCCCTATCATAAGCATCTTGAAGTGGTTAAGGTTAAAGTGACACAACTAAGAGGATATGCTTGACAAGTTATAAACCGAAATCTCATGCCCCTTACTTATGAAGACCGATCCTCATGCTACTCAACTTCAGTCACGAGTAAGCTCTTTTCATTGTAAGTACATGTGTATCATTAAGAACCGCCAACGGGGTACCCCTTGCACATGATACGGGAGCTTTTCCATAATCAAAATGACAAGGCAAGCAGACAATGAGCATCTCAGCGATCTTTTTATTTGCTATTTGCATAGGTTTTTATTGAGGATGCTTTATAGAGTGCTCATTATGGTGATGCTGCAAGTTTCCACCATGATTAGGCATGGCTTAGGCTAGCGGCCCAGGCGTTTCTCTAACACACATACAAACTCCATGATCTTATAAGTTCCACTTTTATTTCACACCACCGGGATCCGTAAGCAAAAGAACATGATATCAATGGGGTACAAAGTACAAGTGCAATGTTGAAAGCGTTACCCATGGTACATGGTTCTGCTAATTTCAACTTATAAAGCGCAAGAATATACGCAACAAAGAAGGACCCAATGGTTCAAGTTTATTAGAGGCAAGTAAAGTAAAGTGTGCCATCAAGTTCGTGACAGCTTTAATCACTAGTTTTCTCATAACAAGTTTAATTTGGAAGGTAAAAAAAAGCATGAATATACTTGGAATAGCATAATCTAGTAGGTAGGTATGGTGGACTCTTTGGAATAACTTGGTTAGGGAGTTTGATGCATGAGTGGAACTCATACTTGGTTGTGGAGGCTAGCAAAAGACTGGGAGCGACAAACTAAGAGAGCAATAATGGCCATAATCATGCAGAGCGACAAAACATCATTGATCAAAGCATAAAGTGATACTACAAGTTGAAAAATAAAGGATCATAAAGGCTATGGTGACTTGGGATAGTCATAACATGATGTGAGCATGTGCCAAGTCAACCCAAATGGAGCATCAAAGGATAATACCACTATACTATGCTTTAATATGCTAAAACAACGCATGATTCATCCAAGGCACATTAGGCAATCTTAATTTTTTATAACAACTCATGCTACAGCAAAGAATACTAAGCATAAAGCCAAAACAATATCAAGCAGGGCATGACAAAGCATAGGCCACAGTCAAAAACGAGCTCTTTTTACCACATAAGCATGAACTTTCCTACTCTTTTCCAAACCAAGCCAAACTATTTGCAAACCAATGTAAGAAAGCGGGGGTCCAACCAATTTATTCAGAAAACTAAGAAAACCAAAGCAAACGAAAACCAACATGAAAACGAAAAATAAGACACTCCAAGAAAAACACAACTGTGCATGAAACAATAAAAATGAAGCGTTTGGAAAAAACCTGAGATTTTTATTGATGAAGAAGGGAATGCCTTGGGAATCCCCAAGCTTTGACACTTGTGATGTTTGAATATTTCTTGGGGTGACACGCGTGGCATCCCCAAGCTTGAGCTTTAGTCCATTCTTCATCTCATTACTCATTCTTTCTATACACCTGAAATTTTTCCTTCATACAAAACTTCACACAATCTTTATTAGCAACATTAGTGCACTTAAGATAAATAAGTCTTAAGGTTCAGTTCTAACACCAAATAAACTTCCATTAGAACACTAGATACTGTAGCACTTCCCTCAAAAAGCTCAGTTCCCCAAAATAACTCAAAAAGGGACCAACAAGAAGCAAATGCAGAAAATGGCAGAAATCTGTCAAAACAGACCAGCAGGTAAAGACGAATTTGTTCGAAGACCTTCTGCTGCTCAAATCAAAAAGTGTTGCACTAACGAAATTTATATAACAACCTGGGGCACAAGCACAAAAAATTAAAGCTCAATCCGACATAAAGAGCTCTCTCACGAAATTTTACGGTGAAGCACATAAATCTGTTTCGGGACAGCAACTTTTCCAATCATTACTTCTCTCTCATTAGACGTTACTCTTGGTACAAAAAGCAAATAAAAAGGATAAGGATAGGTTATTACAGAGGTAATTACTGCCAAGACTCATCTAAAACTTTTGGGTTATCTCCCAATAATTACTTTTCTTTAACGCCTTTAAGTTAGGCATAAGAAGCAAGAAAAAGAATCAAGTATTCTCAAATGAAGAAGCATTAAGACCAAATTTCTTGCCCTTACCTCTCTTACTTTTATTCTTAACCTTGGGGAAAATATGATTGTTTGCTGGAGAAGAAAGTTGCATGGTCCCATTTCCCACATCTATTATTGCTCCAAGGAGTTCTAATAGAGACCTTCCAAGTGTAATTTGTCCTTTTCCTGCAGATTCAATAACAAGATAATCAATAGAAATCGTTTTCCCAAGGATATTTGTAGACACTCCTTCAGCTATTCCAAGAGGTAATATGGTAGTATTATTAGAAAGAGATATTTCTTTTCCTCCTTCAGTGAGGCCCCAAGTATTCAGAGATTTATAAATACCTTTGGGCTTAAGACAAAATTCAGACATGATATCACAGCGAGCTTGAAAAGTTTCGGTGTTCATCTCAATCTTTACTATAGGGAAACACTTTGATGGTTCAGAGTTTATTGGAACATAATTGTGATGCTCCCTAAGCGTGTTATAGAAATTTTCTAAGCTAGTAGTGCTAGCCTCAAGAGTGTTCAACCTAGCAAATATTTTTGCGAAAGAAATATCAGTTTTGCTAGGCATGTTGTAAGTGAGGATCAATTTCTTTATAGTATTAATAGCATCATCCTCATTACATTGGAGGAAATCTCCTCCCACAACATCATCTAAAGAATATCTACAGCATAGAGCAATCCCAAGGTAAAAACTGCTAAGGAACAAGCTTTGAGTCATTTTTGGCTCAGTTTTTTCATGTAGATCGGAGATTCTAGACGAAGCTTCCTTAAAACTTTCCTCAATTCCTTGTTTAAAAGTGAAAATCATTTCCTCGGGTGACATAGTGATTGGAGCAAGGCTAGACATAGTGGCACTCAAGATAGGAACTGATTTTTTTTTCTGTTTTTCAAATAAGAAAACAAACTAGCAAAACTAATTTTTTTGTGTTTTTGAAAAGAAAGCAAACTAGTAAAACTAATTTTTTTGTGTTTTTGAAGAATAAAACAAGCAAACAAAGCAAAAAGAAACTAAGCAAAACGAAAACAACAAAGTAAAGAGATTGGTTATGAGGGACTCCCCTTGTGAAGATGTCCTTGACTCCCCGGCAACGGCGCCAGAAAATCGCTTGATGGCTCAATGCACGGCGCCCAGAAAAATGCTTGATGGCGGTGTTGATGTAGAGATCGTTGGGTACCCCAAGAATAAGGTATGATGAGCATAGCAGCAAGTTTCCCTCAGTTATGAAAACAAGGTTTAATCAAACCAGTAGGAGCAAGGAAACACCCCAAATGTGTTACTAGCTGAGCTTTGGTAGGGCGCACTATCGGTGCTAGTAGCAACATGGAGACCTGCACAACACAACCACAGAACTTTGTCCCTAACTTGCGATGAGGTTGTCAATCTCACCGTGTTTTGTGGTAAACAAAGGATTAAACGTATCGAATGGAAAGAAATAAAAGTTTGCAGAAAGTAAACACAAAGCAGTAATAGATTGTAGATTGTATGTAAAGAAAAAGGACGGGGATCCATAGTTCACTAGAGGTGGCTCTCCTTAAGATAGATAACATCATGGGTGAACAAATTACAGCGAGGAAATTGACAAACTCCGAGAAAGCAATACATGCATATACTAATCATCTTGACTCCTTTGAGACTTGATTGGGCATTACAACATTATACATAGACCACCATCCAACTGCATCTATGACTAATAATCCACCTTCAGGTTATCATCTGAACCCCCTCTAGTATTAAGTTGCAAGCAACAGATTATTGCTTTACGAACTGCGTGTAAAGTAAACAATACGATTGTTCTATGAACAAAGGATTGTTGTTTTCTCCCTAGTAGCAACAGCACATCTAGTACCTTAGAGATTTCTGTCACTTCCCCAGATTACCAGAGGCATGAACCCACTATCGAGCATAAATACTAACTCTTGGAGTTGCTAGCATCTATTTGGCCAAGATAGCTACTAACAAAGGAAAGCATGCAATATCACAAATAACAAAGACATGATAGAATCAATAATCAATCTGAAATAGCATCTCAATATCCATCGGATCCCCGCAAACACAACATGCAGAATTACAAATAGATGATCTTGATCATGAACGGAGCTCACAAGATCTAAACATGAAAGCACAAAGGAGCAGAACCAACCATCTAGCTACTACATGGATCCGTAGTCCCAGGAGGAACTACTCACGCATCACACCAGAGCCTTGCATGGTGATGAAGAAGGCCTCCAGGGTGAATCCCCCTCTCCGGCAGGGTGCCGGGAAGAGCTTCAGATCCCTCCCGATCTAGGGATGTAGATGATGGCGGCTACAGACTCTTTCGTGGATTTTTGATTGGGTACTTAGGGTTTTCGTCCCAAGGGCAATATATAGGAGGAAGGAGAGGCAGAGGGGGTGCCGGGAGCGGCCACACCACCCCCTAGAGCGGGCCAGGCCTGGCCGCGTGGCGAGGTGGTGTGGTGGCCCCCTGGCCCCTCTCCGTCTCGTATTCTGGCACTTGATGACATTCGAAAAAATAGTCACTTTGGCTTTTGTACCGTCCAATTCCGAGAATATTCATTTTCTGACTTTCCTGGAACCCAAAAACAACAGAAAACAGGCAGCTGGCAGTGGCTCTTGTTAATAGGTTAGTCCAAGAAATCAGATGAAAAATACTCCAAAGTTGGAACAAAACACAAGAAAGTGGATAAAACCAAGCATGGAACATCAAAAATTATAGATACATTTGCAATGTATCAACTGCCTCGACTAACCCCAAGCCCACGATCGTAGATCGGTGCATGCCAGCTCGTGGATCTCCAGCTGGCGGCTGTTTGTTGAGGAGGTACATCGTGTCCACCATTACCGCGGCTTGCGGCGTCTTCGGGAGCACGTTGCCCCGTGTATCCACCATCATGGAGCCGAAGTCGAGGACTTTCGTGGCTTCCACGCTTTCCTCCTCAGTGAGGTGGGCCAGTCGAGATCTTCTTTTATTGGCTAGGTATACATTGCCTTTGGAGGAGGATCCTCCATGGGAGGAGAGCCCGGCTCGCCGAAGGCTTGATTCGTCCGTTGCCTTTTTACGCGCTTCAAGTTGCGTGATTGCATGTTGCTGGCATCTGTATTCCTCCTTCAGTAGCCAATGGTAGCCCATCAGCATGTGTTGCGGGGAGTTTAGGGGCAGAGGATTGCCTCGCAGAGCTTCTCAATAGCGGGCCCACTCATGGTGGTTGAGCTTGATCACCACACGCTCTCTAGTGTGTTCATTCACTATGGTCAGCGGTTCTCCTAACGCTCCATTGTTGAAGGGTGCGCCGTTGCCACAGTTGGTGGGGCTGCTGTTGGGTGTGCTTCCGTTGGGCGGTCTAGTGCCGTTGGGCGGTCCGGTGCCGTTGGGCGCGCTGCCATTGGGCTGTCCGGTGCTAGTGCCGGTACCAGCGTTGTCGTGATTGGCGGTAGTGTCGCCTGCATTGATGACTGTGCACATGAAGTGGTTGGGGAAGCTGTTGCTCCCGCAACTTTCAGATCCAGAGCCATAGGCTCCGTCTTCGGTAGCCATGTCACCTAGATCGGATCCGCAACTGCTATCGCTGTCCGTGCTCCCGGCTGTTGTCGAGGCGTTGAGCTCGCTGAGGGTGCCAATTGGTGGCGGGGACCATGATGCTGGAACAATCGCGGGTGCCGTCGGCTGGTCAGGCATACGAAGCGTGCCCAGTTGACCAACCTGGAATGGGAAGCACCCAATCACTAGGCTGATTCCATCGCCCACGAACTCGAAAGCTAGGCGAGTGGCTGGCGTGTGGACAGTGAAGTCGAATGCGCCGAAGAGCTGGGGAATCTCCGTGGTTACAGAGTTGTAGATCGCGGTTGATGGGGCCGAAGAAGCCGCGACATCAGCACTCCCAGTTCTCACAGACGGCGCCAATTGATGAGGGTTTAACTCGCCAATGCCCATTGTTATGGATTTGGGTTTTGGAGAAGGAGGGAGCACTAGAGGCATCAGTCGGCTAGCAAACAAGCACACATGGACGCAAGTTTTACCCAGGTCCAAGCCTCGTAGAGGTCCCTACTCCTCCTTGTCTGCTCTTGGAATTAATGGAGGAATCGAAGATTACAGGGGTGCACAGATGCAATCTGGCGAGAGTTCTGGAAACTAGGGTTGCGTGTGTCCTCCTTGCCGCCCCCTCCTAGCCTTTATATAGATAGGCTCGGTCTCGGGTAGCAAATCGAGTCGGTTCAAGATTAGAGTTTTCCCTTTGAACTTTCTATCTTAAGCTTCTTCTTGTCTCGCAAGCAATTGAGATTCTGTGGGCCACTCAAATTCTCCATCAGGCCTTGGCAACGACGTGGGCTTCCGCCATATCTGGACCGTATATACCAAACTCGAGTACTTGTAGGGTATACCCATGTCACCAGGGGATTTAGGTGCATCATCTTGAAGATATCATTGTAATGTATGTAGAACTTGTCCGCAGGAAATGTAGTGTTCCAATGAATACCCGACGATGGCACACACATAGGGGAAAGACCGGGAGGGAATTTCCTGACTTTAGCGCTACTCTCTCCTTTTTGAGAATCGTTTCATTCAGAAGTCTGAGTTCCACATCGGCATTGTTGTATCTATCCTTCAAAAGGATGCTCTGTCCAACAACATGCATTATCGCATTTTCCCGTAGATGACCCTCTGATTTGCCTGATCCAGTGGGGCGACAATACGAATGCTTAGGAGTTGGATGGCTGGTGCTGCTGGCATTGGGCACCTTGGCATCTTTTGGCCGCTTCCTATGCGTGTTCGTCGGTTCCACTGGGTGTTCTCCCGCTTCCATTGCTCCCTTGGTAGCATTCATAAATGTGTTTAGACTGATGATCTTATTCCGCTTGGTGTCCTGCTAGGTGTACTGCTCCGGTGTATGATCATCAAACAGATTGTTAGTACAAGTTTTAACACAGTCAGTTGCTGGTTGACGAGGGGTAACCTCGACAATGTCCATGGTGAAGGACTTAGGGTTTCACAGAAAATAGAACGCTGGGGATTTCGTCGGATGTCAAGAAAACAATGGAGTCAAAGTTGCCTGAATATTTGAAAATTGCACTATTACGAGTTGCCTGGGAGATTTCGATACCCTCGCTTGGGCTTCTCCCATATATATATAATAGGTCGGGTCTCAAAGCTATATGTGGATAGGTTTTACATACGCGTGATTATAATACCAACACATTGTCGGTTTAGAGACTCTTTCCTAATACAATCAAAGTCTTTGTCAGCTTCTTCCTTGGGCTATCATCTGAAATCTTCCTGGGCCGTAAGACTTTTACCCAGCATAGGGCAGCAAATCATAAGCATCCGAGTGATTGTACCTATATCAGTATCCCCCGAGACTCTACTTGAACCGTAGTTTCAGGTTGAGTCTGAAAGTTCCTTTTTCCTTCTTTTCCTTTTTTATCTC
The DNA here is from genome assembly GCA_910589775.1 of Avena eriantha. Taxonomy (NCBI): domain Eukaryota; kingdom Viridiplantae; phylum Streptophyta; class Magnoliopsida; order Poales; family Poaceae; genus Avena; species Avena eriantha. Next base: position 111,734,356 of record OU342745.1, read on the forward strand.
TTTTTATGTTTTAGAGGGATTTGGTACAATGAGTCTAATTCTTCTGACGGGTCGGGAATCAGTTAACTGCTCCTGGGCAAAAATAAGGTTGTCCTACATCAAATTCAAGTCCCTAGGCCTGAACTCGGAAATTACTACTGGCGTAATTCAGTTCGGGCCACTAAGGTCTTATCAAATACTAAATCCCAGTTTTATTTTATCGGGTACCCAACGTGTCCGTCGGGATTTTTCATTGTATCGTTGATACAGATATTTTGCTGGCAGAGCGCATTCCTGTGCGATTACCAAGCCACACAGGATGAATCATGGGGTCTTACCTTCATGTTTCTTAACATGGCATTCGGATTATTGTCGCGTTTGGTCGTGATCCGAGTTTTTTGGTTTTCTAGCGGTTGGCTTGCCGAGCTGCCATTTTTTCTGATTTTTATCAGATAGTTTCAATGCTTTATGCCGGCTCCTGATGGGAGTAATCTTTTTGAGGATACCTTTTGAGGATACATCAATGTAAAACTCATAGGTATTTTCAATCTTGAACATTTTTGTTTTAGTCATACATAATTGGATTTCTATCGGGTCTACGCCAGCGCTCTTGGTGGGAGTAGCCCTGAGGCTATGTTTGGATGCCTGTATCTAGACATAGGATCATAGTTGTTGTTAGCTTGATGGAAAACATAGATCTTTTGAACGGATATAATCAATAAAGAACTTAAGGTAGAAAAAACTTATCTTTTATATATAAGGCGAAAAACCGATGATACATTATTTTTGGCGGATGGCGCCTAGCTGTTGGGCTGGATATTCTGGCTTAAGAAGGCGAATCGTAAATCTTATCGTATTGCAAGTAATCTTATGCGTAAAAGCGCCGTAGCTGCGCTACGTTCCCTGTATTGGAGTATTTGACTCCTGTCTTCTTGTCTTGTAGTCCATATGCTCCTCCTATATCTTCTATCTACCTCCTTAAATGAACTGAGACCATCTCTGTGTGTGCTCTGAGTGAGAGAAAGCTAGCTAGGAGAGCTAGCTGCCTGGGGTGATCGATGGAGTGGCTCCATCCTAGTGCGTATGTGAATCAGCTAAGTGACTCCCACCCTGGTGCCTTATAAAGGTGGCCCAAGGGACAAAGGTGGGACCCACTTGCCTAACTATACTATTGCATGTGTCATCTGATTGTGTCATGTACAATGTATAGGAACAGTGCATAGTGCTGCACTATGGCGTACATAGGCAGCGTGGGCTCAGTGATTTCGGTCTTATCGATGTACTTGTTACACGTACGTGATTGCCGGAGGATCCAATGCTGGTACTAGGCAGCGATCAGGTAGTAGTAGCAGCAGAGCCAGCCGGCTGAACGGAGGGAGCCGACTAGGATCGAACCGGCTACCCCGGTGGGGGCGATCGAGCCAGCCACCCCTGGTGCCAAGCAGCCCAACCGGGCAGGGAGAGGAGGAGGCGGCCCACCCGGGCCAGAAGGAGCCGGCGGCCCACCCAGGGTAGGAGCAAGCCAGCCACGCTGGAGCTCACCCGGGCGAGGCGGCGCGGCCCATCCGGGGCGAGGTGCGACCCAGCCAGATGGGGAAACCGGGGACCCGGTCGGGGGCCTGGGAGCCGGCCCAGGCGGGATTCGAGTGGGGAACCGGCCTAGCCAGGATGACCAGGTGCAGGGTAGCGACCGGATGGGCCAGCCGGCCCAGGAGGGGCGCGACCGACCCTGATGGTAGGGAGGAGCTGGTAGGCGTGGCCGTGGGCCGATTGGGAGGCTCCAGCCGGCCCAAAACGAATCCTGCTGTAGTCTTTTTTATTTTGGTTGATGTAGACGCCTTTTTTGACTGTCTTGCTTTCTTCTTTGGGGGTACCCGGGGATAATCCCCCTGACACTAGGCCCCGAGCGCGTGCTGATTTCACCCAGAGGGAGAAATTCACACGAGCTCCACAAAAACTTGACGTTGTCATTATAGACGAAGTACTTGAATGGCGTCCGGCTAGACACCTCCAGTCCGGGAAGCAACACAACACACCAGTGGGGGCGCGCAAGTGCACCCACTAGGTGTAGCTCCCGAGATTCGGAGTAGCTGATGAAGACATGTGCTTCGAATCTTCTCTATCTTGCCCTTTTCGACACCTCGAACTTACTATCCGGCTGAACTCCTTCAGCCGGACTAGGGCACTTGATTACACCAGGGGCGTGCGAGAGCACCCGGTGGGTGTAGCCCCGAGATTCGAAGTAGCTGACAAAGTCAGGTGCTTCGAATCTTCATATGTACTTGATATCTGACTCGGTGCAGTCGTGCAAAACAAACACACAGAAATGAACTTGTTGTCCGTACATCAACATATAGTACACATGCTGTCAACCGGATAACGGTTTTATTTTTCAAAAACTAGATCGTGCTTTTATGAACACTTAGTCACTTTCACGTGCGCTCTCCTGTTTACGCTGTGTCCTTTCCGGCCAACCGGGTTGCGGTCTGGAGCCGGAACCGAAGGGCGAGCTTACAGTACATTGCGCACGGTACTGGAGGCTGAGCAGCCGAAAAATACGAACTAGGCACAAGGCCGGAACGCCCGATCCGTCGCATCTCCTCCCCGTCTTTCATGTGGGATGCCTCGGGCTTTTGCTCTTGCTAGCCGGATAGAAGGGTTGCGGTCTGCAGCTGAGACGAAGAGTGGACCTCTGACATCATCGCACACTACTCAGCCGCATTGTCGATTTAGCAGGCCAGGCCAGCCGGCGAGCCCTCGGGTAGGGGTTGCCAGAGCTGGAAAAACTGAACCCAAAACATATACACACAAATTTCAAGCAAGGAGCCCCCGAGTATCTCACTGGGGTCTGCATTTTCATTTATAGAGTTCGCGAGATACATACACTGTCCGAATGACTAGGTGTAAAATGGGCGGAGCAGGGCCACGTTCCAGAGGCGTTCTGTTTCCTCATCCGACTTGTCCATCTTGTTGTTGCGTGGCTGCTGCGCGTCGATGAGGTAGTAGGAATTGTTGTGCAGCGCCTAGCTGATGATGAGGTAGTAGGAATTGTTCCACTTTTTGAACTTGTCTACCGCCACCAGCAGGTGGGTCATGCCCACGCATGCCCACTTGAAGGGAATGACCATGTCGAGGCCCCAGACGGCAACGGGCAAGGTGATTTGTATAGTTTTGAGCACCGCAGCAAGCATGTGCCTGAGCTTCCCGAAGCGCTAGAACCCGTTGCATGCGCGGACTAGCTGCTCGGAGTCCTTGAGGGCAGTGGGCCAATAGAAGCCGTGGCGGAACGCCTTGGCGACTATCGCCCGGGATGAAGCGTCATGCCCGCACTCGCACTGGTGGATCTCCTTGAGTAGCCGGTAGCCCGTGTCCACATCGACACATTGCTGGAAGATGCCGGATATGCTGCGCTTGTACAACTCCTTGTTGATGATGGTGTATGTGTGCGCGCGTTGTCGGATTTGCCTAGCCTCCACTTTGTCATCCGGAAGTTCTCTGTTGGCGATGTAGTTCCTGAAGGGATGCGCCCAGGATGGTATCTCCCGGATGTTGAGGACGCTCTCATTCTCCGGCTGAGGGATGTCAGGGGGTCGCCCGGGTGAGGTACCCGGAACGGCAGCCCCCGAGCCGCTTGATGAGCCGGCAGCCCCTGGGTCTTGCGAGCCAGAGGGTGCGGACGTGCCGGAGTCAGTGCGAGCCTTGTTCTTTGCGGGCTCTGCCGGTTCTGCGTCTACCGGGCCATCAGCCAGCGTGCTCCCCGCCCAGATAATGGAATCCGACTCAGGAGACGAGTTGATGCAGGGCTTGCGCAGATGCTCCAAGGATAAGGAGAGATTATTGCAGAAGCAATAACTTCCAAGACTCAAAGAAACAAAAACAAACAGAAAGCAAAAAAACTCTTTCTTTATAGCCATTAAGATGGGCATGATATTGGGTTGTCTCCCAAAAAGCTCTTTCTTTATAGCCATTAAGATGGGCATGATAATTTCAATGATGCTCACATAAGAATATGAATTGAAGTAAAAGAGAGCATCAAGAAGCAAATATACACATGTTAAAGTCTAACCCACTTCCTATGTAGGGGACTTTTGTAAGAAAATAAATTGTTGAAACCAAAGGCTGCTAGCATAGGAAGGCAAAACAAATGTAACATAAAGACTTTCAGCATAAAGCAAGGAAACTTAATATTATTGATATGCATAAGAACAGTCTTCCCTCTCTCATAATAACTTTCAGTATCATGCATAAATTTAACGATATAACTATCACATGAACCGTTGTAGCAATCATCACTTATTCTAACAGAAAACACAGGGATACTAGCTCTCATAACACTACTTTGTGAAACAATATTAGAAATATCCTTACAGAGGATAGTGTGTCCATATTCTACTTATTTAGTGACAAAGTCTTTCACATTTGCTACTACAGGTTCAATAGCTATTTGTTCATCAGGTTCAACAGCTTTATTTGCACTTTCATTAACCATACTAGCTATCATAGAATGTTCCTTTATCTTAACTGGGAAAGGCATTTTCTCAATGTAAGGTTTAGGTAAAATATGATTAGTAGTATAAACTTCAATATTTCTTGCAGGAACACTATTAACAATATCTTTATATGGCTCATGATACTTATTCCATTTCTTTTTAGGAATTTCAATATAGGAAGAAAAAGACTTAAAATAAGTTGCAATAGGTTGAGAGTCTAGACCATAAGCATTACGAATATTATGAAAGTCATCAGTTCCCATAAAAGATTTAATGCATTCATAATCATAATTTATACTTGACTTTCTTCCTTTATCATTCTCCTAAGCTTCAACATTGTCTTGAATATGGTCTAGAAGATCCCACTTAGCTCCTTCTTCCATGCGTGTAAATGATCCAGCACAAGAAGCATCCAATAGATCCTTATCATGAAGAGAAAGCCTTGCATAAAAGTTATTGATAATAATATTGTTGGGGAGCTCATGAATAGGACATTTGAGCATTAGTAACTTCAGTCTCCCCAAGCTTGAGCTGTACTCTCTCCATCAAGAGGACAAAAGTTGTATATTTGATTCCGATCTTTATGAATCTCACTAGGAGGATAAAATTTTGAATAAAAGAGAGGCACAACTTCCTCCCTTTCAAGAGCTTGACCATTCTTTAGCAACTTGTACCATTCTTCAACTCTCCTTTAAGTGATAATGAGAATAACTTCTTCTTGACTTGATCAGTTGTAATACTTGCACTTGAACAACATGCATAATTCATGTATAAAGAACAAATGATCACCAGGATGGACAGGTCCATCTCCAACATAATAGTTATCCATAACACGATCAATAATTCTTGTAGGTATTTTAAAAGTATTATTTTCAGTAGGTGTAGATTCATCTACTACCTTAGCAGTGGTAGTAGCATTACGAAATTAGAAACTAAATGAATTATCCATATGGAAATAAAGTAACTAGCATAAATAAACAATACTCACAGTAGAAGTTTTCTTTATCAGTTCCATCCCCAACATAATAGTTATCCATAACACGATCAATAATTCTTGTAGGTATTTTAAAAACATCATTCTCAGCAGGTGGTGACTCATCTACTACCTTAGCAGTGGTAGTAGCATTACCAAATAAGAAACTCAGAGAATTATCCATAACGAAAATAAAGCAACTAACAGAAGTAAACAATACTCACAATAGAAGTTTCCTTTACCAGTTCCCCTCTCTAATAGCGCTTCACTCCTAGGCAACGGCGCCAGAAAATAGTCTTGATGACCCATAAGTATAGGGGTGTATCACAATATTTTTGATAAGTAAGAGTGGCAAACCCAACGAGGAGCAGAAGGTGTTGACGAGGGGCTTGGAGCAGGAATTCTCCGTAAATACTTAGCAAACGAGTTTTTAGGGTTTTTTTTGATAATGAAGATAAATAAAGTACGAGTAAATAAAAGACAAGAATAAAAGATGTGGCAAGTGGCCCAATCCTTTCTTTAGCAAAGTACAAGCCGGTTGTATTACTTAAGATGACCAAACATTCTCGAGGACACACGGGAATAACATCAAGTGCTTTCATTTCATATAGTTGATTAATCTTCTTTAGTTTGATAAGTGTTGTGTGGGTGAACCTGTGTTAATGTACTAACCTTCCTAGGACTAATAAATACTTGTGATTATACCCCTTGCAAGCATCCGCAAGTACAAGAAAGTAATTAAGATAAAAACCTAACCACAGCTTTAAACTCTGAGATCCTAACCTCCCTTGTGTAAAGGTTTCCTAACAGGGGTTTATGTTTCTGTCACTCCGGCAACCCCTACAATTAGTAGCCAAATACACAATGCATTCCCCTAGGCCCATAAAGGTGAAGTGTCATGTAGTCGACGTTCACATGACACTACTAGAAGAATAACAACACAACTTAAATAACAAACTATAGAATCTTTCTCAACACAATTCCACTACTAACAACATGACTTCTCCCATGTCCTCAAGAACTAAATGAACTACTCCCAATACATCATATGGATCAAGATTAGAGATGAAATAATGATAAGTAACAATCTGAACATGAATGATAATTCAATGGTTCCACTCAATAGCATCGACTACAACAAGTAATCAACATCGGGAAAGTGTCCCCTAAGAACTATGCAAGATTCAACCCAATTGTTACAGCGGTATGGAGTGGTGATGACGGTGTTAGTGGAGATGATGATGATGATCCCGATGAAGTCCCACTTGTTGGTGGTGTTGATGGCGACGATCTCCCCTCTCTGGGAAGGAATTTCCCTGATAGATTTCTGCCTGCCGGAGAGCTCTTTCTCTCTCTACAGTTTTCCGCCCCGTAGAGGCGGCAGAATCTTTCTGTGGTCGCTCCCCGAGGCTTAGGGTTTCGTGGGGATAATATACACCAAAGAGGAGAGCTGGAGGTGGGCCAGGGTGGCCACACCACCTGGTGGGACGGCCAGGGGTGGCCTGCGCCAGGGGGTGGTGTGGGACCCCTGTGTCCCAACTCCGCTCCCCCTTCTGTCAACCTTCATCTTCTAGAAAAATAGATTTTTCCATGTATTTTCTAGGATTTTCTAATCTTCACGAATTTTTCCTCCAAACAGTGCCTTTTCCATCAGAATCCTGACTTCAGCGGTCCATCCTCCAAAAGTCATCAACCATGCAAAAATACATGAAATAACATAAGTATCATCTCATAATATGAAATATATCAATGAATAATAGTAAATTATGATATAGAATAGTGATGCAAAATGGACATATTAGCGTGCTACCGGTATTGCTCCTCTCCCTCCAAGTTGGGCAGCTCGTCCACCGCGGCTCACGCCGTGCGCAGGTTCTTGATGGTGTGCCGTAGGTGGGCCGGATGAGAGCGGGTGGCAGATCCGGCTCGCCGTCCCTCTGTATCCTTCCGCCTAGTTTCCTGCCCCGGCACCGCACTTGCCCACGCCGGCTCGGCTCCGCGGTGGTCGGAGTGTGGCTGTGCGCGTGGTCGTACTTGCGCCGGGAGATGTCGATCTGCTTCTTGGTCGCAGCCAGCTCGATGGCCTTCTGCAGGAGAAGCTGCCTCTCCATGGCGAAGTTCGCCTCTGCCTCCTCCGGATTGTCCCCGAGGTTAACCGGCGTGAGCATCTAGTCAATGGCCTCTTCCACCGGGTTCCTCGACTGTGGCGGAGCGGAAGTTACGGGCTCGCCATCACCCTGCTCCCGAGGATGGCGGGGCTAAGAGCTGGAACCGGCCATCATGACCTCGACACCGTGAGGAACGACGGAGGTGCCACTGCCGAGGTGCAGCGGCTCCGTGACGGAGACGATTTCCCTAGGGAAACGCTCCGGCACGGTGGCGACATAGATAGGGAGGTCGCCGAAAAGCAGAATGGAGCTTTTTGCCGGAAATGTGGATCCGGTGAAACACGAAGCATTGTCGATGACGCAGTCGAACTTGCCGAGCGTAAGCACTAGGCCAGAGGCCACGCGCTCACCGGCTGAAGTGTGGGGTCCCGTGCAGAACGTGACTCCGGTCGAAGCCATCTAGCCCCACGGTGGACGCCAACTATCGTTGTATTGGGAACAGCAGTACCTAAACAAGTTAGATAGAGGTGTGGGGACTAGCTGGGAAGGTCTCGATGGCGTCCGCATGCGGGACTTGATACGAGCAAGTGTAGCAAGTCACAAGAAGTACCCAGGTTCGGAGCCCTCGTGGTGAGGTAAAGCTCCTACTCCTGCCAATCTGAATATGAGTGGTATATGGGGTACAATCGCTCCTTGAGATGTATCTTCTATCTACCTCCTTAAATGCACTGAGACCATATGTCTATTTGTCTGCTCTGAGTGAGAGAAAGCTAGCTGGGAGAGCTAGCTACCTAGGGTGATCGATGGAGTGGCTCCATCCTAGTGCGTATGTGAATCAGCTGAGTGAGTCCCTCCCAGGTGCCTTATAAAGGTGGCCCAGGGGACAAAGGTGAGACCCACTTGCCTAACTATACTATTGCATGTGTCATCTGATTGTGTCATGTACAGTGTATACGTATAGTGCATAGTGCTGCATAGTGGCAGACATAGGCAGCATGGACTCGGTGTCTTCGGTCTTGTCAATGTACTTGTTGCACGTACATGATTGCTGAAGGATCCAATGCTGGTACTGGGCAGCGATCAGGTAGTAGTAGCAGTAGAGCCAACCGGCTGAACGGAGGGAGCCGGCCAGGATCGAACCGGCTGCCCCGGTGGGGGCGATCGATCCGGCCACCCCTGGCACCAAGTAGCCCAACCAGACAGGGAGAAGAGGAGGCGGCCCACCCGGGCCAGAAGGAGCCGGCGGCCCAGCTAGCTTCTCCAACTTAGGCTTCTTAGGGAAGGCGGATCTTGTGTGCACCTTCGTAAGGAGAAGATTAAGGATCCGTCGATTCACCTTCCCCCTTAAGTTGCATCTGTTGATATTGATGGTATCTCGTACTATGCAACCAATGACATTGCCGTAGGTGGCTCTAGTGCTTTCCGAACTTGCAGGGTCACCCTTATCGTCCACTCTTGTTACCACAAGTATTTCGGTGCCCAACTTGTTTTTCGCCCTTGCCCTCTTAGTATTATTGGCCGCCTCAACGTCATTTCTGGGTTCTGGAGGATCACCAGTTTCTTCGGCGCTGGTGTCGGTCTCGTTGTCGTCATCCAAACTATCATTTACATAGCCCTCATCCTCCGTCTCCGGAAAATCCTCACCTTGCCTATCCGTGTAGAAGTCTTTTGTATATCCACGATTCTATGTTCCTATTCCGGCATCCTCCTCGATGTCATGGGTCGACTGAGAGGATACAGAGTGCACGGCGGGGTCATCTTCTCTAGAAATCTTCACACTACAAAATTGAAGACCACGCCGTTAGATACTACAATATATCGACAAAAGCTATGTACAAATTTCAAACAAAATTTTGGTATGACCTTTACTAAAAATAGGACATATGAGTGCCAAAATTTATGAAATTGAAATTAATCGACATTTCGCTTAAAATTATGGAAACTCTAGTATATTCCCTACAAATACAAACATATAGCAACTCGAATGTTGCCTCATTCATAGAAATCACCATTTGACAATTCACAAATTCACCACTTTTAATTTCTACCATCTGCAAATCAACCAATATCCACATGCAATGCACAAATATTCATCAATAACTGAAGTGGCAGCGGTGGCTTTGCTCACCTGCGGGGATGGTGGCGGCTGAGCTGGGCTAGGGTGGGGCTGGACCGGGTCGGGGTGGGGCTTCACCGGGGTAGGACGGGCCTTGGCCAGTGGTGGCGGGACATAGGGAGGTGATCTGGCACCACGGGGACGATGGATCCGTTACAGCGAGGAAGCAGATACGAAGGGGTCACCGTGGACATGTGTGGGGTGGGGCCGGTTACGGCGAGGTGATGACCCACAAGTATAGGGGTGTATCGCAGTATTTTCGATAAGTAAGAGTGTCGAACCCAACGCGGAGAAGAAGGTGCTGGTTAGTGGTATGGATCAGGAATTCTCTGCAAATACTTAGCAAACATATTTTTAGGGGTTTTTGATAAGCAAGTAAATAAAGTACGAGTAAATAAAAGACAGTAGGAATAAATGCAGCAAGTGGCCCAATCCTTTATGGAGCAAAGGACAAGCCGGTTGTATTACTTAAGATGACCAAACGTTCTCGAGGACACATGGGAAGGCTGTCAAGTGCTTTCGCTTCATATAGTTGATTAATCTTCTTTGGCTTGCTAAGTGTTGTGTGGGTGAACCTATGCTAATGTACCGACCTTCCTAGGACTAATACATACTTGTGATTATACCCCTTGCAAACATCCGTACGTACAATAAAGTAATTAAGGTAGAAACCTAACCACAACTTTAAACTCTCACACCCTTACGTCCCTTGTGCAATGGTTTCCTAATGGGGGTTCAACTTTTTGTCACTCCGGCAACCCCTACGATTAGTAGCCAAATACACAATGCATTCCCCTAGGCCCATATAGGTGAAGTGTCATGTAGTCAACGTTCACATGACACCACTAGAAGAAGTACACCACAACTTAAATATTAAACTATTGAATATTTCTCAACACAACTCCACTACTAACAACATGACTTCTCCCATGTCCTCAAGAACAAAACAAACTACTCACAATACATCATATGGATCATGATCAGAGATGGAATAATGATGTATAAAAATCTGAACATAAACAATAATTCAATGGTTCACTCAATAGCATCAACTACAAAGAGTAATCAACACCGAGAAAGTTTCCCCTAAGAACTATGCGATATTCAACCCAATTGTTACAACAATATAAAGATTGGTGATGAGAGTGCTGATGGTGATGATGTTGGTGGTGATGATGATGGTGATCTCGATGAAGTCCAGCTTGATGGTGGTGTTGATGGCGACGATCTCCCCTCTCCGGGAAGGAATTCCCCTGGCAGAAATCTGTCTGCTGGAGAGATCTTTCTCTCTCGGTGTTTTTCGCCCCGCAGAGGCGACGGAATCTTTCTATGGTCCCTCCCTGAGTCTTAGGGTTTCGGGAGGAATATATACACCAGGGGGGAGAGCCAGAGGTGGGCCAGGGCAGCCACACCACCTGGTGGCGCGACCTAGGGTGGCCCGCGCCAGGGGGTGGTGTGGGCCCCCTGTGGCCCATCTCCACTCCCTCTTCTGGCAACCTTCGTCTTCTGGAAAGCTAGGATTTTCCATATATTTTCCTGGATTTTCTGATCTTCATGAATTTCCCCTCCAAACAACACCTTTTCCATCTGAATCCTAACTGTAGTGGTCCATGCTCCAAAAGTCATCAACCATGTAAAAACAGATGAAATAACATAAGTATCACCTCTTAATATGAAATATATCAATGAATAATAGTGAATTATGACATAGAATAGTGATGAAAAATGGACGTATCACGAGGCTAGACCGAGGCGCGGCAGCGTGGGCGGCGACAACAATTTCAGGGGGGCGGGGGGGGGCGGGGCGAGCGGGAATAATGTGTGGTGTGGGGGAACGAAAAGAGAGTAGGAACCACCACCACGCGTGGCGGGTAGTGCCTCTAAAATTTTGGATGTTATAGTGGTGACGTCTAAACTTTCCCGGACACCACCACTACAAAGTAGTTGAGGCGTTCAAAGTACAATGGATGCCACCATTAAACTGTAGTTGAGGCGTTCAAACTACTGGGGACGCCACCATTAATGTTTTTCACATAAATAATATTTATTATTAAAAACGTAACTATGTTGTTTTGTTTTTTGTTTCAACCTTGCATAGTACAGGTTTGTTTATAAAAATTAATTTGGTTTACCAAAAACAAGGTTTTGGATGGCTTCCAGCGCTCTGAACTGCCTTCTCCGATGAATCCCCTCAACCCACGGGCCCTGGATTGTCTACCCCTTCAAATCGCATCGAACGCGGGTTCACCAATGGACTTTTCTCTTGTTTTGTGTTCACATAGGCCATATAGGAACACAGAGAAGAAAAATATTCATATTAGATGCATCTATGGATGACTATTAGTTAATATTCTGGTGTAGTATTGTAGTGGCGTTTAGCACCAGTCGAACGCTGCTACTAGTTGACATGTTGTTATGATGTTGAAAGTTTCCGAACATCGTTAGTATTTTGGTAGTAGCGACGTTCATTTCAGCCGAATGCGTAGGATATTTTGGTCACAGGTCACATCATGGCCCACACTTAGTGTCAGCGTTCACGATTTCTCGAACGCTAGGACTACTAGTTAGTACTGTCATCGGATTGATGACAAGTACGCCATGAGGGGGTCCTCGAGGCGTGCAGAAGAGAGGGGTGTGAGACGTACGGTGTTCCGGGATGGTGAGCACACAAGTTTGCCCAGGTTCCAATCCGCCAGCTTTGGACGGATCCTACTCCTGCTAGCAATCCAGTAATACGGCAGAGCCCATAGGGTTTGCCTGTGCGAGTTGAGATTGTGATTGTAAGGGGTACCCTAAAGACTCTCCCTAGGATGGCTTATATAGATATCCGGCCTAGGGTTTACAGGAGAGATCTATCCGGCTACGACTAAGAGTCAGTTACAGAGTACATCTTGAACTACAAGTAACACTATGGGCCTATGTCGGTAAGTCTTCTGGGCCTTCCCATAGCCGGATTGGACTCCTTATCTTCTCCCTGACTGGGCCGCCCATGAAGCAAAGCTCTAACCCAAAGTGGGCTACCCTGGTCAGCGAGGAACTATGAGGATACCCGAAAAGTATATCCCCAACAGGAGCCCCGGAAGTCACCAAGATCCAAAGTCGGATTCATCATCATCTAGCTTGATCTTCGGCTTGTAGAATCTTGAAGGGTTCCTAAAACTTCAAAACAAAAGATATGATCCGGGTCTCTAAAGTAAGTTGGACTTATCAGTACATTATTCGGATTTTGCAGCTTGATATTCCAACTAAGCCGGAACTTGGTCTCTGACGTCATCTCAGACTGGTCATGGTCAAGTCACGTCACTGACAGACATCCTGTCAGCATGACCGTTGGTGGGTCCGCCGTTCATGGAACCGAGGCACCGTTACAATGCGTACGCGGAGATCGAGGCGACCGAATCATCGCATGGGACCTTCCCAGTTCTTTCCACGACGCGTGGCGTATTTACTGTGGCTTTTGCACAAATCTTGGCGCAGTTAGGTCGTTATAAGGGGTGAGGATTCCCTTTCCCTCATCATCACCTATTCCCCTTGTCGTTTCCTCTCCTCCACTTCTCCCTCACGCACAGAGCTCCCCTGCTTCCCAGATTCCCAGCGCCGCCCACCTAAGGTCACCGGCACACCGAAAGAATGGCTTCATCTTCATCACCCGGCTTGGCTGGGGCCGCAGCGGCGGCGACGGCGGCGGAGAAAGAAAGCAATCACAGGGTCTGGATCCCCTGCGTCCTTGATGATGAGAAGCTCTGTGGCGTGGAGAATGAAGGGCTCCTTTGCGCCGGCGACTGGCGGAGCGGTTTCGGTGAAACCATCCCCAATCCAAACGCCGATGAGCGGGTGCACTTTGGCACCCACCTCGACAGAGGTTTTTCTTTCCCTCCCTCGGAATTCTTTTCCGAGGTGATAGATCACTACGGTGTTCAACTTCACCATCTTCCCCCCAACTCCATCTTGGAGATGAGCGCCTATGCGGCTTTGTGTGAGGGATATATCGGCATTGGGCCGAGTCTCACGTTATCCCGGTTCTATTTTCATGTCCGCAGAAACTCCATCACTGTCGGTAATCCTTATATTACCGGCACGATTAGCCTTTCAGTTAGATGCGAGCGTGTTTATCCTCGCATTTTAGCTAGTGAGTCGGTCAAACAGTGGCCGACCACCTTCTTTTATCATAGGGATATTCCTGCTCCCGGCAAAGCTACTGCTTTGTCGGCTTTCATCGACGGAGCCGCCACGGCCTTAGCATCTTGGGACGAAGCTCCTCCGGCTCTCAGTGACGATCTGATCCTCACCAAGAGGCAGATCGAATATCTGATGAAACACAAGGGCCTGAGAGGGTCTGACTTAGTCCAGTCATGGGTGGCACCCCGGATCCAGCCTCTCCAGTACCACGGCGACCTACTGATGCATTCCATCACGGCGTCAAAAAATGACTCCCTCCACATCAGTCCCAAGGCTTTAAATCCACATGATTACATAAGCCAAATCAAATGGCTGATAAAGGAGCGGATCGGGAGAAAGATCCCGGATTTGTCATTGGACATGCATACAGCGGAAGACCCTGTAGTGCCGGTAAGCTTTATCAATAACCCCCTTTTATATGTTTCACTTTTAACTTGTTTCACAATATTGAGATATTATCTTCTTTTCAGCTTGCCGACCTCCCCGAGTCGGAACTGGCTCCTACCGAGGGATATCCTCCGGAGTTTTCTCAGGAGGAGGAACTGGTCCCACTGCCGGACGTTGTGCCCAGGAAGCGTAAAGCTCCGACAGTGGCCGTCGGCACAAAGGAAGTGCCAGTTGTGAAGAGGTAACTTTCCACACAACTTCCGTAAGTTCACACGTTGTACTTTATCGGTAATTTATTCCAAGACATAATGTTCTTTATTCCATTACTTTCATAGAGCTAAGCAGCTCATCAAGGGCAAGGGGAAAGGGAACGTCTTGAAGCCCCTGCGTCATACGAAGCTAACCATGGCTTCTCCTGCCGCAGCTCCTCCGACTCCTATCCCTCAATCTTCTGCAACGCCAGTTACTAGTCCATCGCCGGTTGTCGCAGAACATCTGGCCCCCTCAACAGGGCTAGCAACCCTTGAGTCGCAGACTGACGCCACCATGGGTGGCTCAGGTTTTGATAAGCATGAACCCTCTTCAGGTAATGATCCCTCGACAGAAACTTTTGCTGAAAACCTCCTGAACAATCTAGGACTTGCCAAATTTGGCTTGTCTCGGAAATCTGCGGAGGAAATCCAGCGGCTGGCTTGGCAATGCCTGGAAAGTCGTAATCTCTCTGCCGAAGAAGAAGCACAAGAAGCGGAGGACGTCAAGTACTCCAATCTTCTTGAACAAGTCCGCCTTCGCAACGAGGGACTAAGAGCTGGTGTGCTTCCATCACCTCCGGTTATTCCACTCACCTTCGCCGAGAAGGTTACCACTGAGGTGAACATGTGCCTGAGCAAACTCACACATGAACATCATATAAGTCAGAATTCCAACTCAAGTTTTTCTTTATTGTACTTTATATCATATCCTCTAGCCCCCAAGCATGAAATTGGATATACAATCCGGGTTTATGCTTCCTTGGGATGCCAAAGAATGAACTAGTGTACCCCCCAAGGGTCGTGCTGATATTAGCTACAATATTAGCCCGAGTCTTTAGTAGACCTCTGAGTCTGGGTATTCTGACTTACAGAAAGTTAATTCATATAACCAGGAATTGTTGAAGAATGTCTGCAATAAGAGGAGAGAGATCAGAGCTCTCCGACTTAAAAATGTTCAGCTTAAGGTTTCCAAAGATGAGGCCAAAGGTAAACATTCCGAGAATCAAACCTTGTCCTGTATTTTCACAGTCGAATAATTTTGCTGAACTGTTGTTCGTCTTGACTTACAACACTGGTAAAATAGTCCCGTGCTATGATCGAAGAGGCCGAAAATCTGAAGACCCTAGTGGTGGAAAAGAAGGATCTCCGCCAAGAGCTTGACCAGCTTAAAGCGGATCATGAGAAGAGCATAGCTCAAGTTCTCGAATCCTCCTCCATGGCCACCATGGAGCGTGATCGCAAGATTGCACTCCACGAGCAGAAAATCTCGGACCTGAACGACGAAATTTGCAGAGAGAAGGACCTTTCTGAGGCACTCCGGGCTGAACTCCGGAGTCTTCATGAAGAGAAGACCAAAGTTGATGACATCATCTTTGGTATGTTTCCATCTTTCTGACTTGTCTACATTCTTCGACTCTTTCAATGTCGGATTTACTTAACCGTTTTGCGTTATATGTATAGGTCCTCTGAACTTGACAGACTCCACCTTTGCCGAGCCTCGCACCCATCGGCTTACCCAAGTCGGTGATCTACTTCATGACTTCCGCCAATCCATTGAGGATATTGGCGAAGCTCTCAAGGTTCCGGACATGCATAACATGTCCGACTTTCAGGTGCGGGACAATGCAAAGGAGATGCCACAGCTCGTCCGGGACTGGAACATGTCCTACGCGCGATCAGCAGCGTAGAACATCCTCACAATGGTCATGAGCCACCATGGAAGAATGGAAATCTGCCAAGTGACTAGAGGGTACTGCAAGGTGGACGAAGACGGACAGAAGCACGACATCAAGTCCATCATGGACTCCTGCGCCGGATATGGGTGTCATGTAGCTGACTTAACCAGCTACGACACTCCCTTCTTCACCCGCGTGGACACGCCGCCTCTGCCTCCCAAAGAAGCAGCCGAAGTGTCCGACGATGAACAAACCATATCAGATTTGGACATCTCGGATCATTATCAGGGCGCGGCTGATGTGTCCAGCGAGCCGGTAGCTCCTACCTCTTCTCCTGCATCATAGATTATCAGAAACAAATGTGTTATTCTGAAAAAAATTATGGATCTGTAAATATGTAGTATGATACTCTTTTTTGCTAGTGCTAAGTTTTAATCTATTCAGCACTTTTGGCTTAAATTTTTGTGTGCCTGAAATGTTTACATAAGCACTTATACTTTTTTCTATACTTATCATTTATCTGGCTTTCCGCCTCGTTCCTTTCGTGAGCCGGCTAAACTTTCTGCATGGAAACTTTGTCGAGCAATGGAGCTCAATTGCTAAACCAGTTTAAACTCGGAAACAAAGCCGGCTTCTAGTACCAACAATTCACTACTCGGAAAATACCCGCATCCGGCAATCAGAGAAATAACCAAAGTATAAACTAGAAACTTTAGAATTATACCCGAAGGTAGCATTTTTGGAATCAGAAATCTAAACTAGAACAAACATGTGCATAAAGTACTTTTAAGTATTCTGGGATTTTCGACTGTGACATGATCATTCGGAAATAAGATGGTAAAAACTTCTCAGAAAATCTTTGAGGCAACCAAAACTTTTATTTCTCTTAGAACATCTACATATATATGATTACAAAGAAGGATAAACTAAGAATAAAAGGGACGTACTGAGCAATATTCCATGGTATGTCTAACTCATCCAGATTTGTACTTCCTCCAGCTCTCTTTCTCTTCTTTGTAGAAGGTCTTTCTTTGACTAGCCTCATATCAGTTAGGTAGTATGAACCATTGTGCAATACTCGACTAACTAAAAATGGTCCTTCCCACACTAGGGAAAGTTTGTGCTTTCTTTGTTGCACAAGCCGGAGAACAAAATCACCCTTATTGAAAGATCTATTTCTGACTCTCTGGCTATGATACTTGCGTAAGTTCTGCTGATAGGCTATTGATCTCATTTCAGCAACGACATGAACTTCTTCGACTAAGTCGAGATCATTTTGTCGAGAAATCTCGGCATCCACTTTGATATATGCGGCCACTCTAGGAGAAGTGTGAATCAAATCACTAGGAAGAACTGCTTCTGCGCCA
The DNA here is from genome assembly GCA_910589775.1 of Avena eriantha. Classification (NCBI taxonomy): domain Eukaryota; kingdom Viridiplantae; phylum Streptophyta; class Magnoliopsida; order Poales; family Poaceae; genus Avena; species Avena eriantha. The sequence continues at coordinate 111,751,882 of OU342745.1, forward strand.
TAGACCAAGAAGAAAGGTGTGTATCCGGTTGACCTGTTCAGAGTTGTTCGTAAACTCCATATTACAGAAGGTAATTCCTCTGCCCAAGCCCCCGCAGCACGTTGTAGTGGTGCTTCGAGTCTCGGTTTTAGGCCTTGTAGGATTAACCCATTTGCTCTTTCGACTTGTCCATTAGTCTGCGGATGTGCGACTGACGCAATGTCAAGCCGGATATTTTGTTTGTTGCAGAATTCAGCAAGTTCTCCCATAGAGAAATTACTCATATTGTCCGTGATAATACTATACGGATAACCATACCGGATTATAACATCCTCGACAAATCTTTTGGTTGTTGCTCCATCACAACTTGTGATGGGTTTAGCCTCAATCCATTTGGTGAATTTATCCACCATCACTAAGAGGTGAGTAAATCCACTTGAAGCCCGTCTAAACGGTCCTACCATGTCAAGCCCCCAGACCGCGAAAGTCCATGTTATAGGTATTGTTCGCAGCTGATCAGCCGGAACGTGAGCTTGTTTGGCAGCCCTTGCATGTCTTGACCAGCCGTTCGGCATCTGCCTGAGCTGTATGCCAGAAAAAACCGTGTCGGAAAGCTTTTGCCACTAAAGATTTGGCTGCAGCATGGTGACCACACTTGCCTTCGTGGATTTCTCTTAAGATTTCCACTCCTTCTTCCAGAGATACACAGCGCTGAAAGACCCTAGATACACTCCGCTTATAGAGCTTACCACTAACTATAGTATAGGCTTTTGCTTGTTGGATGATCTGCCGGCTCAGAACTTCGTCTTCGGGTAATTTGCCATCTACCAAATAATCAAGGTAGGGTTGAGTCCAACTGGGAATTATAGCCAGGACTGCTATCAAAGGTGAGTCGGATTTGGTCAGATATTCCTCATCCACTCCCTTTATTGAGGGAACTTTGAGATGCTCTAAAAAAGCGCCATCTGGAACCTCTTTCCGTGTAGAGCCTATCTGAGATAGTGCATCTGCTTCCTCATTTTCTCCTTGAGGGATGTGTTGAACCTCAAACCCTTCGAACGATTTACATAGATCATCCACGACAGCTTTATAAGCTGCCATGTGTTTATTTGCATTACAAATATCCGACACTTGCTAAGAAACAAGATACGAATCTCCGTAACACATCAAACGTCGGATGCCGATATCCTTGGCAATTCGGATTCCATGCAGCAGTGCTTCATACTCGGCAATATTATTTGTCGCCATGAAGTGGATCTGCAACCGTATAAAAGTTTATCTCCTTGGGGTGATTTGAGCACCATGCCAGCCCCCGAGCCCCCGTGAGCCTTTGACCCATCAAAATATAGTGTCCAATATTCCAACTCAGGAAGGGTCATATTCTCCTTCGTCTCTGTCCAATCAGCAACAAAGTCGGCAAGGATTTGGGATATGATTGTTGTCCGAGGTTTGTACTCAATATCGAAAGCTGAAAGCTCTATGCCCCATTTGGCGACGCGTCCTGTGGCATCACTGTTGTTGATTATATCTCTCATGGGAGCTGTGCTCACCACGGTAATTGGATGCTCCTGAAAATAGTGTCGTAGCTTACGGGATGCCAAAAACACACCATAAGCTATCTTTTGATAGTGCGGATACTGCTGTTTCGATTTTGTCAAAACCTCGCTGACAAAGTAAGTCGGACGCTGCACCAAGTGTTCCTGATTTTTCTACGGTCTCTCCACTACCATGACAATACTGGCGACTTTGTTTGTCGCAGCAAGATAAAGCAACATCGGTTCCTGTGGTTCTAGTGCAGCAAGGATAGGAGCAGATGAGAGTACTTTTTTCAGGTCTTGTAGCGCGGCTTCAGCTTCGTCGGTCCACACAAAATCCTTGGTCTTTTTCAGGAGTTTGTATAATGGTGTGGCTCTTTCACCAAGCCGGCTTACAAACCGACTGACTGCGGCAATGTAACCAGTTAGTCTTTGTACGTCCTTCAGGCGAGTTGGCCTAGAAATATTGAGTATAGCCTTGATTTTGTCTCGGTTCACCACTATGCCTCTTTGAGACACGATGAAACGTAACAATTTTCCGGCTGGGATTCCAAATAAGCATTTCTTCAGATTAAGCATTATGTTGTATTTTCGTAGATTGGCGAACGTTTCCTCCAAGTCGGAAATCAATGTTTCCTTCTTTTTGGACATCACCGCAATATCATCCACATATGCATGTACATTGCGTCTGATTTGATCGTGGAGGCAACGCTGCATTGTGCGTTGGTATGTAGCTCCTGCGTTCTTCAGCCCAAAGGGCATTGTAACAAAACAGAAGGTTTCGAAGGGGGTTATGAATGAAGTTTTGACTTTGTCAGATTCCTTCATCCGGATTTGGTGATAACCGGAATATGCGTCGAGAAAACAGAGGAGTTCCGAGCCTACCGCAGAATCGATAACTTGATCAATCCTAGGCAGAGCGAACGGATCTTTGGGACAAGCCTTGTTCAAGGCAGTATAATCAACACACATCCTTAAATCAGTGGTGTCCTTTTTAGGGACCATTACAGGATTAGCCGACCACTCAGTGCGGATGACCTCTTCTATGAATCCGGCTAACTCGAGCATGCTAGTTCCTTAGCTATTGCTTTGTTCTTTTCATCGCCGAAACATCATAAGGACTGTTTGACGGGTTTAGCGTTCGGGTTTACATTTAAAGAGTGCTCTGCAAGTTCCCTAGGTACTCCGGTCATGTCAGATGGCTGCCATGCGAGGATATCTTGATTTTCTTTAAGGAACTTGACGAGCGCGCTTTCCTATGCGCTATCTAGGCCTACGCCTATCTGGGTTACCTTGGAGGGGTCATCATCCTTCAACGGCGTCTTCTTCGTCTCTTCTGATGCCTTGAACTCCGGATTTGGATTTGTCACCTCCTTCTTCGTTGCGGGCATCTCGGACGGATCTATGCTCTTCTTGATATCCTGATACTCCTGGGCGTGCAACACGGCTTCAACAAAGGTGGCATTTCCATCCTCGCACTCTCGTGCTTTCTTCGGGTCTCCCCTGATGGTGATCACGCCGTTGGGACCTGGAATTTTCATCATACTGTAAATGTAACATGGACGAGCCATAAAAGACCAATAAGCAGGACGTCCAAATATAGCATGGTACGCGCTCTTGAGCGGGACCACATCGAAGGAAAGTGCCTCCGTCTGATAGTTCTGTGGAGTTCCAAAGGTAACATCCAAAGTGATTTCTCCCAGGGTCTCCAAGAAAGATCACAAAGCTGTGGTTCAGCTGGGTCTCCGAGATTGTCATCCGGCGTAGCGTTTTGACATACAAAATAATAATACTGCTACCATCGTCCATGAGAGTGTTGGAGAAACCATAACCGTCAATAAGTGGATTGACGATTAAGGCGTATTTTCCTCGCCTATGCAACTTAGGCGGATGATCAGTGCGGTCAAATCTGATTGCCACTTCTGACTAGTCCAAGAATTGGGGCCAGCCGGAACTGTTGCATTGAGCTCATGTAGCACTGCCTTTTTGACCTTTGCTGGTTGAGATCTGAGGAAGGTGACATAAGTGTCTTTCTTGGTCAGAAATTTTTTCTTCCCTTCCGGTTTGGGATTTGAAGCGTCAGCTTCCTCCATGTCGGAATCTTCCTTGGTCTCTTTATCCTTTTCGGGATTTTTCTTTCCCTTCTTCCGCTTAGCTTTGTAGCCATCGGTATCATCTCTCTTAATGTCATCATTGAAACGACACTCGGTGTTTGTGTGGGATGAGCCCCTATTGGCGTCTATGTGATCCACACATGGGTTATTGGCAATGTCGGCCAAAGAGTAGGTTTTTCCGGGTTGCTGGTCTCCTCTACCTTGGACTCTTGACGTCCCACAACCGTGTCCGCGGCCACCGCCATGTCCTCCTCGTCCTCCAGACCCGAAAGTAGTAGTGACCACTGCCGTTTCCGCGTTGGGTTTTTCTTCCGAGGTATTCTTGCACTTCTAAGCTTGTTGCTTTGGTTGTTTTGCCGACTATGGCATAGCCAGGGCATTGAGTAATCCCTCCGCATTTTCTTCAGCAACTACATATTTGCTCGTTGTTTCTATCATCTCTCCCAAATCAGTGACTTTGTCACACTTCAAGCGATGACGTAGTAAACCAATTGGGAGACCTGCAATGAAAGCTTCAATCGCAGTTTGGTCATTTACTCCTTCACAGGAGTTCTTGGTGTCAATCCATCATCCTAGATAATCTCGGCAAGTTTCTCCGGCTTTCTAGGTGGCTGTTGGTCTCCGACTGTACAGGGCCTCCGGTATGTGCCTTCGAAATTTCGAAAGAACGCACTTTGCATGTCATACCAGTTGTGGATGGTGTTCTCTAGAAGTTCATTGAGCCATGATCGTGCCGTATTCCGCAACATAAGTGGGAGATATCGGGTCGCGACCAGGCTGTTTCCGCCTTTAGCGATGCAGCAAGGTTGGAAGAAATCCTATAGCCAGGCATCTGGCCGAGTTATGCTGTTTTAGGCTTGGATATGTCTTGAGATAGCAAATCCTTCCGAGAATCTTGTGGCTCTTATGCGTGGTCCGAAGCACTTTGGGTCCACGTATATGTCATCATTTTCATAGCGTCGCGCCTCTATATTGGAGTTGATCTTGTGCCTTGCGTCATCTGGGGATAAAGATCGTCCCGAGTGATGGCTATGGCTGTGGTGCCTTTGAGTCGGACTTCGGCTTCTGTTACCACCTCCTCCACCACGACGCCCTCCTTGGGAGCCGTTGTGATGGCTACTTGGCGGAGAGGGTGGAGGAGCTGGGTTATTTCCGGCTGATCGCCGGCCTCCATCCAGAGCATCATTATTCCGGTTCCACGGAGGGTCTTCATTGTGACAAGGCCCCTACCGGCTTGACTCGGCATGGTGTCCGTCCTTCCTTCGCCCGTCATCCGGACGGCTTGCATGTCTAGGAGGTAGCATTCTTTGTCGGTCCTCCTCCCAACGTTTCTCTTTATCTTCTTCCATGCGGTCTTTCGACTCTCGCCGGGGAGGATTCCTCGGATTCAGTGCAGCGATTGCCTCTTGCTCCAAAACTGGGTTAACATTATGCCAGTCACGAGCAGCTTTGTGGTGCTGTCTTGAAAATCCGGTTCTTGAGTAGTTGTCTTCCTGACGGTCAGAACGATGTTGCTATTCCGGAACACGTTGGGGTCTTACGTCAGCCCATGCCAGATCTGTGCGACATTGGTCAGAATCTGAGACCAGTTTTTGACTTCCGGACAGGGCGACCTTTTGCTGCACTAGTCCTTTGTTGAGTAGTTTGATTCCTAACCGGATCTGCTTGAGGCCTAGATTAGCCGATAGGATTTCTTGAACCGCAACGGTGTTCTATACTAGCGTTGGATACACCCAATCCCCGTTGCTATCGCGTCGAGGCATCCCAAGTTCTCCTCCGAAAAGGACTTGGTGAATCTGCGGGAATTGGTTGTCATGAGTACGACGTTTCCTGGTCTTCTGATGTTGCCTGGAGTTGTTTTTCTCTGCAGTTGCCATGCGTTTCTTTTCCTCCTCAATGTTTTTGGCTTCATCGAGGAGTACTTTGGGACGCGCTCCTAGGGCCTGAGCCCTCTCGTCCAGCTCTTCAGTAGTAAGTTCTGCAGCTGTAGGAATAGGTGTGGTTAATGCAGCATCGATGAGTTTATGTGCACCTTCAGTGATCACGTGTCCATCCACTGACTCTTCTTTGGGCCCGTCTGGGATAAGTGCTCCATCTGAGTCTTCCTTGTATTCCTCAGCAAACACCTCCTCTGCCAGAGGGTCTTTCGCCGGGGTCTTGTTCTTCTTGTTCTTCTTCTTTCCCTTCTTGGCAGCGCGGGTAGCAGAGACGGCTTTGGGTCCGTTTCCTGGAGTCAAGCTCTGATCGGTACTTTCCGACATCTGGACCTCAGGCTTATCTCCGATTTCCGTGTCATCCTATGCTTTGGGAGAGTTTTCCCCGAATCCCTCATCCATGGCTTCTTCTTCCTCTACAGCTTTGGAGTTATACTCCTCTTCATATTCCGCGGAGAACTTTCAGAAATCTGTTGACGTCATCGATTCATCCGAGGATGCGGGTACGTCGGCGTTTGTTCCGATCGCCTCTAGCACAGAGTCGGTGTTGTCTCTAGCATCGGCAGAGCCGGATCCGGATCCCACATAGCCAATAAACTGCGATGCGCGCCTCCAGAGATAACCGCAGTCTTCATAGTAGGCATCGTCGAAACGTTTGATGGTCTCGAGGATTTCATCTACGCCTGAGTTTTGCATCATCATGCGCCTTAGTGTGTATCTCAAGAAAGGCATGTCTGTTCTAGCGACATCAGAGCTGGAACCAACGTTGTTGTTGTGCTCCTCGTAGATTTCGACTTCAGCGAGTGAGTCGATCTAGGATTCAATCTCTCCAAGGAGATCCACTCTAGATTCAAATTGGACCGCCAGGTCTGCTTCAGGCTCGGATTTCTCAACTGCCTCCACAACTGGTGCGGGCTGGGTGGGATTAGGTTTTTCTGAGATCCGGAACTCTGCCGCCTTCCAGAAATTTCTTCTGCCTATCATCACCACTGGGGTGGGTGGGGCAGGTTCAGCCAAACCGATGTAAACATCGATCTCACCAAAAGACATGATTGTGTAGGTGGTCATGGCTTCCCTAGCCGGAATCCAGGTCTCATCGAGAACGATGAGAGGGACGTCACTGGCATAGAGGATGCGACCAACGGCGATAGTCTCGTCGATTCCAATTCTTGTAGATTCCGCTCGGAACACAGATCCGAAGCTCACTTGCCCCACGCTGTGCGCAAACTGTCATCGGATTGATGACAAGTACGCCATGAGGGGGTCCTCGAGGCGTGTGGAAGAGAGGGGTGTGAGACGTACGATGTTTCGGGATGGTGAGCACACAAGTTTACCCAGGTTCAAATCCGCTGGCTTTGGACGGATCCTACTCCGGCTAGCAATCCAGTAATACGACAGAGCCAGAATATGGGTTACAAGGGTTCGCATGTGCGAGTTGAGATTGTGATTGTAAGGGGTGTCCTAAAGGCTCTCCCTAGTACGGCTTATATAGATATCTGGCCTAGGGTTTACAGGAGAGATCGATCCGGCTACGACTAAGAGTCGGTTACAGAGTACATCTTGAACTACAAGTAACACTATGGGCCTATGTCGGTAAGTCTTCTGGGCCTTCCCATAGCCAAGTTGGACTCCGTCTCTTCTCCCTGACTGGGCCGCCCGTGAAGCAAAGCTCTAACCCGAAGTGGGCCACCCTGGTCATCGAGGAACTGTGAGGATACCTGGAAAGTATATCCCCAACAAGTACTGGCGTCCGGATTTTGTTGAACGCCACGACTATTTTCCCCTGGAGTGGTGGCTCCCATATTATTCCACACACCACTAGAAAAATTATTGTTATAAGCCATTTCCTACTAGTGACAGCTGCATTTGATCTTGATCTTCCTCTGCCTCTCACGGTATATGTAGTCTCTTCAACCTTTGGTGGAGGAATAGAATCTCTATAAGCGACAACAAATGAGATTTACTCCGGAAGAGGGCCATAGTTTCTCCAAGGGCCCACACTTGACCTTTCCTAGATGTAGCCATACAAACACATGTAAGCGACAACACATGAGATATTTTTGGTTACGTCTTTGTCTCCAGAATCTGCCGCAGTCTTCCCATTACCTTGGCTTGTAGCCCTCGTTGAACTTGTAGCTTTGTGTTGACAAATTGGAGAGGAAGTTGGAGTAGGCTCCCTAACCACATATATTGCATTATGTCTGTCATATTTACATAGAAAAAAGGAAGTGAATTAGTGATATGATTGAATCAAATATATCGATTACGAGTTATCAACATAGCTACTTACTATTTCGATAGCACAAAAGAAGAACAAATTGAGAAGGGAGAAACTTAATCCCTCATGATCATGTCATGCTATATAAAAGTAGGATAGTTGACCCTCTATTACCTCACAACAGCCGCATTGCAAGACTTGACATCCTAAGAACAAGAAAGAAAAACTAAACATAATATTTATCATGTGTGAATAGCAACATGTAAAAGGTAGAATTACATGATGCTAATTCAAAAGTTTAGTGGAATTACTCCTATGTATAGCATTCAAGGAGGTCGTACAATTCAACAAGATGAGCGAATAAGAAAGACAACTTTCTCTGTTACAAGACATCATTCCCTCTTGGTTGCATCTTTTTGTATTTTGTTCTTAGAAGATGCTAAGAACATAACATAAGATCGGTAAACAACTCTTCCTATGCAGTGTCTCCAAAATAATAACCCTATCACTACTAGGAAACAGCCTATCTGTGGCGCATGAAAAGGGGACTTCTGTGGCGCATATCTTTGTCGCCACTGTTACCTCGCCACTGATAACTACTTCCTGTGGCGCATATGGATATACGCCACAGAAGTTCCAGACTTCTATGGCGCATTCCTTCATATGTGCCACAGGAAGAACTTATGTGGCGCATTTACGTCTATGCGCCACAGATATGCTATGCGCCACTAACTATATAATTATATGCACCACTGATTGTGTAATATGTATTCGAAGTAAAATACTTTCCTGGTGTATAATCAGGTATTTATACAGGATTTATACAGTATTTATCCAGATGAGTATAAAATACATTGCACAAGTAGTAGATGCATTAAAACCGACATATATAATACAAACACTTATAGCCTGATCGAGATACATATATAGTGTCAAGTGCCAAATTTTTACACAAGCGCCGAATACAAAGTTCATATCATCTCACATTACAAATATGAAGTGGCCACTGCCGCCTACACTAGGATCAAATAGAATACAACTGTGATAATGGTGAGCAAGAGCATTAGCCCGACCAATATCTTCATTCGGTTCTTCTTCCACAAGTGGTTCCTCCACTTGGCTATCGTCTCCTCTCTAGTCGCGTATCCTTTGTAGATGTTGCCGCTGAACTTGTTCACTTGTTTGTGGTGATCCTCCCACTCCTCGTAGACTCCTGGAACCCTACCCTTGTACACCACATACCACCTCGTCGCCATCTCTATAGACGACAAGGCATATTAGTAAAAATACAACGAAAAGAATGAATAAAGGGTTCACATCCATATATATATGTTCATAGAATATAAAACAAAGGATCCATAAACCTAAAAGTTAGATCATCATAGAAGCAATAAGTTCAATGACAGCATGACCATAAGGTAGTTTAAGTCTAACAACAATGACCATTTCGACCACGAGATTGTAAAGTTTATGACACACACACTAATACAGCAGGCGTCCATCAAGAATATACACACACTGGATCATGCTAGAGGCACACATCTATCATGCTGAAGACTTCCTCTTCTGGCACGGCTTCGGGAACGGTAGATAGCCCTCTTTCGTCATCCACGTCCTTGTGTCACCCTGCTTACGGAGGCGTTCTTCGATCTCCCTCTTACTCAACCCTCTGGCTTGTTGTAGGGCACCGCCCCTTGTGTTGACATCTTCAATGATGATTTGCGACAACTTCCTCTGAATGCGATGGAAGTCTTCTCTAAGATCAGCATCGTCGATTTTCGCCAAAGTTTCGGCCCATCCTCAGAGACTGGATGGCAGCATTAGGTTATGGCAATCCCGAACATAGCCTTTAAGGTGATGGAGGACGTAGAAGGCCTCCTTGGCACCAACAGTCGACTGCTTGACGCATGGGAAGTCGAGCACGTGCTTGAACACGTGTTTGCCATCCTAGATACATTACCCCCTATCTACGAAGGTGCATCCCTTCTTGGTGTAGCCCTCGAGAGCCTCATTGAGAACACCCCTTATTCTAGTGTAGTCTTTCTTCTTCGTCAAACTCCCCGAGTCAAAATACGTGGCTAGCGAATACCTCGGGGCAAGGATGATGAGCATACAGTATTTGTCTCTGCACAAAACAATTGGAACGAGATGTTGGAAAAGAGCAAAGGAAAGAAATCTATAAGAAATGCATAAGTTACGGTGACGATGAGCGAGTGTGTGTACTTACTCGGGAAAGAAAGGCAAAAGAAGTGTGCCCTTCCTCTTGTTGTCCACCATGAAGTTCTCGAGGTCCGTGTCTCTGATCCTTCAACCAACTGGCTGTCCCGCATGTAGTACAGATCCACTATCGCGATTTCCGGGGTACTTTATCTCTTGATCGTGAGCGCCAGATTGAGCACGTATAGGCGGACCAAGTTATAGTCCAGCCGTTTCGTGAGAAACAGCTTGAATATGTCCTCGAACGCTATGAAGAATATATCCGCGGGGGGTTCATCGACGAAGCCCACGTCCAATGGCACCTTGGCCGTGAAAACCGGGTAATTTGGATCGTCCTCTTTAGGAAGGAGGGCCTCTAGTGTCTTGACACCCTCATGCAAAGTTAACATGGCTCCAACCGCAATGTGGATCATATCCGGAGTCAATATCGGATCACCAGCTAAATGCACTCGGGGCAAGCCAAATTGTGTGGATGGTACGACGACGGCGTCCTGACCCCGGATCCTCTTCGGAAGAGGCTGGCTCGCACCCTTCTTATTATTATTATTACCTCTCTTCCTGTAGTGCTTCTTCTTCACAACAGTGTCAGCCACTGCCATCTGCTCATCAGTCGCCTTTTGGAGTGTGTTGGGGCTGAAAACCAATCCCGGTTTCTCTTGTGGTGGATCGGCGGCCGGAGGCGTCTCTTGAGAAAGACCATGGAAGACCAGGCGTTGCGTGCATGTATTGGGCCGATCAGCTTGATGGTCATCGCGAGCTGTGAAGGGTTCTTCATCCACAGAAGGCATATACAATCCTTTGGTGGCGCCGGTGTTGATGAAGTCGTCAACGTTGACCAATTCATCATCATATTCATGGGTGCCATCATGTGGTGGTGGTAGCGGGGGCGACGGCAGTTGCGGCACAATGTCTTTGCCATGTGGCGGTGCACACGCTGCCAAGAGTTGATGGTGACGGCTGGTGGTGGTGACAACGGCGGCTACTAGCTTCCAAGGTGGTGGCCGGGCGATGATCAGTCGAGAGGTGGTGCCGGTGCTCCCCCCCGCAAGACGAATCTGGGTCTTCGGCCATGTCAAGGGCCATTTGTAGGATTCCCCAAGGGTCTTGTGTTCGTCGGCTCCCTGAGGTTGAAAGGGGGGTCCATGTCGTCGCACCCTGGCAACACCCGAGCCAACTTGACCCTCATCACGTCATCATCCATTGGATTGTTGTGCATCGTGCGGCTCGCCGGTTGTATAAGAGTGCCCTTGGCAACATCCTTCAACTCACCGCCGACATCTTTAAGCAGGAGTACGCAAGAAGTGTCCTGAGGCAAAAACATGTTGTTGGGCGTCATGAGATGGCAACAGTCATGCATCAAAGGCATAAAGGAGACGACGTGCACTAACTAATTAGTTACCTTGGTGATGGCGTGGATCTCGGCTAATGTAGAGAAACGGTGGATGCCGGCGGCCGGCCTATCATCATAAGCAATCTCCCGCTCGGGTGCCTCACGAAGCACCACCGTCGTCGGGTGCGCCTTATTTGTATCTTTGGAGGGAAGGGGCATCGGTGTGACCAAAACGAGGGGCTGCGTCCCGACGTTGACGGTCGGTGGGGTCACCAGGTCTGGCGACACGGTAACATTAATGCCCGAGTTGCTGCCGCTTAAGCTGGGCAGATGTATCGGCCCCTATCGACATCCCGCATTCCAAGCAGTAAGCCCCTCGAAAAACCCAGGGGGGATCATCGAGCGGAGCTTCTCTTCCACTAACTTGTCCACCGTTTTCTGGTCCACCGCCTTCTCCTCCAGTGTCTGCACCTTCATCTTCAGCTCTGCAACAGCTGCTTTATCCTGGTTCTTCCTTTCCCTTCTTTTTCTTGGCGTCCTCTTTGTAGAACTCCTTGAACTTCATGCCCATACCGAAGCCGGACACACGGCCATCTGAGGACGGCGGCAACCCCTTGTCCCTCTTCTTGTAAGCATTGGTTGCCCTGTTGAAAACCGTGTCACACGGCTCCGTCGAATCCTGGGAAGACTCTGTGGCAGTAGCGTTCAGTTCCTCCTCCTGCAGAGACAAGGAAAGGTGAACCCATTTAGATTCTTGGCTTCATTATCTTAATTAGAATGCAATAGACTTGAGATCGGCGATAAATTCCTTACCAGATTCTTCTCGAATTCCTTCACCTCCGGATCGTCGGTGATGAACTCCCCTGTTTCCTTGTCTAGGAAGTAGCGGGCCCGAACAAATCGCCTAAGCTGCAAGTCCGTGATTTTAAGCCAAGGGTTGTCTTTACCAAGGCGTTCAAGCTCGGCGTCCTCCTTGTCCCAAATGGCCTGTTTCCCCCTATAACCGCCGCTTCCAAGGTGGTGGTTACCTATGTTCTGTTCCCGCATACTCCTTCCCCATTGAGTCCATTTTATAGTGTCAGCGGTAGCTATATTCGCCTTGAATATCCTAAACTCCTCTTCGCCGAGCATCGGATATTTCTTACTAATAACCTCCCAGCTTTCACCTTTGTCAATGCTATTCTTCACCCAGGTTTTCTAGCTGCTCAAGGCGTTGCTCATCTTCGTGAGGGCTAGTATGTTCATCGGGTTCTTATTTCTCTCGAGGTTTCTAAACTGCTCTGGGAATCTGTATCGCTTGTGAACCTTCTTAAGGAGGTTATCGACCAAAGCTACATGGTCATCATGTCTGATGTACTTCGTGTTGATCGACATGCTTTCCCGGACGATGCACCCGAGTTGCAGGCCGTATCGTTTAGCAATCGCCTCTGGCGCAATGGGTTGGCCACTTTCTGTGACCTCAGTGAACTCATCGCAGACGGTGGCGAGCACTGGCACCTTCCGCTCCTTCTGTTCCTTCTTCTTCTTCTTCTTCTTCTTCTTCTTCTGAGAAGCGGCCGGGTTGCCGCTACCGCCATCCGTCCTCTTGCCGCCATCGGTGCGGGCGCCACCATCGGTGGTGTCATCCTCTTCGCCAGTGCCTTCACTAGTTCCATCGTAGTCGTCTTCATCCCCCTCGTAATCAGGATCTCCGCCCTCATTGGCCCTAGCAGCTCTGGCGACGGTCGCCTCCTCCTCTGGTGGTGGTGTCATCCTCATCGCCTCCTCCTCCTCCTCCTGTTGGGACCCCTACCAGAATGACTGGTTGGCCTGTCTAGCTTGTTCTTCGATGTTGATCATGTGCTTAGAAGGGCCAGACTCCTTGTTGCCCGACATGTTTGCACTACTCTATTTAAAAGAAGCAAAATGTTAGCACAAATCTCGGCCGAAAAATTCGGCATGACCTTTGCTAATTTTTTGACCTAGGAGTGCCCATTTCTCAACCGAAACGGAAGTGAATCGACACTTCGGGAGAAATGGGTAACTCAAATGAAATCCCTGCAAGACAAAACACCCCATTCCCATATTGACAGCCCCATGCATTGACCCTAGCATCCATCATATCCATCATCCACATGCAGTATATATATAACAGATATACTAGTCCATCATCACATCACAGCCCCATGTATATATATAACAGATATAGTAGTGTAACAGAAGTACTTGCTGAACAGCAGAAGTGTAACAGAAGTGTAGTAATTGCTATAGTACTAGGCTGAAGTGTAACAGTAGTACTTGCCGAACATCAGATAATAGTTTAACATCCTAATAAATCCAGGTATAGGTCAATTAAATAGATGACACAGATACAGGTCAATTACTAAGAAGGTTCTGTCCCTCGATGTTAATGGAAAATTACCACTTCAAACAAAACACAAAGCTGTGAACCTGATATAACCACCTATATCAGGGCATACACATGGTTGCCATTTACATGGGATAAGTCATGAACTAGAAGACAGAAATCTTTCAGAAACATAAATTAGCAACAACGAGTTTTTACTGAGAAATGGCTCATCTTTTGATGGGTTGGCGGTTAATACCGTGCCTCAAATTCTCATCTATGACCAATAGTTGCATAGTAAACAGCTTAGCAGACTCGCAGTAAGCAAAGCAGAAACAACTATAACCAAATTCTCATCTATGACCACCCACACATCCTACCTAAACCTAGTATTTCTTACATCTCCAATGATCCTTCTACAACAGCTATAAAAACATCCTTCACTTCCATCAAACTTGACCAAAAGTGAGAGCACCCAACATAATTCTTATCTTGAGCATTGATACTGGATTTAATATACTTAGCCATCAAAACCCTCTGCTACAGATGTAACACAAGGTAAAAAAAGTAAATTCCAATCACATAGCTCATGTTTAGGTTACTAATCCTTAGCCCATGTTTCACATAGCAGTATAGCACAAGGTAAAAAAAAGTAAATTCCAATCACATAGCAGTATAGCCCATGTTTCACATAGCAGTATAGCAAATTTGCATCATGTAAAAAAAGTAAATTCCAATCACCACCAAATGGAATCTAAAGAGACCCATAATTCACTTGTGACAATATAGTGTAATACCTTTCCATGTAATCAATTCAAGTTGAATAATGTTACACTATTCTAAAAAAAGTGCAACACTTTACAATCAGAGGTGCTACCATTTTAAGGGTTGAAAATGAAAAGAGTGTCAACACAAATTTTTAGAAGGATTTTGCGTTCAAGGTCTGTCTGTCAAAAGCCAACTTGAGTCATGAGTACAAATGAAAGCTCAAGAACTGGAACAAATGAGAAATGAAACTTGAGTAGAAGGAAGGTCATAACTCTAACTAGAAACCTATAGAATGATTTTAAGATTTCTGGCACTCTCTAAATCATCCTCAATCTTGAAAATCACGTCGGCCCAATACTACAATATCGACACAGGGATGGTGGACGGTGGATGGCGGACGGTGCAGAAGCAATAGTGCAGCATTACCTAGGGACGGTGGACGGCGGATGGTGACGAGGTGGATGGTGAACGACGAGGTGGACGGCGGACGGCAAGGTGGCTCTCCACGGACAGGCTCCTCCTCCACGGGCGGGCTCCTCCTCCACGGGCTCTGGCGATGGGGTGTGGCTCTCCTCCATAGGCTCCGGCGCGGTGGTGATGGCGCTGCGGACGGGCTCATCCTCCACGGGCTCTCCTCCACGGCGGCTCCGGCGCTAGGGTTGCGACGACAGATAGAGGCGACGGATCGATTGACTAAGTGTGGATCGAGAGAGAGAAAGGGGGATTAGGGGAGAGGCCGAACCGTCATGTGGCTAAGTGTGAAAGTTCTGTGGCGCATTCCCACAGAATGCGCCACAGAAGTTGGAACATCTATGGTGCATGGAATGCGCCACAGAACTTCTTGACATAGTAAAAACCGTGGCGTCTCGTAGTATGACAAGATCTGATACTTGTCCTAGTGGTCTTGCTCGCTTGCTCTCACCTGGGGCAGCCAGGTTCGAATCCTGGCTGTCTCACACATTTTTTTCTTTTTTTTTAAATATTTTTAATTCAATACATATGCATATTTATTCAAAAAAAAAGTAAGAACATATACATATATGCATATTTATTCAAAAAAAGCAAGAACATATACATATATGCATATTTATTCAAAAAAAGCAAGAACACATATGCATATTTATTCATACATATATATTTGTGTCTTTGCTTGTCACACACAAATGTGAATTTGTATACCCACATGATTATCACATTATATGTTTTAGTCTCTAACTAATACCCACATGAATTAATACACCAAAAAGTCACACAATTGCTAGTGTCTCTTCACAATCTTCTTGCCCTTTTTCGTTGCGGTTGAATACTTTAGCCCGTGCACTTTGAGATTTATTCTTGTGAATGGACAACCTTTAGTAGGCAATGTGGTCTTCCTTCTTACTTTAGTAGTAGTAGGCATGTCGAAGTACTTGTCGAATTCCTCTTCGATCTTCGGGTCGCTGTTTTTGTCGAAGTTTTGCTCGTTGGCGGCTCCTTCCATTCCGATGATGCTCCTCTTGCCCCTCCTAACTACAACACGGTTGGGCTTTGACGGGTCGGTATTAAAAAAGCATTGATCAACTTGGCTAGCGAGTACCCAAGGCTCCTTTTTTGCGGAGGCGTTCTTTGTTGATTTGGCATCTGGTATAACCATTGTGGTGAAATAGCGGCCTTCTTTTTCCACGTTCTTGGCCCATCTAACACGGAACATCGGTACGATCTCTCAACAGTAGTCGAGCTCCCATATCTCCTCAATCCTTCCGTAGAATCTTTCCATCACAGTAGTCTCGTCATCAGCAAAGGATAACATAGTTACTCCTGAGTTTTGCTATTCACTATTCTTGTCCTTTTCCTCGGTGTAGAATCTGTAACCGTTTATGTCGTATGACTGATAGGTCCTTAGGTTGTGCCCTGGGCCCTGCGACAAGGAGAATATGAGTTTTTGATCTTCCGTAGAAGGCGTCTGTGGGGGATTGTCGAGTTGCCTTTTCTTGAACCAACCTGTGAAGCTGGAGTTCTGCTCTCTGGTTACGTCTCCCTTCTTCCTCGGCCGGCCCTGGTCGACGTACTCCTGCTCGATTAAGCTTCTGTGCTCTTCGACCCAAGGGCCGACCACTTCAATGTGTTGTAGCGTGACTTGGTGTGCCCTTTCAAAATCAGTGTGTCGACCATCAATGCCGACATGTAGTGAGCGGCAGCCCTCGCGGTGACCATATCCACCGAGCCTGCCGAGGTGCTTCTTTGTGGGTATTCCAACATCCTCGTTCTCGGTGGTTAGATAATTCTGGCTGAAGGAGATGCACTCGTAGATCAGAAAGCCCTTGGCTATGCTTCCATCTGGACGAGACCTGTTGCAAATGAATCCTTTGATGACACCGTTTAGCCTTTCAAACGGCATCATGTTGTGCAGGAATGTCGGCCCGAGCTGGATGATGTCGTCCATGACATGTACAAGCAGATGCACCATGATGTCGAAGAATGCTGGCGGGAAGTAAATCTCAAGCTCGCATAGTATCATCACGATCTCTTCCTGTAGCCTGTCGAGCTGCTTCACACCGATCGACTTCCTAGATATGATGTCGAAAAAGTTACAGAGGCCAAACAATGTCTCACGGACATGCTCGTCAATTATCCCATGGATCGCAACGGGGAGTATCTACGTCATCAGCACGTGACAGTCGTGAGACTTCATACCGCTGAACCTCTTCTTCGCCACGTCCAGATATCTGCTTATCTTCCCCGAGTAACCATGAGGAACTTTCACTCCTAAGAGGCATCTGAAAAACTGCTCGAGCTCCTCCAGACTCAGAGTGAAGCAGGCAGCACGAAGCACCACCTCATTCTTCTTAACTCTTTTGCGGCGACCTTGAGTCATCATCACTATCAAGGTATTGAAGATCTTTCTTTATGCCAAGCAATTTAAGGTCCTTTCTTGCTTTCGGCCCATCCTTGGTCCTCTCCGGCATGTTCAGTAGAGTGCCAAGCAGACTCTCGGTAACGTTCTTTGTGATGTTCATTACATCGAGGCTATGGGGAGTGTGAAGGACCTTCCAATGCGGCAGGTCCCAGAAAACAGACCTTGCTTTCCATACACCCAGCAGCGGCTTTGTCCTCGGTCGTTTTTCTCCAGGCACAGGGCAATCTACCCAATTATTCAAAAGCTCCTCGATTTCTCCGCCGCTCCTCGGACGTGGGGATCTTTCGAGCTCGTCCTTACCATTGAACATGTCCCCACGTTTTCTCCACGGGTGATCCATGCGGAGCCACTTTTGAGTACCTTGGAACACGGTTTTCGAAGACCTGGGATCCCTTGGTAGCTGGAGATGCGGTGTCTCATCCATCCACTTGGCGCATGCATTGTGTCCGTGGTTCACCTGGGCCGATACATATGCGTAACCAGGATAGTCATGCACGGTTGTGAGCAATGCGGCTCTCAGATGGAAATATTTTTAGTGTAGGCGTCCCACGTACGAGCCGGAGTCTCCCACAAGCTGGCTAACTCCTCTCTCAATAGCCCGAGATACAGATGCATATCGATACCTGGTTGTTTTGGCCCTTGAATAAGAATGCTCATGTGTACATACCTTTGCTTCGTGCATAGCCACGGGGGAAGGTTGTATGGCCATACAAACACGGGCCATGTGCTATGCGTGCTACTCTGGTTTCCAAAAGGATTGAGTCCATCGGTGCTCATACCCAGCCTGACGTTCCTTGCATCGCCCCTGAACTCTTCGAACTCGATGTCTAATGCGTTCCACTAGCTAGCGTCTGAAGGGTGTGTCAGGATCTTGCCCTTCTCTGGATCATCTTCGGGTTTCTCTCTTTCCGCGTGCCATTGCATGAGCTTTGCTTCCTTAGGATCTACGAAATATCGCTGCAAACGAGGGATGATAGGAAAGTACCATACCACTTTTCGAGGAACTTTCTTGTTCCCTCTCTTGTACCGTCCTTGGCCACACACCGGACAAGTGGTTCTATCTGCGTACTCGTTCCGATAAAGTGCGCAATCATTGATGCATGCGTGGTATTTAATGTGTGGTAGGTCGAGAGGGCACACGATTTTCTTGGCCTCCTCGATACTTGTTGGCAATGTGTTCCCCTTAGGAAGTCGGTCGTGCTAGTATTCCATGTTCGCCTTGAAGCTCACATCGGTCCATTTGTGTTCGGCCTTCATCTCTAGAGCCTTGAGCGTTACACTCAAACATGTATCCTCGGGGCGACACCCAGGATACAATGGAGTCATCCTGTCTACCTCCATTTGGGCCAGCTTGGCTTTCTCTCTGGCTGCAGCTTTGCCATTGCTCGTCTCCTTGAGGAGCAGTTCTTGAACATGAGGGTCCTGCAAGATCGAAGTTAGCAGCGTCTGTATGTTCCCATCTTCTCCTTATTCATGATCATGCCCGTCGTCATCTCCTTCTCCATGTTGATCATGCCCGCCGGCATCTCCTTCGTCATGATGATCATGCCTGTTGGCATCTCCTTCATCATGATGATCATGCCCGATAGACTCTTCGTCTTCTCGCCCGCCCACGTCTTCGTGACCACCACCATGTCCTGCCGGCGCCTCATTGAGGACGCGCATGAAACCACGCCTAAGCAGGTGACCCTCCAATTGTCCAGATTCAGGGTCGATCCAGCGCTGCAGTTTGCATGTTCGACATGGACATCTTATCATGGTCTTGTTGTTCAGAATCATGTCCTCCTTCGCGCCTTTCTTGTACCTAGCAATTCAACCTTCGCTCATCGTGAGGACCATGGTTGCCTGAGCGGTCAAAACAGAGAGTATATGTGAGAACCACACCATATGAACACACACATGCATGAATGCTAGCTGGAAAAAATTCGGCATGACCTTTCCTAAAATTAGGACATATGGCTAGTGCAAAAATTTGCCGAAATGGAAATGAATCAACATTTCGGCAAACATCGATGCAACCACACCGGCCAGGCCCAACAACAACAAGCAAACAACAAAAACCTTCCTCCCATTGCAAACATTCATGGACCACACACAAGCATCGTCTCGCCATGGATCGCACACACACACACCGCCCGCATGACAAGCTTCACCTACATGTTCATGATGCCCAAGTAGTCACCTAGCTATAGTAGACACAATAATAGCAAGACGAGACCGCGCGATGAGATAGTATGGACAAATAGATCTACAATGCAAGTTGGTGGAGAGGAAATTAGTAAACAAATAGAGAGATGTGAGAGAGAAAAGTAAGGAACTTTTAGATCTAGAAGTTGGAGCGGAGCTTTTACTTACCAATCTATGGATTAAAGTAGGTTTAGATATAAGAAAATGGAGAAACTATGGGCAAGATGGGGTGTGAGGGAGGAGGAAGACGAGTTGGGAGGAGGTAGAGATGTGAAATGGGTGGTGGTGGGATAGATAGATAAGAAAACTAGATCATGTCATATTTTTAACATATGGAGGAAATGCGCCACAGATGCTAAAACTTCTGTGGCGCATTTCTACCATGTGCGCCACAGAAGTGGGTGAATAAGATTCCCTCTGTGGGGAACACTTCTGTGGCGCATACGTCAACGTGCGCCACAGAACTTGGGTGAATTAGATTCCGTGGTGGGGCCCTCCTCCATGTTCTGTGGCGCATGAGGAAATATGCGCCACAGAAGTTTCCTGTTCTGTGGCGCATATTACAGAATGCGCCACAGAACTTGGATCATCCCCCTCCCCTAGTGGGTCCCACCAATCTTCTGTGGCGCATGCTCTGGAAAATGCGCCACAGAACTTCCAAACTTCTGTGGCGCATGCTTTCCAGTGCGCCACTGATGTCTTCCTGTGGCGCATAGATTGGCCTATGCGCCACTGAACATCTTGTCTATCTATAGGCTGTTTCCTAGTAGTGTATCATAAAATGCTACCTAGAGTTAAATATGTGAAACATGTAGCAAAATTACTAAAATAGTAATGTAAAGAGGTTTGTACATCTAAACCTATCTATAGATAAAACTGAAGACATATAGAGATAAAATACTATTTAGAGAGAAAACATTTATCATGTAGGAATAGATAGATCTAATTAACCTATTTGTATATCCTGCTTGAACAAATATATATTGGATCTTGTCCAATTAACACATTTGTACATCTGGCCAAATAACATAATAACGTAGATCTAATTAACACATTTGTACATCTGCCTCGATAAATAATGGATATAACTCATAGATCAAATCATGTCACGAAAATGTACACATGAGTGAATGAAAATCAGTCGCATAAAACTGGTGCCCCAACAATATTCTAACGAATCGATCATTCCTACTAAGACTAGATCCATACTATAGAGGGGCGGATGTGGAGTGTAGTGACCTTTGAGAGGCTGAGGCAGTGGTGTGGAAATGGCTAAGGGCGAAGACGAGCGGGATTGACCGAAGGTGTCGATGGAAGGTAACACCAATGAGCGTCAGCGCGAGTCTACTGCGAACATGCCGATAGGGAGGTCATCACAACACACTAGCGAGGAATACCTCCGTGTTGCCGACCAGGTGAGTTCCCAGGGGACCAAACATGTCTTAAACAAGGGGCCATTATGGCGTGTAGAGAGACCAAATAAGACATTGTTGGTCCTAATTTATCCAACAAAGTTGGTAGAGTTGCCACTATCACACACGTTTACCGCATATAAATTGTGTATTTTGTAGCAGCATTGCACATGGTTTACCCGGAATAACTGTGTGCAATATGATCTCTAAAATACTTCATTATTTCCTCAGTATATTTTCAAATTTTCACCATTAGGATTATACAGTGTCTAAAACTGCACTTACTTAACCTAGAAAATATATATCAGGATTGTACAGAAATAGCTACTACTTACACCTACTTAACCTTGAAACTGCTATAACAACACCAATCAGGATTACAAAAACAACCAAAGCATAATGCATCTTATTTTCCATGTTGCGAATATATTTTTTAATCTTTCTTATTTTCAACTTGTTTGCCTTCGTCTTTATTTGTTTGTCGAGAATATCTACCAAATACAGTTCCATCTTCATTTTTTCTTCTTTAAACGTTTTCGCTTCTTTCTCTACTTTCTTCTTCTCCCTGACAACAATGTTTAGTCCTTCAGCACATATCTTTAACTGGGCATGTGAATCCTCAAAGTGGCAACGAGAAAGCTAGAATTTTCACAGAGATGAGAAAACTTAAATCCTGATCTAGAAATTAAAATAGCCCTAATTAAATCTGCAAACCTCGTCTGAATTCGTGTTGTCGCTGCCATCAGAGCCATCGGTCCTTGAGACCATGATAAAACTATGCTACATTGAGATGATCCATGATCCAGTTGTAGCCGACTACGTACTTGCACCTCCTCGCTATCTCAAAACAAGGCGAGCATCCAACACGGCATACCTGATTTGATATAAATCTAATGGAAGTCGGCCCACCCATTGTGTCTGGTGGAATTTCTTTGGCTTCTTCTTCATATGTGTCTAAAGGTAATGGTTGGACAGAGCAATAAGAGAAGGAATATTGTTGGCTGTTGGGTTATAAATCTCCCATTGGAGGTCACGCTTGGGAACGAGCTTCTGCACATCATTGCCGATCGCCACGCCACAGAACATGATTGAGTTGTACCTAAGGAATCCCTTAGGGTCTCCGACACTTCGTCAATATGGATGATTTGGAAGACGAGTACCTCGGAGGCCATGGATAGTTGCAGGATGGCGGCGCGCTGCTACTGCTATGGTGGAAAAAGGCACTGGGTGGCCACATATTAGTTAGATAGTAAGAATTTTAAGAATAAAAGGGACGTAGCTGAGAAATATTCCACGGTCTATCTAATTCTTCTAGGTCTGTACTGCCTCCAGCTCTCTTTCTTTTCTTAGTAGCAGGTCTTTCTTTGACTAGCCACATATTAGTTAGATAGTAAGAACCATTGTGCAATACTCGGCTAACTAAAAAGGGTCCTTCCCATACTAGGGAAAGTTTGTGCTTTCTTTTCTGCACAATCCAGAGAAGCAAATTGCCTTTATTGAAATACCGGTTTCTGACTCTTTGGCTATGATACTTCCGTAACTTATGCCGATAGGCTGTTGATCTCATTTCAATAACGACGCAAACTTCTTTGATTAAATCGAGATCATTTTCTCGAGAAATTTTGGCATCCTCTTCGATATACGCAGCAACTCGGGGAGAAGTATGAATTAAATCACTAGGAAGAATAACTTCTGCGCCATAGACCAGGAAGAAAGGCGTGTATATGGTTGACCTGTTTGGAGTTGTTCTCAAGCTCCATATTACATATGGTAATTCATCTGCCCAAGCCCCCACATCACGACGAAGTGGTGCTTCGAGTCTTGGTTTGAGGCCTTGTAGGATTAAATCATTTTCTCTTTCAACTTGTCCATGAGCTCGTGGATGTGCGACTGACGCAATGTCAAGTCGAATATTTTGTTCATCGCAGAATTCGGCAAGTTCTCCATAGGAAAAATTGCTCTCGTTGTCCGTGATAATACTATGCGGATAATCATATCAGATTATAACATCCTCGACAAATCTTCTGGCTGTCGCTCCATCACAACTTGTGACGGGTTTAGCCTCAATCCATTTTGTGAACATATCCACCATCACTAAGAGGTGACTAAATTCACTTGGAGCCTATTTAAACGGTCCTACAATGTCAAGCCCCCAAACCGTGAAAGGCCATGTTATAGGTATTGTTCGCAGCTGATCAGCCGGAACATGAGCTTGTTTGGCGTACTTTTGGTAGCCCTTGCACGTCTTGACCAGCTGTTCGGTATCTTCCTTGGCTATAAGCCAGAAAAATCCGTGTCTGAAAGTTTTTGCCACTAAAGATTAGGCTGCAGCGTGATGAGCACATTTGCCTTCGTGAATTTCCCTTAGGATTTCTAGTTCTTCTTCTGGAGATACACAACACTAAAAGACCCCAGATAGACTCCGCTTATAGAGCTCAACACTTATTACTGTATAGGTTTTTGCTTGTCGAACAATCTGCCGGCTCAGAACCTCGTCGTCGGTTAATTTTCCGTGTACCAAAAAATCAAGGTAGGGCTGAGTCCAGCTAGGAATTACAGCCAGAACCGCTACTAAAGGTGCGTCGGATTTGGTCGGATACTCCTCATTGACTCCTACGATAGAGGGAACTCTAAGGTGCTCCAAAAAAGTGCCATCCGGTACCTTTTTCTGCGTAGAACCTATCCTAGATAGTGCGTCTGCTTCCTCGTTTTCTGTTCGAGGGATGTGTTGAACTTCAGACCCTTCAAAGGATTTAGCTTGTTCATCCATGACAGCCCTATATGCTTCCATGTGTTTATTTTCATTATAGATATCTGACAGTTATTGAGCAACAAGATCCGAATCTCCATAAGACATCAGTCGTAGGATGCCGATATGCTTAGCAATCCGGATTCCATGCAGCAGTGCTTCATATTCGGGAATGTTATTTGTTGTCGTGAAGTGGATCTACAACACATAGAAAAGTTTATCTCCTTGGGGTGACATGAGCACCACGCCAGCCCCCGAGCCCCCAGTGCTTTAGACCCATCAAAATGCAAGGTCCAGTATTCCGACTTTGGGAGGGTCATATTTTCCATTGTCTCTGTCCAATCAGCGACAAAGTCAGCGAGGATTTGGGATTTGATTATTGTACGAGGTTTGTACTCAATGTCGAAAGCTAAAAGCTTTATTATCCATTTTGCGACACGTCTTGTGGCATCGCTGTTGTTAATTATGGCTCTCACGGGAGCTATGATTGCCACGGTAATTAGATGCTCCTGAAAGTAATGTCGTAGCTTTCGAGATGCGAAGAACACACAGTAAGCCGGCTTTTGATAGTGTGGATACCGCTGTTTTGATTCAGTTAGGACTTCAGTGAGGTAGTAATTCGGACACTGCACGAGGTGTTCTTGTTTTTCCTATGGTCTTTCCACTACCATGATGACACTGACGACTCTGTTTGTCACATCGAGATAGAGCAACATCAGTTCGCGAGGTTCCGGTGCTCCAAGGATAGGAGCGGACGAGAGTACTATTTTCAGGTCTTGTAGTGCAGCTTCAGCTTCATCAGTCCAAGCGAACTTCTCGGTCTTTTTATGGATCTTGTAGAGTGGTGCGGCTCTTTCACCGAGCCAGCTTACAAATCGACTGACTACAGCAATGCAACTATTTAGACTTTGAACGTCCTTCAGGCGAGTTGGCCTAGAAATATTGAGTATAGCATTTATTTTATCACGGTTCACCTCTATGCCTCTTTGAGACACGATGAAACCTAACAATTTTCCGGCTGGTATTCTAAAGGAGCACTTCTTTGGATTAAGCATTATGTTGCATTTGTGTAGATTGGCGAATGTTTCCTCCAAGTCGGAAATTAAAGTTTCCTTATTTTTGTACATCACCGCTATGTCGTCCACATATGCAAGTATATTGCGTCTGATTGGATCGTGGAGGCAACGCTGCATAGTGTGCTGGTACGTAGCTCCTGCTTTCTTGAGCCTAAAAGGCATCATAACGAAACAGAAGGTTTTGAAAGGGGTTATGAATGAAGTTTTGACTTTGTCTGATTCCTTCATCCTGATTTGGTGATAACCGGAATATGGGTCGAGAAAACATAGGAGTTCCGAGCCTGCAATAGAATCGATAACTTGATCAATTCTAGATAGAGCAAACGGATCTTTAGGACAAGCCTTGTTCAAGGTGGTATAATCAACACACATCTTTAAATCAGTGGTGTCCTTTTTAGGGCCCATTACAGGATAGCCCACCACTCAGTGTGGATGACCTCTTTTATCAATCCGGCTAACTCGAGCCGGGCTATTTCCTTAGCTATTTCTTTTCACTTTTCATCGCCGAAACATCGTAGGGACTCTTTGACGCATTTAGCATTTGGGTGTACATTTAGAGAGTACTCGACAAGTTCCCTAGGTACTCCGGTCATGTCAGATGGTTGCCATGCGAAGATGTCTTCATTTGCTTGGAGGAACTTGACAAGCGTGCTTCCTATGCGCTATCTAAACCTACACCTATCTGGGTCACCTTGGAGGGTCATCATCCTTCAACAGCATTGTCTTCATCTCTTCTGATTCCTTGAACTCTCGAGTCGGCTTTGTAACCTCCTTCTTCATTGCGGGCATGTCGGATGGGTCGCTGGTCTTCTTGATCTCCTGGTACTCCTAGGCATGCAACACAGCTTTAGCAAAGGCAACATTTCCGTCCTCACACTCTCTTGCTTTCTTCGGGTCTCTCCTGATTGTGATCACGCCGTTGGGACCTAGAATTTTCATCATATTATAAATATAACATGGACGAGCCATGAAATTCTAGTAAGCCGGCCGTCCCAATATAGCATGGTATGCGCTCTTGAACGGGACCACTTCGAAGGAAAGTGCTTCCGTCCGATAGTTCTTTGGAGTTCCTAAGGTAACATCCAAAGTGATCTCTCCAAGGGAATTTGCTTGTCTTCTGGGACAACTTCGTGAAAGATCACAGAGCTGTGATTCAGCTGAGTTTCCGAGATCCTGATCCGACGTAGCATTTATACGTAGAGAATGTTGATGTTGTTGCCGCCGTCCATGAGCCTCTTGGAGAAACCATAGCCGTCAATAAGTGGATTGTCAACTAAGGCATATTTTCCTCGCCTATGCAACTTAGGCAAATGATCAGCATGGTCAAAGGTGATTGTTACTTTCGACCAGTCCAAGAATTGAGGGACAGCCAGAACAATTGCGTTGAGCTCATGCAAGAGTGCTTTCTTGACCTTAGCTGGTTGAGATCCAAGGAAAGTGGCATAAGTGTCTTTGTTTGTTGGGAATTTCTTCTTTCCATCCGACTTGGGATTTCAAGGCTCTGCTTCCTCCATGTCGGAATCTTCCTTGGTCTCTTTTTCCTTTTCAAGATTCTTCTTTCCCTTATTCCGCTTGGCCCTGTAGCTAGTGGAATCATCGTTCTTAATGTCGTCATTGAAACGACACTCAGCGTTTGTGTCAGAAGAGCCCCTATTGGCATCTAAGTGATGCATACACGGGTTGTTGGTAATGTCGGCCTAGTAATAGATTTTGCCAAGCTGTTGGTCTCCTCTACCTTGGACCCTTGATGTCCCATGACCGCGTCTTCGGCCGCCTCCGCGCCTTCTCATCCTCCAGACCCGAAAGTGGTGGTGACAACCGCTGTTTCCGTGTTGGGTTTTTCTTCCGAGGTATTCTTGCGCTTTTGAGCTTGTTGCTTTGGCTATTTTTCCGACTGTGGTACAACCAGGACGTTCAGTAGTCCTTCTGCATCGTTGTTGACGTCTGCATACTTTCTCGCCGTCTCTATCATCTCTCGCAGATTAGTGACCTTGTCGCACTTCAAACGGTGACGTAGTAAACCAATTGGGAGTCCTGCAATGAAAGCTTCAATCGCACTTTGATTGTTTACTCCTTCATAGGAGTTCTTTGTGTCAATCCATCGTGCGCGGTAATCTCGGCAAGTTTATCTAGCTTTATGAGTTCAATGCTGTAGGTCTCCTACCATATAGGGCCTCCGATATGTGCCTTCGAAATTCCAAAAGAACGCACTTTGCATGTCATACCAGTTGTGGATGGTGTTCTCCGGAAGTTCATTGAGCCAGGATCATGCCGTCTTCCTCGGCATAAGTGGGAGATATCGGGTCGCGACCAATCTGTTTTCACTTGGTGACAGAGAACGCCATCTTGGTTGTTCGCTATGGCTGCGGTGCCTTGGAGCCGGACTTCTGCTTCTACCACCACCTCCTCTGCCATGACACCCTCCTTGGCCTCCTCGAGGGCCGCTGTGATGGTTGCTTGGTGGAGAGGGTGGTGCCGGTGGATTGTTTCTGGCTGAGCACCGGCCTCCATCCGGAGCATCGTTGTTCCGGTTTCGGGTAGGGTCTTGACTATGACGAGCCCCCTGCCGACTTGACTCGGCTCGGTGTCCGTCGTTCCTTCACCCGTCAGTTCCCCCATTGCGATGTGCTTCAGCCGGATGGTTTGTGTGTCTAGGAGGTGGCATCCTTTGTCGGTCCTCCTCCCGACGTTGCTCTTTTTCGTCTTCCCTGTGATTGTATGACTCTTGCCGGGGAGGGTGTCTTAGAACTAGTGCCGCAACTGCGTCTCGATCCGTGGCTGGAGCAACATTGCTCCAGACACGTGCGACTTTGTGCCGTTGCCCTGAAGATCCGATTGTTGAGTACTTGTCTTACTGACGGGTGGGAAGGTGATGCTGTTCCGGGTCCCGTCGGGGCCTAATGTCATCTCAGGCCGGATCCGTGCGACATTGGTCGGATTTAGAGACTAGTTTTCTTCTCCTAGACTTCATGACCTTTTGCTGCTCCAGACCCTTGGTAAGTAGCTTTACACCCAACTGGACTTGATCTGGGTTTGGATTGTTCGCTAGGATATCTCGAGCTGCAGCAGTATTTTCAACTAGTGTTAAATACACCAGATATCCCTTGATGTTAAGCCAAGGTGCTCCCGGATCTCCCTCAAAGAGGATCTGGTGGACCTCTGAATATTTGTTAGCCCGCATAGGGCCTTTCTAGGTCTTCTGATGCTGTAGAGAGATGAACTGCTCCACACATGCAATGTGCTTCTTCTCTTCCTTGAGGTTGTTAACCTCGTCCAGGAGTACTTGACGACATGCTTCTAGGGCTTTGGCCCTGTCTTCCAATTTTGCAGGTGTAAGCTCTATAGCGGTAGGGATTGACATAGTTAACGCATCTCTGATGAGTTTACGAGCACCAGTGGTAATCATGTATCCATCCACCGGAGTTTCCTTTGGCTCGCCTAGGATTAGGGCTCCATCCGAGTCTTCCTCATAATCTTCGGCAACTACTTCCACAGCTGGAGGATCTTTTGCCGAAGTCTTCTTCTTCTTCTTTTCCTTCTTGGCAGCGCCAGTAGCAAAGTAGGCTTTGGGTCTGTTTCCTAGAGTCAAGCTTAGTACTTTCGAACATCTGGACGTCGGGATAGCTCCGAGATCCATATCATCTTGCAATTTGGGAGATTTTTCCCTGGATCCTTCATCCATGGCTTCTCCTTCTTCTACAACTTTGGAGTTGTACTCCTCTTCATTCTCCACGGAGAACTTTCAGAAATTCGCCGAGATCATTGAATCATCCGAAGATGCCGGTAAGTCGGTGTTTGTTTCGATCGCCTCTAGCATTGAGTCTTCATTGTCTCTAGCATCGGCAGAGCCAGATCCGGATCCAACATATCTAACAAAGTCTGACGCGTGTGTCCTGAGGTAGTTGCGGCTTTCCTCGTGGGCTTCCTCGAAACGTCTGATGGTCTTGAGAATCTCATCCACGCTTGCGCCTTGTAGCTTTATACACCTCAACGTGTGCCTCAGGAAAGGTTGATCTGTTCCGGCATTGGAAGGGCCAGAACCGGAATTGTTGTCTTGCTCCTCCTGGATTACGACCTCGACGAGAAGACCAATTTGGCATTCGACCACGCTAGGGAGATCCACTCCAGATCTAACGTTCCCCGTAAGATCTGCTTCAGGCTCAGCTTTCTCCACTATCTCCGTGTTAGGTGTGGGCTGGGTGGGATTGGGATTTTCCAGGATCTAGAACTCTGCCGCCTCCATGGACAAAGTGGATCCATAAGCTTCTTTTGCCTCTATCATCACTGCTATGGTGGGTGGGGAAGGTTCAGGGAAACTGATGTACACATCGATCTCACCAAAAGACATAATGGTGTAGGCACTCACGGCTTCTCTAGCCGGAATCCAGGTGTCATCAAGAACGTTGAGAGGGACATCGCTGGTGTAGAGGACGCAGCCGACGGTGAATGTCTCGCCGATTCCGATTCTTGCAGATTCCGCTCGGAACGTAGATCCAAAGCTCACTTGCCCCACAGTGGGTGCCAGCTATCATCGGATTGATGACAAGTACGCCATGAGGGGGTCCTCAAGGCGTGCAGAAGATAGGGGTGTGAGACGTACGGTGTTCCGGGACTATGAGCACACAAGTTTACCCAGGTTCGAATCCGCCGGCTTTGGACATATCCTACGCCTGCTAGCAATCCAGTAATATGGCAGAGCCGGAATATGGGTCACAAGGGTTTCGCATGTGCGAGTTGAGATTGTAAACTATTGTGGGGTGCCCTAAAGGCTGGTCCCTAGTTTGGCTTATATAGATATCCGGCCTAGGTTTACAGGAGAGACCTATCCGGCTACAACTAAGAGTCGGTTACAGAGTACATCTTGAACTATAAGTAACGCTATAGGCCCATGCCGATAAGTCTTCTAGGCCTTCTCGTAGCCGGACTAGACTCCGTCTCTTCTCCCTGACTGGGCCGCCCGTGAAGCAAAGCTCTAAGTCAAAGTGGGCCACCCTGGTCAGTGAGGAACTGTGAGGATACACGGAGAGTACATCCCCAACAGCAGCCCCCAAAAGCCTCTTCACAACGACATCGAGCATTGGGACAAACTCACCCTCGTCCTAAGAAAATTCAGGAGGGTATCCCTCGATAGGAGCAAACTCTGACTCGAGGAGGTCAGCAAGCTGAAAAGGAAAAACATCTCAGTATTGCAAAGATAACATATGGATGAGCACGAAAAAGAGTTATTGCTGAAGTTCACCAGCACAATAGGATTTTCCGCTGTATGCATGTCCAGGGACAACTCCGGAATGTTTCTCTCGATCCGCTCCCTTATCAGCCATTTGACTTGACATATATAATCTTTCGGCTTTAAGGACTTGGAGCTGACCCGGAGGGAGTCATTCTTCGACGACATGATGGAGTGCATTAGTCGATCTCCATGAAGTTGAAGAGGTTGGATCCGGCGCGCCACCCAGCATCGAACTAAGTCGGACCCTTTCAGGCCCTTGTGCTTCATCAGATATTCGATCCATCTCTTGGCAAGAAACAGATCGTCACTGAGAGTCGGAGTGGCCTTGCCCCAAGACTCTTGAGGCGTGGTGGCTCCATCTACGAAAGCCGGCAAAGCTTGTCTTTGCCGGGAGCAGGGATACCCTTGTGGTAGAAGAAGTTTGACGGCCATTGTTTGACCGAATCACTTGCCATAATCCGGGGATAAACGCACTCGCGCCTAACCGATAAACTAATGGTGCCGGTAATATAAGGATTACCAGAAGTAATGGAATTTCTCCGGACATGAAAGTAGTACCGGAAAAGAGTGAGGCTCGGCCTAATGCCGAGATACCCCTCGCACAAAGAAGCGTATGCGCTCATCTCTAAGATGGAGTTCGGGGGAAGATGGTGGAGATGAACGCCATAATGATCTATAACCTCGGAAAAGAATTCCGCGGGAGGAAAGGAAAGACCTCTGTCAAGGTGAGTGCCGAAATGCACTCGCTCGTCGTTGCGGGGGTTGGGGATGGTTTCGCCGAAACCGCTCCCCCAGTCGCTAGTGGAGAGGAGCCCTCGGTCTTCAACGACCTGGAGCTTGTGATCGTCCAGGACGCAGGGGATCCAGACTCCACGGTGGCTCTTCCTGTCTGCCGCCACCGCCGTTACCGCTGCCGCCGCTGCTAAGCCGGAGGATGATGATGAAGCCATTCTATCTGGTGCGCTGGTGACCTTAGATGGGCGGCGCTGGAGATGTTTTTGCGGGAGCAGTGGAGTGCTGGGTTCGTGGGAGGCGTAGAGGAGAAGGAAACAACGCTGGAACTAGTGAAGAAGATTGGCGATAAATCCGCAAACTTATATCCGCCAGGCGCTACAGTGAACGTGCCACGCGTAGTGGAAAGGACAGGGAAACCTCCGCGCGATGATTACGCCGCCTTGATCTCCACGCACGCATTGAAACGGCGCCATGGTTCCGCGAAAGGAGGACCCACCAATGGTCGTGCTGACAGGAAATGTCTGTCAGTGACGTGACTTGACCATGGCTAGTGTCAGGCTAGGTCAGAGACCAAGTCCCGGATTAGATTGAATTTCGAGCTAGAAATCTAAATAACTGTACTGATAGGTCCAACTTATTTTTGAGACCCGGATCATATCTTTTGTTTTGAAGTTTCAGGAACCCTTCAAGATTCTGCAAGCCGAAGATCAAGCTAGATGATGATAAATCTAACTTTGGATCCTGGAGGCTTTTGGGGGCTGCTGTTGGGGATGTACTCTCCGGGTATCCTCACAGTTCCTCACTGACCAGGGTGGCCCACTTTGACTTAGAGCTTTTCTTCACGGGCGGCCCACTCAGGGAGGAGAGACGGAGTCCAGTCCGGCTACGGGAAGGCCCTGAAGACTTACCAACATAGGCCCATAGTTTTACTTGTAGTTCAAGATGTACTCTGTAATCGACTCTTAGTCATAGCCGGATAGATCTCTCCTATAAACCCTAGGCCAGATATCTATATAAGTCATCCTAAGGAGAGCCTTTAGGGCAACTACCACCCGACAATAGTCTACAACCTCAAATCGCACATGCGAAACCCTTGTAACCCATATTCCGGCTCTGCCGTCTTACTAGATTGCTAGAAGGAGTAGGATCTGTCCAAAGCTGGCGGATTCGAACCTGGGTAAACTTGTGTGCTCACCGTCCCGGAATACCGTACGTCTCACACCCCTCTCTTCCACATGCCTCGAGGACCCCCTCATGGCGTACTTGTCATCAATCCGACGACATGCATATTCTATATGTTGCTAGGATAAATGAATTTAAGATGTTTTGTAATAAATACTACTAGGACTGGAAGAAAACTAGAACAAAAGTAAACCTGAAAAGAGGTGAATGCAATGAGATGAAATATTAATGCTATGATTCCTCAGGTAATGTTGTGTATACCGGTGTGCATGATGTGCTGATGGAATAGCGGTTAACTATAATTGTGGCGAACCCTCATATACCGTTGTCTCCCACCATTGGTAAGTGGCAACTAGACAACTAAATTTTCCACACCCTCTTCGGACATGGGTCATCTCATAAGAGAATAGTGTATTAAGGTAGCAATACCAACCAAGGTAAACTAGAGCAAAGGCTTTAATTTCTATGGACAAACGTACTCCTAAGCAAGTGTGCTAGTCACAATATATCCCGTCTATCACTTTAGGGTCAAGAAATTCGCAACACTATACCTATCTATATCATGAGTGATCTTGAGGGAACTCTAGGCGGTGCATCCTAAGCTGCTATTGCATCCGCAAATCACTTATAGCAAATAGCCTATTAGTTATACCCATGGAAGAGCAGAGACTAATGATAAGTTTTGTGACACTCCGTGAATCCCTAGTAAATTTCTCAACAATGGATTGGATGTCTCCAATCACTAGAATAATATCATGAATAGGACAACGTAAAGAGAAAGCACAAACATCTTAATTAACAAGAACACACCACAGTTCAATTACTCAAATCATCATAACATTAATAAAAGGGGGTTCAAGCCATCACTACTAGGAAACAGCTCTTCTGTGGCGCATGGAAATGCATCTTCTGTGGCGCATATCCTAGTCGCCACTGTTACCTCGCCACTGATATCTGCTTCCTGTGCAGAAGTCTCGGACTTCTTTGGCGCATTTCTTCATATGCGCCACAGGAATATGTTTAGTGGCGCATTTCATCATATGCGCCACAAAAAGCATATGCGCCAAAGACATATTTTATATATGCTCCACTTACTATATAACATGTATTTAAAGAAAAATACGTTCCTGGTGTATAATCAGGTATTTATATAGGATTTATATAGTATTTATCCAGATCAGTATAAACAGTACATTGCACAAGTAGTAGATGCATGAAAACCGACATATAATACAAACACAAGTATAATGTCATCAGACTTAGAGCCCTATTGAGATACATGTATAGTGTCAAGTGCCGAATTTTTACACAAGTGCCGAATACAAAGTTCATATCATCTCACATTACAAATATGAAGTGGTCACTGCCGCTTACACTAGGATCAAATAGAATACAACTCTGATGATGGTGAGCAAGATCATGAGCCCGACCAATATCTTCATTCGGTTCTTCTTCCACGGGTGGTTCCTCAACTTGGCTACCGTCTCCTCTCTTGTCGCGTATCCTTTGTAGATGTTGCCGCTGAACTTGTTCACTTGTTTGTGACAATCCTCCTGCTCCTCGTAGACTCCTGGAACCCTACCCATGTACACCACATACCACCTCGTCGCCATCTCTATATACGACAAGGCATATTAGTAAAAATGCAATGAAAATAATTAATAAAGGTTCACATCCATATATATATGTTGACAAAATATAAAACAAAGGATCCATAAACCTAAAAGATAGCATCTCGTGATCATCATAGAAGTAATAAGTTCAACGACAACACGACCACAAGATAGTTTAAGTCTAACAACAACGACCATTACGACCACAAGATAGTAAAGTTTATGACACACACACTACAATAGGCGTCCATTAAGAATATACCCACACTGTATCATGCTAGAGGCACACATCGATCATGAAGACTTCTTCTGCTCGCTCGGCTTCGAGAACGGTAGATAGCCCTCTTTCGTCATCCATGTCCTTGTGTCACCCTGCTTACAGAGGAATTCTTCGATGATGATTTGCGACAACTTCTGCTGAATGCGATGGAAGTCTTCTCTAAGATCATCATCGTCACTTCACGCCAAAGTTTCGAACCATCCTTGGAGACTAGATGGCAGCGTTAGGTTCTCGCAATCCCGAACATAGCCTCTAAGGTGATGGAGAACATAGAAGGCCTCCTTGGCGCCACCAGTAATAGGATGCTTGATGCAGGGGAACTCGAGCACGTGCTTGAACACGTGTTTGCCATCCTTGATACATTCCCCCTTATCTACGAAGGTGCATCCCTTCTTGGCATAACCCTCAAGAGCCTCATTGAGAACACTCCATATTCTGGTGTAGTCTTTCTTCTTCGTCAAACTCCCCGAGTCGAAATACGTGGCTAGCGAATAACTCAGGGCAAGGACGATGAGTGTGCAGTATTTGTCTCTGCGCAACACAATTGGAACAGAATGTTGGAAAAAGAGCAAAGGAAGAAATCTATTAGAAATGCATAAGTTACGGCGGTGATGAGCGAGTGTGTACTTACTCGGGAAAGAAAGGCAAAAGAAGTGTGTCCTTCCTCTTGTTGTCCACCATGAACTTCTCTAGGTACACTGTTGCCTTGGTCCGTGTCTCTGATCCTTCGACCAACTGACTGTCCCGCATGCAGTAGGTATCCACCATCGCAACTTCCGGGGTACTTATTCTCTTCATCTTGATCGCCAGATTGAGCGCATATAGGCGGACCAAGTTATTGTCCAGCCGTTTCATGAGAAACAGCTTGAATATGTCCTCGTACGCTATGAAGAATACATCTGTGGGGGGTTCATCGATGAAGCCCACGTCCAATGGCACCTTGGCCATGAAAACCAGGTAATTTGGATTTTTGTCTTTAAGAAGGATGCCCTCTAGTGTCTTGACACCCTCGTGCAAAGTTAACATGGGTCCAACCGCGATGTGGAGCAAATCCGGAGTCAATATCAGATCACCAGCTACATGCACTTGGGGCAAGCCATGTTGTGTGGATGGTATGATGACAGCATCCTGAGCCCGGATCCTCTTCGGAAGAGGATGGCTCGCACACTTATTATTATTACCTCTCTTCCTGTGCTTCTTCTTCACAACAGTCTCCTCCACTGCCATTTGCTCATCAGCCCACTTTTGGAGTGTGTTGGGGCTGAAAACCAATCCCGGTTTCTCCTGTGGTGGATCGATGACTGGAGGCATCTCTTGAGAAAGACCATGGAAGACCAGGCGATGTGTGCATGTATTGGGCCAACCAGCTTGATGGTCACGAGTTGTGAAGGGTTCTTCCTCCATAGAAGGCATATACAATCCTTTGTCGGCGCCAGTGTTGATGAAGTCGTCAACATTGACCAATTCATCATCATATTCATGGCTGCCATCATGTGGTGGTTGTAGCGGCGGTTGCGGCACAACGTCTTTGCCATGGGCCGGTACACACACTGCCGAGAGTTGCTGGTGACGGCTGGTGGTGGCGACAATGGTGGCTGCTGGCTTCCGAGGTGGTGGACGGGTGATCGATCGAGAGGTGGCGCCGGTGCTCCCCCCACAAGACGAATCTGGTTCTTTGGCCATGTCAAGGGACAGTTGTAGCATTCTCCAAGGGTCTTGTGTTCATCGGCTCCCTGAGGTTGAAAGGGGGGTCCATGTCACCGCACCCTGGCAACACCCGAGCCAACCTGACCCTCATCACGTCATCATCCATTGGATTGTTGTGCATCGTCTGGCTTGCCGGTTGTATGAGATTTCCCTTGGCAACATCCTTCAACTCACCGCTGAAATATTTAAGCAGTAGTACGCAAGAAGTGTCCTAAGGCAAAACATGTTGTTGGGCATCATGAGATGGCAGCAGTCATGCATCAAAGGCATAAAGGAGATGATGTGCACTAACTAATTAGTTACCTTGGTGATGGCGTGGATCTCGGCTAATGTAGAGACATGTCCGATGCCGGGGGCCGACCTATCATCATCTATATTCTCCCACTCGGGTGCCTCACGAAGCACCATCGCTGTCGTTGTGTTGGGAACGATAGTACCTAAACAAGTTAGATAGAGTGTGGGGACTAGTAGGGAAGCTCTTGACGGAATCCGCAGGCGGGATTGGATACGAGCAAGTGTAGCGACACAAGAAGTACCTAGGTTTGGAGCCCTTGTAGTGAGGTAAAGCTCCTACTCCTGCCGATCTGAGTATGAGTAGTATACGGGCTACAATCGCTCCTGGAGATGTATCTTCTATCTACCTCCTTAAATGCATTGAGACCAACCCTTGCTACGAGAGCCTTTCCTCTCCTTACATAGCCAGAGAGGCAACCGTCTTACTGGCCAGTCCGGCTAGCGGGCCCCTCAGGCGGGTCCCGGCCGGCTGGTCATCTATAGTATAGGGTACACTTACATCCCATCAGGGTACATGCG
The DNA here is from genome assembly GCA_910589775.1 of Avena eriantha. NCBI lineage: Eukaryota > Viridiplantae > Streptophyta > Magnoliopsida > Poales > Poaceae > Avena > Avena eriantha. Next base: position 111,788,183 of record OU342745.1, read on the forward strand.
GTAGGGTGGTCGTGGGTACAGTGAATGCCATGCGAGCCTGACGTCAGCTGGCCACTGTACCCGTGTCACCCAGCAAAGTCTTCGGTATGGCCGTGTAGTTGCAGGTCTTATCATCGTACCAGGGTGTACCACACACTGTGCAGCACATCGCTTTGGCCTCCTGATTGAGTCCGGCTACGCTGGTGTAGCCGGTCCCGGGCCTTGCTGCTCCTCATGGTTCCGGCTACCGTGAAGTAGCCAGCATCTTTTGCTCGTGTTCGACTGTGCTCAGCCAGCCGGATGCGAACCGACTGCCATAGTTCTTGTCTGGTTGGGATATCTGGAGGTCATCCCTCCGACACTAGCCCCCGAGCACGTCTAGATTTCGCCCTTAGGTGAAATGTGCGCGCGCTCGTCCCCAACTTTGAAATTTTCGGCTGGCTTCATCTGGCGGTTGCGCTACCCGTGACGTCAGTGCTGACGGCGGCCACCCGTGCACGCGCCATCATTGCACTACGGTGGGCAGTGTAACGTGTCGTCGCACGTCGCCTCAGGAAACTTCCGCCTACCTCTTCGGTTTCCGCTCCGACATCTTCTGTGCATCTAGAGCCTGCACAAAGGATCATGTGCGGTGGGGAGGGTGGGGTGCGGCTCGATGGATTCCACATGGCACCGTGGATGGTTGCACTTTCGGGCCTTTAAAAGGTCGCCCGGGGAGGGCAGTTCCTCCTTTCGCTCGTTGTCTCCCCAGTCTTCCCCTGCGCCCTTGCCTTCTCGCTCTGCTTCGTTTTCTCCTGCCACTTTAGTTCGCCGCGCCGCCCATTTAGCATCCTCGGAGAGACGGGCCACCGCCACTCCTCAACTGGTGCGATGCCCAACGAGCCGGAGATGGCTGCCGAGCGCGGAGCATGGTGCGGCTCCTCCGTGATGGAGGAGCACATCGAGAAATACCGCGTCACCCGCATACTGCTGCTGGAGACGGAGGTGGCGGTGCGGCTGGCGCTGGCAGGAGAAGAATCACCGCACCCGACGGAGGGGGAGCGGGTTATCTTCCCGTCGCACCTTGCACGTGGCTTCGTGCCACTGGTGCACCCCTTCTTCCTCACCTTCCTCTCCTTCTTCGACCTCCGCCTCCATCACCTCGGCGCCAACGCCATTGGCATGCTGGCGCTCTTTCTGGCGTTCTGTGAGAGCTACCTCGGGATCCAGTTGGATCTTGGGCTCTTCTGTCAGCTCTTCCATGTCTGACCACAGGTCCAGTTCACCCAATGGTCGCTGGTGACGTGCGGCGGCGCCTCCATCTACTCCCGCACGTAGACTGGCTACCCCAAGTTCCGGCTGCATGACACAGTGCGACTGTGGCAGAAGTCATACTTCTACGTGCGCAACCTCAGCGACATGGACTGGATCAATTTGCTAGCTTTCCAGGACATGGAATCTAGCCGGCAGAATTGGGACATGAAAACCCACGGCGAGAAGGCGGAGTCGGACGCGAGGCTACATCCGATGCGCTCCCTCGTCACCGCTGGCTTGAGCGGCCTAGACATCACACTCAGTTGGATGTCCTGGCTGATGATGCCGCAGCAGCAGCGCGCACACAAGATGTGCTACTACTCCGGCCGGCTGGACCCGACCCGGCTATCCCGCCGCGATCCCCGCTACCACATCTTGAAGGAGTTGGTGTGGACGATCACGAAGGAGCAGCTATCAGAGCATTGGAAGTTCGGGCTGGCTCCCTACTGCCGCGACAACCACACGCCTCGGGTAAGTCTCGCTAGCCGGTTTTTGCTTTCTTGTTCTATCTTTTTATTCGGCTGACCCTTGTCTTCTTTCGTTCGCAGACCTTCCCCTGCATTATCTGGAGGAGGGCGAGCCCCCCTTCCAAAACTTCACGCCTGACCTTCCCGAGCCACACGTTCGCCGGTCTGGTGAGGAGTCAGATGGGGATGGCGACGTCTTCCCTAGCCGGAACGACGAGCCGACTCATGACCCCCACGCGGAGGTTGATGAGAAGGAGGAGGCCCCGCCGGCTCCCGAACCGACTCGGCGCCGCGCAACGGACAGTGACTCCAGCCGGTCGAGCGCTGGTAGGAGCAGCTCTAGCCGGTCCGGCGCTAGTGGGAGCTGCTCCAGCCAATCCAGCAGAGGAGGAGGCAGGGCCAACCGGCCCGCCGTGGAGGAGGCGGCTCCTAAGAGGAGCCGGACTGGCGCCCTTCCCCCTAGCCATCTTGGCCGCAAGAAGGGGCCGCCCGCCGTGGTGCCGGGGGAAGCCATCTGGTGACCCTCATGCCTTTTCCTCCTTTATTTTTTCCGCTTTTTCTCTCTTTTTCTTATATGCATGTTTTCGTTTTTCTCTTGTTTTCTGTTGTCCAGCACGATGGTCTCCTTTGGTGCCACGAGCCCGGCACGGGCGCCCACTGGCTCACCGCACCGCGCGTCGGACAGCGCGCCACCTCCAGCTGCTCGTGTTCCTCCTCCTTCACCTAGGGAACAGTCTCCGCCCCCGCCTCAGGCTGATCCAGCTACCGTAGCCAGAACAGGAGACGCCTCGCCGACCATGGTGGTGAAGCCGGAAACAGCAGTCCCACAAAGTGGAGGTAGTTCCCCCGCGGCGGCGCAGAGGGCCTCCACTGGCAAGGAGCTTGTGGTCGTCACCGACGATAACTCCGACGACGAGCTGGGGGAGGAATGGCGCATGGCGGTGCTGGAGGTGAAAGAGTTGCTGGTCGCCAACGCCATTGACGACGACGCCTCCTATGCCGCCTTGCTGGCGGATCTTGCTGCCACCCTCGAGGTGGCAGTGAAGGTGTTCTGGCTGCTCGAGGCCACGGCCGGCGGCAACCGGACCCTAGAGCAGAAAATCGTGGCTACCAACGGGACCTCCCAGAGTAAGTCCTTTCATCCGGATTCTGCTGCCAGATAGTTTCGTCTTTCTCCCCTTCCATTCTTCTTTTTTTACTGATCGTCTGAAGAAGGCGAACAACTGGCTGAGCAAGTCCAATTCTATACTCCGCTTGTAGAATGAGTACTAGCACGCCAAGACGAACACCCTGGAGGCCACCATCAAGGAGCGTGATGCCGCCCTCGCTAGCCGGGCTCAGGCCTTTGACCTCCTCGAAGCCCAAAGCAAGGACCAAGAGAAGGAGGTCAAACGGCTGACGCTTCGGGAGAAGGCTCTGGTGGAGGAGCTGATGCAGGTTGGGCACACTGCCAAGGGTAAGTTTTTCTCTGACTATCTTCGTCTCTCCGGATCCGGTAGCCAGATCTGACATTCCTTTTTTCTGACAGCGTTTTATCCCGGCGTAGACCTGCTGGCGTATAACCGGCTGCAGGAGAACTGGCCAGGGGAGCAGTCAACCACACAGGAGTTGGTCGTCCTCCTTGGCGAGGAGGCCGCTAAGCTCCGCCAAGCGGCTCAAGTGATCTTCACGTTCTTGTGGCCAGACGCGCCGGTTCTAGAGACGACGGTGCACCTGGCCACCAAGGTGACAGAGGTGCCGGCCACCATCGATCGCCTGAGGGATTTGGCGGCACGAGGCAGGGAAGAGATGGCCTTGACCTTGATGCTTTCCTGGTACAAGGACGCCCATGTCGAGAAGATCGACAGGGGCTTCCATGCCGGCACCGACCTTGCCGCCATCCGCCAAGCCGATCCAGAGCTCCGTGCCTCCGCCATCAAGATTGCCGACTACACGGACGTTGACGAGGTCCTCACCAGCTCGGAGTCTACCGGGACGCCTGATGCGGAAGCCTTGTCGCAGCCGGATCTGCCAACGCGCCTCCTCCGCCTCCTGAGACCACCTCTGGCCAAGATCATTCTCATGGCAAGGGCCCTGCCGCCTAGATATAATCCCCGGAATGCCAGGTGAACTTGTATTTATCTTGTTTTGTTGAACTCTGTTGTCTCTGTCGGCTGTCTCTGACGCCAGGTGATCTTATGGGAGCTTAGTCTCCCCTTTTTTATATCCAACCGCACTATTTAGCTTGCTTCGATCTTGTGATTTTATGTATGCTTCGAAGTTTTGATATTTTGCCGGTTGAAATTATCCGGCTACCTTCGCCCGGCTCAACGCCTTTAGTCAGGGGAACTCCAACTCTAGTGGGGGCGCACCAGCACACCCACTGGGTGTAGCCCCCGAGATTCGGAGTAGCTGGCGTAGCCAGGTGCTTCAAATCTTCTTCTTTCTTTTCCTGCCCTTGCCCTCACCTAGGCTCCAAATATCCGGGTAAACTCCCTTTAGCTAGTCGGAACTACATGGTTCCACTGGGGGCACGCGCGCGCACCTAGTGGGTGTAGCCCCCGAGATTCAGAGCGCTTGATGAAGGCAAGGACTTTGAATCTTCCCTCTCCATGAAATCCGACTCGATGTAGTCGTACAAAACAAAAACATATGCATACCCATTCATTAATAGGTTAGTCGGTTAAGGTAGAGCCTATTAGCCAGAAGGCAGCTTTAGTTTTTGAAAAATTAGCTTGTGCTTCTCTGGTCACTTAGTCATTTTCCCACGCACTCTGCTGTTTACGCTGTGTCCTCGCCAGGCAGCCGGGTTGTGGTCTGCAGCTGGAATCGAAGGGAGCTGACAATACATTGCGCACGGTACTGAGGGCTTAGTAGCCGGATCATCTCAAACTAGTTGGAAGGCCGGGACGCCCGATCTGTCGCATCTCCTCGCTGTTTTTCATGTGGGATGCCTTAGGATTTTTCTCTTGCTAGCCGGACAGCCAGGTTGCGGTCTGTAGCTGAGACAAAGAGTGGGCCTCTGGCATCGTCGCACACAACTCAGCCGGTTTGTTGATTTAGCAGGTAGGGCCAGCCGGTGAGCCCCCGGGTAGGGGTTGCCGGAGCCGGAAAAATAGAACCGGAAACAAATACACACAAATTTCTAGCAAGGAGCCCCCGAGTATCTCGCGGGGGTCCGCATTTTCATCCATAGAGTAAGTGGGATACATACTTTCCGATGACTAGGTGTAAAACGGGCGGAGCAGGGCCTCTTTCCAGGGGTGTTCTGTTTCCTCGTACGACTTGTCCATCTTGTTCTTGCGCGGCTGCTGCACGTCAATGAGGTAGTAGGAGTTGTTGTGCAGCGCCCGGCTGATGATGAAGGGGTCCTCCCAAGGCGGCGATAGCCTGTGCATGCCCTTTGTGTCTTGCACCAGCCAGAGAACTAGATCACCCTCACGGAATGCGACGAGCTGAACCCGGCTCGAATCGTAGTGGCGTAGGCTCTGCTGGTACATGGCTGATATGGATGGTGCCAGCTCGCGGGCCTCCTTGACGAGGTCCACGCCATCCTCCCACGCCTCCTGGTTGGCTTTTTCATCGTAGAGGAGCTTACGCGGTGAGTCGAACTTGATGTCCGTGGAGAGGATGGATTCCGAGCCGTAGACGAGGAAGAACGGGGTGAAGCCGGTTAACCTATTTGGCGTGGGGCAGAGGCTCCACAGCACAGCTGGAAGTTCCTCAATCCAGCATCCAGGCGATCGCCCCAAGGGCTCGATGAGGCGCGTCTTGATGCCGGCTAGCACTAGGCCATTTCCCCTTTCGACTTGCCTGTTGGATTACAGGTGCGCTACGGAAGCAAGGTCCATCCGAATGCCGTTGTTGTTGCATGGTGAAGGCCCCCTTGGCGAAGTTCGTGCCATTGTTCCAAACCGGTTAATGATCTCGATGAAGAAGGTGACGACTCTCGCCCCATCCAGCTTCCGGATAGGCTTGGCCTCTATCCACTTTATGAACTTGTCTACCGCCACCAGTAGGTGGGTCATGCCTGCGCGCGCCTGCTTGAAGGGACCGACCATGTCGAGGCACCAGACAGCAAAGGGCCAGGTGATCGGTATAGTTTTGAGCACCATAGCCGACATGTGTCTGAGCTGCCCGAAGTGCTAGCACCCGTTGCACGCGCGGACTAGCTTCTCGGCATCCTCAAGGGCGGTGGGCCAATAGAAGCCATGGCGAGCCGCCTTGGCGACTATTGCCCTGGATGAGGCATGATGTCTGCACTCGCCCTGGTGGATGTCCTTGAGTAGCTGATAGCCCGTGTCCACACCGACACACCGCTGGAATATGCCAAATACGCTGCGCTTGTACAGTTCCATGTTGCTGATGGTGTACATGTGCGCGCGTCACCGGATTTGTCTTGCCTCCACCTCGTGATCTGGAAGTTCTCCATTGGCGATGTAGTTCCTGAAGGGCTGCGCACAGGATGGTGTCTCCCAGATAGTGAGGACGCTCTCGTTCTCCGGCTAAGGGATGTCGAGGGCCCGCCCGGATGAGGTACCCGGAACGGCAGCCCCCCGAGCCACTTGATGAGTCGGCAACCCCCGGGTCTTGCGAGCCGGAGGGTGCGGACTTGCCGAAGTTGGTGCGAGCCTTCTTCTTCGGGGCTCCAATGCCATTTCATCAGCGGGAATGCTTCCCGCCCAGATAATGGAATCCGACTCGGGAGATGGGCTGATGGAGGGCTTGCGCAGATGCTCCAAGGAGACCCCTGGTGGGATCGCCTGACTGGTGGATCCGATTCAGGCGAGCGAATCGGCTGCCTCGTTGTTGACGCAAGGGACGTGATGGAACTCACAGCTGTCAAAGCAGGCACTGAGCTTCTGAACGTGGAACCGGTAGAGAGCCATGTTTGCATCGTGGGCATCCTACTCTCCGGATACCTGCTACACCACCAGATCCGAGTCGCCGAAGCAAAGGATCCGGTTGACGCCAATCTCCCTGGCTAGCCGGAGGCCATGTACCAGCGCCTCGTACTGGGCAACATTGTTGGAGGCCTTGAAGTGGATCTGCAGAACGTACTCCAGCCGGTCTCCTTTGGGCGAGGTGAGGACGATGCCGGCTCCCAAGCCGTCGAGCATCTTCGAGTCGTCGAAGTGCATCCTCTAGTCGTCAAAGTAGGGAACCGGAGGAAGGTATTGGGTTTTAGCCCAGTCAATGAGGAAGTCCGCCAGAGCCTGCAACTTGATCGTGAGCCGGGGCTCATACTAGATGGAGTAGGCGGCGAGCTCGATGGCCCACTTGGCGACTCGGCGGTGGTGTCCTTGTTGCCGATTATTTCTGAAAGGGGTGCGGTGCAGACTACCTTAATTGGATGCTCCTGGACGTAGTGCTTGAGCTTCCTGTACGCCAGGTACACACCATAGCACATCTTCTGGTAGTAGGGGTAGTTCTGCTTGGAGAGGGAGAGAACCTCGCTGATCTAGTAGATGGGTCGCTGAACCGGCTGAGCCTTGCCTTCCTCGGGGCGCTCCACCACCAGGACGACGCTGATGACCGGACTGATGGCTGCTATATAGAGTAACACCGGCTCCTTGCTAGCCGGTGTGGCTAGAACCAGCGTTGTGGATAGCATGCGCTTGAGGTCATGAAAGTCGGCGTCGGCCTTCAAGGTCCAGGAGAACTTGTCCGTCTTCTTCATCGGCTGGTACAGTGGAAGTGCCTTCTCCCCCAACCGGCTGACGAAACGGCTGAGGGAAGCCAGGCATCCGGTGAAATTCTGGACTCCCAGCAAGCTCCTAGGCGGCTGCATTCTCTCGATGGCCGTGATCTTCTCCGGTTTGGCTTCGATCCCTCGTTGTGAAACAAGGAAACTGAGTAGCTGGCCGGATGGGACGCCGAAGACGCACTTTTCCGGGTTCAGCTTCATCTGGTCCTGACGGAGGTTGCCGAATGTTTCCCCCAAATTCTTGAGGAGGGTGCGCTTCTCCTTTGTCTTGATGACGACATCGTCCACATAGGCATGCACATTTCGGTCAATCTGCGAGTGCAAGCATTTCTACATACAACGTTGATAGGTAGCGCCTGCATTTTTTAGACCGAAAGGCATGGTTACATAGCAGAAATCCCCGTATGGGGTGATAAACGATGTCTTTATCTGGTCAGCCAGGTTTAGCTGGATTTGATTGTAACCGGAGTAACAATCCAAGAAGGACAACAAATCGCAGCCGGCCATGGAATCGATATCTTGATCGATACGGGGCAAAGCGAAGGGGTCTTTCGGACACGCCTTGTTTAGGCTGGTGTAGTCGATACACATGCGCTAGGTCTTGTTCTTCTTCAACACCAGGACTGGGTTGGCCAGCCAGTCCAGGTGGTACACCTCCATAATGAACCTGGCTGGAACGAGCCAGGTGATCTCGTCACCAATGATCTTTCTTTTTTCCTCTAAGAACCGGTGCAGAGGCTGCTTGACCGGCTTGGCATCCAGCCACGCATGAAGTGAGTGCTGAGTGAACTCCCTCGGCACACCTAGCATGTCCTTGGGTGCCCATGCGAAGATGTCCCGATTCTCACGAAGGAAGTCAACGAGCACGCCTTCCTATTTGCTGTCCAAATTGGCACCAATGGTGACAAACTTGGTCGGGTTAGAGGGGTCGAGCAGAATCTTCTTCAACTCCCTGGCCGGCTGGAAAGCTGCATCCCCAACCGGCTTCCTGCTAGCCGACACTTCTTGCTAGGCCATGGCCACATTGCGCATGATCTCGTGCTTCTCTTCGGCTATGATGAGGCCCTCCGCCAGCTTTGAGCCGGCTGAGGCGCACTCCATCGACCGCCTGAAGCAGCCGGCGACGGTGATCGCGCCGTTTGGCCACCGCATCTTTATCTTGAGATATGTGTAGTTTGGGACGGCCATGAATTTGGCGAGGGCGGGGTGCCTGAGGAGAGCGTGGTAGGAGCTCAACAAGTTCACCACCTTGAACCATACCTGCTCGCGTTGGAAGTTCTCCTCGGTCCCGAAGATGACATCCAGCTGGATTTTACCCAGCAGAGCGCAAGCCGGCCCTGACCGTACGTCGTGCAATGTCGTAGTAGTCGGGCACAGGTCGCACTCGCGGATGCCAAGCTTCTTCAGCGAAGACCGGTAGAGAAGGTTGAGCCTACTGCCTCCGTCAATGAGGACGCGCGAAAAGCGGCAGGTGCCCTCGTTGGAGACGATGAGGGGGTCAAGCACCATGGTGCAGCCCCGGGGATTCGGAAGCTCATCCGACTGATCCTCCCGACTCCAGGTGATGGGGGTCTCTGACCAGTCCAGGTACTAGGGGACTAGGGAGACGATGGTGTTGACCTTTTTAGAGCGCCGCTTGCGGCTGTGCTTGTCGTCCAGCTCAGTCTTGAAGATGTGGTAGGCGGCGTGCGGCTGGGGGTAGCCGTTGTTGTTGTTGCCGCTGTTGCCTCCATTACCATCATTGCTGGCTCCCCTAGCCGGCGGTGGGAGTCCACCGGGAAGGGGGAGGGGTAGACGTTGCTGGTTGCCTTGGTCCTTTAGCTGGCAGGTCCAACTGCAGTTCTAGGTGGTGTGCGTAGCCGACTTGAAGGGACCGCTATGCCACTTGCATGGGCCGTCAAACATTTGGTCAAAGGTGAACCGAGGCTTCTGCCTTCTTGTATCGTTAGCCGGTGCGTCGGGCGCGCCCTCCACAACATTGATCTTCCGCGCGTGGTAGAGAGGCTTCTATTGTCCGGCTTGGCGGTCCCCATGGAACCGGTTGTCGTTGCCATGGTGCCTGGAAGATATGGCTTCACCAGCCGGGTTGCTTGGACGGTTGCGAGCCGGCTCCGAAGGAGTCGCATGCCCGTCAGCACTCACTCAGAGGGGTTTCTTCATCGCGGCATCCGCCATGGCGTACTGGTTCACAACCATCATGAGATGCCCTCGTAGGTGTTGCGCATCTCCGTCCACCTGGTGAGGTACTCGCGGTCTGATTCGCGGTCACCCTAGACTCACAAGGACAGGTCGCGCGGGTGGCCCGGACGCTTGTACGTGTCATTGAAGTTGCGGACCAACACCTTCTAAAAATCTGGCCAGGCGTTGATGTTTTTTGGCGCGAGGCTGTTGAACCATGTCCTCGCTGACCCAGTTAGCATGAGGGGGGACGTAGCGCACAACTGTGCGCTTGTTGCCATGGGCAATGCCGACTACCATGGCGTAGTCGGTCAGCCAATATTCTGGCTTCATGTTGTTGTTGTACTTGGGGGTATCCCTGGGCAGGGTGAACTTATCCGGAAATGGCTCGTTCTGGATACGGGGTCCGAAACAAACCAGTCTAGTGGAATCTTCTTCTTCCATGACGCGCGCTTGAGCGAGGAGCTCGATGCGGTCACGGGCATCCGGACGGTTCGGGTTGGGCGCTCCTACCTGGCCCGAGAGACGGGAACCGGCAGGTCGTGGCGCTCCGGTTGGTGGAGGGGGAGGTGGTGGGTTGTTGTTCACCGTTTGCTCCTAGCGCGGCTGGCCCTTGTTGCTAGAGTTGCGGCACTTGCTGCGGGCCTTAACCAGAGGAGAGGATGCCTGCTAGGTCTCGCGGGGTGCGCCCTTGCTATTGCCGGGCGGCTTGCTTCCCCTAGAGCAGCTGGGGTCCTCGTGCATCTGTTGGATGGCATCAGCCTGCTCATCCACAATCCAGAGGATCCCCTGCACCCGGGCGTGCTGTCGGTCTCGCTCCTCGCCCTCCAGGTTGGGCAGTTCGTCTGCCGTGGCTCGCGTTGTGCACATGATCTTGACGGGTGTGCTGCATGCGGGCCGGATGAGAGCAGGTGGTGGATCCGGCTTGCCTTCCCTTTCCATCCTTGTGCCTAGCTCGCCGCCCTGGCACCGCACCTGTCCACACCGGCTCGGCTCCACAGTAGCCGGAGTGTGTTCGTGCGCGCGGTCGTACTCGTGTTGGGTGATCTCGATCTGCTTCTGGGTTGCAGCCTCTCCATAGCGAAGTTGGCCTCCGCCTCCTACAGGTTATCCCCAAGGTTAACCGGCGTGAGGAGCCGATCGATGCCCTCTTCCACTGGGTTCCTAGGCCACGGCGGAACAGAAGTTCCGACCTCATCCATGCCTCGCTCCTGCGGTTGGCGGGGCTGAGAGCTAGAACCGGCCATCATCACCTCGACGCCACGAGGAGCGACGGAGGCGCCGCTGCCGAGGTGCAACGGCTCCATGACAGAGACGATCTCCCTAGGGAAACGCTCTGGCATGGTGGCGACGTAGACGGGGAGGTCGCCGAAGAGCAGGATAGAGCTGTTTGCCGAAAACATGGATCCGGCGTAAGCACTTGGCCGGAGGCCACGCGCTCACCGGCTGAAGTGCGGGGTCCCATGCGAAAAGTGACTCCAGTCGAAGCCATCTAGCCCCACGGTGGGTGCCAACTGTCGTTGTATTGGGAACGACAGTACCTAAACAGGTTAGATAGAGGTGTGGGGACTAGTAGGGAATCTCTCGACAGCGTCCGCATGCGGGATTGGATACGAGAAAGGGTAGCGAGACACAAGAAATACCCAGGTTCGGAGCCCTCGTGGTGAGGTAAAGCTCCTTCTCCTGCCGATCTGACTATGAGTAGTATAGGGGCTACAATCGCTCCTGGAGATGTATCTTCTATCTACCTCCTTAAATGCATTGAAACCAACCCTTGCTACGAGAGCCTTGCCTCTCCTTATATAGGCAGAGAGGAAACGGTCTCACTGGCTAGTTCGGCTGGCGGGCCCCACATGCGGGTCCCGGCCGGCTCGTCATCTACAGTATCTAGTACACTTACATCCCATTAGGGTACATGCAGTAGGGTCGTCGTGGGTACAGTGAACACCGTGCGAGCCTATCGTCAGCATCTTGCCACTGTTCCCACGTCACCCAGCAAAGTCTTCGGTATGTCCATGTAGTTGCGGGTCTTGTCATCGTACCAGGGCGTACCGCGCACTGTACAACACATCGCTCTATCCTCCTGATTGAGTCCGGCTCCACTGGTGTTGTCGGTCCCGTGCCTTACTGCTCCTCGTGGTTCTGGCTACCGTGAAGTAGCCGGCATGATTTTCTCGTGTCCGGTTGTGCTCAGCCAGCCGAACACAACCGACTGTCGTAGTTCTTGTCTAGTTGGGGTATCCGGAGGTCATCCCCCCGACAACCACCGTCGGTGGCGCCTTATTGGTATATTTGGTGGGAGGGGCCGTCGGTGTGACCAAAATGAGTAGCTGCGTCCCGGCGTTGACGGCCGGTAGGATCACCAGGTCCGGCAACACGTTAACGTTGATGCTCGAGTTGCTGCCACTTAAGCTGGGCAGATGTACCGGCCCCTATTGACCTCCCGCATTCCAAGCAGTAAGCCCCTCGAAAAACTCAGGGGGATCATCGTGCTGAGGTTCTCTTCCACTAACTTGTCCACTATTTTCTCATCCACTGCCTTCTCCTCCAGTGTATGCACCTTCATCTTCAGCTCTTTAACAGTGGCTTTATCCTTAGCCGCCAACTGGTTCTTCATCTCCCTTCTTTTCTTGGCGTCCTCTTTGTAGTACTCCTTGAACTTCATGCTCATACTGAAGCCGGACACACGGACAACTGAGGACGGCGACAACCCCTTGTCCCTCTTCTTGTAAGCATTCATCGCCTTGTTGAAAACCGTGTCCCACGGCTCCGTCGAATCCTGGAACAACTCTTTGGTAGGAGCGTTCAGTTCATCCTCCTACAGAGACAAGGAAAGGTGAACCCATTTAGATTCTTTGCTTCATTATTTTAATTAGAACACAATAGACTTGAGATCGGCGATAATTTCCTTACCAGCTTCTTCTCGAATTCCTTCACCTCCGGATCTTCGGTGATGAACTCCCCTATTTCCTTGTCCAGGTAGTAGCGGGCCTGAACAAATTGCCTAAGCTGCAATTCCATGATTTTAAGCCAAGGGTTGTCTTTACCAAGGCGTTCAAGCTCGGCGTCCTCCTTGTCCCAAATGGCATGCTTCCCCATGTAACCGCTACTTCCAAGGTGGTGGTTACATATGTTCTATTCCTCCATAGTCCTGCCCTAGTTAGTCCAATGTATAGCCTCAGCGGTAGCTATATCCGCCTTGAATATCTTAAACTCCTCTTCGTCGAGCATTGGATTTTTCTTACTAATAACCTCCCAGCTTTCACCTTTGTCAATGATATTCTTTACCCGGGTTTTCCAGCAGCTCTAGGTGTTGCTCATCTTCATGAGGGCTAGTTTTTTCATTGGGTTCTTTCTCTCCAGGTTTCAAAATAGCTATGGGAATCTGTATCGCTTGTGAAGCTTCTTAAGGAGGTTATCGACCAAAGCTGCATTTTCAGCATGTCTTATGTACTTCGTGTTGATCGACATGGTTTCCCGGACGATGTACCCAAGTTGCAGGCCGTACCCTTTGTCAAACGCCTCTGGTGCAATGGGTAGGCCACTTTCTATGACTTTAGTGAATTGATCGTAGACAGTGGCGGGCACTGGCACCTTCCGATCCTTCTTTTCCTTCTTCTTATTCTGAGAAGTGGTCGGGCTGCCGCTACCGCCATATGTGCGCTCGCTGCCATTGGTGCGGGCGCCGCCATCGGTGGTGTCATCCTCTTCACCGCCGCCTTCACTAGTTCCATCGTTGTTGTCTTCGTCTCCTCGTAATAAGGATCTCCTCCCTCACTGCCCCCAGCAGCTCTGGCGACGGTCGCCTCTTCTTCTGGTGGTGGTATCATCCTCATCTCCTCCTCCTCATCCTCCTGTTGGGAGCCCCGCCAGAATGACTCGTTGGCCTGTCTAGCTTGTTCTTCGATGCTCATGTGCTTAGAAGGGCCGACCTCGTTGTTGCCCGACATGTTTGCACTCTATTAAAAAGAGGCAAAAAGTTAGCACAAATCTCGGCCGAAAAATTTGGCATGACCTTTGCTAATTTTTTGACCTAGGCGTGCCCATTTCTCAACCGAAACGGAAGTGAATCGACACTTCGGGAGAAATGGGCAACTCAAATGAAATCCCTGCAAGAAAAAATAGCCCTAGCCCCATTGATAGCCCCATCCCCATTGACAACCCGAATTATCAATTTGCTACTAGCACTGGTAGCACATCCCTGTAACAGCAGCAACACCATTTCACAGCCAAAATGTAATAAGAACTTAAGAACTCAAGCATAGTAGCACCATTTCATCTAGAGGCAGCACCATATATATAAAAACATCTAGAGGCAGCACCAAGTAAAACTCTCTAAATAGCAATAGCATTTACAGCTAATAAGCCATGTTCTGTATTATGCTTGAAATGGCAATTTCACATATTTAAAAATAGAAATGTTGGGACCTATAGCTCAAGTAGATGCACCTGAATGTCAGTTGGAGTGAGGTAGGTGCACCAATAACCTAATGCTAGATGAATAATAGGACCAGGACTTCTAATAACCAGGCTACCAAAATTCTTTGCTAGTAAAACATCTAGGAAACTAGATGAACACATGTACATCATCACCATAGTCCAAATAAGGGTCATCAACGTGATCGCCAGGACACAAAGAAGAACACACAAAGTAATAAAATCTACATAGGATCAATCAGGCTAGTTCAACTACTGTACAACCTTGGGCAAGAAAAGTACACCCAGACCAATCAGAACCAATTCACGCAGGAAAACAAAACCACAGTTGGAGAAGATAGGATCAGTAGACAAAGAACTATTGAAGCAAACGATGTGCTCAAACAAAGTAGTATTTCTAGGATTATTTCTATACTGAACCAAAACTGATTACAAACTCTAATGAGGCACACATGGAAGGTGGATAGCGTCAAGAAACATTAGGAGATCTTGATGCATTGTTTGAAGAAGACACTACAAATTTTGCATCACAGGTTAGCACGACTAACATTCAGAATATCTCCCTAAAAAAATTCAGAATATCTATTAAAAACCTGGTAGACCAGCTATTCAAGGATTGTTCTCTAAGGTAGCTGACTAAAGGGTCAGCTGACTTCTTACGCTTTCGTGTATACTACACCAGGAGTATGTCTAAGCATAGTTCAAGATGAATGAAAAAGGAGTTTGACAGTAGTAGAACTAGCCTGATAAAGGTTGGACAGTAGTTGAAATGCATATATGAGAATTAAACATACTACTGGTTCTTGGTTCTTGCTTCTTGTTCCCTAATCTGGCAGCAACATATCTAATTAACCAGGTTGATTGAACTAGTTGCCTGTCAAGCTTAGCTAGACATTTGTCTTGTTCTGTTTTCTCATGTCCAGGAGGTTCTAGTAGCTTGCGCTTGGGTGTGGTGTAGCCAGCAGGAGAGGGTCCTCACTCCTGACATGCACATGGTTGGGTGTTGCGGAGGGTGTTGTGCAGGAGATGAAGGGCTTGAAGAGGCGGTACCAGGAGGAGGCAGCATCAGAGGAGGGGGGATGAACCGTGTGCGCTGCTGCTGCGGTGATCGACAACGACGAGGGTGGCGGTAATGCTCCTGCTACGGGCAGGGCGGAGGCGGGCCTCCTCCTCCTCCTGTTGCGGACGGGCTCTAGCGTGGCGGTGGCGGGCTTCAGCAAGGTGCCCTTCTTCTCCTCCTCCTCCTATTGCGGACGGGCTCCGGCGACTCCTCCTCCATGGCCTTGGCGCTAGGGTTCCGGTGCGGCGGTGGCTGCAGGACTCTCCTCCATGGGTTCATCGGGCGGTGCTAGGGTTCTGGCGCGGCGGTGGCTGCAGGGCTCTCCTCCACGGCGGCTCCGGCGACGAGGGCGACTAAAAGCTAGGGTTTGCGCGTGGGCGACGATAGAGAAAGGGGAATTTGGCTAATTGTGAATTGGATCGAGGGAAAGGAGGATTAGGGGGAGAGGCCGAACCGTTTATTTGGCTAAGTGTGAAACTTTTGTGGCGCATTCCCACAGAATGCGCCACAGAAGTTCCAACTTATGTGGCGCATCAGTGCGATATGCGCCACAGAACTTTTGGACATAGTCCAAAACAGCGCGGCGTCGTAGTTTGACAAGATCGTATACTTGTCCTAGTGGTCTTTCTCGCTAGCTCTCACCTGGGGTAGCCAGGTTCGAATCCTGGCTGTCTCACACTTTTTTTTCCTTTTTTTAATATATTTTTAATTACACACATATGCATATTTATTCAAAGAAATGCAAGAACATATACACACATATGCATATTTATTCAAAAAAAGCAAGAACATACACATGCATACTTATTCAAAAAACCCTCCCGAATCATATATATATATATATATATGTGTGTGTGTGTGCTTGTCACACACAAATGTGAATTTGTATACACACACAAATATCACATTATATGTTTTAGTCTCTAACTAATACCCACACAAATATCACATTATACCCACACGAATTAATACACCAAAAAGTCACGCAATTGATAGCGTCTCTTCCTTTTTCGTCGTGGTTGAATACTTTAGCCCATCACACTTTTAGATTTCTTCTTGTGAATGGACAACCTTTAGTAGGTAAGGTGGTCTTCCTTCTTACTTTAGTAGTAGTAGGCATGTCCAAGTACTTGTCGAATTCCTCTTCGATTTTCGGGTCGCTGTTTTTGTCGAAGTTTTGCTCGTTGGCGGCTCCTTCCATTCCGATGATGCTCCTCTTGCCCCTCCTAACTACAACACGGTTGGGATTTGATGGGTCGGTAATAAAAAGCATTGATCAACTTGGCTAGCGAGTACCCAAGGCTCATTGATTTGGCATCTGGTATAACCATTGTGGTGAAATACTGGCCTTCTTTTTCCATGTTCTTGGCCCATCTAACACGAAACATCGGTACGATCTCTCCATAGTAGTCGAGCTCCCATATCTCATCGATCCTTCCATAGAATCTTTCCATTACAGTAGTCTCGTCATCGGTGAAGGATAACATAGTTACTCCTGAGTTTTGATATTCGCTATTCCTATCCTTTTCCTCGGTGTAGAATCTGTAACTGTTCATGTCGTATGACTGATAGGTCCTTAGGTTGTGCCCTAGGCCCTGTGACAAGGAGAATATTACTTTTTGATCTTCTGTAGAAGGAGTCTGTGGGGGATTGTCCAGTTGCCATTTCTTGAACCATCCCGTGAAGCTGGAGTTGTGCTCTCTAGTTACGTCTCCCTTCTTCCTCGACTGGCCCTGGTCGATGTACTCCTACTCGATTAACCTTCTATGCTCTTCCACCCAAGGTCCGACCACTTCAATGTGTTGTAGTGCGACTCGGTGTGCCTTGTCAAAGTCGGTGTGTCGACCATCAATGTTGACATGAAGTGAGCGGCAGCCCTCGTGGTGACCATATCCACCGAGCCTACCGAGGTGCTTCTTGGTGGGTATTCCAACATCCTTGTTCTTGGTGGTTAGATAATTTTGGCAGAAGGAGATGCACTCGTAGATCAGAAAGCCCTTGGCTATGCTTCCATCTAGACGGGACCTGTTGCGAACGAATCCTTTGATGACACTGTTTAGCCTTTCAAACGGCATCATGTTGTGCCGGAATGACGGTCCTAGTTAGATGATGTCATCCATGACATGTACAAGCAGATGCACCATGATGTCGAAGAATGCGGGCGGGAAGTAAATCTCAAGCTCGCATAGTATCATCACAATCTCTTCCTGTAGCATGTCGAGCTGCTTCACACCGATCGACTTCCTAGATATGACATCAAAAAAGTTACAGAGGCCAAACAACATCTCACGGACATGCTTGTCCATTATCCCGTGGATCGCAATGGGGAATATCTGCGTCATCAGCACGTGATAGTCGTGAGACTTCATACCGCTGAACCTCTTCTTCACCACGTCCAGATATCTTCTTATCTTCCCCGAGTAACCGTGAGGAACTTTCACTCCTAGGAGGCACCTGAAAAACTGCTCGAACTCCTAGGCAGCACAAAGCACCACCTCATTCTTCTTAACTCTTTTGTAGCGACCTTGAGTCCCTTCCGTCTAATCATCATCATCATCATCACTATCAGGGTACTGAAGATCTTTCTTGATGCCAAGCAATTTAAGGTCCTTTCTTGCTTCCGGCCCATCCTTGGTACTCTCCGGCATGTTCAGTAGAGTGCCAAGCAGACTCTCGGTAACGTTCTCCGTGATGTGCATTACATCGAGGCTATGGGGAGTGTGGAGGACCTTCCAGTACGTCAGGTCACAGAAAACAGACCTTGCTTTCCATACACCCAATAGCGGCTTTGTCCTCGGCCGTTTTTTCCCAGCGCAAACAAATCTACCCAATTATTCAAAAGCTCCTTGATTTCTTCACTTCTCCTCGGATGCGGGGCTCTTTCAAGATCGTCCTTACCATTGAACAGGTCACCACATTTTCTCCACGGGTGATCCATGCGGAGCCACTTTCGAGTACCTTGGAACATGGGTTTTGAAGACCCGGGATCCCTTGGTAGCTAGAGATGCGGTGTCTCATCCATGGAATTGACGCATGCATTGTGTTTGTGGTTCACCTGGGCCAATACATATGTGTAACCAGGATATTCCTTCACCGTCGTGAGCAACGCGACTCTCAGATGGAAATATTCTATAGTGTAGGCGTCCCACGTATGGGTCGACGTCTCCCACAAGCTAGCTAACTCCACTCTCAACAGCCCGAGATAAAGATGCATATCGATACCTGGTTGATTCGGCCCCTGAATAAGAATGCTCATGTGTATGTACCTTTGCTTTGTGCACAGCCACGTGGGGAGGTTGTACGGCCATACAAACATAGGCCAGGTGCTATGCATGCTACTCTGGTTTCCAAAAGGATTGAGTCCATCGGTGCTCATACCCAGCCTGGCGTTCCTTGCATCGCCCCCGAACTCTTCAAACTCAATGCATAATGCATTCCACTGGCTAGCATCTGAAGGGTGTGTCAGGATCTTGCCCTTCTCTAGATCATCTTCGGGTTTCTCCCTTTCCGCGTGGCATTGCATGAGCTTTGCTTCCTTAGGAGCTACCAAACATCGCTGCATCGGGGGGTGATAGGAAAGTACCATACCACTTTCCGAGGAACTTTTTTGTTCCCTCTCTTGTACCGTCCTTGGCCGCACACCTAACATGTGGTTCTATCCGCGTACTCATTCTGATAAAGTGTGCAATCATTGATGCATGTGTGGTATTTAATGTGTGGTAGGATGAGAGGGCACACAATTTTCTTGGCCTCCTCGATACTTGTGGGCAATGTGTTCCCCTTAGGAAGTCAGTCGTGCCAGTATTCCATGTTCGTGTTGAAGCTCACATCTGTCCATTTGTGTTCAGCCTTCATCTCTAGAGCCTTGAGTGTTACACTCAAACATGTATCCTCGGGGCGACACCCAGGATACAATGGAGTCATCCCGTCTACCTCCGTTTGGGCCAGCTTGGGCTTTCTCTCTGGCTGCAGCTTTGTTGTTGCTCGTCTCCTTGAGGAGAAATTCTTGAACATGAGGGTCCTGCAAGGCCAAAGTTAGCAGCATCTATGTGTTCGCGTCTTCTCCTTCTTCATGATGATCATACCCATCGCCATCTCCTTCTTCATATTGATCATGCCCGCCGGCATCTCCTTCGTCATGATGATCATGCCCGGTAGACTCTTCGTCTTCTCGCCTGCCCACGCCTTCGTGACCACCTTGTCCTGCTGGTGCCTCATTGAGGTCGCGCATGAAACTGCGCCTGAACAGGTGACCCACCAATTGTCCAGAATCAGGATCGATCCAGTGTTGGAGTTTGCATGTTCGACACGGACATCTTATCATGGTCTTGTTGTTCAGAATCATGTCCTCCCTCACATCTTTCTTATACCTAGAAATTTGACCTTCGCTCATCGTGAGGACCATGGTTTCCTGAGCGTTCACAACAGAGAGTATAGGTTAGAACCACACCATATGCACACACACATGTATGAATGCTAGCCGGAAAAATTCGGCATGACCTTTCCTAAAATTAGGACATATGGGTAGTGCAAAATTTTGCCAAAATGGAAATGAATCAACATTTCGGCAAGCATCCATGCACCACACCGGCTAGGACAACAACAAGCAAACAACAAAAAACTTCCTCCCAATGCAAACATTCATGCACCACGCAAGCATCGTCTCGCCATGCATCGCACACACCGCCCGCGCGACAAGCTTCCCCTACGTGTTCATGGACAAGTACTCACCAAGTAGACTCAATAATAGCGAGCGCGTGATGAGAGAGTATGGACAAATAGATCTACAAGTTGGTGGAGAGGAAATTAGTAAACAAATAGAGATGTGAGAGAGAAAAGTAAGGAACTTTTAGATCTACAAGTTGGAGGGAGGCTTCCACTTACCAATCTATGGACTAAAGTAGGTTTAGTTACAAAAAATGGAGAAACTATGGGAAAAATGGGGTGGGAGGGAGGCGGAAGATGAGCTGGGAGGATGTAGAAAGGAAGAAGAGATGTGAAATGGGTGGTGGTGGATAGATAGGGTGGGAGCTTGCCACCTTTTTCACATGGATCTGGACGCCCTCATCTGTGGCGCATATGGCAGAAATGTGTCACAAATGTTCAAAATTCTATGGCGCATATAGCTATATGCGCCATAGAACAAGGTGGTGCAGGTTAAAGTTGTGAAACCCAGGTCAGGCTTCTGTGGCGCATGTGTGGATATGCGCCACAGAAATCAAACATATATGTGGCGCATATCAACACATGCGCCACATAAAGTGGGTCAAATAGATTCCGTGGTGGGGCCCGCCTCCATGTTCTATGGCGCATAAGGTAATATGCGCCACAGATCTGGTCTCTTTTGTGGCGCATATGTAATTATGCGCCATAGAAAGTGGATCGCCCCACCCCGGCTGGCGGGTCCCACCTAACTTCTGTGGCGCATGTTCTATGAAATGCGCCACAGTTGTTTTTAGTATCTCTGGCGCATTTTTCCTAGTGCGCCATTGATACTTATCTGTGGCACGTGGTTTTGCATATGCGCCACAAAATATATTGTCTATCTATAGCTATTTTCCTAGTAGTGCATGTTACAACCCATCACGGAGATCGTGATGGGGAAGGATGAAGGAGTAGTGGCGATGGAGATGGTGATGACGGCGTGGTGATGGTGGCGTCGGTGTGGTGATGGCGGCGTCCTCCTTCTCCTCCTCTTCTTGCTTGGATGGCTTGATGGTATTGATGGAGATCTGGATCTTGGTGGAGCTGTAGAGGCTGTGGAGGCAGCATGGCGGCACGGCGCGGCCATGGAGGCGGTAGATGGGATCAAGATCTTGTATATGGTGTATGGTGGCTACCTCCTCCCTTCTTTGACTCCTTCCTCCTTTATATAGGTCTTGGGGGTGCCCTAGGGTTCCCCCAATACTGTCATATGACTTAGGGAAGGTTCTGGAGCTTCTGGAGTGTCGGGGGGATGACCCCCGGGTAGGCCAAGACAGGACCAACCGGCAGGCTCCAAGGAGCTCATGTCGTCTGGGCCCATATCAATGAACCACAGCCGGGTGGAATCCCCCACCCGGTACGCATTCAAGTTTCCCTAGCTGGCCCGTCTAGCCGGGTAGCTAGAAGAACCGGCTGGGAGGCCAGTCCTAGCCGGCCACCTCGGATCCTCTGGCCATGGTACGGTGGGGGTGACGCTCCTTGCTGAGTGCACCTTTGACCGAACAGGCTGGCTGGCCTGGCCGGCGCTACTAGATGACTGCACCAAATCTGGAGGCTGACGAGCAAAGCAAGGGCTGACGAGTAAAGCTCTAGCTTACGCATAAAGAATTGGCTGACGAATAAAGAGCCGGATGACGAGTAAAGCAGGGGCGCTGGACGCTGTAGCGTGGTCTACCCCTGTACTAGAGGCTTGACTGGACCCGAGCCAACCGTTTGGCCCTGTCCAGCCGGCCCACTTTGTAAGGCCCAAATCCAAACACTAAACCCTAGAACCCACCTTGTAAACTACCTCCTCAACCTGTATATAAGTGGGGTAGTGCTCGGGTTCTAGGTAGAGACACAAGTGGAAGGACTTAGACAATTTCAAGGAAGAAGTAGCTAAGGAAATAGCTCAAGGAGCATATGTATTGGGCATCCGCCCCCCTTGATAGTAGATCCTTGCAGGAGTAGGAGTTTTACCTCGCCAAGAGGGCTCCGAACCTGGGTACATCGTTGTGTTTGCAGTATCTGTGCCCAACCCGTTGCGAGTAGCCACCGATAGCATCCTGACTGTCCCCTTCAAGCCATCCCCGATGGTACTGCCGTGATCCACACCATGATAGTTGGTGCCCACCGTGGGGCACAACCCTTCAGCTGGAATCATCTTTCGCACGGTACTTCCACTCGTCGCCGGTGAGTGAGTCGCCTCTGGCCTCGTCCTCACCCTCGGCTCCTTCGACTGCGTCCTCGACAATGCGTCCTGCTTCGCTATGGTATTTTCCCAGGTGGGGGCTCCATCATGCACTTCGGTGAGCATCGCGTCTACGTCGCCACCATCGCTGAGGCCTTCCCTCGTGAGGTCATCACCATATGTGGCACGCCCCCTGGTTTCCCCACCTCACACGTCGCCAGCGGCAGCGTCGAGGTCATGATGGCAGGCTCGGTGGAGAACCGCCGCCTGCCTCTGGAGCGCAACATGGATGGCCATGCCACTAACTCACGCCTCCCGAACTAGGACCTGCTGAACGCATCCATCGAGCACCTCCGCAACCCCATCACCCCCATTGAGGCGGATCCAGCTGTAGTTGTGACAACCTTGGAGACTACCCGTCAGAACCTTCTAGAGGAAGCAGGCAAGGTGGCGGCCGCCCAACGACGGATGAATGCCACCATGCGGGAGTACAACATCGTGCACGGCTTCGCGCGGTTGCTTGGCACCAGCCTCCTAGCCCAGCCAATAGGACGGAACCTCGGTTCAGAGATGGATGATGCTGCTGATCCGCGTACGCCCGCGGTGCAGCTGGTCTACAGCACCCCCGCCAAGAAAATGAGGGCCGCGGAAGCGGCAGTTGCAGAGCTAAGCCACCTGGAGGGTGAGGAACTGCTCCATCAGCAGGCACATGTCCAGCTCCTTGTGGTCATAGCAAACAAGCAGCAGGCCGAGGCAGAACTCAGCATGGCCGGCAACAGCAAAACCCAACCGGCTCGCTGGATGGCGGATCCGGCTGTAGGTGGTAGCAAGGCATTTTCCCAGAACGGAGAAAGGTAGAGCAACCTCCCACACAGTGGATTTGCATGTCGTGGGCACAACGCCGGCGACGCGGCAGATGTTACCAGCAAAAATCGTGAGCTGGCCGACGAAGCCGAAAAACTCCAAGCGCTCCCCAAGTCCCGCCTATCCGGCCGGCTGGGACCGCTCGAGCCGGAGGAACAACAAGACGCGCGTGCGAATTGACCTGCTGGTCCAATCACGTGCGTTGGAGGAAGAAAGTCCAGCCAGTCCAAGATGCTTTGGACCGCGCATCCGAAATGAACCGTTTCCAAAGGGATTTTCGCTCCCAAGGGATACGCCAAAGTAGAACGGCTCGGTCAAGCCGGAGGATTGGCTAGTGGACTACACCACCGCCGTAGGCATCACCAACAGCAACCGTCGGGTAGCAGTAGCTACGCCCCTCTCATGCTCATCGACTCAGCCAGGATGTGGCTCAACAGCCTCCCTGACAACAGCATCAATGCTTGGATGGATTTCGAGTAGGCGTTCGTCTGCAACTTCACCAGCATCTACAAGTGCCCAGGCCGACCCGGCGAGCTCGCTCTTTGCGTGCAGGGCCTAGATGAATCTGATCGCTCCTACGTCAATCGATGGACGAGCATGCACAACTCTTGTGAGGGGGTATGGAAGCACCAGGCAGTTGATTTCTTCATCAACGGCTGTAGAGACGGCACTATGCTCAAGCATAAGCTTCGCCGAGTGGAGCCCACAACCATGGCACAGACCATGGCCATCACGGACAAGTACGCCACGGCCAATGCGGCAATGAAAAGATCCGTCCGGGTGGACAACCAAGGGCAAATAATCGTCGACATTGACATAGATCGGTGCCAGTCGGAGGGAAATGGCCACAATTCCAGGCGACACGACAACCGCCATGGAAAAAGAAAGGACGACCAGCCGGATAACCAGTATGGTTCTAGGCAGGTAGCAGCGGTGTAGGAGGATCCGGCTGCAGGCAGAAGCCGGAGACAGAAGCCCGATGACCGGCCTCCGAGGCCCAAGTACACCAATGAGTCGATGCTTGATGGGCCATGCAAGTTCCATAGCGGAGGCAACAAGCTGGCTACGCATACGACACACCAGTGCACCTGGACGAAGAAGATGGCGGAGATTGCTGGCGCACCGGCTGGACATACGCTACCTCCTCTAGCTGGTGGGCCACCAGGCGATCGTAACAACCAGCATCGAAGGGAAGATGATGATAACAACTACACTCGCCAGGTGGGAAACTACCACATCTTCACCACAGAGCCGGAGACCAAGCACAACAAGAGGCGTCGCGATGCGGAAGTGAACGTAATCGTTCCTCCCGTTCCCTAGTACCTCAATTGGTCGGAGCAAGAAGTTGCAGGGAGCCGAAAGGACCAGCCAGCTGAGCTGCCTCACCTAGGCACCTACGCGATGGTTTTGGATCCTATAATTGTCTCCTAGAAGCATTCCTGCAGATTCTCCCGCGTCCTCATAGATGGAGGGAGCAGCATCAATCTCCTATTCCGCAGCTCGCTCGACCGGCTCGGTATCAGTGAGTCGCAGCTGGAGTCGTCAAGCACCTCCTTCCACGGAGCCATCCTAGACCCGTCGCACTCCCCCATCAGAAAGATCCGGCTAGACGTCATCTTTGGCACGGAGGATAACTTCCGCCACGAGCCCATCTGGTTCGATGTGGTCAACCTCTGTAGCGCGTACCACGCAATCCTGGGGCGCCCGGCGCTCACCAAGTTCATGGCGGTACCACATTATGCGTACCTCAAGATGAAGCTACCAGGGCCCAAAGGCGTCATCACCGTGGCTAGTTGCTACAGGCGGTCTATGGAGTGTGCCACAGACGGGTCCAAGATAGCAGAAACCATTATCATCGCGGAAGAGAAGCGCATAATCATGGAGAACGTGGTGGCCCTGCAGAAGGACATGCCGGCTAGCGAGCCCAAGACGGCCGGAGAAGCACAATTTAAGCCGTCCAAGGGCACGAGAAAGATACTGCTGAATGAGGCCGAGCCGGACAAGTTCGTCCTGGTCGGAGACGGCCTCAACAGCAAATAGGAAAGCGCGCTCGTCAACTTCCTCCGTGAGAATCGGGATATCTTCGCATGGTCCCCAAAGAACATGCTAGGTGTTCCGAGGGAGCTCGCCGAGCACTCTTTACATGTCAGGTCGGATGCAAAGCCGGTCAAATAGTCACTACGCCACTTTGCGGAAGAAAAAAAGAAGAACCATTGGTGAGGAGATCACCTGGCTGCTCGTAGCCGGATTCATCATGGAGGTTTTCCACCTGGAATGGCTGGCAAACCCCGTACTCATGCTGAAGAAGAACAAGACTTGGCGCATGTGTGTTGACTACACCAGTCTAAACAAGGCATGTCCCAAAGATCCATTTTCCCTGCCAAGGATAGACCAAGTGATCGATTCTACGGCCGACTGCGAGCCGTTGTCATTTCTAGACGCTTATTCCGGCTACAACCAGATCCGGCTAAACCCCGATGATCAAATAAAGACAACATTCATCACTCCTTATGGATCCTACTTCTACACCACAATGCCATTTGGACTGAAGAACGCTGGAGCAACATACCAGTGCTGGATGCAGAAGTGCTTGCAGACTCAGATTGGCAGAAATGTACACGCCTACGACGATGATGTGGTGGTCAAGACCAAGCAGCACCAAACACTCCTTGAGGATCTGAAGGAAACATTCACCAACCTCCGACAGTTCTAGATGAAGCTGAACCCGGAGAAGTGCCTGTTCGGTGTCCCAGCCTGCCAACTCCTCGGTTTTCTCATATCTGAGCGAGGAATCGAGGCGAACCCGGAGAAGATCAGGGCAATCGAGCTGATGCAGCTGCCCAAGAACTTGAGAGATGTCTGGAAGTTCACCGGATACCTGGCCTCCCTCAGCCAGTTCATCAGCCGGCTGGGCGAGAAAGCACCCCCAATGTACCAACTCATGAAGAAGACGGACAAATTCGTTTGGACATCACATGCGGATGAAGCCTTCTACGACCTCAAGCGCATGCTCACCTCACCACCTATTCTGGCAGCACCAGCAGCAAAGGAACCCATGTTGATGTACAGCGCAGCAACCAACAGGGTTGTTAGTGTGGTGCTGGTAGTGGAGAGGCCGAAAGAAGGAAAGGCGCAGCCGGTGCAACGACCGGTGTATTACCTGAGTGAGGTACTATCGCTCTCAAAGAAGAATTATTCTCATTACCAGAAGCTGGTGTATGGCGTGTACATGGCCGCCAAGAAATTGAAGCACTATTTCCAAGAACATTCCATCCGGGTGGTGGCGCTAGCACCACACTTGGAGATCATCGGCAACAGAGACGCCACAAGCTGGGTGAAGAAGTGGCCATAGAGCTCGCCACCCACAACATACAGTATGAGCCAAGAATGGCGATCAAGTCTCAGGCCTTGTCAGATTTCCTCGTCGATTGGGCAAAAACGCAGTACCTGCTGCCTTGGCCTGACTCCATGCATTGGAAGCTGCATTTCGACGGCTCCAAGATGTATGGAGGGCTCGGAGCCGGTGTGGTCATCACCTCTCCAAAAGTATACCGGCTCAAAACGTGTTGCAGATCCACTTCCGTGTGTTTAACAACATCGCTGAGTATGAGGCGCTCGTCCACGGCCTCAAGATGGCAAAGGAAATAGGCATATGATGCATCCTATGCTTCGGCGACTCTGATCTGCTGGTGCAACAAGTGTCGGGCGATTGGGACGCCAGAGACGCAAACATGGTTCTATATCATTTATTCGTATAGCAGCTATGTGCCTGTTTTGAAGGATGCGAGTTTTACGATGTTCCCAGGGCAAAAAAAACGAGGCCGCGGACACGCTCGCCCGCATCGGGTCAACAAGACAAGCAATTCCACCTGGAGTCTCCCTTGAGCACCTGCGCAAGCCATCAATCAGGCTGTCTCCCGAATCCGACTCTATAATGTTGGACGCGGACCCGGGGACTGACGGCTCCAGGACCTCCGCAACGGCTTCACCGCACCCAGGGACTGCTTCGCCACACCCGAGGATTGCCGGCTCTAGGACCTCCACGACGGCTTCACCGCACCCGGGGACTCCTTCGCCACACCCAGGGACTGTCGGCTCCAGGACCTCCGCGATGGCTTCACCGCACCCGGGGACTGCTTCTCCGCACCCGAGGGGCTTCGCCGCACCCGGGAAGTGCCGCCTCCATCCTAGAGGCTGCCGGCTCCGCTGCTCCACCCGGTTGGCATCCGGACGAGCCCGACCCGATCATCCGGGTAGAAGTGAATCTGCAAATGCAGGCGGTGTGCGCCATCCGGGAAACCCCAACATGGGCCAAGCCGTTCATGGATTTCCTAGCCAGAGGAGAGCTGCCCGAGGAAGAGGTAGAGGCAAGGCGGGTGAAGCGCCGAGTCAGCGCATACACCATCATCAACAACGAGCTCTACAAGCATAGCATTGGCGGCATTTATCAGCGATGTGTGAGCCAAGAGGATGGAATCCGGCTGCTGGTCGACATCCACCAGGCCGAATACGGACACCACACGTCATCATGGGCCATAGTGGCAAACGCATTCCGCCATGGGTTCTACTGGCCCACGACACTGGAAGATGCTGAGTAGATCGTCAAAGCATGCAACGGTTGTCAGCGGTTCAGCCAGCAGAAGCACAGTCCGTCTACAACACTCAAGACAATTCCCATCACCTAGTTGTTTGCCGTCTGGGGGCTGGACATGGTTGTCCCTTTCAAAACAGCCCGATCCGGCATGACACACTTGCTGGTGGCAGTGGACAAGTTCACTAAGTGCATAGAGGCAAAGCCAATAAAGAAGATGGATGGGCCAACGGTGGTCCAGTTCTACACAAACATAATCACACTCTTTGGCTACCCCTAACAGCATCATAACCGACAACGGCAGAAATTTCGCCAAGGGAGCTTTCGCGCGATTCTGCGGAGATAAGGGCCTCCGCCTGGACCTTGCATATGTGGCACACCCCCAGTCCAACGGGCAGTGTGAGTGAGCAAATGGCCTAGTCCTAGCCGGAATAAAGCCCTAGCTAATTGAACCACTGATGCAATCTCCCAGCTGCTGGATTGAGGAGCTTCACATTGTAAGCCCCAGCTGTACTCTGGAGCCTTCACACCACGCTAAACCGGTCACCGGCTACACTCCTTTCTTCCTCATCTACGGGGCGGAGGCGGTTTTGTCCATTAACATCAAGTTCGACACACCCCGCAAACTGCTCTACATAGAACAGCAAGCCAAAGAAGCACGGGAAGATAGCATCGATCTCCTTGAAGAAGCACGCAAGCTGGCCTTGTCCAGATCCACCATCTACCAGCAAAACTTGCCACTACCACGCTAGCCGGATCCGCAGCATCTCGTTCCGCGAGGGCGACCTGGTGCTAAGGCTAGTTCAAGACACCAAGGGGATGCACAAGTTGTCTCCACCTTGGGAGGGCCCATTCATCATCAGTCGCGCACTACAGAACAACTAATACTACCTCATCGATGCTCGCAAGCCGGAAAAGAACAAGATGGATCGCTCAGGCAAAGAAACTAAACGCCCAAGGAACACGAGCCTGCTTCGCCCCTTTTACACTTGAGAAAGAAGTGTATGTATCTTACCTTCAGGTAATGAACAAGCATGGGAGCCTCGACACATTGTTGGGGACTCCGCAATAAATAAGCAAGTAATGCTGCACAAATTGGTTTTCCGGCTGCATTACTCTAACCTCGGAGCTGGCGGTCCGTCTCGGGGACTTGCCGGTTGGCCCAGACGGCTGCACGACCCACGTAGCAAAGTACTGTATGCGGTTCCTAGGGCTTCCTCTTCAGTTCTGGCTGCAGACCGCAAGCCGGCTGACAGATCTGGCAAGAGCAGAACGCTCAAAGGCCCCTACACGAAAAAGCCACGAGGAAAACAAAAACGTCTAGACATCTTGGTTGCGCTCGCTCGCCCAAAGACAATGACCCAAACCCGAAGTATCGTGCAGTATGCCTACTAAGCTACCCCTTTGACTCCAGCTAAAAGCCAGCAAGGGAACAACATCAAAACTGGCCAATGCTCACTGAGAAAAGGGCAAAGACATTGTATTTGCGCGAAACAATGAAAAACAATTCAAAACTATTAAATCTAAGATTACACTTTGAACTTGCATACGCTTAACCAGGCAAACAACTTGTTTGTTTCTATGTTTGCATGAGCTAAAGTTCAACGACAAACACCCAAGCCGGAGGCAAGTAGCTTCCAAGAGGCAGCAGAGCAGGTCAAGGAGCTTCGACCCAGCTGTATTCTCCAGCCGGCTCGAACCTCGGGGACTACACCCTGTGGCTGTGCTCGCGTGCCCTCACACAGAAACCTGCAAACAAACAACACAAAGGAGCTTCGACCCGGTTGTATTCTCCAGCCGGCCCGAACCTCGGGGACTACACCCTGCGGGTGTGCTCGCGCGCCCCCAGACAGAAACAAGCATGCAGAAAATGAAGAACATAAAGTGCAGACAAAAGAGCACGAGGAAATATACAATTGTTCAATAACAAGGACACAAACAATTATGCACACAGCACAAAGAAAAGACAAGTTTTTCAATCACAGATACACTTGGCATACCGGGGATCAAGTTCACTGGGGGCAGAAGGGCTGGAGGCATCAGCTGGAGCTTGGCTGCTGGAGGCGACGTCTATCAAGGCGGTCTGCGGTGTAGCCGAAGCATCAGTGCGCGGCGCATCTGGGCTGTGATAGTACCGCTCTGTGCCAGCTAGGTCGCTGAAGTCCCTATCGAGCGTAACGAAGCTCCCGATCATCACACCATAGGATCGGATGTGAGGAACCTCGGCGTGAAGCTGGTCATAGCTGGTCCCTTGGAAAAATCTGCGGGAAAGGCTCCGTAAATCCACATCCTAGTACCAGGACTTTAGTAGCACCAGCACCATCTCTGCGCCACCACGAGCCGTCCACTCCTGGGCCATGTTCATGAGGTCCGGAGGGCCCAAAAGACGCTCGGCCAAGGCATCCATGGTGGCAGGCAGGGCAGCTTCAGGCCATACATAGTCAAAGACCTCGAGAGTGGCAGCATGAAGTCGGTTCACCTCCTCACTGACGATCGTCGCCAGCTCCCTTGGGTGGAGATCCCGATCTAGATCCATCTGGGGAATCTGGCCCAACGCCTGATCCGTCGCCTCAGGATACTAAGCTGCAGCCGGGAAAAGAAACAATAATCAATACTGACTACAAAGGGCAAAACGGCAAAATTGGCTTAAGTTGAGGGCACTCACTGACGACGATCTCGGCGATCTGGCAAAGCTCCGATAGCGTCGCTTCCTCCTTGGCCTTGGAAACCTTGAGGGCATCCGCCTGGGTGGCGTAGAGCCCCTCCAGGTTCTTCAGCGCCTCGGCCCGGGTCTCCGCCATTTTCTTGGCCCTGCCAGCTTTGATCTCCATCTGCTGCTGATGCGCAGTCAGTTGGGTGATCTGGTCCTGGCGGGTCTTGTTGGACTCCTCCAGCCGGGCAATCTCCTCCTTCAGCCGGGCCACCTCGTGGTCCCGGTCTGCCAGCAGAGCTGCAGGAGGGTAACCAATATTCAACAAGAAGCACGAGAAATCACGCAATCGAGAAGATACGGCAGAGCAAGCAATCTTACGGCCTAGGTCCCACGAGGTCTTGGCGGCGTCGACAAGATCCCTTTGCACAAAAAGAGAAGTGAGAACATGCCGCGGCACAAGACGGTGAACAAGCATCAAGATGAGCAACAAAACATGTACCTTGGTGGAGACCCCCAGCACCTTAGCTTGGCCGAGCCCTTGCTCCAGCGCCTCCACCAGCTGGATAGCCTGGCCAACGGCCAGAGGCACCGCCTTCGACAATTGTGCCAAGAGGGCGTCCAGCGGCTGCGTAGCCCGAGCCAGCGTCCAGCCGGTGACCTAGAGGTCATCATCGCTCACCAGAGCCACGGAGGGCCCAACCTCTGGCTGGACGAGGGCCTCCGGCTGCGGCACTTCCACCGGCTCCTCCCCGCGGTAAGCGCTAGAGTCAGCACCCACCGTCGAGCCGGAGGAGGGCACGGTCGTGCCTCTGTGCCCAAGCAGAAGACCCTCAAAGCCGAGAGACGGACCCAGCCTGGTGAAGCGTCGTGGGCACAGCCGGCGGCACCACCTTCGCC
Source organism: Avena eriantha (assembly GCA_910589775.1). Classification (NCBI taxonomy): domain Eukaryota; kingdom Viridiplantae; phylum Streptophyta; class Magnoliopsida; order Poales; family Poaceae; genus Avena; species Avena eriantha. The sequence continues at coordinate 111,819,162 of OU342745.1, forward strand.
GCATCCACGCTGGCCCCAGCTGGTGAGCAGATGCCGCCTCGAGGGGCGGAGCCAGCGCAACCTCAGATGTCGAAGCCAGCGCACTCCCCTCCGCAGCAGGCGGAGGGGCGGACGCGGTGGCGATAGTCGCGGAGCCGAGCAAGGCCATCGCCTTGCTACAGAAACACAAGGAATGAGGACCGCAGATGCGAGCAAGTCAACACAAGTAGCGAGAGGACAGAAGCACCTACCCGGCAACACTCGGCATGGTGGCCGTGGGGCGGGGGCGGCGCATCTTCTTAGCGCGGCCTCTAGCTGGAGCAGCGCTGGTGGGGGCGGCCCGCTTCCCCCTACCCCTGGGCATGGCGACCTCGGCCAGGTCCACATTCTCGCCATCAGCGGTTGTTCTAGTGCAAGAAAAACGTCAAGATTGCGGCTAGAAGCGTAGAAGGACAAAGGAAAAACTCTCACCAGGTGGGAACTCGCAGCCCCCGTCAGCCCGCATAGGGAACCGCTCTGGCTCCGTCGGTGGCGCCTTCACCGTCTTGAAGTCCGCGGCAAAGTTGGGGAGCTCGTTTTCCCCCATACCGTCCTCCGCTAGATGCGCCGTGAAAAGCTACTCAACAAGGGAAGATAAGAGGCACCAAACGGGAGTACCTCAGGAAAATCCACCCGGAGAAGTGCAAGAAAGACTTACCTTCAGCGAAAGGTGGCTGTGGTGGTACGGCCGGCAGGAGAACACCCAGTCCTCCTCTAGCGCCTCCTTCGAGATGGTGCCGAGCCATTCACGGAGGGCGGCATGCGGCACATCCAGCCGGGATACCCGGGTGGGATCCAAATGGCCAGAGAGGTGGAACATCTTGTGTGACCAATGCTGTAGCGAGAGCATGCGGTTCGCCATCCAGGACAGCAGAATGTCCCAGGCGGTGAGCCGCTCCTTCTCCATGAGGACCGCCAGCCGGACGCCCATCCGATCGTTGTCGCCCTGGGCGCCCAAGTGCTGGACGCTCCAGGCCTTCCGGCTAGAGGGGACATTGGCGAAGGCAGGGACCTTGACGAAGTCGACCTCGGTGTTGTTGCGCACGTAAAAGTATGAGCGCTGCCAGAGCTTGATGGTGTCGGGGAGCTCCAGGGGCGGTATGGGCGCCGATGGTCGCGGGTAGATGGCACAGAAGCCTGTCTCCATCAGCGGCCCGCCCTTCCCCACCACTTGAACCTTGAAGTAGAAGAACTTCAAGAAGTTTGCGGCATCAAGGTAGACGCCAAGGAATGCCTCGCAGCAGGCCGTGTGATGTGATAGCATCGACACGGCGTTGGCTCCGAGGTGGTGGACTGCAGGTTGAAGGTGACGAGCAGCTCCAAGACGAAGCGGCTCAGCGGTAGCCCAAGGCCTTGAGCGAAGTGGGTGAGGAAGACGACAACCTCGCCAGGCTGGGGGTTGGGCACCCGCTCGCCCTCTAGCGCGAGGTGATGCTTCACCAGCCGCTCCGACGGTAGGAACTTCCCCCGCCAGTACTTCTTCACCAACTCCTCGGTGACATACGAAACGCACCACCCACCGACAACCTCTTGCAACATGTTGTTCGGAAAAGTTGCAGTGGTTGAAGCGCGAGAGCCCGTTGTTGAGGAAGAGGCACGGCACCGGCGACCAAGAAGTGGTGGCGCGGAGGAGCAGTGAAAGGCTAGAGCGTGAAGGAAAATGGGGGTTGCAAGCACAGGGAGATGAAGTGAGGAGACACTGCTCCTTGGCGTACTTATTTATCGAGAAAGAAGGGCCACGTGGGTTCCCCTCCCTCCGCTCCATGTCGCAAGCAACTGCCCCACTCCTCCACGCCGGTTCCCCTCCCTCTACGCCATGTGGCAAGCAACTGCCCCACTCCCCCGCGACGGTTCAGAATGGATCGTGTGCGCCAGTGCCACGCGCACAGAAGATCCCGTAGAAGTTACTGCGGGATGCAAACCGCGCCCACGATCTCCAAGGAGACGCAATGATGAAGGCGTGCACGCGGTTACCAAAAAACTGCCGCGGCATACCCAGAAGTTAAACTGGCGCGACGTGCGCCAGAAACGGCAGGCATGGCTGATGCGAACGTTGACGACAGCAAACTAGCAATCCTTCTCCCGACCGGGTGCGGCATCCGGTCAAGAAGATCACCACTCACACCCTGTGGGTGCGGCCATCGGCTCCGTAGCCGGTAAACCCCAGCCGGGAAACAGCACAGAATCCCAAGCCGGTACAAGACAAAGTCTACAAGACAAATGAAAACCACAAAGCATCTGCACCACCAATCATTTCAAACAAGCACGCAAGATCTTCTGCACGGGGCCAAGTCCTAACGCGCTAGGGGACTAGTGTCGGGGGGATGACCCCCGGGTAGGCCAAGACGGGACCAACCAGCTGGCTCCAAGGAGCTCATGCCATCTGGGCCCAGATCAAGGAACCAACAGCCGGGTGGAATCCCCCACCTAGTCTGCATTCAAGTTTCCCCGGCTGGCCCGTCTAGCCAGGTAGCCAGAAGAACCGGCTAGGAGGCCGCTCCTAGCCGGCCACCTCGGATCCGCTAGCCATGGTACGGTGGGGGTGACGCTCGTTGCTGAGCGCACCTTTGACCGCATAGGCTGGCTAGCCTGGCCGGCGCTACTGGACAACTGCGCTAAAGCTGGAGGCTGACGAGCAAAGCAAGGGCTGATGAGGAAAGCTCCGGCTTACGCATAAAGAACCGACTGACGAATAAAGAGCTGGATGACGAGTAAAGCAGGCGCGCTGGACACTGTAGCGTGGTCCTCCCCTGTACTGGAGGCTTGACTGGACCCGGGCCTACCGTTTGGCCCTCTCTAGCCGGCCCACTTTGTAAGGCCCAAATCCAAACAGTAAACCCTAGAACCCACCTTGTAAACTACCTCCTCAACATGTATATAAGGGAGGGTAGTGCTAGGGTTCTAGGTAGAGACACAAGAGGAAGGACTTAGACAATTTCAAGCAAGAAGTAGCTAAGGAAACAGCTCAAGGAGCATCTGCATTGGGTATTCGCCCCCCTTGATAGTAGATCCTTGAAGGAGTAGGAGTTTTACCTCGCCAAGAGGGCTCCGAACCTGGGTACATCGCTGTGTTTGCAGTACCTATGCCCAACCCGTTGCGAGTAGCCACCGATAGCATCCTGACTGCCCCCTTAAAGCCATCCCTGATGGTACTGCCGTGTTCCACACCACGATACGGAGGGCGAAATCCCGTCGTTTGTGACCTTTTTGGCAACTATACGGCGGGAGCTATATGGCCGGAATTTTTGCTCCCGCCATATAGTTGGTCGTTAAACCTTCGGTACTCTTTAGTATTTTGGTCGACATTTCTTCATACGAACTCCATTTTGGGTGTTCTTGGGCTCGTTGAATTCGTCTCGTCGAGGGCTCTTGTAGTCTTGTATCTTTATTTTGAGAAGTTGGAAATTTTCACTTTTCCAACACCTCAAATGGCTAAATCTGGTCCCTGCAGCTCCTCCATACTATGCTCTCTTTGTTCCTTTTGCCTTTGGTTTATCCATAATCATCATAAACACCTACACACATGTCAATGACAAGGAAGAGGGATACAATTCTACCTAAACTACTATATGTGCAAAGCTCATATTGAATTTAATAAAAACAAGTAATCATGCATATCAGGCATAACAATGTTACATGGAGCATGATATGATAGGAAAATGACACAATTTATATTGCTAAAAAGTATTGTATTATCACAGTCATCATAGCCCTGACGCCATCAATGCGACGATCCCTCTTGAATAATGCATGACGATGTCATGCCTCGCCGAAGAACTCCAATGAATTGGTAACTTAATGAATGACACAATAATGCATGACGATCTTGCTCGTCCTCGAGCAAAAGAGATCGATAACTTAATGGATGTGATCTTGCTTATCACTGTAAATTAATGCACCGTATCCTTGTTTTCCTGCAAGCTCAAAGTAAGAGAGCACATAATCATACAAGGCAATATAAGCTCAGTTATATTATTCCAAACCACTAGAGATTAGTCAAAAACTTCTATGCCCCATGTAAAAGTTAATCTAGCTTGCAAGTAAACTTGTGATCCTTCTATATGCACTTTATTGTATTTTTGTATTTTTATTTGTATAAAGCAAAGATGAACACGGTTAGTCGTCAATCATAAATAGAAATAGAGTTTTCCAATGCTGCCCATGCCATCTATTAAAGTCTCTCAAGTCCAAACTTCGATTGTTGAGCTCATAGAAAATATATTTCTTAGTAACGAGACCATGCCAAAAGAGTGGTATATGTTCAATCGAGACTGTGTAGGCTAGGAAGGACAGTCGTGACCATTACCAAGGTTTCCCTTTTCGGTATAATGATTTCGCATAATGGTCAGAGGAGTATTCTGATTTTTTCTTTTAATGCAGGCCCATGAGAATACCAATGCATATCCAAATATAGCATTTTTGCTACATATGTTGGGCAACTCATAGCCAAACTCCAAGAGTTTCCTATTTTAGGATTGTCCAAAGGCCAACCGAGTTATTAGCATCCCATGTTGTGCGACAGTGGTGCAAGATAGACATAAAGCAATATCTCACTTTGATTTCCTAGAAAAAAATTGGCATATGTAATCTCAAAAGTTTGAAACATCATTTCTTATTTGACAACTCACTTAGTAAGCATATATTAAGACCATCATTTCCAACACTATGGGGTCGTGCTACTCCATAACCATTCACTTAAGACAATTCTGAATAGTGACAACTAGCAAGTTTAGAAGAACTTCTTTATTATATTTTATTCTTTCAAAATGTACAGAACATGGCAATGTATATTTAGAGGATCACAATATTTTTCACAAGCTAGATAGAAGTTGAACAAGGTGCATCAAAGCTATGGCTTGTCTCCTATGGGTCCTAATATGAGCAAGTATATCCCTTATATAAATATGAACAAAAACTCACCTAAGAAAGCATTCAAAAACAGAGGGATACACAACTCTTTAAGATAAAGAACTTTGCACAAGACCCTATGCATGCAAAATAACCTCCCCAAGCTAAGAATACCAAGTTGAGAAGATCATGAAAACAAAAGAGAAAATGCAGTTATCAAAAGAGAGTAAGGGTGACACACTTTACCGTTGAGATGCTTTTAACTGATGACCCACAAGTATAGGAGTGTATCGCAGTATTTTCGATAAGTAAGAGTGTCGAACCGAACGAGGAGCAGAAGGTGATGGCTAGTGGTATGGATCAGGAATTCTCTGCAAATACTTAGCAAACAGATTTTTACGGGTTTTTGATAAAGCAAGTAAATAAAGTACAAGTAAATAAAAGACAGTAGGAATAAATGCAGCAAGTGGCCCAATCCTTTATGCAGCAAAGGACAAGCTGATTCTATTACTTAGGATGGCCAAACGTTCCCGAGGACACATGGGGAGACTGTCAAGTGCTTTCGCTTCATATAGTTGATTAATCTTCTTTAGCTTGCTAAGTGTTGTGTGGGTGAACCTGTGCTAATGTACCGACCTTCCTAGGACTAATACATACTTGTGATTATACCCCTTGCAAACATCCATAAGTACAAGAAAGTAACTAAGGTAGAAACCTAACCGCAGCTTTAAACTCTAAGACCCTTACATCCCTTGTGCAACGGTTTCCTAACGGGGGTTCAGGTTTCTGTCACTCCGGCAACCCCTACGATTAGTAGCCAAATACACAATGCATTCCCCTAGGCCCATATAGGTGAAGTGTCATGTAGTCGACGTTCACATGACACCACTAGAAGAAGTACACCACAACTTAAATATCAAACTATTGAATCTTTCTCAACACAACTCCACTACTAACAACATGACTTCTCCCATGTCCTCAAGAACAAAACGAACTACTCACAAGACATCATATGGATCATGATCAGAGATGGAATAATGATGTATCACAATCTGAACATAAATAATAATTCAATGGTTCACTCAATAGAATCAACTACAAATAGGAATCAACACTGGGAAAGTTTCCCCTATGAACTATGCAAGATTCAACTCAATTGTTACAGCAATATGGAGATGGTGATGAGGGTGCAGATGATGATGATGGTGGTGATGATGATGATGATCCCGATGAAGTTCAGCTTGATGGTGGTGTTGATGGCGACGATCTCCCCTCTCCGGGAAGGAATTACCCCGGCATAAATCTGTCTGCCGGAGAGATCTTTCTCTCTCGGTGTTTTCCGTCCCGCAGAGGCGGCGGAATCTTTCTGTGGTCGCTCCCCGAGTCTTAGGGTTTCGGGAGGATAATATATGCCAGAGGGGAGTGCCAAGGGTGGAGCAGGGCGGCCACACCACCTGGTGGCGCGGCCTAGGCTGGCCCGCGCCAGGGGGTGGTGCGGGCCCCCTGTGGCCCATCTCCAGCCCCCCTTCTGGCTTCCTTCGTCTTTTGGAAAAATAGGATTTTCCGTATATTTTCCTAGATTTTCTGATCTTCGCGAATTTTGCGTCCAAACAGCACCTTTTCCATCAGAATCCTGACTGCAGCGGTCCATGCTCCAAAAGTCATCAACCATGCAAAAACAGATGAAATAACATAAGTATCATCTCTCAATACGAAATATATCAATTAATATCAGTGAATTATGACATAGAATAGTGATGCAAAATGGACGTATCAACTCCCCCCAAGCTTAGACTTCGCTTGTCCCCAAGCGAAACTGAGCTCAATAAACATGGCCTCAGGTTTATGGAGTGAAGAGTCGATAAAAGAATACGGACAAGAAGCATCACATTCATCAAATACACAGATCATAATAGAAGACAACTCACTATTATATAACTCAACTTGTAATGAGTAAAGGAAACGCAATAAAGATACATAAAGTAAATCATAATTGGTAATGGCAAACCTAGCTCTTGGTCGAAGAATAGTTGATAATTTGCTGGAGTTCACAAATAACTGGTGTTCAATGATAGCTTTCAAAGTAGTAAACATCAAGATAAGATCAATGTGCAAAACAAGGAACACAAGAAACATGATTGAATAAATCATCATATGAATGAATGAACCACAACAACTCAAAATACTTGCTGAGATAGAGAGGAATAGGTTTACTGACTCAACTACAAAGTAAAAGAAAGGCCCTTCGCAGAGGGAAGCAGGGATTGCAAGTATCATAAAGAGCTCCCAAAAATTATGATACTTACTAGCTTTCAGCTCTCATTTGCCCCTATATAGGCATCTTTTGGTGATTAAGGTTAAAGTGACACAACTAAGAGGATATGCTTGACAAGTTATAAGTTGAAATATCATGCCCCTTACTTATGAGTATCGAACCTCATGCTACTCAACTTCAGTCACGAGTAAGCTCTTGTTATTGTAAATACACGTGTATCATTGAGAACCGCCAACGGGATACCCCTTGCACATGACACAGGAGCTATCCCATAATCAAAATGACAAGGCAAGTAGACAGTGAGCATCTCAGTGATCTTTTTATTTGCTATTTGCATAGGTTTTTATTGAGGATGCTTCATAGAATGCTCACTATAGTTATACTGCAAGTTTCCACCATGATTAGGCATGGTTTAGGCTAGCGGCCCATGCGTTTCTCTAACACACATATAAAATCCATGATCTTACAAGTTCCACTTTTATTTCACACCGCCGGGATCCATAAGCAAAAGAACATGATATCAACTAGGTACAAAGTACCAATGATGTTGAAAGCGTTCCCCATGATACATGGTTCTGCTAACTTCAACTCATAAAGCGCAAGCATATAGGCAATAAAGAAGGACCCAATGGTTCAAGTTTATTAAATGCAAGAATGTAAAATGTGCCATCAAGTTCATGAGAGCTTTAATCACTAATTTTCACATAACAAGTTTAATTTGGGAGGTAGATAAAACAAGAATTTACTTGGAATAGCAATAATGCTACTAGGTAGGTATGGTGGACAAAAATGGCAGAGGTTTTGGTTTAAGGAAGTGGATGCACGAGAAGAATTCCCTCTCAGTACAGGTTTTTGGCTAGCAAGGTTGGGTAGCAAGTACAAGAGTTGAAGGAAACAAACAAACATACAAGCGATAAAGACAAACATGCAATCTTCCTTGGAAGCACAAAAGATCTTAACTAGAGTATAGGGGGTGTATCGCAGTATTTTCGATAAGTAAGAGTGTCGAACCCAACAAGGAGCAGAAGGTGCTGGCTAGTGGTATGGATCAGGAATTCTCTGCAAATACTTAGCAAACAGATTTTTAGGGGTTTTTGATAAAGCAAGTAAATAAAGTACGAGTAAATAAAAGACAGTAGGAATAAATGCAGCAAGTGGCCCAATCCTTTATGCAGCAAAGTACAAGACGGTTGTATTACTTAAGATGACCAAACGTTCTCGAGGACACATGGGAAGACTGTCAAGTGTTTTCGCTTCATATAGTTGATTAATCTTCTTTACCTTGCTAAGTGTTGTGTGGGTGAACCTGTGCTAATGTACCGACCTTCCTAGGACTAATACATACTTGTGATTATACCACTTGCAAACATCCGTGAGTACAAGAAAGTAATTAAGGTAGAAACCTAACCATAGCTTTAAACTCTATGACCCTTACGTCCCTTGTGCAATGGTTTCCTAACGGGGGTTCAGGTTTCTATCACTCCGGCAACCCCTACGATTAGTAGCCAAATACACAATGCATTCCCCTAGGCCCAGATAGGTGAAGTGTCATGTAGTCCACGTTCACATGACACCACTAGAAGAAGTACACCACAACTTAAATATCAAACTATTGAATCTTTCTCAACACAACTCCACTACTAACAACATGACTTCTCTCATGTCCTCAAGAACAAAATGAACTACTCAGAAGACATCATATGGATCATGATCAGAGATGGAAGAATGATGTATAACAATCTGAACATAAACAATAATTAAATGGTTCACTCAATAGCATCAACTACAAATAGTAATCAACACCGGGAAAGTTTCCCCTATGAGCTATGCAAGATTCAACTCAATTGTTACAACAAAATGGAGATGGTGATGATGGTGCTGATGATGATGATGGTGGTGATGATGATGATGATGGTGGTGATGATGATGATGATGATCCCGATGAAGTCCAGCTGGATGGTGGTGTTGATGGCGATGATCTCCCCTCTCCAGGAAGGAATTCCCTCGGCAGAAATCTGTCTGCTAGAGAGATCTTTCTCTCTCGGTGTTTTCCACCCCGCAGAGGCGGCGGAATCTTTCTGTGGTCGCTCACGAGTCTTAGGGTTTCGGGAGGATAATATACGCCAAAGGAGAGTGCCAGGGGTGGACCAGGGCGGCCACACCACCTGGTGGCGCGGCCTAGGCCGGCCCGCGCCAGGGGTTGGTGTGGGCCTCGTGTGGCCCATCTCTAGCCCCCCCTTCTGGCTTCCTTCGTCTTCTGGAAAAATAGGATTTTCCGTATATTTTCCCGTATTTTATGATCTTAGCGAATTTTGCCTCCAAACATCACCTTTTCCATCAGAATCCTGACTGCAGTGGTCCATAATCCAAAAGTCATCAACCATGCAAAAACAGATGAAATAACATAAGTATCACCTCTCAATACGAAATATATCAATGGATATCAGTGAATTATGACATAGAATAGTGATGCAAAATGGACGTATCATTAACCTCTACTTTGATGGACAAAGAACCTTTGCTTCAATGAATGCTTCACGATCCGGTGTATTGCTTCCTTGAGAACCTGATAGGAACAAGCCTAGAAAGAAGACAAAATATATTTGTGTTTTTGAAGACACGGGTTTGGCTCACAAGTGATAAAAATACAATTCCCATTAAGTCGGTTCATCAACCTAAGCACCATGCTTAAGTCAACAAACTAGTTCTTGAAGTGGCCTCTCCTAGATTGTAATGAGGTGCAAATGAAAAATGATACGAGACACGAGTGTGCAACCCCTATGTGCTGATTTAAAAAAGGTTTAACTTGGAAGGTTTTACCAGAAACTTATTGTTGAAACGTTGAATTGAAGCAACCAAGTGGCTCATGCGAGTGTTTGCACGATTGGCACTACCGTACACGTTGTCACACAAGGTTTAAGTCCCTACGAAAATAACACAAAATAAAAGACAACGGTTTGGTGTACGAAGGAAGTTCGTTCACCCAAATAATGAAAGAAAGCGAAAAGAAAACATGAACTACTAAAGAGAATTACAACTTAAGGAATTTCAGAGATAAAACTTTATTGTTTACATACGCTCGACTTCTCTAAAACATGGGAGAAGCTCCCAGGTGGTGTTTCGAGGTTTTTAGAAGAAGAAGGAAGAAGAAACAATGAAATTTTGAGCAATGGTTACCTTATAGTTGGCGTTTGAGGGGTTTTCCCAACTATACGGGCGCAACTATATGGCCAGACCAAAAATTTCCCACCATATAGTTGGTCATTAAACTTATAGTACCTTGAACATTGAAGGGTAGATGGCGTCGATATCTATACAGCTGCAACTATACGGCCGAACCAAAAAGGTCCCACTGTATAGTTGGTCGTTGAACTTGCAGTACCCTGCAATAGAAATTCAGAGATGGGATAGATAACTATACGACCGCAACTATACAACCAGAAAAAAATTCCTGCCGTATAGTTGGTCATTAAACCTTGTGGAAACGCCAATCTTCACCTGTTTCTTCGAGGATTTGTTATTAACCCAAAACTTAATAAACACCATGTTTTGACGGTAAAATAAAAACTTTAATTTTCGACCAACAAATATATATAATTGAAGGATTCACTTGAAACTGATTTTCTCTTCCTTTCTACCGAGTTTATGCAACACGTAATATAGTGACAATAAATTCTCCCTTTTGAAAACTACCACAAGATTACTCTAATAGAAATACATGCAAATAATAAAAGTGCCAATGCAACATGAATTCAACTACACTCGAGAGACAAAACTAAGAAAGACACCTAGTAACTTCCGGGTTGACTCCCGGGAAGCGCTCTCTTTAAAGCCATAAAGTCAAGCTAGGATGCTCCATACATTTCCAACCTAGATCCCAAGGGATATCAACTTGAGGTGAGGTTGTACATACCAGCTTGGAGCATCTTGAAGTAGAGTTCAGTCAGAGTCATACCCGCTTATGGTGCATCGGCATCATGTAGATGAACAAGTTCTCGCTTTCAAGCTAGTGTTGATGCACCAAGCTTGGTGAACATGCCTCCGTGTATAGCTACAATGAGAGGATTTGAGATTCATATAAAATTCTTAAATCGTTACCTTGGTTACCTGTGTAGGGGAACACTTCATAGTATTCTTCCTTCATAGTAGGGAGTTCAGGACCCTGCATGTTAGTATAGAAATGTTCTATCTCTAGTTCATTATTATTAATGCTCTCCATATGAGTATCTAGGCACAAGGCCTTCGTAGAACAATATCAACAATTTTAGCGTCATAAAAATCACTACTAGAGTGAGAGGCATCACAAACAAAAATTGTAGTGTGACTCCCTTTGTCAACCTCACCATTTTGTTCCTCCTTTTCATCGACTAGTGTTTTAATAGCAATGATAGAATCAAAAGTAGGAGTCGAAGGTATTAGCGGGTGATCAATCCGTTCTTCCTCCTTGTGCTCCTTTTCCTCTTCGCTCTTTAGTGAGTCCTGCAAAAGGTTATCTTTCTCCATGGTGGTTTTAGACCGCTTTAAATAATATAATACCAATGCATTATTACTTAAATTACTGTCGCAAAAGAGGAATATGAGGTATACTAAATTAAAAACTCCATCAAGTGCTTCACTTTCAACATCAATACTTCCTTGTCTAAATACCATTTCATATGCACCTTTGAAAAGAAAGTATTCTAGTACTTCCAAACTAGCATAGGATTTATCTCTATTATAATTTTCTAGAGTAGGATTGTTGGCACACTTACATTGAAAAGTAAGGTAGTCATCTGTTATACAAATTGTGCAATAAGATCCATCATTAGCACGCAACCATAATGAATGCCTTTCCAATTGGTCCAGCAAATTCTTTATCAGCTCATGTCTAGCAACCAGGCTTGATGAACTTGAATCATTTATCTCCTCCAATGCTTGTATTATCTCTTGAACAAAATTTATCTCAGAATACATGATTAGTAGAAACAGTTTTCATAAATTTTTGGTTTTGTAATTTTTTAATTGTTTGAGTAAAGTATGTGCGAGTAAGATAATAGCAACAAGATAATAGCAACAAACTGAAATAAACTATGTGCGAGTAGATAATCGAATGCTTTGCTCCCCGGCAATGGCGCCAATTTGATGACTAGGTTCCTACACCAATAATAGGATTATTACAGTACTTGTAGCAGCAAATATTTAAAGAGTTTGTCCTAGTGGGAGCTCGGCGAACACGACCCCGCAGCCACGTTGTCAATATGACCATGTTTGCACCCAAACCGTGGTTTGGAAATAGCCTAGTCTATAAGTTGCTAGGATAAATGAATTTAAGATGTTTTGTAATAACTACTACTAGGACTTGAAGAAAACTAGAACAAAAGTAAAACTGAAAGGAGGTGAATGCAATGAGATGAAATATTAATGCTATGATTCCTCAAGTGTTGTGTATACTGGTGTGCATGATAAGTTCTTATGGAATAGTTGTTAACTATAATTGTGGCGGTCCCTCATATACCGTTGTCTCCCACCGTTGGTAAGTGGCAACTAGACAACTCAATTGTCCACACCCTCTTCGGACATGGGTCATCTCGTAAGATAATAGTGTATTAACTTAACAAGACCAATCAAGGTAAACCAGAGCAAAGGCATTAAGTTCTATGGACAACCGTACTCCTAAGCAAGTGTGCTAGTCACAAGATATCCCGTCTATCACTTTGGGGTCAAGCAATTCACACCACTATACCTATCTATATCATGAGTGATCTTGAGGGAACTCTGGGTGGTGCATCCTAAGCTTTTATTGCCTCCACAAATCACTTATACGAAATAGCCTATTAGTTCTACCCATGGAAGAGCAGAGACTAATCATAAGTTTTGTGACACTCCGTGAATCCCTATTAAATTCCTCAACAATGGATTGGATGTCTCCAATCACTAGAATAATATCATGAATAGAACAATGTACAGAGAAAGCACAAACATATTAATTAACAAGAACACACAACACTTCAATTACTCAAATAATCATAACATTAATGAAAGGGGGTTCAAGCCATGTTACAATCCATCACGAAGATCATGATGGAGAAGGATGAAGGAGTAGCGGCGATGGAGATGGTGATGATGGTGCGGTGATGGTGGCATCGGCGTGGTGATGGCGGCGTCCTCCTTCTCCTCCTCTTCTTACTTGGGTGGCTTGATGGTGATGATGGAGATCTGGATCTTGGTGAAGCTGTAGAGGCTATGGAGGCGGCACGGCGGAAGGGCGCCGCCGTGGAGGCGGTAGATGGGATCTAGATCTTGTATATGGTGTATGGTGGCTTCCTCCTCTCTTCATTGACTCCCCGCTCCTTTATATAGGACTTGGGGTGCCCTAGGGTTCCCCCCAATACCGTCATATGACTTAGGGAATGTTCTGGAGCTTCTAGAGGGTGAAATCGCGTTGTTTGCGACCTTTTTGGCTACTATACGGCGGGAGCTATATGGCCGGAAGTTTTTCTCCCGCCGTATAGTTGGTCGTTAAACCTTCGGTATTCTTTAGTATTTTGGTCGCCATTTCTTCATACAAACTCCATTTTTGGTGTTCTTGGGCTCGTTGAATTCATCTCGCCGAGAGCTGCAATCCTGTGGTCTTGGATCTTTATTTTGAGAAGTTGGAAAAATTCACTTTTCCAACACCTCAAATGGCTAAGTCTGGCCCTGCAGCTCCTCCATACTATGCTCTCTTTGTTCCTTTTGCCTTTGTTTTATCCATAATCATCATCAACACCTACACACATGTCAAAGACAAGGAAGAGGGATAAAATTCTACCAAAACTACTAAATTTGCAAAGCTCATATTGAATTCAAAAAAACAAGTAATCATGCATATCAGGCATAACAATAGTTAGCTGGAGCATGATATGATAGGAAATTGACACAATTTATATTGCTAAAAAGTATTGTAGTATCACAGCCATCAATGCGACGAGCCCTCTTGAATAATGCATGACGATGTCATGCCTCGCCGGAGAACTCCAATGAATCCAGAACCTCCATCGATGACTCTGCGGTGATGGCGAAGGAGGGAGACGCGCCTTCACCGGAAGTAGGTATATCGAAACTGTGGCCCATACTCTACCAGGTGGTTTTGTGGATGGTGGAGCCCTAACCTCCACCTCTATTTGTGCACTGAGCATGACCAGTGCTTCGTGAGCCAACTCCTATTTGTGGCGACAAGGCATCATTCCTAGAGTTTTTCAACCTTTGACATGCTCATTTAATATAAGACGGGCCGAGGGTGGCAATAAGGTGGCGAAGCAGCTAGAAAAGGAAGCGGGAACACATCACACACATGTAGTTCAAAATAAACTATCTAGCATTAACTAAATGACACACAAGCAACTTTGTGCAACTTACATAGAATCGTTTGCATTTGTAAGAGAAGATTTGATTTTCTATAAGCGTGTGCAAAAATTGAAATTATTCTGACAGTTTGAGATTCTATAAGTGTGTGCAAAAATTAAAATTATTGTGACGGTTTTTCGGAACAGAATCATGAGTGATGTGTTTGTTACGATCATTGGTACTTTTTGGGCATGTTTGGTTTGTGATACCTTCGATCCGGATTACAGATGTAATATAGCTCTTTTTCCCTAGTATACATAGGTTATCAAATCCTCGGGTAGCAGAAAGTGTAGTGAAGTTACATTAACAGATCTTCAGGAGTTTTAGAATTCTTTTTGTGTTTTACCAGACCAAGAGTTTGTTGTCTTTTGTTCTTGTCAATGATGGACAGAGAGGGCCTAGGGCTTTCGGTTTCACCTGTAGCTGTGCAAAGCATCTGATGGGAATAAAAGATAATAATAAAGTATGCATGTAATTGTTAGAGCAAGATAATTATATGTGGGAAGTGCATCCATAATTGCTATTGTCTCCGCAACCGCTTATAGCAATAACCTACTAGTCTCATCCATAGAAGAAAGAGAACTAATGATATGCATAGTGATGTCACCGTTAATCCCAAGTAAATCCCTCACATACAGCCGTACTACTCCTTCTGTCACTGGGGTTACCAACCTACAGATTAGTTATTACTCATACTCCCTATACCTGGCTCAATCCTCAAGTTCTTGGGTACCTGACAAATCATTGGATTGAGGCAAGAGAGTATACAATAATCATCATGTCAAACAAACTAATACATGATCCCATCTATGATAAATAACATGCACAAAAGCTACATGGCTACGCCGAAGCCCTTAGCTCAAAGAGAATTACTCACACATAGAGATGAAATTAACAATCATAAACATTGAAACATAAACCATGAGATTGATAGCAAATAGTATTACAATGTTGCCAATTGAAGATGAGATCTACTATTACAAGTGGTGGAATATGGCTATGGTGGTGGAGAAGGGTTTGGAGATTAGATCTAAGTCTATTCCTCCGGCGACTCTTTGGTGTTGTGGATGCAGGATTCTTGGGATCTAGGGGGCCTATTTCTTGTCACCCGAAGCCTCTTTATATAGGGGTCCTTTCATGAAAGTTGTTCTATTTTACCTAGCGGTGTTGATGGCAACTAACAGCCGGAACTATATATCTAGAATTTTATTCCCGTCGTATAGTTGGTCGTTAAAGCTTCTATCTTCACTTCACGACCCCGCGTTTCTTTGGGTTGTTGGAAATCTCGTATCTTTGACTTTAATGTTGTGATTCCCGTCATCAAACGTCATTATTTGCGCAAGGAAAAATAGAAAGAAAGGATTGCATACCCCTTTGATCATTAGGCATTAGTAGCAGGGTTTAGAGAGATACTTCATCAAATATATGAATAATATCCAGTTTAAATGTGGATGTAGACGGCTATATTTCACAGCCATCAACCTCCCCAAGCTTAAACTTGATCGTCCTCGAGCAATAAAACCAAAATCAAAAAGGAACTCAGCATTTAAACTGAAATAACGAAATGATGAACTTACTCATGATTGGTAGTCTTATGTTTCCTCCACTTTATTAATCTAAAAACTTCAACATAGATAGAGTAATGGCAAGCATATCATATGGGTTTTTATGCATCCTTATAGTGTAGAAAAATTATTGTTAACATGGATGATTCAAATGAGTAAACCTTATTCCATGTCATGTAATCAACTCATAGGCTTTCCTTTGAACAATAAAGTATAATCATGTAAAATTGAGAGTGTGAGAGTTTGTCATGAAAAGTATCTCAATTCTCCCACATCAATAAGTCAAGACTTTTCAAGCACTACTTTTATGTTCATTGTCCTTCAAGGATTTCAGTTCTTAAGTAATTGAGCATGCCAAATAAAACTATCGGGCTCTGATGGACACTCGTGGCATCACCAAGGTTTTTGTTCCTTTTGCACAATGATTACTTATATCAGCCAGAGGAGTGATTCCATCATGAACACAGCTACTCGAGAATGCCAAGAATCTTACCCATTATAGCATTACTACTACATATGTTTAATCAACTCATAGCCGAAATCTAGGAGTTTCGTCCATGAATATCGTTCATAGGCTAGCGGAGTTATTGGCATCCCATGAAGTTTGACACGCATAAAGCTATATCATTCTTATGATTCACAAGTCAAACTTTGGCATGCTGACAAAAACTGCTAAACATTAATTCAATTGAACAAATCCTTTTAAAGAGAGCTATCAAGTCAATCATTATTTTCTGTGGTGTTGAGTGTCTCCAGAGATAAGCCTTCAAGACTAAACACTACAACACCCAAGCCTTCAATTGTGAGACTTTTTCCTATTATAATTGTTTAGCAATTTTTTAGGCAAGGCTTGGTTAACTACAAGAACTGAAACAAAACGTACCCAACTAAATACCCATGCAAACAAAATTTTACTACAATATAAAGACTCACTCCACCAATATAATATCTTAACATTTAATACTAACTAGCGTGGGTTTCTCAAACTTCAAAAGTGGGGAGTCTTAAGGCATACCTCTCATGATTGGTTCCACTTCCCTCTTCCCTTTTGATTTGCTTCTTGGAAACTCGAAGTCGATCACTCTCCTGAAAATATGTGAAAGCCACAAGGAGAATAGAAAGGAAGGAAGAGGGAAAATAATAAATGGAAAAATCTTTTTGTTGTTTTTAAGAGAGGGAATTAAAGAATAGAAAATTGGCGGCAAAACTCGGCTAGAAAGTCTTAAAAACAAATAGAAATAACTAAAGATAAAGTATTGGTGAAACCAACACGGGTGCTTATAAACTCGAATTAAAAACATAACCTCGAAATAAATAAAAGCAAATGAACGCCAAATAAAGATAATGAGGAAACTTCCCCAAGCTTAGGATTTTGCAAGCCCTTCAAATCATTATGGTGGCGGGAAAAGTCATAACTTCAGTTTGCAAATTGAGTTGATAAATTACTAGTTGTTTCTCGGAGGTTCAAGGAAAGGTTATGCATCCTCTCCATAGTTCCTCCAAGTTCTTGGAAGTCTCGGTATGTAGCGAAGCGGGTTGGTGGCTGCTCCTCTTGACAAGGAACTTCTTGCTCCTCTTCTTGTTCCTCATCCTCATGCGGAATCTCCTCCTCGGGTTGGTGTTGCTCAACCTGCAAGTCATACAGAAAACGTCCTTCCTCGATAGAGAAAATACCATTAGGCAAAGGAGTGGGGTAGAGAGGCCCAGCTCCAGCAATATGCAAGTCATAAACACCACCTCTCCTAGTGAGCATTCCACAAGGTTTTAAAGTAGAGAAACCAACACACCGCTCACCTAGCACTGGTTGCAACTCACATAGGTCGATGCCTAGGGCAATGGCAAGCACGGCGATGATGACTCCACATGTGATTGGTCCTTGGCTTTGGGAGAATTGGTACTCTAGGTAGCGCACAAGAATTGCGCCCAAGTTGAGTGACAAGTCGATATTGTTGAAAGCAGCTTTTGTGAGGACTACGATGTCCTCCTCATTGAGTCTCATGAACTCATTTCGTGCCTGCAAGGTGTTAGCAATAACATAGAACAAAAAGCGAATTGCATGATGTTGAATATTCTCCCCTTGCTTACTCTAGAAGTGCTCATTCTATTATAATAAAGTTCCAGGGAAGGGTCTAAGCCAGTACAGGATGTGCGTAAGGCATTAGCATTCTTGTTTGGAAAATTAAAACATGCACACCATTCATCTAGTGATAAAGCATAATTGTTGTTCATAAGTCGGAAATAAATCATGTCCTCTCCATGCCATGGTTTAAGGGTGCTTTGCAAATAACTTAAAAATTCAAGAGTTAACCGGCGATAAGTAAGCACATCATTGAATACAAAGTTTTGCAGGCCAACTCTATTGCAAAGTAAATTGAAGTCATTAGAAATAACGAGTTGATTAAATATAATGGGGCAAGCCCACTTTGTTGTCTTCACTTCTCGGTTTTTTATCCTGTTGAAGCGATCACGTTGGAGTCCATCCCTGAACCGTATCCCCATGCGTTCTTGAGCGTCAACCATAGAAGAACTAGTGGCGGCACGAGCACGAGTTTGGATCCTTGTGTTCATCATCTAAAATAATAAGGAAAGACAAAAATAAAACTTTTTGATCCAACAATAATAAGCATAACACATTCCTCATCTTAGCACACTAAAGAGTCCCCTCAAAATGATAATCTAGGCAAGAGAATCATGGAAATTAGTTTGTAGTAGGTCTCACCCTAGATTCATAATGATAATACATCAAAAATGAATTTGCAAAAACTAATTGGAGGATCGGAGGAGAAACATATCGTAGATCACTTGTGTGCGAGGAAATCGAACAAAATTAAGTAGAGATGAAGATCTCTTGAGGTTTTGAGAGAGTTTGGAGGTAGAAGAGAGAAAACGAATTGAAGTTTTGGTGTTGGGGGTACCTTCCCGTGGCTATTTTGTGGTCAGATGCAACTATACGGCCAAACTATATGGACAGAACAACTTCTTCCTACTGTATAGTTGTTCTTATGTCAAAAATTTAGGGTTTTCACCTGGCAACGCAACTATACAGACAGAACTATACGGCCGAGATTTTTATCCCCATCGTATAGTTGGTCGTCAAACCTTTTGTATCTTGAAAAAAAATTATAAAGGCAACAATAATTATACTGCTAGAATTTTTATTCATGCCGTATAGTTGGTCGTTAAACCTTTAGTATCCTAGAAAAGAAATTTTATAAAGGCAATGATAACTATACGGGCAGAACTATACGACTGGAATTTTTATTCCCGTCATATAGTTGGTCATTAAACCTTCAGTACCTACAATGGAAAATTTGTCGATGGAAAAGATATCTATATGGCCAAACTATACGTCTAGAAATTTTATTCCCGTCGTATAGTTGGTCGTTAAACCTTCTGTAGTCATCAAAAACATTCTATTTCTTTGAGAATTCTTTCTTATCCTGAAACTTAGCGAAACACCTTGTCTTTGAAAGAAAAATGAGAGCAAAAATTGTCGACTAACATCAGCATGTATAAAGCGGGATTTTTAGTACTACCAAACTTCTTCTCCTCAACTGGAGCTTTCTAGCACTCTATATTAAACATAAAACTAAAACTAAAACTTAAAAACTTTACTCAACCTTTATTTCACATGGATTGCCTCCGATGAAGAACTCGTTTATGGTTAATAGCTTGACCTCGATGTTGCTCACTTAGGACAGATGAGTGGAACACCCACTCCAAAATAGTTAGACTTCAAAGTGATGGCCTCCTTTTTATCATGCTTGGCTTTCTTCTTCCTGGGAAAATGAATAACAAAAGGATCCTGCAAACGCAATTGAAGCTTCACGTTCCCTTCATGTAGATTAATCAAAGCCTTAATAGTTCTTAAGAATGGATGGCCTAATATAATAGGATCAGTAGCAACTTCATGCATGTAAAAAATAATAAAATCAATAAGAGCAGGACAACCTTAAATGTATACTAAAGTATTTTCTTTAATCCCTACAACTTGTTTGTAGGTAGAATCTACTAGATGTAATTTTAACTCGGTGATCTTGAAAGAGCCAAGATTTAACTTATTAAAAATACTTTTTGGAATGGTTTAAACGCTTGCACCTAGATCACAAAGTGCAGTTATCTCATTGGTCCCAATTTTAATCTTAATAGTAGGCTGAAATATATCATCAAGCTTCACAGGTAATTTTTCAGAAATTTTATTATATTCTTCCTAATCTCACGTACCTTTACTGCTACCTGATTAACAAAGTGTTGATACAGAGCTTCCTCATTTCCTTCACTTACCGGAATCTTGATATTGATCCTTTTTACAAGATCTTCGACGATGTAATTTGGTGAAGGAGCATTACTATAATCAAGTTCTTCAGGATCCTCCCTTTGGAGTCTCATCATCTTGAGGTATTCAACAGGATTGGGCTCAGCTTTACCTGCAAATTTAGCTAGAATGAGAGTTTGACTCTCGGTTATCTTACCTAGATGTGCCTCAACAATCCTTGTTCTTTCTTGGAGGGCCTGCAAATCATTCCTCAAACTTACAGCTTAGTTAGATAATTTACCAAGCATAGAATTGTGGTTCTCCGTTATTTTAACAAGGATATTGTTTTGCTCATTTTGTGAGTCCACAAAGGACTTAAGTGTTTCTTGGAGACTACCATTACTTGTTCCCATATTATTATTAGAGTTACTGCCGGACTAGAGTAATGTTTCTGAAAATTAGGATTATAATTCTTCTTTCAAACAGGGTTATAATCATTACGAGCTATGAAGTCTATTTCTTCAAAATTTGATTCTGCGAGAGCTCTTACCTAGTTTTCCTTACCTTTTACGGCTAATATGAGCTCATCCAACTTAGCATTGAGTTCTTCATTTTTTTGCGGTGAGACGGAGTTCACCTTCTTCGTGTTGATCTATCCACATGCCACTAGGCATGGTTGTCTTGCATATTGTCTAGAAGCTACTTTGCTTCGGTAATATGTTTTCCCATAAATGTTCCTCCAGCTGTAGTATCAAGCATAGACTTAGACACAGGGTTAAGAGCATTATAAAATAAATGGAGAATTAACCAATCTTCCATCCCATGACTGGGACAGCTTCTCATGCATTCTTTCATCTCTCCCATGCAAGCGCTAGTGGCTCACGCTCTTCCTGTCTAAAACCAGTAATATTAGATCTTAGTTGCATAGTATTTGCAGGTGGGAAAAATTTAGTCATAAATAAAGAAGTACACTCCACCCAGGATGCAATAGTATTTCTAGGCAAAGATAGCAACCATTATTTTGCTCTTCCTCTAAGAGAGAAAGGAAATAAATGCAATTTGACCGCATCGGAGTCTACATCTTTTATGCACATCATATGACATATTTCAGTGAATGTGTTGAAGTGCATACCCACTTCCTCAACAGCATAGCCTCCAAATTGATTCTGTTGAACCAAACTTAAATAGTGGGGCCTAATTTCATAATCATCAGCAATAATTGTTGGCTAAGTAATAGGAGTATGCAAATAATCATTGTTGGGAGTTGCAAACTCCCCAAGCTTATTTTCAGCCATATTTCCTATGTTTTTGGGTTTTCTTAAATAAAGACTTATGATATTAAAAACATTAATTTAAAGAGTAACTGATATCTACAAGTTCACATATCGTTTGTAGCTAGTTTCGAAGTATAGATATCGATCCCACAGTGAAAAGGGTTTAACTCATAAATGCCCATTGTTATGGACTTGGGTTTTGGAGAAGGAGGGAGCGCTGGAAGCATCAATCGGCTAGCAAACAAGCAAACATGGACGCAAGGTTTACCGAGGTTCAGGCCTCGTAGAGGACCCTACTGCTGCTTGTCTGCTCTTGGAATTATCGAGGGAGTCAAAAGTTACAAGGGGTGCGCAGATGCAATCTAGAAATGGTGGTGGAAAATAGGGTTGTGATTATCCTCCTTGCCTCCCCTCCTAGACTTTATATAGATAGGCTAGGTCTCAGGTAGTAGGTCGAGTCGGTTACAAGTTAGGGTTTGTCCCTTTAAACTTTCTATCTAAAGCTTTGTCTTGCGCCGCAAGCAATCGGAGTCTCCCTGGGTCATCTGAATACTGTATTGGACCCTGGTAACGTTGTGGGCTTCTGTCATACCTGGACCATATATGCCAAGCTCGAGTACCTATAAGGTATGCCCACGTCAGTAGCCCCCAAGTGTCCGGTTGAATCGCAGATTCTAGCGGAGACTTATAAGTCTTTCGAGTGCATAGCTGAGCATACTTTCGAGTGTTTTGATTGATGTCGTAGGGATTGTTTATATACGTGCATGATTCATCCGATGTATTGGGGTTAGTTAACTGCCTTAGGGCAAAACAACACAATCTACTCCAACTCGAGTCCCCGGACTCGAATTCAGAAAAGTGCTAGTGTAATTCGACTCAAGCCGCGGAGGTCTTATAGAGTTCGAATCCAAGTATATAAGTGTGAGCACTTGACGTGTCCATCAAGGCCTATTTCATCGTACCTGTAGGCACGGATAGTTTGTAGTAGAGCGCAGCATATGCATTGCTAGGCCTCATTTAGGTTTTATCTTCACGTTGTAAATGCGGCATCCGAATTTTATCATCATGGAGATGCTTCGGGTGACCCAGGAGACGTAATCTCTTTGTAGGGAAAATATGAGGCAGAGTCACCGATGCTTTCGAGTGTAGACGTCGTCAACATGCAATATTGTGTAAGAAATATTCATAGGGTGCACGACCAGCGCTCCCTATGGGAGTAACCCCCAAGTGCTTATTCAAGTCGTAGACTCGAGCGGGGGCTATAAGTACTTTGTGACTGCCGTTGTCTTTTGCTTGTTTCAATCAAATTTGCTTTCAGTGCTCCCTATGGGAGTAAACCGAAGTCCACAGTCGAATCGTTGATTCGAGTGAAGGGTTTTTCATGATGCTTGGATGTCTTTATAAAATTCTTCGGGTGTGTGGCCAGCACTCCTGTTAGGAGTAGCCCCCGAGTGCTTAATCTAGTCGAAGACTCGAGTAAGAAATAAAGTAGTAAAAAAGTTGCTCCTGCTAGAGTTAATGACATCAGTGCTGACGATGGGATGACCTCAGTGACCCACGTGAGCGTTTTTGACGGGACATGACGAGTAGTGGGTCCCACTTTCTAACTTTGATTTGACCAGGCGTGCATGATCTTCTAGTTTAACTGTGTCTCCTCGATTCTCGCGCGTAATGGGCAGAGTGGGGCAACGCTTCGTGGTTTACCCTTGCCATGCGTCAACGTCGATGTGTGCCACGCGTCGGGTTGATTTTCTTCTGGCCGTTAGATGGCATCTGCTGGGAGGTTATGTAGGGGTTCACCGTGTGGTAATTTCCCCACATCTTCTTCTCTCTCGCGCACCTCCGCCATTGCTGTTCTTGCTGTGTCATTGCGCAAATCTCCTCCGCAGCACTGCAACAACTCCGTATCTTCCCCGGCTACTTCATGTGCTCACAACACCAGCGCAAGATGGGCGCGAAGAAAGGAGGAGCTGCCGCTGGATCTGTGGCTGCCATTGTGGCACCCAAGAAGAAGGGCGCCGCCACTGCAGGCACCAGTGCTACCGCCACGGCAGGGAAGAAGAAGGGCGCGGGGACTCGCGTCACCAACGGGTTATGGCGGCCATTCATCATCAAGTCCTTTGATTTGTTCACTCAGTGCCAGGATGGGGCGCTTTCTACCGTGGAAGATGACTCTCGCGTTCCCGGTGATGAGGTAATCCCCAGTCCTCCTGCGGGTTTTCGAGTGATGTTCCTTGTCTCCATCATTCACGGTCTTTCTCTCCGCCTGCATCCATTTGTTAGGGGTCTTCTTTGCTTCTATGGGCTCAAACTGCACCACCTGTCAACAAATTATATCCTCCACATTGCCTGATTCATCACTCTTTGTGAGTGTTGGATCGGAATCGAGCCACACTTTGGTCTCTTCAAAAAACTCTTCAAGCTGAAACGCCAGTCAGGGTCGGGTTCAGTAGTCTACGATGTAGGAGGCTGGGGGATCCATGTCGACTCCAATGTCACTTATTTCGCCACCAAACTCACCGCGTCTATCCAAGGGTGGAGGGATAAGT
Source organism: Avena eriantha (assembly GCA_910589775.1). Classification (NCBI taxonomy): domain Eukaryota; kingdom Viridiplantae; phylum Streptophyta; class Magnoliopsida; order Poales; family Poaceae; genus Avena; species Avena eriantha. Next base: position 111,843,311 of record OU342745.1, read on the forward strand.
GGTTCTGCATACGTGACCAGAAAGCCGACAGAGAGCACTACGGACTCGCGCCCTTCGATCCGATGGCGGTCTGCAAGAGAAGGAGATCCTAGAAGAATGTCGTGATGCCTGGCGAAGTCGAGGAGACAGAGATGCTTTATCAGTGTGTCTGCGACCTAGAACACCGTATAGGCAAGGAAGAAGCTGGCGCTGAACTCATTCGCACATGGTTGCGCCGCCGCGTACAGCCTCTGCAGGCCAGGGTGCATCCGATGTACCGTTGGATTGGTGCTAGTGATGTCACTCGCATCTCTGCTGAGGGAAATTCTTCGGGTGAGGTGGACAGGAGGTTGCGACTGGTGACCAAGTACACCACCAAGGAGGATCTCCCGGGTGAGTCAGCCATGCCTCCATTATGCGCCAGCAATCCTCCACCCAAGGTGGATTTCTCTTTGATGTTTTTTGATTGCCTGTTAGGTGCTTTGTATACTGATGCTTCTTTCGATTGCAGGACTAGAAAGTGGCCGTCAATTTGCTCCCCAGCCTGAAGAAATTATCCCGCATGAGGCAGAGGAAGAGGACGAGTTAGGCTCCACCATCCCTATTGGGGAAGGGCAGGAAGCCCCCGAGCCCAGCGATCACGGGACTCGCAAGCGCTCCCGTAGCAAGGATTCGGATGCCTCCTCACCATCGGTGCCTGAGGATCCATCCGCTACTGTAGAGGAGCCGATCCCTGCCATGCCTGTGCGTGCCATGGCTCCTCCCACAAGGAAGAAGCTGAGGTTGCCGAAGGAGTCGTCGGGATATTCCTTTGATCTCGAGAATTTTGACGGGTAAGTCTTTATTTTTGCAAGTTCCTCTTGATTTTCTTGAAGATTTTCTCCTTCTGAAGTGGTTCTAGGTACTTTGAAGTCAAGCGGCATCGTTGTCCTTCGACGATTGCCAATTTGTTAAGGAATCCGGAGTCGCGGACTCCAAGAACAAGGAGGTGGCGGTGCAGTCTCCTCCTCTGGTGGTAGCCCACTGTGATGCGCATTCTTCGAGTTCTCCTCATCCTGGAGAGCATGATGCTATTGCCCAGATGTCGATTCTGCAAGAATCTTCAGAGTCCCTGGAGTAACACGTGAGTTTCCTTCGTGCCGTTAGCACTCGAATTTCTTTTTTGATGTTCACGCTGCTTCTCTCTTTTCTTGTAGCCTATCATGAAGTATTCCACTCGCCTCGCTGAGCAGATCCTTTCCTTGGGTCGACAGCATGCCTTGCTGGATAACCACCATCGCGCCTTCGAAGGTTAGTTTTAAAATTTTCTCTCCGCTCTATTGTGTAGAGATTGGCGAGTGATCTATCCATGTTTATGTCCTTTGCAGGTGAGCATAACGAGCTTCTTCGGCGTGTCGCTTCCCTTGAGAAGGGACTTTCCATGGTGGTGAAGAAATGCGACGAGGTAGTAGAGGCTCTGAAGGAGTTGCAAAGGCATGAGGAAGAGATTCATTCTTTAACCGCTGAGAGGGAGAAGATATTCGTGGAATAGCTTTTCTCCATAGCTTGGTGGAGTCCTTCACAGAAGGCATCCCCAACGACTTCAAGAATGCGCAACGGTCTGTTGGCGCAACAATGGAACTTGCGATGGTGCAAGCCCATGGTGTAGAGCTGGACCCCGGTGCGATCTCCGAGGCGATGCCTGTTGACATGGATGGCCAGCAGGTAGTCTTCACTCCCTTTGCCAGTATTTGCAGTAAGTATGGGCCTCGTCTCATTGAGACAGTCGCCAAATATTCTAAGGAGGTGCGGCTAGTGAAGGCGGCAAAGGCTGTGGCGTCTAGGGCTACCACTAGAAAGTCTGTGGCGTCGGAGACTGTTACAGATTCAAGGAAGCCCCCGAAGTCGAAGTCAAAGTCGAAAAAGAAGATCGTGCCTTAGCTACCATATATAATAGTTTAGCTTTCCTTTTGCTGAACCATATTTGTGGGGGGTACCCCTGTTAATACTTTGCCAAATTTGAATGCACTCCACCCTTTGTATCGATGTGTAATTGGTCTTATTTGCCTCTTGTCTGGCTGTAATAGGGTCCTTCGAGTGGTCCTTCTATCTCGTCCCACCGATGAAACTATGGCGCGACCGCGTTGAAAGGTCGAGGAGCTGTCGCTGCTTGTGCGACTGTGTGACCGCATAAAGCAGTTGGAGCGAGAGTTGCCCATTATCCGTGGTAATGCGGACGTGTAGAAGTCAAAGGCTGAGAAGGCCACTGCTCGCGAGAAGTATCTCCTTGATGAAGTTGCGCAGCTGAACGAGCAATTCAAGTGTTAGGTTTTGTATCTTCTTTTCCTTTTCTTTGGCCATTCGCAGCGATGCTCTGTATTATGCTCTTCTCTTGATTCTTGTAGTTGTTAGCGCTCATCGTCCGTAGGATGAGAGGGATCAGGTTGCCATTCTCCTGCATAATGTGACCCAGGAGTAGCTGCAAGCTAGTGGTTACTTCTGGGTCGATCATGACCGCGTAGTCGCACTGGCGATGCTGCAGGATCGTGCCTCGTGATTACTTCAGTGTTTGAAGAAAGTGCAGTCGTGCCTTAGGCATATCTTCCAAGCGATGTTTCCCCTGGACGTGGTGCCATCAAGCTTGATGGCTTTGCTGGCAAAGTTCCAAGATATCAGCGCGGTCCGTGAGTGCATGCGCCAACAGCTGGTCATAGATGCCAAGGCTGCGTTGGCGCTTGTTCGATTGCATCGGCAAGATGTAGATGCCGCGGCTATTGCCGCTGGGCCGCCGCCACCGCCAGAAGGGATGACCTAGAACATGGTGCCACACTACCAGGCGGTTGATCGGCCAGCCGAAGATATCATCGATTTCTTTAAAGAGCAAACAAATATTCTCCTTTTGTAGCAGTAGTGTAGTATATGCCATGCACATAAATGTATAAGTGTTGTAAAATTCATATGATTGTGTCGGGTGTGGTTGATAACCGTTAATGTGTAAAGAGCTTGCTAGCTTGTATATTTTTTGAGTGTATTATAATATGCAGTTCCTTTTTGTTAGCATGACGTATGATCATCTCAGCACCTTGCCAACCTATCAAGTGCGTTACAACTAGGTTGGTGTTATCAAGGGTTCGATTGATAGTGCGTCAGCTACTCAGGATACTGCGTTGTTCGTGGAACACGATGTAAAGGGTGGCGCAGCCCCCAAGTAATATAATTGCGAGTGAAACAAAAAAACACAAGGTTTGGGACACTTAGCTTTATTTGTTCATAGAATATCACGAGGTACAGTTGTTGGAGATGTGCCCAAGAGGCAATAATAAAAGCGGTTATTATTATATATTTGTGTTTATGATGAATGTTTACATCCCATGCTATAATTGTATTATTGGGAAACAGTAATACTTGTGTGTTTTGTAAACATGTAAGAGTCCCTAGTAATCCTCTTGTTGAACTAGCTTGTTGATTAATAGATGATCATGGTTTCCTGGTCATGGACATTGGATGTCATTAATAACAAGGTTGTATCATTAGAAGAATGATGTGATGGACACACACCCATAGTAAGCGTAGCATAAGATCAAGTCATTAAGTTCGTATTGCTATAAGCTTTTAAATGCATAGTGACCTAATCCTTCGACCATGAGGTTGTGTTAATCACCATCACCGGATGGGTACTTGATGACATCAAACACCGCTTCGTAACTGGGTGGTCATAAAGGTGTCGTTGGGTATTCTGAAAGTATGTGTTGAAGCGCATGGACCAAGATTGGGATTTGTCCATCCATACGATGGATAGATATGCTCTGGGCCCTCTCGGTGGAATGTCATCTAGTTAGCTTGCAAGCATGTGACTAGGTCACAAGGGATGACATATCACGGAACGAGTAAAGAGTACTTGTCAGTAACGAGGTAGAACTAGGTATGGAGATACCGATGATCAAACCTCGGATAAGTAGAGTATCGCGAGACAAAGGGAATTGGTTTCGTATGTTAATGGTTCAATCGATCACGAAGTCATCGTTGAGTATGTGGGAGCCGTTATGGATCTCTAGATCCCGCTGATGGTTATTGATCGGAGAGGTGTCTCCGTCATGTCTACATATTCACGAACCGTAGGGTGACACACTTAAGGTTCGAAGTTGTTTTAAGTAGATATGGAATGTGCATTGGAGACCGAATGTTGTTCGGAGTCTCGGATTGGATTCGGGACATTACGAGGAGCTCCGGAATTGTCCGGGGAGTAAGATTCATATAATGGGGATCTTTTTCTGAGTTAGGAGATGTTCCGGAGTGTTTGTATGGGGATTCTAGAAGGTTTCGGAATGTTCCGGAAGGTTCTAGAAGATATTTTGGAGTTTATTTGAAAACCAAGATAAGATAAGGGAAATTTAAAGAGGAGACTTGGGGGGGAGGACTCCTCCCCCCACCTCCTTGGTGTGCCGGCCCTAAGGGGTGGGCCTAGGGGTGGGAACCCTAGGCTGCACCCCTCCCTCTATATATAGAGGGGTGGAGGCACCACCCCCCTTTGATCCTCCACTCTTGCCCCAAGCCTCCTCTCTCCTCCTCCTTCTTTCTGCTCAGGCTTAGGCGAAGCCCTGCAGAATTCTCCCCTCCACCACCACCACCACGCCGTCGTGTTGCTGGGATTCCGTGGAGAGATCTACTACCTCCGCTGCTCGCTGGAACGAGGAGAGGAAGGTCTGCTTCGACTCCGCACGTGTGACCGACTGCGGAAGCGCTGCCGGAACGCGGCGCCGGAAGGATCGTCCACTCGATCTTGAGATCGGCAAGTGATCGACTACATCAACCACGAGATCTAATCTCGTAACGCTTTCATGTCTACAAGGGTTAGTATAGATCTATCTCGTTGCACATGTCTAATAGATTAGATCTTGGCTTTTTATCTAGATTAGATCTGGGTTTTGTTCGTTCTTGCGGTAGAAATTTTTTGTTTTCCATGCTACGAACCCATCAACAGTGTGTGACTAAGTAGCATGGCTGAATAGCCTTATTTGTAAAGTAAAAACATCTAAGGGTAGAAACGGGGCAGTTGCGTGACGTTCCAGGGATTGGAGTATGCGACTCCGCTCTTGAGGTCTTTAAGGCGATAGGCACCACCTGGGATTACTTCGGTAATCACATAAGGTCCTTCCCAAGGGGACTCAAACTTGAGGTGCCCTTGCTGCTTCAGTCGTAGGACCAGGTCTCCTTCGACGAAGGATCTGGGACGTAGCCTTCTACTATTGTAGTTGTGGAGGTTCTGCTGGTAGATCGTGGATCTCTCCGCTACGATCTCTCGCGCCTCATCGAGGAGGTCGACGGAGTCTTCGAGTGCGAGGGTTGATTCTGCCTCGATGTATGCTACTACCTGTGGGGCCTTGTGGTGCATCTCTGCGGGTAGTACCGCCTCGTCGCCGTGTACCATGAAGAATGGAGTGTAGCTTGTGGTACTGTTTGGAGTTGTGCACAGGCTCCACAATACTGATTGCAGCTCATCTGGCCAGCATCTGGCAGCTTTTTCGAGTGGCCGGAGGAGCCTTTTCTTCATACCGCCACAGACGAGGCTGTTGGCCTTTTCGACCTGACCGTTGGTCTGAGGATGCGCCACAGAGGCATAGCTAATGTTTATTCCCAGGTTTTCTCAGAATTCCTGGAACTCCTTGGAGGTGAAGTTCTGTCCGTGATGATGCTATGGGGCACCCCGAAGCGGAAGACAATGGACTCAAAGAACTTGACGGTGCCAGCTCCTGATTGGTTAGTCACCGGCATGGACTCAATCCACTTGGTGAAATTGTTGACTGCGACTAGGAGGTAGATGGCCTCAGTCCACTTGGTGAATTTGTTGACTGCGACTAGGAGGTAGACGTATCCTCCTCGCAAGGACCTCTATAGTTTGCCGATCATGTCGAGTCCCCATTGTGCGAAGGGCCAAGCCATACGTATTGGCCTGAGTTCAGTGTCGGGTGCGTGCGGTTTGTCCGCAAATCACTAGTAGGCATTGTAACACTGGACGATATCCTTTATGTCGTGCATGGCCATTGGCCAGTAGAATCTAGCACGTAGAGCTTTGGCGACGAGGGCGCGAATGCCGGCGTGGTGGCCGCAAGTGCCTTCGTGTATGTCTAGGAGGATTGCTCTTCCATCCCCGTTGCAAACACACCGCTGAAGGACTCATGTGATGCTGCGCTTGTACAATTCACCATTGATGAGGGCGAACGCCTTAGATCGCCGTGCTATATGGCGCGCGTCAGTCGGGTCATCTGGCAACCTTTTGCTGAGCAAGTATGTGACATATGGTTGCATCTAGGATGGCTCGATCATCATGACCTCCATGGGATCTTCGAATCCTATGTCTGGCTTCATGTCATCGAGTTCCATTGGCTCGTTCAGTGGCGTAGCCCCCGAGTCCGTTGGTGTGCTTGTATTCTTCTCTAGAGCCTTGGGCTTGATGGAGCATTCGTAGATGCGCTCTAGAAATACTCCAGGTGGCACTGGGGCACAGGTGGAGCCGATGTTGGGGAGTTTGTCTGCCTCCTCATTGCTTTTGCGGCCAACATGCCGCAGCTTGTAGTCGTCGAAGTCTCCCTCGAGTGTATCGTAGAGGTCACGGTAGGCGATCATGTTATTGCTCAGAGCATCGCAATCATTCATTGTTTGGTTGACCACCAGTTTGGAGTCGCCATAGATGACGAGTCGCTTGGCATTGTAGGCTTTCGCCATCCGCATCCCATGGAGCAAGGCTTCGTATTCAGCTTCATTGTTAGAGGCAGTGAACTTCATTCGCAGAACGTACCTCATCTTGTCACCTTGTGGTGATGTCAGGATGACACCAGCGCCAAGTCCTTCCTTGCGCTTGGACCTATCGAAGTGCATTGTCCATAGATAGGACATATCTAGCTTGTCGGGTAGCTGGTTTTCCATCCAGTGCACCGGGAAGTCCAGGAGAACTTGCGACTTGATCATGTCGCGCTTCTCGTATGTGATGTCTCGCAGAGATAGCTCTATCCCCCAAAGCGTAACTCATCCAGTGGCGTCGGGGTTGTTGAGGATGTGCCCAAGTGGGGCGTCGTTAACCACTACGATTGGGTGCTCCTGGAAGTAGTGGCGTAGTTGCCTGGCTATCATGAAGACATCGTATGCCAGCTTCTGATAATGCGGGTACCGCTATTTTGTTGGCGTGAGCACCTCGCTGAGGTAGTAGACTGGGTGTTGTACCCTGTGGACTTTATTTTCTTTGGCTCGTTCCACTACGAGCACAGTGCTTACCACCTCGTTGGTGGCGGAGATGTACAACGGTAGCGGCTCTTTTTCATGAGGTGTCACTAACACCGGCGAGGTGGATAATAGATGCTTGAGGTCCTCGAATGCTTCTTGCACTTCGTTTGTCCACTCGAATTTTTTGGCCTTGCGGAGAAGTTGGTAGAAAGGCAATGCCTTTTCGCCCATCCGACTAATGAATCGACTGAGCGCTACGATGCACCCAGCTAGCTGCTGGACGCCTTTTATGTTCTTCGGCTTCTCCATGGCCAGTATGGCCTTTATTTTTTTCGGGTTTGCCTCGATCCCCCTTGCGGAGATGAGATACCCGAGAAGCTGCCTAGATGGTATGCCAAAGGCATATTTGTCCGGATTTAGCTTGATCCAATAGCGGTCAAGGTTATCAAAGGTCACGCGGAGATCGTCGAGTAACGAGGCTTCCTCCTTGGTTTTGACGATGATGTCATCGACGTAGACTTGGATATTGTGACCGAGTTGGTTCTTGAGGCAGGCCAGCGTGCATCGCTGATAGGTGGCTCCTGCATTTTTCAGCCCGAAAGGCATCGTTGTGTAGCAGAGACACCGAAAGGCGTGACGAATGTCGTTTTCTCCTGGTTCTCCTCCTTCATTCAAATTTGATTATAGCCTAAGTAGGCGTCGAGGAATCAGAGATGTTCACATCCCGCAGTGGAATCGATTATTTGATGGATCCACGGCAACGGGAAGTGGTCCTTCGGGCGGTGCTTGTTCAGGGAGGTGAAGTCCACGCACATCTGCAGGATATCCGTGTCCTTTTTGGGAACGGGCACAGGGTTTGTGACCCAGGTGCTTTCCCATATCTTGCGTATAAAATTGGCATCGAGGAGTCAGTTGACTTCCATTCTGACCGTTTTTCCCTTGGCTCCGACAGTCGCCGGATTGTTTATTTGACTGGCCTTGGGAACCCTTGGCATGTCCGCTGGATACCAGTCGAAGATTTCCCAGTGCTCACGGACGAATTCTACGAGCGCGAGCTCCTATGCGGGACTCAAGTTGTTGGCGATGAGGGTCGTCTTGGTTGGGTCTGTTGGATGGACCTTGACTTTCTTGGTGTGCACCGACGTGTCGAAGGATAGGTTGGGTGAGATTGGCTCGCTCGAGGGAGGCAGACTATTGTCTGTTGACTCCTTCAGCCTCGCTAGCTCCTCCATCATGCCAAAACACTGGGAGATTTTGTTGAACTCCCTATCACAGCTGTTGGATCTCTCGAAGCTTCCGTTGAATGTGATGATGCCGTTTGGGCCCGGCATTTTCATGTGTAGGTAAGCGTAGTGCGGCACTTCCATGAACCTCGCGAATGCGACACGTCCAAGAATGCAGTGGTATTGTGAGGGCCAGTCGACAACTTCAAATTCAATGCGCTCTCGCTGAAAGTTCTGCGGCGTGCCAAATATGACATCGACACTGATCTTGCCCAGGGGGTACACGCCCTTCCCTGGGATGATGCCGTGGAACGTTGTGTTTGAAACTTCTAGACATGTCAGAGGGATCCTCATTGCGCGCAAGGTACTTGCGAACATAAGGTTGATGCCACTTCTGCCATCCATGAAGACGGGACTCATCTCGAAACCACCAACATGTGCCTCGAGTACGAGGGGACAATGGCCTAGCGAGGTACTTGGCGCGGGTGGTCATGCTTGTCGAAGGTGATGCAAGACTCGCTTCCACTGAGGTACTCAGTGGTGGAGGGCGAAGATTTTATCACCAAATTGACCTGGAGAGTGATTGCCTTCTGCACTCGATTTGAGGGGCACCCCTTTTGGATCATCCCCATGTTGCCCAGCCCTCGCGGGTATGGCTCACCTCCATGGTTCTAGACTGGCGCAGCCGCAAGTGGTGGTGGCCCGGGTGGTGGCAGTGGTGCTCCATGAGCCACAGTGCCCGGGGCAGCTCTGTAGCCATGATTGATCGCGTCGCAATTCATCTGGGTCAGGCCTTCATGGAGCTTGAGGAACTCGCGGTAGTCCTTGAGAAGGTGACTAGATTTTTTCTTGCCGTCGTGCTTGTCGATGTAGAAGTGTATGTTGCATGGTCCAGACAGTTTCTCCTGGATGGATGTTCTAGGTGCTTCCTCACAAATGCGGTGCTGCCACACTTGCGTGGTTTTTCCGCTGTCGCGGTATCCACCACTGCGGTATCCGCTGTTGCGGTTGTCGTCGCGTTTCTTGGTGTAGCCAGCCACGACCATGTCGACATCTTCACGGTCCTCGTAGACGCGCATTTGATGTTTTCCTTGGCGATCGCGTCTGCGCCCAAGTTCGTCATCATCATCGGAGTGGGCACGGTTTTTCACTTAGTCCTCTCCATCGGCCCACCTATTCGTGATCTCCATCAGGTGGTCGATTGTCTTGGGCTTCGAGCGGCCCAGCTCCACCCTGAGCTCTCTACAGCGCATGCCGCCGTTAAACGCGTCGATCGCGCGATCCTCGGAGATGTTTTCTGCAGAATTCTTGATGATGGACCATCTCTAGATGTATGACCATAGTGACTCATCGGACCTTTGGTGGCAGCCTCTTAATTCTTCGATTGATGTGGGCCTCTTGTAAGTGACCTTGAAGTTGCGCACGAAGCTGTAGACCAGATCTTCCCAGCTGTGAATTGATCTGTGCGGGAGGTTGTTGAGCCATGCGCGGGCGGCGCCTTGTAGCTGTAGCTGGAGGCATTGCATTGCCGTGCTTGAGCTTCCGTCATGTAGCCTGACAGAGGAGATGTGATCTTCCAGCCAGATTTTTGGGTCCTGCAGGCCGTCAAATTTCGGGTTCTCCAATGGGAGTTTGAACCCCTTAGGCATTTGCTTCTGCCTGATGGATCAATTGAAGCATCTGGTGCCGCAGAGCTCTATTTCGTCATCTTCCGAATTAGTAGAACAGGCGCGTCTTGCACGCATATTATCGATCTTGCGCTACGTGATGTCATCGCGTGCGTCGTAGTCGGTGTCGTGCCGCCATGAGCAGCGTTGCCATGACAGATCGTGATTGTCGTTGCTGGAGGAGTATGAATAGTAATACTTTTCCAGAGCTTTACTTTTCTTCGGCTTTGGTGTTGGCTCCTTGACGAGGGTAGTTTCCACTAGCCCCAAGACCGCGATCATAGATCGGTGCATGGCAGCCCGCGGATCCCCAGCTGGTGGTTGGTTGTTGAGGACGTACATGGTGGTCGCCGTCGCCCCTGCTTGCGGTGTCTTTGGGAGCACGTTGCCCCGCGTATCCACCGTCATGGAGCTGAAGTCAAGGACTCGCGCGGCCTCTTCTCGCTCCTTGTTAGTGAGGTGGGCTAGTCGAGAGCGCCGTTTGGCAGACACATGTTCATTGCTCCTGGAGGAGGATCCTCCCATGGAAGAGAGTTGGGCCCGCCGAAGGCTCGACTCGTCTGCTTCCTTTCTACGCACATCGAGCTGCGCGATTAATTGTTGTTGGCGCTTGCACTCCTCTTTGAGCAGCAAATGGTAACCCATCGGCATCTCCTGTGATGAGTTTAGGGGCAGGGGATTGCCCCGCAAAGCATCTCGACAGCGGGCCCACTTGTTGTCATTGAGATTGATCAGCACGTGCTCTTTGGTGCGCTCATTCGCCGTGAGGTTCGGGTCTCCTTCTGTCCCATTGTTTGTGGGCGCGCCGTTGGCGGGACCACTGTTTTCGCCGTTGGTTGGCCCAGTACCGGTGTTGTCGCGATTGACACCGGCGCTGCATATGTTGATGACAGCGCGCATGAAGTGATTGGGGAAGATGTTGCTCCCACAACTTTCAGATCCAGAGCTGTAGGCTCCATCTTCTATGGCCAGAACACCTAGATCGGATCCACGACAGTTGTCACTGTCCGTGCTCCCAACTGATGTCGGGGCGTTGAGCTCGCTCAGGGTGCCGATTGGCAGTGGAAACCACGACGTTGGAGCAATCGCAGGAACCGTCATCTGGTTAGGGAGGCGAAGTGTGCCCAGCTGACTAACTTGGAAGCGTAAGCTCCCGATCGCCCGGCCCATTCCATCGCCCATGGACTCAAAAGCTGGGCAAGTGGCCGGCGTGTGGACGTTGAAGTCGAAGGCGCCGAAGAGGAGGCGAATTTCCACTGTTGCAGAGTTGTAGATCGCGGTTGATGGGGCCAAAGAAGCCGTGACATCAGCACTCCCAGTTCCCATAGACGGAGCCAATTGACGAGGGTTTTACTCATCAATGCCCATTGTTATGGACTTGGGTTTAGGAGAAGGAGGGAGCGCTGGAAGCATCGATCGGCTAGCAAACAAGCACATAGGGACGCAAGGTTCACCTAGGTTCAGGCCTCGTAGAGGACCCTACTCCTACTTGTCTGCTCTTGGAATTATCGAGGGAGTCAAAAGTTACAAGGGGTGCGCAGATGCAATCTGGCGATGGTAGTGGAAACTAGGGTTGTGATTATCCTCCTCACCACCCCCTCCTAGCCTTTATATAGATAGGCTAGGTCTCGGGTAGCAGGTCGATTCGGTTACAAGTTAGGGTTTGTCCCTTTAAACCTTCTATCTTAAGCTTCATCTTGCGCCGCATGCAATCGGAGTCTCCGTGGGTCATCTGAATCATGTATGGGCCTTAGTAACGTTGTGGGCTTCTGTCATACCTGGACCGTATATGCCAAGCTCGAGTACCTATAAGGTATGCCCACATCACACAGGGAGCCCAAAGGTAAGTGTTTATGGTGAAGTCTCTGTCACACCCAAAGTTGCCACAGGTCTTCAAGTGAATTGACTGCAAGTGTAAAAATGAGAATGGAATTTGGATTAAACTGGTTGTATTAAATAAAACTAAAATGTAAAATTAAGAAATAAAAAGCATAAAAGTAAAGAACGATTCAGTTGTTTGTTGTTTTCTATAGATGGCGAAAGAGGCGCGGGGAGATACAGTTCATGGTGATAGTGAATGTGCCAGATGGACGAATGATGAGTGTAACAATTATAATCGTATAAGTATATGTGTAGGCAAGCAACCCATAATTAGCCGGAACTTCTCTTGGTAGATTTCATCCCAAATTCAATAATCCTACTAGTCTATTACCAAAACGATGGTCAGACACTAGACGATTAAGACCCTTCAGGTCGCTTAGTGATTAAGCTCCTTGGATCGGACTAATGCAATACACACGAAGGTTCCTCGTTATCCTCGAGTCTACTAGTTTTCCATTGATATCCCCGTGTCACATGAGGGTCGCCGGTCTGCTAGCCAAAAAGATCCTATCTATGTAGAACACGGCATCATGTTGTCTGGTCCCTTAATTGGACAACAAGCATTAGGCATCCCACAGATAGTGAGGCACACATAATATAGTAATTAGAATCAATCACAAACTATTGGAAAATATATAGAGGCACATCACATCTCTCCAATCCCTTACATCTCCCAGGCCCAAGGAACGTACTCACACATGAGAGAAGAAAGCAGCATCGATATAATTAAATAAAGGGAGTTCTTCTCGATATTACCGTGGAGATCCACAATAGGAATAGAAAAGTAATCCAACACAATTCAAGATGGGAAGAAGGAATCTCAAACCCTAGTCTTGCAAGGTGAAGATCTCTCTCTCTCTCTCAGGTATAAGTAATGGCTATGGGGGTGTATTGGCTAGGAGGTCGAATATCATGGAGCAAGATGAAGAACGTCTTCCCCTTCTTCTTCGAATCTCTTCTTTCTCCCTTCTAGATGGGATGGCGGATGTTGTGTTGTGTTTTTGTCCTTGGCCTCTTCATGGAAGTTGTCCCTTTTGACAAGACGAATGCGGCGGCAGCTATACGGCGGGAACTATATGGCTGAAAAAATGTTCCCGTCGTATAGTTGCTCGTTAAAGTCTCTGTATGCTTCCCTCGATTGCTTCCAAAGAGAGACTTTCTTGTTTTCGCCTGTATATTGTGTTTCACTAGTTAAAACCTTCTATTGATGTTCAGAACATGAAACACACATTAAAAACCAAGTTTTATTCGCTACCGAAGTATTAGCGTTAGGTAAAGCTAGAAAACGATCAAATCCGGGAGAAAACCATTAATAAAAACCATCAAAAATGTGTCGAATCAGACAGCTATCAACTCCCCCAAGCTTAGATGTTGCTCGCCCTCGAGTGACAAGGAAATAAAGAAGAATGTCAGAGATTCGAGACTAAAATGAAAGAACTTACAAGCTTGAATTGGTGTCAAATTCTTTTCTTCACAATCCCTGCAATCTTAAACATGATCATACAAGTATTCACAAGATTGCATTGAGTCCACTTCCTAACCACGTATATCTTGCTACCAAATAAATCATATGCCTGAGCAAGTGTCAAAAGTTTAGCTAGGAAAGTGAGACAAATTCTTTTGGGATCTCTCTTTATTGAGAGATGAATACTTTTTGCTCTTGTTTCTTTAATCAATCAAGAGTTCTCAAGTTGGTACCATAACATTCAATTTAAGAACAACTCATCTATTCCCATGTCAAAATTTCAAGACTCTCAAAGCACATTTTTTCCTTCCTTTGCCTTTGAAAAACTTCAGCTCTTTCATAGAGAAATCATGCCACTATTTTTAACATGTTAATTGGGAATGTGTTGTGCACTTGTGATCATGCCAATAAATATGTTGAGAAATAATAGGTCAGAGGAGTACTACAACTTCACTTGTAATGTGAAACCACGAGGAGATTAAAAGTTTTACCCATCATAGCATTGCTGCTACAGACGTTTACATAACTCAATAGCCGAAATCAAGTGGTTTCCCACATTTCGATCATTCGTTGGCTAGGGGAGTTAATAGATCCCCATGGAGCACGACAATGTTGTAATGACACGCCTAAAGCAATATCTTACGGTAATTGTTAGAAAAAGCAGTGGCATAATCTCTACTACTTCGAAGCATCCATTTTATCAAATAATTTCATTCAAGGATACTATCGAGTCTATTTATATTAAGCTCAAACGGGATTGGGTAGTTCTAAAATCAAATTCTTTGGGCTAAACATGGACTCAAGTAATCTTTTGGATGCTTTTTCTTGTTGTGAAAATGTAGGAAATGTTTTTAACTAAGTTCATTGCTCATTGTTTCAAAGATAAAAATGAGACACTAGCAAAGGAATAGAATTTATAGGATAACAAGCTAAGTGGGGAGTTACTCCAGTGCAAGCGGGTAAATAATTGTAGGATCAATGTCGTCGGATTGATGAAAAGTACACCATGAGGGGGTCCTCGAGGCGTGTGGAAGAGAGGGGTGTGAGACGTACGGTGTTCTGGGACGGTGAGCACACAAGTTTACCCAGGTTCAAATACACCGGCTTTGGACAGACCCTACTCTTGCTAGCAATCCAGTAATATGGCAGAGCCGGATATGGGTTACAAGGGTATCACATGTGTGAGTTGAGGTTGTAGACTATTTTCTGGTGGTAGTTGCCCTAAAGGCTTTCCCTAGGACGACTTATATAGATATCTGACCTAGGGTTTATAGGAGAGATCTATCCGGCTACGACTAAGAGTTGGTTACAGAGTACATCTTGAACTACAAGTAACACTATGGGCCTATGTCGGTAAGTCTTCTAGGCCTTCCCGTAGCCGGACTAGACTCCGTGTCTTCTCCCTGACTGGGCCGCCCGTGAAGCAAAGCTCTAACCCGAAGTGGGCCACCCTGGTTAGTGAGGAACTGTTAGGATACCTAGAGAGTATATCCCCAACAGCAGCGCCCGGAAGCCTCCAAGATCAAAAGACGGATTCATCATCATCTAGCTTGATCTTCGGCTTGCAGAATCTTGAAGAGTTCCTGAAACTTCAAAACAAAATATACGATCCAGGTCTCAAAATAAGTCAGACCTATCAGTACATTTATTAAGATTTCTAGCTCGAAATTCAAACTAAGCCGGAACTTGGCCTCTGATGTAGCCTGACACCAACCATGGTCAAGTAACGTCACTGACAGACATTTCCTGTCAGCATGACCGTTGGGGGGTCCACCTTCCGCGGAACCGAGGCGTCGTTTTAATGCGTGTGTGGAGATCGAGGCGGCGTAATCATCACTCGTAGGTTTCCCTATCCTTTCCATGACGCGTGGCACGTTCACTTTAGCATTTGCACGAATCTTGATGCGCCTCGCGGATATAAGTGGTGTGGATTCTTACCCCCATCTTCTTCACCAGTTCCAGCGTCGTTTCCTTCTCCCCTACGCCTCCCACGAAACTAGCGCTTCACTTCCTCCCCTAAAAACACCTCAAGCGCTGCCCAGCTAAAGTCACCGGCGTACCAGAAGAATGGCTTCCTCATCGTCTTCTGGCTTGGCAGCGGCGGCGGCGGAGAAGGAGAGCCACTACGGAGTTTGGATCCCCTGCGTCCTGGATGATCCCAAACTCTAGATCGTTGAAGATGAAGGGCTCCTCCCCGCCGGCGACTGGGGGAGCGGCTTCGGCGAAGCCATCCCCAACCCTCGCGCCGACGAGTGAGTGCATTTCGGCACTCACCTAGACAAAGGTCTTTCTTTTCCTCCCTCGGAATTATTTTCCGAGGTTATAGATCACTTTGGCGTTCATCTTCACCATCTCCCCCTAACTCTATCTTAGAGATGATCGCGTCCGCTTCTTTGTGCGAGGGGTACCTCGGCATTAGGCCAAGCCTTACTCTTTTCCGGTATTACTTCCATGTCCAGAGAAATTCTATTACTGCCGGTAATCCTTATATTACCGATACCATTAGCTTTTCAGTTAGACGTGAGCGTGTTTATCCCTGGATAATGGCAAGTGAGTCGGTCAAACAATGCCCGTCCACTTTTTTCTACCACAAGGATATCCCTGCTCTCGGCAAAGATACTGCTTTGCCGACTTTCATCGATGGAGCTGCTACGCCCCAAGAGTCCTGGGACGAGGTCGCTCCGACTCTCAGTGATGATTTGTTTCTCGCCAAGAGACGGATCGAATACCTGATGAAGCACAAGGGCCTAAAAGGGTCCGACTTAGTTCAATGCTGGGTGGCACGCCGGATTCAACCCCTACAACATCACGGAGACCGACATACGCATTCCATCACGTCGTCAAAGAATGACTCCCTCCGTATCATCCCCAAGGCCTTAAAGCCGCAAGACTATGTATGCCAAATCAAATGGCTGATAAGGGAGCGGATCGAGAGGATGATTTCGGAGCTGTCCCTGGACATGCATACAGCGGAAGATCCTGTTGTGCCGGTACACTTGAGCATTAACTCTTTTTTTGTGCTCATCTATATGTTATTTTTGCAATACTGAGATGTTTTTCCCTTTCAGCTTGCTGACCTCCCCGAGTCGGCGTTCACTCCAATCGAAGGATACCCTCCTGAATTTTCTCAGGATGAGGGTGAATTGGTCCTAATGCCGGATGTCGTTCCTCGGAAACGCAAGGCTCCGACATTGGCCATAGGCACCAAAGAAGTGGCAGTTGTGAAGACGTAATCTTTCTTCACGAGATCTTTGTATCTTGCTTGTATTTCCTTCTGAGATGCAATGTTCTTTGTTCTATATTCTTCTCAGAGCTAAACAGCTCATCAAGGGCGAGGGGAAGGATGCTGCCGCGAAGCCCCTGCGCCAGTCGAAACTCAAACTGGCTTCTCCTACCGTGGCTCCTCCGACTCCCGCTCCTCAGCCTTCTACAGCGCCGGAGATTACGCCATCTCCGACCGTTGTAGAAGATCCGGCTTCCTCAGCAGAGCCAGCGATCCTTGAGTCGCAGACTGACGTCACCATGAGTGACTCCGGTTTTGATAAGGGTGAACCCTCTTCGGGTAATGATCCCTCGGTAGAAATCTTCGTCGACAATCTCCTAAGTAATCCGGGGCTTGCCAAACTTGGCTTGTCTCGGAAATCTGCGAAGGAAATCCAGCGTCTGGCCGGCAGTGCTTAGAAAGCTAGAATCTTTCTGCCGAAGAAGAAGCACAAGAAGTGGAGGACGTCAAGTACTCTGAACTTCTCGAACAAGTCCGCCTTCACGACGAGGGACTGACAGCTGGTGTATTACCACCTCCACCAGTGATCCCGCTCACCCTTGCCGAGAAGGTTACAACTGAAGTGAACATGTGCTTGAGCAAGCTCACACATGAACAACATGTAAGTCGGAATTCCAACTCACTTTTTTCTTTATGTTACTTTATATCCTATCCTCTAGCCCCCAAGCAAGAAGTTGGATAGTAAAATCCGGGTTTTATGCTTACTTAGGATGCCAAAGAATGAACTAGTGTAGCCCCCAAGGCTCGTGCTGATATTAGTTACAATATTAGCCCGAGTCTTTAGTAGACTTCTGACTCTGGGTATTCTGACTTAAAGAAAGTTAATTCGTATAACCAGGAATTATTAAAAAATATCTACAACAGGCGGAAAGAGATCAGAGCTCTCCGACTTGAAAATACACAGCTGAAGGTTTCCAAGGATGAGGCCGAAGGTAAAACATTTCGAGACTCAAACCTTGTCTTTTTTGTTTCATAGTCGATTTTTTGTTGAACTGACTGTTCTTTTTGACCTATAGCACTGATAAAACAGTCCTGCGCCATGATCGGAGAGGCTGAGAATCTGAAGACCTTGGTGGTGGAGAACAAAGAACTTCGCCAAGAGCTGGATAAGCTCAAGGCAGATCATGAGAAGAGCATTTCTCAGATTCTCAAGTCCAGTTCCATGGCCACCGATGAGCGTGATCGCAAGATTGTGCTTCAAGATAAGAAAATATCAGATCTCAACGACGAGTTATTCAAAGAGAAGGACATTTCCGCAGTGCTCCGGGCTGAGCTCCAGAGTCTTCGCGAAGAGAAGACCAAAGTCGACGATGTCATCCTTGGTATGTTTCCCTTTCTCTGATTTTTCTGCATCTTCCGACTCTCTAGAGTCCGGGTTTATTTGACTTATCCTTTGCATTATATGCGTAGGTCCTCTGAACTTGACGGATTCTGCCTCTGCCGAGCCTCGCACCCACCGGCTTACCCAAGTCGGCGATTTGCTTCATGAGTTCCGCCAATCTCTCGAAGACATTGGCGAGGTTCTCAAGGTTTCGGATATGCACAACATGTCCGTTTTTGAAGTGCAAGACAAGGCCAAGGATATGCCGCAGCTTGTTTAGGACTGGAACATGTCCTACGCGCGATCCGCAGCGCAGAACGCTCTCACCATGGTTATGAGCCACCATGGAAGCATGGAAATCTAGCAAGTGACTAGAGGGTATTTTACTGTGGATGAAGCCGACCAGGAGCAAGATATCAAGGCCATCATGGACTCCTGTGCTGGATATGGGTGCCACGTAGCTGATTTGACTAGCTACGACACTCCCTTCTTCACCCGCGTGGACACACCGTCTCCGCCTTCTGAAGAAACAGCTGAAGTTTCCGACGATGATCAAACCATATTGGATTTGAACATCTCGGATCGTATCAAGGTGTGGTTGATGTATCCAGCGAGCCGGCAGCTCCTACCTCTCCTCCCGCATCATAGATCATCAGAAAGAACAGATGTGTTATTCTGAAAACATTATGGATCTGTAAATAAGTAGTGTGATACTTTTGCTAGTGCCAAGTTTTAATTAATCTATTCAGCACTTTTGAATTTGATATTATGTGCCTGAAATATTTACATAAGCACTTGTACTTTTTTATCTGCACTTATCGTTTATCTGGCTTTCTGCCTCGTCCCTTTCATGAGCCGGCCAACTTTTGGGACAGAAACTTTGCCGAGCAACGAAGCTCAATTGCTAAATCAGTTTAAACTTGGAAACAAAACCGGCTTCCAGTACCAACAATTCACTACTAGGAAAATGCCCGCATCCAGCAATCAGACAAATAACCAAAGTATAGACTAGACAATTTTAATTTATACCCAAAAGGTATCAATTTTAGAATCAGAAATCTAAACCAGAACTAACATGAGCATAAAGTACTTTCAAGTATTCTGAGATTTTCGACTATGACATGATCATTCGGAAATAAGATGGTAAAAACTTCTCAAAAAAAAACCTGAGGTAACCAAAACTTTTATTTCTCACAGAACATGTACACATATATGATTAGAAAGAAGGATAAACTAAGAATAAAAGGGACGTAGCTAAGCAATATTTCATGGTCTGTCTAACTCATCCGGATTTGTATTGCCTCCATCTCTCTTTCTCTTCTTAGTAGCAGGTCTTTCATTGATTGGCCGCATATCAGTTAGGTAGTATGCAGCATTGTGTAATACTCGACTAACTAAAAATGGCCCTTCCCATACCGGGGAAAGTTTGTGCTTTCTTTGTTGCACAAGCCGGAGAACCAAATCGCCCTTATTGAAAGACCGGTTTCTGACTCTCTGGCTATGATCCTTGCATAACTTTTGCTGATAGGCTGTTGATCTCATTTCAGCAAAAACACGAACTTCTTCGAATAAGTCGAGATCATTTTGTCGAGAAATTTCGGCATCCTCCTCAATATATGCGGCCACTCTAGGAGAAGTGTGAATCAAGTCACTAGGAAGAACTGCTTATGTGCCATAGACCAAGAAGAAAGGTGTGTATCCAGTTGACCTGTTCGGAGTTGTTCGCAAACTCCATATTACAGAAGGTAATTCCTCTGCCCAATCCCCTGCAGCATGTCATAGTGGTGCTTCGAGTCTCGGTTTTAGGCCTTGTAGGGTTAAACCATTTGCTCTTTCAACTTGTCCATTAGCCTGCGGATGTGCGACTGACGCAATGTCAAGCCTGATATTTTGTTTGTTGCAGAATTCGGCAAGTTCTCCCATAGAGAAATTACTCCCGTTGTCCGTGATAATACTATGCGGATAACCATACCGGATTATAACATCCTCGACAAATCTTTTGGTTGTTGCTCCATCACAACTAGTGACGGGTCTAGCCTCAATCCATTTGGTGAATTTATCCACCATCACTAAGAGGTGAGTAAATCCACTTGGAGCCCGTTTAAATGGTCCTACCTTGTCAAGCCCCTAGACCGCAAAAGGCCATGTTATAGGTATTGTTCACAGCTGATCAGCCGGAACGTGAGCTTGTTTGGTGTACTTTTGGCAGCCCTTGCACATCTTGACCAGCAGTTCGGCATGTGCCTTGGCTGTAAGCAAGAAAAAACCATGTTGGAAAGCTTTTGCCACTAGAGATTTGGCTGCAGCATGGTGACCACACTCGCCTTCGTGGATTTTCCGTAAGATTTCCACTCCTTCTTCTGGAGATACACAGCGCTGAAAAGCCCCAGATGCACCCTGCTTATAGAGCTCACCACTAATTATAGTATAGGATTTTGCTAGTCAGACGATCTGTCGGCTCAGAGCTTCGTCTTCAGGTATTTTCCGTCTATCAAGAAATTAAGATAGGGTTGAGTCTAGTTGGGAATCACAGCCAGAACTGCTACTAAAGGTGAGTCGGATTTGGTCGGATATTCCTCGTCCACTCCTTTTATAGAGGGAACTTTGATGTGCTCTAAAAAAGCGCCATCCGGGACCTCTTTCCGTGCAGAGCCTATCCGAGATAATGGATCTACTTCCTCATTTTTTGCTCGAGGGATGTGTTGAACCTCAAACCCTTCGAACGATTTAGATAGATCATCCATGACAGCTTTATATGCTGCCATGTGCTTATTTGTATTACAAATATCCAACACTTGCTGAGCAACAAGATCCGAATCTTCGTAACACATCAAACATCGGATGCCCATATCCTTAGCAATCCGGATTCCATGCAGCAGTGCTTCATACTCGGCAATATTATTTGTCATTGTGAAGTGAATCTGCAACACGTATAAAATGTTATCACCTTGGGGTGATTTGAGCACCACGCCAGCCCCCGAGCCCCCGCGAGCCTTAGACCCATCAAAATATAGGGTCCAATATTCCGACTCAGGGAGGGTCATATTTTCCTTTGTCTCCGTCCAATCAGCAACAAAGTCAGCAAGGATTTGGGATTTGATTGTTGTACGAGGTTTGTACTCAATATAGAAAGCTGAAAGCTCTATGCCCCATTTGGCGATGCGTCATGTGGCGTCACTATTGTTGATTATATCTCTCATGGGAGCTGTGCTCACCACGGTAATTGGATGTTCATGAAAATAATGTCGTAACTTACGAGATGCTAAGAACACACCGTAAGCCAGTTTTTGATAGTGCGGATACCGCTGCTTTGATTATGTTAAGACCTCGCTGAGATAGTAAGTCGGACGCTGCACCAAGTGTTCCTGATTTTCCTCCGGTCTCTCCACAACCATGACGATACTAACGACTTTGCTTGTCGCAGCAAGATAGAGCAACATCGGTTCCTATGGTTCTGATGCTACAAGGATGGGAGCAGATGAGAGTACTGCTTTTAGGTCTTGCAGTGCAGCTTCAGCTTCATCAATCCACACAAAATTCTTGGTCTTTTTCAGGAGTTTTTATAGTGGTGCGTCTCTTTCACCGAGCCGGCTTACAAACCGACTAACTGCGGCAATGCAACCAGTTAGTCTTTGTACGTCCTTCAGGCGAGTTGGCCTAGAAATATTGAGTATAGCCTTGATTTTGTCTCGGTTCACCTCTATGCCTCTTTGAGACACGATAAAACCTAACAATTTTCCGGCTGGGATTCCAAAAAAGCATTTCTTCGGTTTAAGCATTATGTTGTATTTTCGTAGATTGGCAAATGTTTCCTCCAAGTCGGAAATCAAGGTTTCCTTCTTTTTGGACATTACCGCAATATCATCCACATATGCATGTACATTGCGTCTGATTTGATCGTGGAGGCAAGGCTGCATTGTGTGTTGGTACGTAGCTGCTGCGTTCTTCAGGCCAAAGGGCATCATAACAAAACAGAAGGTTCCAAAGGGGGTTATGAATGAAGTTTTTACTTTGTCAGATTCCTTCATCTGAATTTGGTGATAACCGGAATATGCGTCGAGAAAACATAGGAGTTCCGAGCCTGCCGTAGAATCGATAACTTGATCAATCCTAGGCATAGCAAACGGATCTTTGGGACAATCCTTGTTCAAGGCAGTATAATCAACACACATCCTTAAATCAGTGGTGTCCTTTTTAGGGCCATTACAGGATTGGCGGACCACTCAGTCTGGATGACCTCTTCTATGAATCTGGCTAACTCGAGCCGTGCTAGTTCCTTAGCTATTGCCTTACGCTTTTCATCGCCAAAATGTCATAGGGACTGTTTGATGGGTTTAGCGTTCGGGTGTACATTTAAAGAGTGCTCGGCAAGTTCCCTAGGTACTCTGGTCATGTCAGATGGCTGTCATGCGAAGATACCTTAATTTGCTTGGAGGAACTTGATGAGCGTGCTTTCCTATGCGCTATCTAGGCCTATGCCTATCTGGGTCGCCTTGGAGGGGTCATCACCCTTCAACGGCGTCTTCTTCGTCTCTTCTGATGCCTTGAACTCCAGATTCGGCTTTGTCACCTCCTTCTTTGTTGTGGGCATCTCGGGCAGATCTATGCTCTTCTTTATCTCCTGGTACTCCTGGGCGTGCAACACGGCTTCAGCAAAGGCAGCATTTCCATCCTCGCACTCTCGCGCTTTCTCCGGGTCTCCCCAGATGGTGATCACGCCATTGGGACCTGGAATTTTCATCATATTGCAAATGTAACACGGACGAGCTATAAAATCCCAGTAAGCCGGACGTCCGAATATAGCATGGTACGCGCTCTTGAATGGGACCACTTCGAAGGAAAGTGCTTCCGTTTGGTAGTTCTTTGGAGTTCCAAAGGTAACATCCCAAGTGATTTCTCCCTAGGAATTTTCTTGTCTTCCTGGGACAACTCCGTGAAAGATCACCGAGTTGTAGTTCAGCTGGGTCTCCGAGATCTTCATCCGGCGTAGCGTTTCAACATACAGAATATTAATGCTGCTGCCGCCGTCCATCAGAGTCTTGGAGAAACCATAACCGTCAATAAGTGGATTGATGACTAAGGCATACTTTCCTCGCCTATGCAACTTAGGAGGATGATCAGCACGGTCAAAAGTGATTGCCACTTCCGACCAGTCCAAGGATTGAGGGAAAACCGAAACTGTTGCGTTGAGCTCATGTAGAACTGCTTTCTTGACCTTTGCTGGTTGAGCTCTAAGGAAGGTGACGTAAGTGTCTTTCTTTGTCGGGAAGTTCTTTTTCCCTTCCGGCTTGGGATTTGAAGCATCAGCTTCCTCCATGTCGAAATCATCCTTGGTCTCTTTATCTTTTTCGGGATTCTTCTTTCCCTTCTTCCGCTTAGACCTATAGCCAGCGGTATCGTCTTTCTTGATGTCGTCATTGAAACGACACTCGGCGTTTGTCTGGGACGAGCTCCCATTGGCATCTAAGTGATGCACGCATGGGTTATTGGCAATGTCGGCCCAGGAGTAGGTTTTTCCAGGTTGTTGGTCTCCTCTACCCTGGACTCTTGATGTCCCACGACTGCGT
The DNA here is from genome assembly GCA_910589775.1 of Avena eriantha. Lineage (NCBI taxonomy): Eukaryota > Viridiplantae > Streptophyta > Magnoliopsida > Poales > Poaceae > Avena > Avena eriantha. Next base: position 111,866,894 of record OU342745.1, read on the forward strand.
CCACGGCCACCACCGCGCCCTCCTCGTCCTCCAGACCCGAAAGTAGCAGTGACCACTGCTGTTTCCGAGTTGGGCTTTTCTTCCGAGGTGTCCTTGCGCTTCTGAGCTTTTTGCTTTGGTTGTTTTGCCGACTGTGGCACAACTAGGGCGTTAAGTAATCCTTTTGCGTCGTCGTCAATGTCTGCATACGTGCTCACTGTTTCTATCATCTCTCCCAAATCAGTGACCTTGTCACACTTCAAGCGACGACGTAGTAAACCAATTGGGAGTCCTGCAATGAAAGATTCAATCGCAGTTTTGTCATTTACTCCTTCACAGGAGTTCTTGGTGTCGATCCATCGTCCGAGATAATCCCGACAAGTTTCTCTAGCTTTCTAGGTGCAACGCTGTAGGTCTCCTACCGTACAGGGCCTCTGGTATGTGCCTTCGAAATTCTGAAAGAACGCACGTTGCATATCATACCAGTTGTGGATGGTGTTCCCTGGAAGTTCATTGAGCCATGATCGCGCCGTCTTCCGCAACATGAGTGGGAGATATCGGGTTGCAACCAGGCTATTTCCGCCTTTGGCGATACAGCAAGCTTGGAAGAAATCCTGGAGCCAAGTGTCTGGCCGAGCTATGCCGTCGTAGGCTTGGATGTGTCTTGAGATAGCAAATCCTTCCGAGAATTTTGTGGCTCTTATACATGGTCCAAAGCACTTTGGGCCCATGTATATATCATCGTTTTTGTAGCGCCGCGCTTCTATGTTGGAATTGATCATGTGTCTTGCGTCACTTGGGGATAAAGATCGTCCCGAATGACGGCCGCGGCTACGGTGCCTTGGAGCCGGACTTCGGCTGCTGCCACCACCTCTTCCACCATGACGCCCTCCTTGGCCTCCTTGGGAGCTGTTGTGATGGCTACTTGGTGGAGAGGGTGGAGCAGCTGGGTTGTTTCCGGCTAATCGCCGGCCTCCGTCTGGAGCATCAATATTACGGTTCTAGGGAAGATCTTCATTATGACGAGCCCCCTACCGGTTTGTCTCGGCTCGATGTCCGTCGTTTCCTCGCCCGTCAGCCGGACGGCTTGCGTGTCTAGGAGGTGGCATTCTTTGTCGGTCCTCCTCCCGACGTTTCTCTTTATCTTCTTCTCTGCAATCCTTCCAATCTCACCGGGGAGGATTCTTCGGATTCAATGCAGCGATTACCTCTTGCTCCGCAACTGGGGTAACCTTACGCCAGTCACATGTAGCTTTGTGGTGCTATCCTAAAGATCTGGTTCTTGAGTAGTTGTCTTCCCGACGGTCGGAACGATGATGCTGTTGCGGAACACGTTGGGGTCTTACGTCATTCCAGGCCGGATCCGTGTGACATTGGTCAGAATGGGGGACCAGTTTTTGGCTTCCGGACAGGGCGACTTTTTGCTGCTCCAGACCCTTGTTGAGTAGTTTAATGCCTAATCGGATCTGCTCTGGGCCTGGATTAGCAGATAGGATTTCTCGAGCCGCAACGGTGTTTTGCACTAGAGTTGGATACACCCAATCCCCGTTGCTGTCGCATCGAGGCATCCCATGTTCTCCTCCAAAGAGGACTTTGTGAATCTGCGGGAATTGGTCGTCATGAGTATGACGTTTCCTAGTCTTCTAATGTTGCCTGGAGTTGTACTTCTCCGCAGCTGCCATGTGTTTCTTTATTTCCTCAAGATTTTTTGCTTCATCGAGGAGTACTTGGCGACGCGCTTCTAGGACCTGGGCCCTTTCGTCCAGCTTCTAGGAATAGGTGTGGTTAATGTAGAATCGATGAGTTTACACGCACCTTCAGTGATCACGTGTCCGTCCACCAACTCTTCTTTGAGCTTGTCTGGGATAAGTGCTCCATCCGAGTCTTCCTCATATTCCTCGGCAATCACTTCCTCTGCCGGAGGGTCTTTTGCCGGGGTCTTGTTCTTCTTGTTCTTCTTCTTTGCCTTCTTGGCATCGCCGGTAGCAAAGACGGCTTTGGGCCTGTTTCCCGGAGTCAAACTTTGATCGGTACTTTCGGCCATTTTGTTCTCGGGATCATCTCCAAGATCCATGTTGTCATGTGCTTTGGGAGAGTTCTCTCCGGATCCTTCATCCATATCTTCTCCTTTTGTAGCAGTTGTGGAGTTAATATCCTCTTCATATTCTGCGGAGAACTTCCGGAAATCTGTCAACGTCATGGAGTCATCCAAAGATGCCGGTAATTTGACACTTGGTCTGATAGCCTCTAGCACAGAGTCGGCCTTGTCTCCAGCATCGGCGAAGCCGGATCCGGATCCCACATATCTGACAAAGTGCGATGTGCTCCTCCTGAGATAACTGCGGTCTTCATAGGAGGCTTCGTCAAAACTCCTGATGGTCTCGAGGATTGCATCTACGCCTGAGTTTTGCATCATCATGCGTCTTAGTGTGTATCTCAGGAAGGGCCTATCTGTCCCGGTGTCATCAGAGTCGGAACCATAGTTGTCATCCGCAGGTGGATCGATCTGGGATTCGTACTCGCTAGGGAGATCCACTCCAGATCCGACATGCACCGCGAGATCTGCCTTAGGTTCATATTTCTCCACTATCTCCGCAACTGGTGCGGGTTGGGTGTGATTAGGGTTTTCTGAGATCCGGAACTCTGCCACCTCTGCGGACAGGGGGACCCAGAAATTTCTTCTGCCTCTATCATCACCGCTGGGGTGGGTTGGGCAGGTTCAGCTAAACCGATGTAAACATCGATCTCGCCGAAAGACATGATGGTGTAGGTGGTCACGGCTTCCCTAGCCGGAATCCAAGTCTCGTCTAGGATGATAAGAGGGACGTCACTGGCGTAGAGGATGTGACCAACGGCGATAGTCTCACTGATTCCGATTCTTGCAGATTCCGCTCGGAACGCAGATCCGAAGCTCACTTGCCCCACGGTGGGCACCAACTGTCGTCGGATTGATGACAAGTACGCCATGAGGGGGTCGTCGAGGCATGTGGAAGAGAGGGGTGTGAGACGTATGGTGTTCTGGGACGGTGAGCACACAAGTTTACCTAGGTCCGAATCCGCCGGCTTTGGACGGACCCTACTCCTGCTAGTAATCCAGTAATACGGCAGAGCCGGATATGGGTTACAAGGGTATCGCCTGCACGAGTTGAGGTTGTAGACTATTTTCTGGTGGTAGTTGCCCTAAAGGCTCTCCCTAGGACGGCTTATATAGATATCCGGCCTAGGGTTTACAGGAGAGATCTATCTAGCTACGACTAAGAGTAGGTTATAGAGTACATCTTGAACTACAAGTAACACTATGGGCCTATGTCAGTAAGTCTTCTGGGCCTTCCCGTAGCCGGACTGGACTCCGTCTCTCCTCCCTGACTGGGCCGCCCGTGAAGCAAAGCTCTAACCCGAAGTGGGCCACCCTAGTTAGTGAGGAACTATAAGGATACCCATAAAGTATATCCGCAACAATCAATTTAAGGTTGCAGAAAAGGTGATGAAAGGTATGTGATACCTCCTCTTTCTTGCTTCGTTCTCGTATTTTAGTCGAACCCCCTCTGTATTTTCATATTTCCAAGTCACCTGAAATTGAGCAATCTTTGAGAGAAACCAAGAAACAAACTTGCAATAAAAGTAACAACTAATTTTTTTGTATTTTTGTTTTAGGAATGCAAACTGAAAGTAAACATGCAATTTTGAAGAAGTAAAATAAATCAAAAGAAGAAATAAAAATATGAATGCAAGGTTTGGAGGTTTTCAAACCTCCCCCAAGCTTAGGCTATCGCCAGGCTCAATTGTTGCCGTCATTCGGCGGCTGGTGAGGATACTGCTGGTAGTAGTTAGGGAAGTGGGTCATGAAGTGACTGAAGTTGTGAGTTAAGGCATTCACATCTTCATTCACTCCTTGAAGAGTGTGGTGAATCTCCCCAACGCATTGATTGAGCTGCTGGAATTCTTGATATGGGACGTAGTTGTACCCCTGCTAAGGCTAGTTGGGCCACGAGTCCCAAGCTCCTCCTTGTTGCTACTGATGTCCCTCCCAAGCAGGGTTGTATCCCTACTCATCCTCATGCTCTTTCTTATCCTCATCGTTCTGCTATCCTTCTTCATCTTCCTCTTGATCAGGCTGGAGTTCATCCATGATCTCCGTCACTTGGTCCTTGGTGAGGATCCAAGTGTCCTTCTCCACAATCGAGAAGTCTTGGGAACAAGGCAACATAACCTGCTCACCCTGTGCATCACCAAGATAACTAAACTGATATGCTCAAAGCCTCCGGTTAGCTTGGTAAACATCAAGGAAGCCACAAGCAGTTAAGTACTTGACGTCCATAAGTTTGGAGCCGTCAATAGATTGCATGACAGGTAATGTAATATTTAATGCATGGGCAAGCTGAGTTACCAATCCACCAATGCGAATATAACCTTTCGTCTTGTTGCTTTGGTGGCGAAAGTGCTGGATGAGTAGAGCTGCAGGATTGGGGCTTTGTGGTGCAGTAGGAAAGAGAGCCTTGGTGACCATTGCCATGTCCGCATTGGCAATGGAACTGGTGTCACCTCGTCCCAATAGTGTGTTGGCGAGGAACAAGGCTTAGTAGCGAATTGTTGGGTTTTGAATGGTGGACATCTTCTTCTGGTAGAATTTGGTGCCACCATTAACAGAAATAGCCTCCCAAGTTTCTCCACTTGTGAAGCTATAGAGGTTAGTAACAGTTGACTCCCCAACGTGAGGGAAGCCGAAAGCATCACAAAATTGTTCAAAAAATATTTCATAGTGCTGCCAGTTCATGGTGAAGCTTACCGTGCACGCATTATCTTTCTCCCTGTGGTCGTCATAGAAGGAGGCAAGGAACTCATAGGTAAGCTCGGCGTAGGTGTTGTGGCTTCTGAAGCCTAGTACTGTCAGCCTGGCCTTGTGACACATGAGGTTAAAGTCCTCCTTCAACCCGCCGCGGTGAGAAAGCTATGGTCGGCCCAACATGGGCAGCACCCTCCTCGATGAAATTATGGCCAACTTGGGGTTGCGCTCGGCTTGGGACCCCAAGCTCTCTCTATGTTGGCGCTTACTCTTGCAAAAAATGTTACCAATTTTGTTCATCTTGATGCACTGAAAAATTTCACCATAAAACCTTAGGCATATAGTTTGTACATGATATACGAACGATCCTACCTGGAAAAATTCAATCCTAACATGAGAAATCAATAGGAAAAGCTAAACAAGCTTGAGTTCATCTGCTAGATCAATGTGAGAATTTCAACCATGGAAATCTGAATATAAAGCATGGATAGGGAGAGAAACATACCGATTTGTTGATTCCCCCACTCAAACGAATGAAATCCACGAAGAATCAAGAGTTCCAGGTGGGTTCTAGGAGATTTGGATAGAGAATATGATAGAAATAATGAGGAAGGAGAAGAAACCTAGCCACCCCGGCCCAATTTGGTGGTCGCGCTGAACTATACGGCCTAAACTATACGGGCAGGATATGTAGTTCCGCCCGTATAGTTGTAGTGGTGCCACCAACTAGGGTTTCACAACTATACGGCTAGATCAAAATGATCCCATCGTATAGTTGGTGTTAAACCGTCTGCACCCTCAAGATAAATTCTCTAAAATGGGCATCGATATTTATACGACTGGAACTATACGGCCGGAATTTTTATTTCCGCCATATAGTTGGTCGTTAAACAGTTAGTACCTTTGAGAAGAAATTGTACAAAGGCATCGATATCTATACGATTGGAGCTAAATGGCCAGAATTTTTATTCCCATTGTATAGTTGGTCGTTAAATTCTCTTTCGTTCGAAAGTAAATTTGTTGATGGCAAAGATATCTATGCGGCCAAACTATACGGCCGGAATTTTTATTCCCGCCGTATAGTTGGTCGTTAAACCATCAGTAGTCATCAAACAAATTCTATTTCTTCAAGAATACCTTATTACTCTGAAACTTAGCAAAATACCTTATTTTTGAAAGAAAAATGACAATAGAAAATGTCGACCAAAATTAGCATGTAAAGAGCAGAATTTTAATCCTTGTAGATAAAACTCAAACTTTTATTTTTATACTTATTCTATACTTGTTCAATCGATGTTTCTACTACTTTTTGACAGCTGCATCTTCACGGGCGCGCTTCCGCATGGATATCTGTGAAAAAGTTGTAGGAATGTGATGCACTTTTTATTCATTAGTTTATTTTATTGACGTGATGGGTTGACTCCCATTAAGCATTTTATTAAGAATGGTAGAGTAACTCAACCCCTTCTCTGTTCTCGAATTCTTACCTTCGGTTGCCCCTATCAAAGGCACTTACCACATGAACTCATTTTGCCGATGGAATATATCTTTCTCCTGCTTCTAGCTTCTTTGGAAAATAGCGGATGATTTCAGCATCATAAACATTGAATATTATTTTCCCTCAGCATAATCAACTGATGCCTCTGCGGTACTAAGGAAAGGTCTTCCAAGTATTATATATAATTTTTCATCTTCTGGCAGCTCAAGAATAATAAAATCAGTGGAAATAACATGCTCATCTATTCTAAGTAGAACATCCTCAATCATACTAATGGGTTGTTTAGTGGACTTGTCAGCCATCTGTAAAGTGATAGTAGTAGGGGAATACTCCCCTAATCCTAACCTTTTATAGAGGGAGTATGGCATTACACTAACTCCAGCACCTAAATCACACAAGGCATTGTGAATATCAGTTTTGTCTATTGAGCATGAAATAGTTGGTATTCCACGATCTCCTGATTTAGATATTAGCTTCCCATTAGCAGGATAACTAGTCACCATGGCAAGGGTTTCAGTTATTTCTTTATTTCTACTAAAAATATCACGGCGGAATGTAGAATAGGTAGGAACTTTGATTGCATCTACAAATGAAATTTCTAGACGAAGGTCGCCAAGTGCTTTTGTAAAAGAATCATAGATTACCTGATCTGGTGCTTTCTTTTTCGATCTGGATAAGGAAGCTTTTTCTCACCTTTCTTATTCTTGTCTTTTACCTTTTGTGGGGGATCAAGCTCTTTTGTTGCTTTGTTTTTTTGTTGCTTATCGCTTTTCCTCTTTTCTACTACAACAACTTCATCTTCATTACTTATCTCTTTTTCTTCTCTTGGATCTATCGTCTCTGCATCAGTGTCAAAACGGTCATCCTGTGCATCATCTTGGCCCTCCTTGGTTTGATCTTGTGTTTCTTGAGCAGTTTCATCTTGAGGATCCACCAGTGTATCACCTTATTGGCTTGCTTCGAGCAAGGATTTTTCCTTTCGCTCTTTTTCAGCTTCATATTCTGGTGTCCTAATGGTCCTGTAATAACTACACCTCTTCTTGTAACAACATTAGTAGAAACAGGAATATCTATATCATCTCGAAGAAAATTTTGATAACCAGATGCTATTTTTTCACACTGGGTTTCAACCATACTAGCATACTTGTGAAATAATTTTATTTCTTGGCCAATCTCATCATAGTTTTCCATGAGTTCCACCAAAATCTTTTTATGTTTTTGAAAGTCCTTATGCAGGTTATTATGAGATTTTGCTTGTCGATGTTTTAATTCTTGAAAAACTTTCCTAGTTCCACTTCTTCAGTTAAAACTTGTAACAAGTCTACTTTGTTTGTCTTAACAAGTTCCGAAGGTATACCTTTTTCTTTCATTGTTTTGCGTACTTCAGGCATAAGATCAGGAGTTATCTGAAGTATCCCTTTTTCTAGCTTAGTGTCGAAATCAGGATTATATAAAGAATCATTCTGATCCCTAGTAGACATCAATTCCAAACATTCTTTAATAGTTAAAGTATTTATCGATCCTCCCGCTGAGAAGTCAAGCAACTCTCTGCATTGAGTATTAAGACCGTGGTAAAATAAATGGAAAATAGTTGATTCAGAATATCCATGATTAGGAATACTATTGATCATTCCAAAAAAATCTATCACGGGCTTGTGGGTAGTTTTCTCCCGCATTCTGACTAAAGTTGCCTATATTCTTTCTTAGTTTAGTTACCTTTTTAAAAGTATTAAACCTATTTATGAATTTAACAATGCAGTTTTCCCAACATTTAATGTAATGGTGAGGGAGAGAATATAACTAGTCTAGAGCCTTACCTTTAAGAGACCAATGAAATAATTTTAGATGAGAGAAATCCCTTGGAAAACCTTTTGGTCCAAGTGTTGTTATCACATTGTCGAACTCTCTAAGATGTCTTCCTGGGTATTCATCTTCCCTTCCACTAAAATCTATTTCCTGCAAAATTTTAATAATTCCATCATCAAATTGATATTCTCTAACTCCAAGATTAGGGAATTATGTTGGTTGTTTAAGAAATTCAGAACTTGGGGCACTATATTCTCTGAGAGTTTTCTTAGGTTTCTTGGGAGTTGTCGTGTAAATAGACGTGATTTCCATTATATCACTCAGGTTTTCAACTTCAACTTTATTTGATCTTAAAAGTTTTTCAATAATTTCCTCCCGCCTCTGAGCAGGCACGCGATCAATATAATCGGGTAAATAGGTCCTACCAGAGCGTGTAGACCCTTTGTCTTCTGGGGAGAACATTTTGTAGTAGTAACACCTGAAATGTCAAGAGACAAACACTTAGCGCTTAGATCCCCGACAACGGTGCCAGAAAATAGCTCCATGTCTGCAAGTGCACAGATCGTTTGTAGCTAGTTCGATGTATAGATATCGATCCCACAGGGAGACCAAAGGTAAGTGTTTATGGTGAAGTCTCTGTCACACCCAAAGTTGTCACAAGTCTTCGAGTAAATTGATTGCAAGTGTAAAAATGAGAATGGAATTTGGATTAAACTGGTTGTATTAAATAAAACTAAAATGTAAACTTCAGGAATAAAAGGCATAAAAGTAAAGAACGATTCGGTTGTTTGTTGTTTTCTACAGATGGCGAAAGAGGCGCGGGGAGATACGGTTCATGGTGATAGTGAATGTGCCAGATGGACGAACGATGAGTGTAACAATTATAATCTTATAAGTATATGTGTAGGCAAGAAACCCATAATTAGCCAGAACTCCTCTTGGTAGATTTCATCCCAACTTCAATAATCCTACTAGTCTATTTCCAAAACCATGGTCAGACACTAGACGATTAAGACCCGTCAGGTCGCTTAGCGATTAACCTCTTTGGATCAGACTAATGCAATAAACACGGTGGTTCCTCATTATCCTCGAGTCTACTAGTTTTCCATTGATATCCCCGTGTCACTCAGGGGTCGCCGGTCTGCTAGCACACAAGATCCTATCTATTTAGAACAAGCATCATGTTGTCTGGGCCCTTAATTGGACAACAAGCATTAGGCATCCCACAAATAGTCAAGCACACATACTATAGTAATTAGAATCAATCACAAACTAATGGAAAATATATAGAGGCACATCACATCTCTCCAATCCCTTACATATCCCATGCCCAAGGAACTTTCTCACACATGAGAGAAGAAAACATCATCGATATAATTAAATAAAGGGAGTTCTTCTCGATGTTACCGTGGAGATCCATAATAGGAATGGAAAAGTAATCCAACACAATTCAAGATGGGAAGAAACAATCTCAAACCCTAGTCTTGCAAGGTGAAGATCTCTCTCTCTCTCTCTCTCTCTCAAGTATAAGTAATGGCTATGGGGGTGCATTGGCTAGGAGGTCGAAGATCGTGGAGCGAGATGAAGAACATCTTCCCCTTCTTCTCCGGATCTCTTCTTTCTCCCTTATAGATGGGATGGCGGCTGCTATGTTGTGTTTTCTTCCTTGGCCTCTTCACAAAAGTTTCCCTTTTGACAAGACAAAGGCGGCGGTAGCTATATGGCCGGAAAAATATTCCCGCCACATAGTTGCTTGCTAAAGCCTCTGTATGCTTCCCTCGATTGCTTCCAAAGAGAGACTTGCTTGTTTTCTCCTGAATATTGTGTTTCTCTAGTTAAAACCTTTTGTTGATGTTCAGAACCTAAAACACACATTAAAAACCAAGTTTTGTTCGCTACCAAAGTATTAGCGTTTGGTAAAGCTAGAAAACAATCAAAACCGGGAGAAAACCATCAATAAAAATCATCAAAAATGTGTCGAATCTCACAGCTATCACTAACTAATTTTTTTGGTTTTTCAAATAAAAACTGAAAGCAAACTAAAAAAATTGAAAACAAGAATTAAAACTAGCAAGGTTCCTACTAACCTCACTAGGGTAGCTATTGCTTCCCGGCAACGGCGCCAGGAAAAGGGTTGATACCTTCGATCCGGATTATGTATGTAGTATACTCTTTTTCCCTAGTAGACCTGGGTTATCGAATCCTCGGGAAGCATAAAGCATAGTGAAGTTACTTTAACGGACCTTCGGGAGTTTTAGAATTCTTTTTGTGTTTTACCGGACCAAGAGTTTGCTGTATTTTGTTGTTCTCGGTGATGGAGAGAGAGAGAGAGGTCCTAGGGCTTTCGGTTTCACCTATAGTTGTGCAAAAAATCTGATGGGAATAAAAGATAATAATAAAGTATGCATTTAATTGTTAGATCTAGATAATTATATGTGGGCAGTGCATCCATAATTCCTATTACCTCCACAACCGCTTATAGCAATAACCTACTAGTCTCATCCATAGAAGAAAGAGAACTAATGATATGCATAGTGATGTCACCGTTAATCCCAAGTAAATCCCTCACATACAGCCGTACTACCCCTTCTGACACTAGGGTTCCCAACCTGCAGATTAGTCATTACTCATACTCCCTATACCTGGCTCAATCCTCGAGGTCTTGGGTACCTGACAAGTCCTTGGATTGAGGCAAGAGAGGATACAATAATCATCATGTCATACAAACTAATACATGATCTCATCTATGATAAATAACATGCACAAAACCTACATGGCTAGGCCGAAGCCCTTAGCTCAAAGAGAATTACTCACACATAGAGATGAAATCAACAACCATTAGCATTGCAATGGAAACAATGAGATTGATAGCAAATAGTCTTACAATGTCGCCAATCGAAGATGAGATCTACTATTACAAGTGGTGGAATATGGCTATGATGGTGGAGAAGGGTTTGGAGATTAGATCTAAGTCTATTCCTCTGGTGGCTCTTCGGTGTTATGGAGTATGTTTCTGGGGTTCTGGGGGGGTGTTTCTTGTCGCCTGAAGCCTCTTTATATAGGGGGTCCCTTCACGGAAGTTGTTCTGTTTGACCTAGCAGTGTTGATGCCAACTATATGGCCAGAATTTTATTCCCGTCGTATAGTTGGTCATTAAAGCTTCTATCTTCACTTCACGGCCCCTGGTTTTTTTGGGTTGTTGGAAATCTCGTATCTTTGACTTTAATGTTGTGATTCCCATCATCAAACGTCATTATCTGCGCAGGGAAAAATAGAAAGGATTACATACCCTTTGATCATTAGGCATTAGTAACAGGGTTTAGAGAGATACTTCATAAAAAATATGAATAATATCCATCATAAATGTGGATGTAGATGGCTATATTTCACAGCCATCAGTTGGTCGGGCCTAAATTTCTCGTTTTTCCTACTTGGCTCGGACGGTGCTGCATGGGGGGATTGGGCTTGGGCCAAGTTTGGCAGTTCGTTTGGTTGCCCATATCTAGTTTTCATGCAATTTTGACAAGTTGTTTGGTTGGCAATAAGACTGATTTTCTCTCGTTTGATGCAAAAAACTGCATCTGTGGTTGCTCATGCCAAAGTGATGCGCTCACCACTTCTCACAGCTGGTGATGTTATCACATAATACCAAATAGGTAGAAAACTGAAATAGCAGTTTCAAACAAGCGACAAATTAAACCACCAGTATCAAATTACAACCCTAGCTACTAGCAAATATGAGTTCAGGATATGACAGTTCACCACAATATTACCTAGCTACTAGAAAATGGCAGTTTAACACCCACATCAGGGGTTGTTCATGGCCATCACTTCATCAACAAACCATCATCGTCTTCTTCAGACCTTGTAGTTGTCTCTCGTCGCGCACATGTCGAGCGCCCACTGCTGTCTCCAGCTCTTCCAAGTAGCACAATTGTTTTGTGCAACCCCACGGCCACCGTCAGTGTCGTTGTCGTCAGGAACTATGTCTTCCTCAGCCGGGAAGTACTCATCGGCGCCGAATTGCAAGATCTAGTTGTGCAAAATACAACATGCAAGAACAAGCTTAACTTGAGTGGGGAAAGAGTGGAAAGGCTTCTGATCAAGGATCTTAAACATGTTCTTCAGCGCAGCAAAAACCCTCTCAACCATAACTCTAAGGCTAGAGTTCCTAAGGTTGAAAAGTTCTTCAGGAGTCCTTGGGTAGTTCCTAGCAGAGAACTCATTGAGATGGTACCTTGTTGACTTGAAGGGTGGCAGAATTCTAGGCCGACGGGCATACCCAACATCTGCAAGGTAGACTTTCCCATCAGGGAGCTTGAACCCATCTAGTCTGCTAAGGCTGTTAGCCAGAATCGTCGCACCGTGTGCGGATCCTTCCCACCCAGCAATCACATATGTGAATTTCATGTCGAAATGAACGGCGGCAAGCACATTCTAACTGGGGAAGTGCTTCCTCCCCCTATATGCAGCCTGATCAGCTTTCGACACTCTAGCCATGACATGAGTACCATCAATTTCTCCAATACAATCATGGCATTACAAGATTGTTAGCCAATCGTCTAATACACTCATCCGACGCAGAAAATGAGAGAATTTCTCACCTTGAAAGAGGGGAACCATCGACCGTTGCCATGTATCTTTGTGGGGATTTGTCCAGATGGTGGCTTGATCATCTCATGTCTGAGTTCTCCAACAGGATACAACACCTGATGGAAATACCGAGAAATTGTCTCGGTTGATCTCCTCCATGTGATGTGAATCACTCGGAATCTCTGGTTATGGCCAAGAACATGAAGAAATAGAGCGACATGTTCTTCGATACAAAAGTTGATACTGTCCTTGAGCAACCCCCTAGACATGAATATCTGCACAAGATGGTTAAATGGGGCTCTTCTCATCCCAAGCATGATGATAACCTCCACATCGTTGTTGTTGTAGATGTAGTTCAAATTATCCATCTTCTCTCTGTCACGCTGCAACAGGGGACCAGATTTGATTACCGGGCTATTAGTCCTGGCAGACGCTCGTCTGTAGATCAGAAACATTCGTGCCTGAATCACAACGACTAGATTAGCTGCCTGGATGATAACCTTCAATTGTTGGCCCTAAACGGAGTGGCACTACTTAAACACTGAGTATGTACTACCCCAATGTCGAGCTAACTACCTAGGTAAACAAGTTGGAGAGGAGGCAAGGTTGCGGTTTTGACCTTCATGATGGCGGATGGTGAGGACCTGCCGCGGGCAGAGAAGAGGACGGGGGAGAAGTCCACGCCACAGATATACGTCTAGTGCTTAGCAGCTGCTGCCAGAGATCTAAATCACCGTCGCTGCCAAACCAACACATAAGGGGAAAATGGGGAGGGATTCATCTTCCAGCATGAATCTTTCGGCTCCCGCCATCTCCCCGTTGCCTCCCCGCGCACGCCGTTCCTCCCCTTGCGGTCGCCAAGGCCTGTCCTGGTGGAAACGCTCGATTTTGGCATTTCTCCGGAGCCAGGATGAGACCTGCTTTAAGACTTGTGCGGGCCAAATCCCAGGCACGTTGCGAGACACCGAACGGGCTTATTTCTTCCTGCTGGATGCGAGAAGAGAGGATCCAGCCAAACACGTCCTTGGTGTACGATGTGGTCGCGAACGAGCCTTTCTCACTGTGGACAAACCAAAATTTCGCAGCGTCTGCGATCTTCTGCAGCACACACGAAAAAAACTTTCCATATGCGAGGAAGACCTTAATAGTTGTAATAGTGCGAATAGATTTCGAGAGTCCTCTGGCTATCATGGGTTTCATCCACACCTACCTAGGAGAACTGAAATTGCTTTTGATGCTTCGACAAATAATAGCTTCCTGGACAGCTGAAAGCAGCTGGACTGGAGATAGGAAGATCATCGGATACGCTGGGAGAGGCTCCGATACCAAACTGGATTCTAAGATTCTCCACAATTTTTTTGACCAGGACTACGGCAGGCTTATGCCAGCCTAAACATATATCATCAAATTGTTCCTTACAATGTTTTATAGGATAGAGAGAAACCAAGAGTCCTGAAGATCAGCTCGTGGGGGATCAAAGCTACTACACCAAATATTTAGAGAAGAGGCAGAGATATGCTTATTACATCTGTGTGCCCAAAGCCGAAGATCCGCAATACAACAATGAACAAAAAAAGCCAATGGTTCGTCGATGGCGTGGAAAACCAGCGCATTGCGCCGCTTCCAGATATTCCACATGAGGGCCACGTAGATTGTCGATTCTTCATAGTTTTGGCATCGAGTAGCCACAATGTCTTCAAGGGCGCCGGAGTTGGGTATAGTCCCAACAATGAAGAAAAAGTCCCAAACTTCTTTGGCCCGATGGCAGGTGATCAGAAGATGAGAGGTGTCCTCGTCTAGAACACAAGAAGGACAGGTCGTCGAGGAGGAGAGTTGGTGTCAAAACCGGCGCACGTTTGTGGGGAGGCGTTGGCGGCGAGCAAGCCAGCCGAAAATCTTGCACTTCAAAGGCGCCGCATTGCTCCAAATCCAAGTAGCCTGGTCATCAGTCTGCAAATGCCTCAAAGCATGGACACAGAAACTCATGTTTAAATTTTTTTGTTATTGATACGGAAGAATTTGGGTGAAGGCTAAAGGTGGCAAGATCAACATTGAGAGTAGCCAGCTCAGCAGAAGCAGCGCGAGAGAGCCGGGGAACCAGAGTGTCCACCAGGCCTTGCTCAAACATAAAAAGGATAGAGGTGTTAGCGTGGGTAGCATGCGAGAAAAGGGTAGGGAAGCATGCACAAATGGTGTTAGTGCCATGCCAAAGGTCGAACTAGAAAGAAGTGGATGACCCCGAACCCACGGTGGAAAAGGAAATGGATCGGAAGGTAGAAGAGGCCTGCAAGGATGCTTTTCCAAATGGGGGTATCAAGGGAGTGACTGTTATAGAGATCACGACGAGGGGACCAACCGTATTGGCGTCTAAACCAGCACGCCCAAGGGGCATCGGTCGATGAGTGGATCTTAGATAAGAACTTTGCTAGTAAGGCCGAGTTTTGGGCGGGGGTGGAGAGGATGCCAAGCCCTCCAACATTTTTCGGAGCACACACATCGACCCAAGCAACTTTGCATTGGCCTCTGGAGCAAGAGTCATCGCCGGTCCAAAATAAAGCCCTACGGCGCTTATCAATAGCCTCAACGACTCCAACCGGAAGAGTGCCCGCGCTCATAGCATGAGAGAGCATAGCCGTAAGAACGGAATTCACAAGGAGGAGACGACCGCCAATGGGGAGAGAGCGCCCACACCAGCCAGAGAGACGCATGTCGCTCTTGTAGATGATGGGCCGAAGTCCGACAGATTAAGTTTATGAGTCGAGAGTGGGAGACCTAGGTAGGTCTGAGGGAAGGAGGAAACAACACACCCAAAGGAGTTGGCCATGACAGTAGCAATGTCAATGGAGGTTTTGATAGGAACAAACGTGCTCTTGTGAAAATTTATAGCAAGGTCGTAGCATTGGGGAAGCTATCGAGAAGGTTTTTTTAGGTGAACAACCTGACCAGGGATGGCGCTGGTAATGATGAGAGTATCATCCGCGTATTGAAGGATAGGGCATGGAAGATCATCCACGAGGGGGTGGAGGAGAAGCCCATCCCGAGAAGCTTGAAGGAGTTGTTGAAGAACATCAAAAACAATATTAAAAAGAAAGGAGAAAAGCGGGTCGCTTTGTTGAAGCCCTCTCTTGCATTGGATCCAATTTCTAGGGACGCCATTGAGAAGGACCGCAGTTTGGCTGGAGACGTTAAGCATCCGAACCCAGCCTAGGTTCTTCAGAGTTCAGGGAAACCATTTGCCTCAAGGATACGATCAAGAGCTTCCCAACTAATGGAATCAAAGGCCTTTGATCTTCCCAACTAATGAAATCAAAGGTCTTTCGAAAGTCGAGCTTGAAAACAGCAACCGAAGCGGATCTATTGTGACAAGACTGAACAATGTCAACCGCATAGACAGAGTTTTCCACAATGGATCTGCCCGAGATGAAACCGGTTTGATCGGGATGGACAAGTGAAGTGATAACGTCCCGGAGACGGAGAGTGAGACACCCGAAACAAAGGTACAACGCTGGGGCCTGCACCCTCCAAAGATGATCCATGACGAACCTAGAAATATCACGTAACAAGTGTTAGAATATATATTTGTATATTGTAGTTTCCCCATATGTTAGGGGGCTTTCTGTATATTTGCACCTATACATGTACTATATATTCTGGCCTTTGGCCCTCTGGTAATACAAGCATCTATTACCCTACCATGGTATCAGAGCCGTAAGGCCTTTTTCCCCTTCGCAGCCGCCGCCGCCGCTGCTCCCCTCGCAGCCGCCGCCGCCGCTGCGCCCGGCCGACGCCACCGCCTACGTCCCCGGTTGCCGCCGCTGCCTCTGCCCGGTCGCTCCGTCCCCGGCCGCCCCCCATCCCCGGCCGCCTCGGATCCGACCAGCCGCCGCTCGCCCCAGCTCTCCGCTGCCATGTTCGGCCTCTGTCTGATCTCGATCTGTTCTGAAAAAAAACAGTTATGTCTTCCTCGTCGGGCTATGTTGCGATTCCTCACTGCCCGGTGATTTTTGATGGCGCGAATTATCCTGATTTTGCCGCCTTCATGCGCGTCCACGTGCGCGGTCTTCGCCTTTGGGGTGTGCTTTCCGGTGAGTTCTCCTGTCTACCGCGCCCCGTTGCGCCTACGGCGCCTATTGCACCAACGCCCGTTGCCCTTGCCCCCGATGCTGATGATACTGCTCGGGATGATTATGATCGGAAGGTCCAGAAGCATTCTACTGTTGTTGCGACCTACCGGCTGGATCTGGCTGACTACACTCAGTGGATAGATGAGGATGCTCGTACTGCTGCTATTCTCACTTCCAGTGTTCTGCCTCAGTATGTTGCTGAGTTCATGGGTCTTCCCACTGTTGCTGCTTAGTGGGCTTTTCTTTGTCAGCGCTATCAGCCGTCTGGAGATGCTCTTTATCTTTCTGTGGTTCGTTAGGAGCATGATCTTAAGCAGGGTGATTCCACTATTGATGAGTTCTATACTCAGAGTGCTGCTATTTGGTGTCAGCTTGACTCTCTTCGTACAGTGTGTGTAACACCTGTCCCTGCTATTTGATTGTGCGCGCGGATCTAGAGTTTCAGCGCGTCTTTGAGTTCTTGTCGCGGCTCCGCAAGGAGTTTGAGCCGCGTCGTGCCCAGCTGCTTGCCCGTGGTCGTGTTCCGCTCTCTGAGGTACTGGCTGAGCTTCGTGCTGAGGAGACTCGTCTTCGTGGTGATGGTCTTCTTGAGGTTCCATCTGTTCTTGCTGCTCATGGTCCCCCCGTGCCGCCGGCTTCGTCGCAGTCTCTAGCACCGCCGCTACTCTCTGCTCCGCCGGCCCAGGGTCAGAGTTAGCCTCAGCACCCTCGTGATTCTCGTCCTCCCTGCGCCCACTGTGGCAAGCCTGGCCACGATATCTCTGGCTGCTGGACGAGGGATCCCCACTTACGTCAGCAGTATCTTGCTCGTCGGCAGGCTGGCTCTTCAGGATCTTCTGTCGTTGCTTCTAGACCTCCTGCTGGTGCACTGTCTGATCAGGATATTATCTGTGGTCTTTGTAGTCTGCTCGCTGCTACAGGCTCTTCCTCGTCAGCTACTGCTGGTTCTGTGCCTAGCTCTTCTGGCACCGCGCGACCATCACCTTCTACACAGTCAGGTATGTCACCCCCGTGGTATCTGGATTCGGGAGCTTCTTTTCACATGACTTCTGCGTCTTCTATTCTTTCTGCTCTTCGCTCTTTTATTTCTCCTATTCGTGTTATCACGGCTGATGGTACCTCTCTTCCTGTTTCCAGTCGAGGCACCCTCTCTACTTCCTCTTTCTCTGTTCCTGATGTTTCTCATGTTCCCAGTCTTAAGATGAACCTTTTCTCTGCTAGTCAGCTTACTGATTCTGGTTGTCATGTCATTCTTGTGCTGTTCAGGACCTTCGTACACATGCTCTGGTTGGAGCTGGCCCTCGCAGCCTTGAGTCTCCGGGGCTGTGGGAGTTAGACTGGCTTCACGTTCCTTCTGCTGACACTTCCTCTGCCAGTTCTCATGCGGTTGCTGCTTCTGTCACCGGCTTGTTTCAGCAGTGGCATCATCGGCTAGGTCATCTTTGTGGCTCCCGTTTATCGTCATTAGTTCGTCATGGTCTTCTGGGGTCTGTCTCAGGAGATGTGTCTTTACATTCGTGTCAGCGTTGTAGGTTAGGCAAACAGATTCAGCTTCACTATCCTACTAGTGTGTCTGTATCTCAGTGACCTTTTGATTTAGTTCATTCAGATGTTTGGGGTCCAGCTCCCTTTTCTTCAAAAGGGGGCCATCGATACTATATTTTGTTCATTGATGATTTTTCACGGTACACCTGGTTGTTTTTTATGCGCTCTCACAGTGAGGTGCTTGCTATTTATCAACGCTTTGTGGCTATGGTTCGTACTAAGTATTCCACTCCAATTTGTGTGTTTCGTGCTGATTCTGCAGGAGAGTATATCTCCCAGCACCTGCGTGGCATCCTTGCTGAGCAGGGCACCCTTGCTCAGTTCTCGTGTCCCGGCGCCCATGCTCAAAATGGTGTCGCCGAGCGTAAGCATCGTCATATTCTTGAGACTACCCGTGCTATGATGATTGCTTCCTCTCTTCCGCCGCATTTCTGGCCTGAGGCTGTCGCTACGTCGACTTACCTCATTAACATCCAGCCTTCTACTGCTCTTCAGGGTGGCATTCCTCTCGAGCGTCTCTCTGGTACCTGTCCAGACTACTCGACTCTTCGTTTATTTGGTTGCGTTTGCTATGTCCTTCTCCCTCCTCGCGAACGCAGCAAACTGACCGCTCAGTCTGTTGAGTGTGTCTTTCTCGGCTACAGTGATGAGCATAAGGGCTATCGCTGTTGGGACCCCGTTGGTCGTCGGATGCGCATCTCTCGTGATGTCACGTTCGATGAGACGCGTCCTTTCTATCCTCGCCCCACCTCTGGTACTTACCCAATGGATGATCTCTCTTTTCTTCTTTTTCCTAATACACCTTCCGCTGTCCCTTCTCCTCCACCTCCCCCTTCTGATGCGCCTCCTTTGCTTTCGGCGCCATCCTCTCCTCCGTCTAGTTCCCCTAGTTCTCCCCGTTCTCCGGCTTCGGACCCTTCCTCCGCTGTTCCTTCTTCCTCCTCTTCGGATGAGTCATCTTTCACGGATGAGCTTCCTTCTTCATGGCATGTTCGTCAGCGTCGTGCTCCAGACCGTTACTCTCCTAGTCAGTATGGTCTCTCTGTTGTCTCCGAGCCGACTTCTTATCGAGATGCCGCGTGTCATCCTGAATGGCAGCTTGCCATGGCAGAGGAGATCGCTGCGCTTGAGCGCACTAGCACCTGGGATCTTATTTCTCTCCCTTCTGGTGTTCGTCCTATCACGTGTAAGTGGGTCTATAAAATTAAGACCCACTCTGATGGATCTCTTGAGCGCTATAAAGCGCGTCTTGTGGCTCGTGGTTTTCAGCAGGAACACGGCCGTGACTATGATGAGACTTTTGCCCCTGTGGCCCATATGACCACTGTGCATACTCTTCTTGATGTTGCTTCTATTCGACACTGGTCTATGTCCCAGCTTGATGTTCAGAATGCTTTTCTTAATGGCGAGTTGAGTGAGGAGGTTTATATGCAGTCTCCTCCTGGGTATTATGTTCCCGATGGGATGGTTTGTCGTCTTCGACGTTCCCTTTCTGGCCTGAAACAGGCCCCTCGTGTCTGGTTTGAGCGCTTTGCCTCTATGGTGACTGCTGCTGGTTTCTCTCCTAGTTCTCATGATCCAGCGTTTTTTGTTCACACTTCTCCTCGTGGACGCACTCTTCTCCTTCTCTATGTTGATGATATGATCATTACTGGTGATGATCCTGAGTATACTGCCTTTGTCAAGGCTCGCCTCCGTGATCAGTTTCTTATGACTGATCTTGGTCCTCTTCGCTACTTTCTTGGGATTGAGGTTTCCTCCACTTCTGATAGTTTTTCTATCTCTCAGGAAAAGTATATTCAGGATCTTCTTGCTCGGGCTGCTCTTGCGGATGAGCGCACCGTTGAGACTCCTATGGAGATTAATGTTAAGCTTCGTCCTACTGATGGTGATCCTCTTCCCGATCCCACACGTTATCGCCATCTTGTTGGGAGTCTTGTTTATCTTGCTGTTACTCGTCCTGATATCTCTTATCTGTTCATATTCTGAGCCAGTTTATCTCAGCTCCTACCTCTATTCACTACAGTCATCTCCTTCGTGTACTTCATTATCTTCGTGGCACGATTACTCGTCGCCTTTTCTTTCCTCGTTCTAGCTCTCTCCAGCTCCAGTGCTACTCGAATGCTACGTGGGTGAATGATCCTACGGATCGTCGTGCTTACTGTGTGTTTCTTGGTGGTTCGCTTGTTGCTTGGAAGACAAAAAAACAGGTAGCGGTTTCCCGTTCGAGTGTTGAGGCTGAGCTGCGGGCTATGGCTTCGGTGACCGCTGAGATGACCTGGTTACGGTGGTTGCTTACAACACCCACTCCACTTTTGTCAGACAATACATGTGCTATCAGTATTGCACGTGATCCGGTCAAGCATGAGCTGACCAAGTATATTGGTGTTGATGCTTTTTATACACGTGCTCAGGTGCAGTATCAGATTGTTGCGCTTCATTCTGTGCCTTCAGACTTGCAGTTGGCAGATTTCTTTACAAAAGCACAAACCCGCTTACAACATGATTTCTTAGTCTTCAAACTCAGTGTTGTGGATCCACCATGAGTTTGAGGAGGGTGTTAGAATATATATATGTAGTTTTCCCATATGTTAGGCGGCTTTCTGCATATTTACACCTGTACATGTACTATATATTCTGGCCTTTGGCCCTTACACACCTGTACGGATATAAAGTGTAGATATGTGTATCTTGTCTAGCTATAAATTTCATAGATAGTCTGACTTTGAGCTACTAGGCTTCGGCTTCTTCTTCGTGTTAGAGTAGAGTGCCCAATGCTAATATTCTCAAATGCTACTTTTCAGAATTTTTAGACCAAAAAACTACAAGTTCCAATTTTAAAGAAAAAACTACAAGACACTTCCCGTTCTTTTGCCCAAACATTATTCCGCTATATGTGATTGAGTACAATTAACAAGCACGACAATAAGCTAGGTTCAGATAATTTACATTACAAAAGAGTACGAACATACAGAATGGCGTAGCCATAGGCCAATGTTTTCTCCAGTACCTCATCCGCAAAAAAGAAAAGACGGGTTTCTCCAGTAGCACCTGATGCCATTGCACATTGAGGTGGGCAACCTCTTATTGCTACCGCGCACGGCGAAACCGCTAGTTGCCGCCGCTCACGAGAGCTTCCTTGTAAGACCCCTCCGGCGGCGGCGGGACGGGCGCAGCCCTCGGCTCATTCCGCGCCGCCGCCGGCCACGTCTCGTCTCCATGCTTCCTCCTGCGTCCCTCCTCTAGGATGAGAGGCACCTTGCCCTCCCTCTCCCTGCTCAGCCGCTCCTGCGCGCCGCCACGCAGCTTCTCCAGCCCCCGGCCGTCCATCTGCTGCATCTTGAACACCTTGAGGAGGTTCAGGAGCCCTCCGGCCAAGAACAGTAGGCTTCCGAACAGGCAGAACCAAGCCCAGCCCGTCCCCTGCATCCAGAGCAGAGTTTTTATTTACCAACTTGTCGTCAGTTACATGGCGAATGCAGAGCGAATCGGTAGGTCATACACATGTTCTCAGGCATTCATGTCATTTAAATGGTTACCAGCAGGGGGAAGGTAGGGAAGAAATGGCTGTTTATTTCGTGGCGATTGACGATGCCGCCGACGAAGAAGAGCGTGCTGCCGAGCAGAAGCGGGATCTGCACGCTCTTCTGAAGGATCTGGACGTGCCCGTTGGTTCGCTCGTAGATTTGGCACATGTTGTGTATGGATCCGAGGAGCCAGAGCGCTGGACCCGCGATGAGCAGGTTCAGTCCGTGCTTCTCAAGCCCGTGCCGGTGCCCCCTCTCCATCTGCAATGTTTTTTTGTGCAAGGATTGAGGCAAAACTGAATATGTAATCGAACCTACTAGATCAGTTGGTAACGCTAAGACAGCAGTAACAATCTGGACTACTGTTTAACACTGACGCTGTACTTCATTTCAAAGCCTGTTGGTACTGATTGGTTGTATATGGATGTACTCCAGCTCTGTTTGCGTAATAATTAACTGACAACTTCATCAATTAAGAAGAGAGCTAGTCCAGACCTGAATCTCGAAGAAGATGAGCGCGACCAAGGTAAGCACGGCTCCAACGAGCTGCACGGCAGGGGCGGCGAGCTCGACGAGTGCGAGCTGGCTATCGAGCCCGACCAACCCAAGGTTGTAATCGACGCCGGCGACGTGCGCCAGGAGGTCGTGCGCGTTCACGCCCACCACGCCCAACAGCCCCACGACGGCCACCGCGAGGCCGGACTTTCTGGACACCGCCCACGGCCACAGCTGCGCCAGGAAACCGCCGACGAGGAGCAAGGCGGCGAATACGTACACCCAGGCGTTGATGTACTCCCATCTTCGGTTGCGGGACCCCTCGCCGCCGCCGGAGCCCAGGCTGTAGGCGCGGCACTCCCGCGCCGTGGCCAGCTTCACCATGGCTGCTGGCTGTAGCTGTCTTCTCTGGGACTGAGTTCAGGCAAGGTGGATAAGTGGAGGCGGACACGGCGATCTGGACTGTGGAGCGAGGAGGGCGGAAAGGTGCTAGTATGTGTAAGCTGAAGCAGTGGCCATGGCAGATACGTGGCGACGTGCATGGTATGCCATGTAAGGCAGCCGCGAGTCAGGCTCTGATTCGTCACGCATATTTGGGTGAGTAAACTATGGGGATACGAGTGCTTCTAGACCATGCGAGACAGACGCCACTTCTCACACGAGTCAAATTACGTGGGGCCTCGCGCAAAATTGCTTAAGTGGCAGTGGCAGTGAGTTAATAAAGATACGGAAAGATGAAGTATATTTGTTATTGTAACATCACACATATCAATAGGTCTTCACTGAATAAATGATATTTTGTATGACACCACGTGTATGTTACTTCCTGTCTACTATGAAGGTAGTAATATAGACTAATACCTTATGCATATTACTAGACTATGTTACTTTCCACTATAACCCGTCTTATAGTGTCTCCAGCCGTGCTTAGTAAGCGTAGCTCTACAGCGACTTTTTCTATAAAAAATCCTCTGTGAATTTCATGAGGAAGCTTAAGTATATTTTTTATCGATTTTGTTCATTCTAGCTCCGGAAACCCCTTTTATTTCCCGAGATGCAGCGCTTTATGCTTATAAAAGAATAAAAAGTAAACTTATGAATTAAAATTTTGAAACAAAATCCTAAAAACTGCTAATGATGTATCCCACTAGCATGCAAAATCTCAATTTGAAATGTTTTGTATTCCGAGTTACACAAAAATAACGAAGTATGACGTTTTTGCTACAAACGGACCTTTGGTCTAGGGGTATTAGTTCCGGTTTTGCTACAAACCGGGACTAATGTCCCGGTCCCAACGGCTCTATCTGGCCGCAAGGGACGGCGGACACTAGTCCCGGTTCGAACGGACCCTTTAGTTCTGATTCGTGTAACAAACCGGGACTAAAGGGTTTCAGGCAGGCTGGGTTCGATGCCAGACCCTTTAGTTCTGGTTTGTTATACGAACCGGGACTAAAGGTGGATCTTTAGTCTCGGTTCTAGACACAAACCGGGACCAAAGGCTTGGCTATATTTTCTTCCCCCACCTGTCCGAGCCACCATTTCAAGCTGGTGGCTCCTCTCTCTCTTGTTTCAAGCTCGAGTTTATGCTAATTTTTTCTCAAGATTTGTCAACATTTTGTGGTGCCCCATCTATCCAAAGGTTCTAAAAGGTGAGCAACTTTATCCTTTGATCTCTTATTGCTATATTAACTCATTTCATGCTCTATCTTGTAGATGGATTTGTGGATTTAGTTTGGTAGTAATTTTTGCAATGATAACATGAGATCGATGTTTTGATTCTATCTATCTTGTATTAATGTAATGAACTCCAAGGTAAATATCATTTTCAATATGTAGATTCTATCTATATCTTGTTTTGGAACATAGTCTTGAAATTTGATTCACAGAAGCACATACATGCATGAGTTTATCATTCTAACTAGCTGGGCAAAATATCTTTCTTTGTCTTCTACCTGCCTTCAGCAAACTGAAAAATTGTAACAAAAATAGGATTAATTCACAAAAGCTTGATAAGAAGACATCACAGTACATCTTTGAGAAGCTCCTAAGACATCTTCGAGAAGTTCCGCCGTAGTGGTGTCCCTCTCGCACCATCTTGGAGTTAATAAGTTCTCTACCTATAGATTAATACGCCGGGTAACTAAAAAAATTCACATATTAGGGAGTGCCTCTATGGAGAGCTCCTCGAAGATGTCTGGGAACGGGATCCTAAGACATCTTCGAGAATCTCCGCCGTAGTGGTGTCCCTGCTCTCGCACACCATCTTGCAGTTCTTCACAAGAATGCATACCTATTTATAGATTAAGCAGCACAACATAGTATCGACACTCTAGACATAATATCGACACTCACCCCTATCATAGTGCTACCACCCACCCGAATAGTGTCGTCATTCACTGGCTTAGTGCTGCCCACTCACGACATAGTGTTGACATGTTGTCGCCACATCCACGTTTAGTCCCGATTGGTGCCTCCAACCGGGACTAAAGGTTCATCATATCTTTAGTCCCGGATGTGTGCTTTAATTTTGTTTTTTAGACCAGTACTAATTTTAGCATCATGATTATGTTTGATGTACTTAATTATATAATGCAGATGAGCCGATAATGGATGTACGTTGACCGATTCTCTGGCGAGTTCATTAAAGGTGTGCATTCTTTTCTCCTTGTGGCCGAGGCAAACAAGCGAAATGGTTTTATGTCTTGTCTATGTGGTGTCTATCGGAATCATAAGGAATACTCTTCCTCAAGAGTCCTTCACAACCACCTGTTTCGGTCCGGATTCATGACCAGCTATAATTGTTGGACCAAGCACGAAGAAAGAGGGGTTATGATGGAAGACAATGAAGAAGAGAATGATAACCACTACCCTACTATGTCCCCTGAATACGATGGTACTACAATGAAAGACAATGATGAAGAAGAAGAAGATGAAGAACGGCATCAGATCTGCCCGATGATGATCTTAGTCGGGCCATTGCTGATGCAAAGGAAGAATGCGTGACTGATAGGGAGAGGTTGAAGTTCAAGTAGATGTTAGAGGATCACAACAAATTGTTGTACCCAAATTATGAAGATGGGCACAAAAAGCTAGGTAACACACTGGAATTGCTGCAATGGAAGGCGGAGAATGGTGTGACTGACAAATGATTTGAAAAGTTGCTGAAAATAATGAAAAAGTTGCTTCCAAAGAATAACGAACTGCCCGCTAGTATCTATGAAGCAAAAAAAGTTGTCTGCCCTCTAGGATTAGAGGTGCAGAAAATACATGCATGCATTAATGACTGCATCCTCTACCGTGGTGAGGAGTACGAGAATTTGGATGCATGCCCAGTATGCACTGCATTGCGGTATAAGATAAGACGAGTTGACCCTGGTGATGTTGAGGGCGAGCGCCGCATGAAGTGGGTTCCTGCCAAGGTGATGTGGTATGCTCCTATAATATCACGGTTGAAACGTTTGTTCAGGAACAAAGAGCATGCCAAGTTGTTGCGATGGCACATGAAAGACTGTAAAAAAGACGGGATGTTGAGACACCCCGCTGATGGGTCGTAGTGGATAAAAATCAAGAGAGAGTTCTCGGACTTTGCAGGTGACGCGAGGAACTTATGGTTTGGTCTAAGTACAGATGACATGAATCCTTTTAGAGAGCAGAGCTGCAGACATAGCACCTGGCCTATGACTCCATGTATCTATAACCTTCCTCCTTGGTTGTGCATGAAGCGGAAGTTCATTATGATGACAGTGCTCATCCAATGCCCGAAGAAACCCGGCAACGATATTGATGTGTACCTAAGGCCATTAGTTCAATAACTCTTACTGTAATGGCACATACAAGGTGTACGTGTGTGGGGTGAGCACAAGCAAGAGGAATTTGACCTACGAGCGTTGTTGTTCATAACAATCAATGATTGGTCTGCTCTTAGTAACATTTTAGGATAGACAAACAAGAAATACAATGCATGCACACACTATTTAGGTGAGACTAAAAGTATGTATTTGGATAAGTGTAAGAAGAATGTGTACTCGGGAAATCATCGTTTTCTTCCGCCCACGCACACCCTAAGAAAGAAAGGTAAGCATTTCAATGGTGAGGCATACAACCGGTGTAAGCCTATCCACCGTACTGGTGATGATGTATTTGATATGGTGAAGGATTTAAAATTAATCTTTGGAAAAGGTCCTGGTAGACAATATGTTCCGAAGGACGATGTCGGACACGCACCTATGTGGAAGAAGAAATCTATATTTTGGAAGCTACCCTATTGGAAAGTCCTAGAGGTCCGCTCTGCAATTGACATGATGAACCTAATGAAGAATCTTTGCGTAATGCTGCTAGGCTTCTTAAGCGTGTATGGAAAGAATAAAGATACACCGAAAGCACGGCAGGAGCAACAACGTATGAAAGACCGAGATGGCATGCGTCCAGAGTTGTTTGAAGGTACTGCCAGCTACGCTCTTACCAAAGAAGAGAAGGAAAACTTTTTTGAAGTCCTTTACAGTATCAATGGCCCATCTGGCTTCTTGTTGAACATAAAGAGAATAATGAATATGGCAGAGAAAAAATTTCAAAACCTAAAGTCTCATGACTGCCACATGCTTATGATACATCTGCTTTCGGTTGCATTGAGGGGACTCCTGCCGGAAAATGTTCGAGTACCCATTGTGAAGCTATGTGCGTTTCTCAATGCAATTTCTCAGAAGGTAATCAATCTAGATAGTCTACCAAGGTTACAGAAAGATGTGGTCCAATGTCTTGTCAGCTTCGAGTTGGTGTTCCCACCAACCTTCTTCAATATTATGACGCACCTCCTAGTTCACCTAGTCGAAGAGATTAACATTATCGGTCCTGTATTTTTACACAATATGTTCCCCTTTGAGAGGTTCATGGGAGTCTTAAAGAAATATGTTCATAGCCGTGCTAGGCTAGAAGGAAGCATCTCAAAGGGATATGGAACAGAGGAGGTCATTGAGTTTTGTGTTGACTTTATTCCTGACCTTAATCCCATCCGTATTTCTAAATCACGGCATGAGGGTAGACTAACTGGAAAAGGCACGAGGAAAAAAAAGCAAGGATATGTATGGACGGACATTCTCTCACTAAAGCACACTACACAGTTCTGCAAAGTTCCACCTTGGTGGGTCTGTATATCGAGAAACACAAGAATGTTGTACACTCCAACAACCCAGGGAAGCATGGCTCCTGGATTAGAGATGAAAACATGAAGACTTTCGGCGGTTGGTTGCAGACACATCTCATGAATGACATCACTGTTGGAGAGTAGCTGTACTTGTTGGCCAGGTCACCATCTTCGACTATATTGACTTTACAAGGGTACGAGATAAATGAGAATACATTTTACACGGTCGTCCAAGATAAAAAGAGCACCAACCAAAATAGTGGTATCTGATTTGATGCAACAGACGAGAATGGGCAAAAGGATACATATTATGGTTACATAGAGGAGATATGGGAACTTAAATATGGACCTTATTTTAAGGTCCCTTTGTTTTGGTACAAATGGATCAAGATGACAGGAGGCGGGGTTGAGGTAGACAAGAAATACGGAATGACAACAGTGGATCTCAACAACCTTGCATATAGAGATGAACCATTCGTCCTAGCCAATGATGTGGCTTAGGTTTTTTATGTGAAGGACATGTCTACCAAATCAAGTAAAAGGAAAGATAAGCAAAAGAATACAACATACGATGAGCCAAAGCGCCACATAGTTCTTTCAAGAAAAAGAAATATCGTGGGGGTGGAGGATAAGACAGACATGTTAGAAGATTATGATAAGTTTCATGAAATTCCACCCTTCGCAGTGAAGGATGACCCAAGCATTCCGTTAAGTAAGGAAGATGCTCCATGGTTATAGATTAGAAGAAAACCCCAGCAATAGAGATGTGTGCATGTTGGTGACGTATAATATTAAACCTTTATTTTTAATGATGTGCTTATATATATGGATATGAACTGTCTCGATCTCAATAGGTAGTATTGCAACATGTTGTGGCCAACACCAAAGACATTTATTAATATTAAAATGTAAAAATTAGTCGTAATCATGTCTAGCCCTGTAGTACACAGCTTCAGGATCGTCTTCGGAATCGTCATCGGCATCATCGTCGCTCGTAGCACGCGGCTGGATCCTTAGCCCTTCCCCGGCTTGTGCACGGGGGAATGGGAGAGGGGGCACCTGCCACTCCTGCCTCGGGTACACGACACACGGGGGAAGGGCTCCCGGATGACGACGCTAGTATGCCGTCGGCCTTCACCACCGCCACCATTCTTGTGGCTCTTCAGCTGGTGAAAGTGCGGGTACCTCAGGCGAGGATGGTCTCTCATGGCGATGTAGCGCATCACGCCAGCGATAGTCCGGTTCGTCCACCATAGGCGGTGACCGGCCTCGTTGTGGTTCACTAGGGGCGGGCCATCACCCTCGTACCTGGTGAGCTCCCTTTCTCGCCGATGTGCGTAGAAAGCATTCTAGGTGTCGAGGTTGTCGGGATCCCAGTGGGGATCCATCCGTTTCTCCAGCGTGAGCTCGAGGTAGAAGTGGTTCGTGATAGCCACCTAGCGGGCCGAACCATGAGGCACAGGAGGAACAGGAACCCCTCCAGTGCTCAGCATCCGGCATGTAGTCGGTACCACGACGGGCATGGGTAGCTGGAGGCGCACAGCGCCTCGGTCTCCTCGAGCGTCAGAAAGACCCAGTAAGTGGAGTACATTGTTGTGAGAGAGAAGGTGTGGAT
This sequence comes from Avena eriantha, assembly GCA_910589775.1. Lineage (NCBI taxonomy): Eukaryota > Viridiplantae > Streptophyta > Magnoliopsida > Poales > Poaceae > Avena > Avena eriantha. The sequence continues at coordinate 111,895,999 of OU342745.1, forward strand.
GTGTGGATGGACATGGTGGTCGGCCTAGATATAGAGGGAAATGGCGGGAAAACATGGCAGGAAGCGTGGGGAAATGGCGGGAAATATCTTTAGTCCCGGTTAGTGGCTTCAACCAGGACTAAAGGCTCCCGAAATATCTTTTAGTCCCATTACTAGTTTTAGTATGAAATATTATATTTCTAATTGGTATATTATTTTTTGTGAATATTTTGGTATATTATATGTATTTTTCTGTTTTTTAAATAATAAACTATATTTTCCCAACATTTATACTAAATATAATATTTGTTAAACAATAAATAATTAAATTTAAGTTGTATAACAAAGTATGATAATAGATTTAAATTATAGATCTTATTTTTCTGAAAATTTTGATATATAATACATAATTTTCTGAAAATTATACACTATTTTCATTTTAGCGCCAAAAATCCTTTAGCCCCGGTTTGTAATATAAACCAGGACTAAAGAGACTAAAGGCTAACCTTTAGTCCCGATTTGTATTGCAAACTGAGGCTAAAGGGGTATGCGCACGCGCAAATAGCGGCGGCCAAAAACCTTTAGTCCTGGTTTGTATTATAAACCGGGGCTAAAGGTGGGGGGTATAAATACCCTCCTCCTCCATCCCGGTTCCAGATACGAACCAGAGCCCAATTTCTTCCCCTGCAGATGAACCGCGCACCGTTGTCCGTGGAGCTGCTTGCCATGGAGGAGGTCGCCGCCCACGCCTGTTCCGCCCCCTGCGCCTGTGTGGAGGAGCTTGTGCCTCTACCATCCTTCCCGCCACGCCGAGGAGAAATCTCGCCCCTCCGCCCGCCGTGCCCCTGAGGAGAACTCGCCCCACCGCCAGTCGCGTCCGTGGAGAGATCACCGCCGCCGCCCGCGTCCTCCGCCACCCCTGCAGGTGAGGTCGATCATAGTTAGTATTAGCTAGTATTAGGTTAATTTATAGTTAGTATTAGCTAGTATAGGTTAATTAGTATTAGGTTTAGTTAGTATTAGGTTTATAGTTAGTATTAGGTTAATTTAGTTAGTATTAGTTGTTTTTAGCTAGGTTTATTAGTTTAGTTAGTGATAGGTTTAGGGTTTAGTTAGTATTAGGTTTATTAGAATTAGGTTTATAGTTTGTATTAGATTAATTTAGTTAGTATTAGGTTTTATAGTTAGTATTAGGTTTATAGTTAGTACTAGGTTTAATTTAGTGTTTATGTTATGATTTAGTTATGCCGCGTCCTTGTCATCCACTCGATGGCAACGGCGGAGTACTGGACTCCGTCGGATCTGAGGATGTTCGAGCCTAGGCTCCACCGAGCTGGCACTGGGAGATCCTACCTGCCGGGACTCGTACCTTGGTGAGGAATCAAGGTATCATCGTCGACCCGGAGCTTCTTTGGTGGCGTCCACGAGATCCATGAGCGGTGCAGAGGGAGCCGGCCCCCGAGGAGGTGGTACATCGTCGTGTCAGGGAGGAGGACGAGCACGTCCACCGGTATATGTATCTTTTGGAGACCAGGTTCTCCAATCTCTGGCAGGTTCACGGATCTCAACTGAGCTATTCTCTGGTGATGGTTCCTGTTCTCTAGGTGTACAGCTCCCGTGGCACAGAACCGGGCAGTCGGCGTCACTAGTTTGATATGAACGAGATGTAGTATTGTAATTTATCTTATATTACTGTATGTTATCTTAATGCAAAATTGTTTCATTATTAGTATGTAATCTTTTTACTTAATGCATTTGTAATATTCTTTTATTTAACGCAAAATTGTTTTATGTTTGTCTGTATTAGTTAAGCTATGGACGGTAGACACAATGAAGACGTAGTTTTGAACATGATAGATGAGGATACTGGAGGTTCTTATTGCGATAATGGCTCCCAGTATCTTAATTTGTGTGAAGGAGACAATAGTGGAGACGATGGGGGAGACCATGGTGGAGACGATGGGGGAGACACCTTAATAACAAAGTCCGGCGAGGTATATAAAGCCTCTACCGATCGATCACTAGTATAGATAAACTAATTGATTCGTATATATGTACCGATGAATGTTTATTCTCTTAGACCTCGGCATCGGGCCAATCTTCTACCAGAAAAAGAGGTCCGGCCCAAAAATTTCCCGCTGCGCTGGGTCAAACATTGGAGTCCATACGGTCCGTCAATGCATTTGTACATCAATGCGGAGTGATTGCTAGAGACACCGTCCGGATCACCACGCGAGAGTGGAATAAGCTAGGAAAGGAAAGGGATCCATGTGGGGCTAGTTTTGTCGACAACAGAGCAAAAGATGCGATCTGGAATTCTCTCATGACACATTTCATCCTACTAGTCTTGGAGACTGATGAGCTCACAAAGCAAAGGAGGTTGAAAGTCAAGCAGTGGGCTCTTAAGAAGATGGGAACACTGTTGACATCGATTTTAACCAAAATAAATAAGAGTGTAAATAATACATAAAACTATAAATAAATTAATTCAAAAGGGGGGAAAAATTCCATTATACCAGTAAAGGAATGATGAATTTAAATATCATAATACAATAATTTCAAATAATCAATGACAAGAATCGACGTGAGCAAGTATGCCAGGCCCAAATATGTGACCATCGCAAAATATTAGTACATGACAAAAAAAAGTCAAAATACTTGTTTTTCTCGCGTTAAATTATTAATGTGAATATCATATATACACGCATATTATTCCTTGGATGGAGGTATAAATTTTCAAACGTCAGCCAAGCCAAAAAGCTCATGCATTGCATAGATTAGGCGGAACCACTGCACCATTAACATATAATACTAGATTAATTAGCAGGCCCATAACCCATATGTATGCAGCCAGAGATTAATTAAAAAATGGGGAAGGCATTAAGTTAATTATGGCCCAATCCGTATATGTCAAATATCTCAGCATCCACGAGAGAATAAGTCCACGCCAGGGCTTGGAGCGCTATGAGACACAACCGGCCACGCGCCCACGACTGGCCTCCACAATCCCGCACGTCACCCACGATTGGCCTCCATAACTCGTTAATTTCTCGGGAGAAGCAGTGCTCAGCCTCTATATATAAGTGACCACCCTACACACGGGACAAGCCCCAGATTCCATCATCGCGCGCACACGCACATCCCGGCCGGATATACTCCATCTGTTCATAGCATAGCAAATACTCAAGGCAAACAAGAAGCAAAGAGAAGAAGAAAACAAGAAGCACTTTGGTGTTCAAGGCAAGGTGGGATTCATGGCTCCCCCATAGTCTTTGGTTTGGCCATGGGTACAAACCAAATGACCTCCATCTTTATCCTCTTTCATAGCTCTTGGTTTGGGCATTGGTACAAACCAAAGAGCTCTCTTATATATATCTACTAAAACTCATGTTCTTGGTTTGGCCATTGGTACAAACCAAAGAGCTCTCTTATATATATCTGCTAAAACTCTTGTCCTTGGTTCGGCCATTGTGGTACAAACCATGGAGTTTGCATATATTTTTCCTTGATGTTCATCTCTTGATTTGGTTCCTTTAGCGATATAAACCAGGATGAAACGTGGGCATAAGCCTCGTTCCTTGGTTCGATACCTATACGTGGAAATTAATTTAGAGAATAACATCGGTATAAAGATCCCACAAAAATCCTCTTAGATCATTCCTAAAAAAATGAATAAGAGTCAAAATGGTCAAATAAAAATCTCTCCAATTACATATCGGCTAAAATACCTAAATATATCAAAAGCATGATTTATGCTTTAGGCATGGGTTCCATGTGAATTCCGTGACACAAGCTATGACAAAATGCTCTACGCATGGGTTCCCTTGTGAATTCTATGATAAGAGTCATAAGAAATCTCAAAATTATAAACTAATGCTATATACATGGGTTCCCTCTGGAATTCCATGATACGAGTCACAGAAATGCAAACAAATCGGTATATATATATGGGTTCCTTTTTTAATTCCATGATATGAGTCACAAAAATGATAAAATTATGCTCCGCGTTCGACGCATGGGTTCTTGTCCGAATTCCATGATATGAGTCGCAAAATGATAAAATTATGCTCCGCGCTCGACCGCATGGGTTCTTGTCTGAATTCCATGATATGAGTCGCAAAATGATAAAATTATGTTCCGCTCGATGCATGGGTCCTCATCCGAATTCCATGACATGAAACATAAAGTGTTGAAAATATAAACTATGTCCTAAACCGCACTAAAGCCTCCATACATCATATAGGCTTTAAAATCATACATATGCATACACCCTGCTTGTACCAATAATACTAGTCCAAGTAAGAAATATGATACGAAATGCTCATTTGCATGTCGTTTGGTCTCAACACAATACTACTATCGATTAGTGCAAATTGTGCATCGATCAAACCTGGTGCCTATATAGGAAAATCACATGCATAGTGCGTAATCCATACTGCATGCGATAATGAAAAGGATCTCCTTGGCCGGTTAAATAAATCTCAATAAATATGACTAACTGTATACAACATATGACAAAATATATTGGTTAATTGACCGTACATATTAAGATACCCATGCATGTATTAATACTCGTACTAGCAAATTTAGTACGGGTAATATCAAATAAAATGTGACCATTGAGATGGCATACACATCAAATAAACTATACCAACTTCCGAGATAATCTAAAGAAGATTAAATACTCCCCCGAGTATGCCGGCGTTGACGACAGCGAGGTGGACTTCTTAGTTTTATTTCATGCTTTTGTAATAGTCATGTTGATGTAATCCTATGTATTAGAAATATTGGAATTCTTAATCAGGGGTTTTCTCTTCAGAGATGTAATTAACAGAATTTATATAAATGTATGAGTTCCGGAAGTATGAACCGCAATCTTTGATATTTGTCATTTACGTACGCGCCCTTTAAATTATTATTCTATCTGTCTCTATGATATGGACGCGATCACGCGAGTATTTCCGTCGTCCCATTTTTCCGTCATCAAATTCTGGCATGCCCAGTGAGACCTATTTCTCCCCTCATCTCTGAATTCTAACATAGGATTACACCATATGACTTTATAAAAATATATATATCATACTTTGCATAATAAATATATTAAAAAAGGCAAGAAAATTAATATGCGGTTTTCTTGATTTATATGAAGGTATGGAGGATCAAGTTCAGCAGTATGTGACTCTCCGTTTCGGCGACCTGTGGCTAGATGTGCCATACGGTCAGCTTGTGACTACGGCAAGTGAGAGCTGGAAGACTACAACTGCATCACGAGCTAAATCGAAGAAGGAAAAAGAAGTGTCATCGGCATCTAAAGATGGATTTGTTCCTGTGATGTCCAAGTCTGCCAAAAGAAGGATGTGTGCTGCAGCAAGAGCATCAAGAGCTGCTGCAGGTGAGCCAAACGTGAGTGTACACAAGGACACTTCATCCAACTCGGCTCCTCCTGGCTTAGAAAAGGCAGCATATGCAAAGCTTGCAAGTCAGGAGGCACCAATATGGTTCCAAGACACACGTGAGTGGCCTGCTCTTGCAAAAAGAGCGGCCCCACTGAAGATAGCTTCACCGGCATGGTCTGTTTCAGCGCCGGCTACTCCAACAAGGCGTGAACTATCTTCATCGACCACGTCGACCAAGATCGCGGTGCCGCTCACCCCTTCCAAACCGAAGGTAAGCACACCGAGCGAGCTTCTCCATGAAAAATCTGAAGAATGCTCATACAAGCCTACTTCGAACATGTCGGGGGCAACTCGTAAAGCTTCCACGGGGGAGAAAGGTAAAGCGGTGATGGTGGAAGAGGCTAAATCTCGTCGACCACTTGGTCAACTTCGGATTGATGCACCCGAGTTCTTCCCCACATATACCGAGCCAAGTAACAAACGCTCGCTCATGTGGCGGGGGGTTTACCTCAGTCCGGATGATATTAGAACAAGTCATGTAGATCCAACAGCCACAATTTTAGACCCCTTGTCATCATCAGTGCCAATGCCACATCCATCACGTGAAGGTTCATTTGACCCGGTCCGTCAACGACGCTGGCGGCAGAGGGCTCATCAAGCGTGGGTCGATCTTTCGGCACCAATCGAGTCCAATCAAGCAAGGCGTCAGCAAAAGCAAGTTGCTTACCCCATCCGAAATAGGGATGGGAATGCAAACGCAAGAATCTGCGGAAGGCCTCATACTGACTTTTATGCAATGATGGCACGGAATATATGTCAAACATTGAAAGATATGTTACTAGATCACTCCATGTCTGCGGATGATGTTGGCAACACCATGCGCCAAGCAGATGCTCTTGCCAAATGGCCGGAGTATGAAGAGTTTGTAAAGGAAGAAGCCAAGAGAAGAGAGTATGTCACCCAAGCAGGTCATGCAAGTACAAGACGTGCTGCTCTTAAGAGAAGAGAGATGGCGATACCTACTGACTCTGGATACAGCAGGGTAGAAGGTAGAAATCGCACATCGTCAAGTCAAGATAATGAAATGCATATGACCAAGGAGTTAAAAATACACTGAAGAAGGCTCCCACGGTTCTCACTCCATGGCCATACCGCAAGAGAGCTTCAAAAAAATCATTTGAAGTGTTCAACTCATTGCCGATTGGTATCATAGAAGCTGCAGAGAGCAATAGTGAAACATCATCGACATTAATTCACTTCAAGAGGAAGAAGGCAAAGAAAAATGTTATACCAGGCCTGTAACTCGTAGCCAAATGGATTTGAGTAATGATGAACAAGATGCAGATTGTGTGGAGTCTCATAATGCTCCACATGATGATGTTAGAAATGATTCCGAGGATGAACTAAGATCTCATGAAGAACATCAACTTCACGGTGGTACAACCCGTGTGGAGCAGGTCCTCACTGCAAATACAGGTTGTTCCATTGAAGAACAGCTAGCACAGCTCACAGCTGCGCTCCAACAGAAAGAAGATGAGTTGGTTGCTTTGCGCAATCGTGTGGCAAGTAAAAAAAATGATGAAGCCGAGAGGAATGCTTCAAGTAGCCGTAACAATGATCAAGGAGGTCTGGAAATCAACCTGGAAGCTATTCAGAAAATGATAGTCGAGGGAGTCAAGGCCTAATACATGCAGACTCATTACTCCATGCGGCCAGGATATGTCAAGCTGTATCCGCCAGATGTTACCTTGTTCCATTCCTGGCAAATTACCGTAGCCGCAGTTTAGCAAATTCAGTGGAGGCGGATCTCCACATGAACACATAGCTCATTTTTTGGCAGCTTGTCAAGATACAACTCAAAATGGTGCGCTTCTTCTCCACCAATTCATGCAAACATTGTCGGGCCTGGCTTTCACTTGGTATAGCAAGTTGTCACCAAGTTCAATGAAGACATGGGAACAAATGCAAGACGTTTTTCTCGAACGCTTTTACAACACTCAGAGGACCGTCGGTATCACCGAGCTAACTCAAACTGAGCAAAGGGTCAATGAGAAGGCTGCGGATTTAATTAACAGATGGAGAAACTTAAGCCTCCACTGTCCGCAACCAATCATAGAAACTGAAGCGGTGCGTATGTGCATGAATAATCTGCTTCCTGACATGGCCATGTATTTGCAAGGTGTGCGGCCTGTTACTTTTGAAGAATTGGCCTCAAAAGCCACGGATATTGAAAATTACAATCATCTTGTAGCACGCCGTACAAAGATGGTATACAAGCCGGTTGACAAGAGCGGTCAACGCGATAAGTTGCCCGCCAAGCCAAAGCCAACACAAGTTATGGAGACAACCGCAATGAGGCCACAATTTCATTCTGAGGCACCCACCGCGAGAGATGCGGAGCGTGTGGGTCCACCAGATCAAAGGAGACCAACCCTCTTTGAGCGTCAAACTAGAGAATATTCCTTCTCCGTTGAAGAAATTGGCGACTTGTTTGCCGGTCTACTTCCGCTGAAACTTATTGAGCTTCCGAATCCAAAGATACCAGAAGAACCTAACAAGTTCAACGATCCAAACTTTTGTCGCTACCATCGCATTTTTGGTCATACGCTCAAGGACTGCTTTGTGGTGAAGAACACAATTCAGAAAATGATAGATGAAGGGACCATGGATGTAGACCTCCTTACAAGTTTAAAGAAAGGAAAGAAAGTCGCCACAGCAAACGTGGCTACCCTCCAAGATGACATGGTGAGTTGTGCCTCTTCAAACATGAGACCAGCTCATAATAAAAATATGTTGATATCAAATGGCCAATTTAATCCTATGATAATGTCAGGAGCGGAACCACACTTCGGATATGGAGGGCGATGCAAATGTCAGCTCGAAAGAGACAATCTCCGACGAGGAGAAGGATTACACACTATCGAGGCCCGAGGATTACACTCGGTCGAGCCCGAGATTCTCAAGATCGAGGGCAAGGGCGAGAGCGATGTGGGTTCATAGTCCATCATCAAGTAAAGAAAGAAACCAATGTTCCGCGCTCTAGGCCAGGAATATCGGAGAGCTTGGCGAAGCGTCTAAAAGGACTTCCCCAAGAATTTGATGTTTTGTCCATTGGTGTTTTCGAGGATGATAGCGAGTCTCTTCAGTTCCCTGAAGATGAAGAGGCACCTGAAGTGGATCAAGTCCATATTATATCAGGTCGCCAGCTAGTTGACCCACATCATCCACCTAGAAAGGAGCATAGGAACAAAGATGTAGTTGAGAATGAAACGACTGACCCTTCTGTTAAGGTGACGGTCAAATATGATGTAATCTCACACTTGAAGAAAATACCAGCCATGCTTTCTGTGTATGATGCTTTGTCCCTTTCTTCTGATTTGCGGAAAGCTTTGGTCACTGCATTATCATTTCCAGAAGATTATCGAGTGGAAGTTTCGTAGACTGAAACTGAACCAAATAATGTACTAAATATTACATTTAGTGACGAGGACAGACTGTTAGGCTCAAAGAAACACAACTGACATCTTCTTATGTTCGGTGAGATTGATGAATCGCCAACAAATCGCATAATGATAGATGGAGGATCTGCCATAAACTTGTCACCTCTGCATACTCTGAAAAGAATAGGGTACACTATTAGAGGATTCATGGTTTTAATCAATTAGGTCAAGAAACCATGGGTACCATATCCTTGGTTCTGAAATTGGAGACGTTATACACACGAGTGATGTTCCATGTAATTGATGCAGCTACATCATACAATGCTTTGCTAGGTCGACCGTGGTTAGATGATAATCAGGTTGTACCATCTACACTCCATCGGTGCGTCAAGTATATGGATCAATCGGGGGAGACTGTAAGAATATTTGCAGATAAGAGACCATTCACAATGGTTGAATCTTTCTATGCTGATGCCAAATTTTACTTTGAGCCTATTGAGAAAGTGTAAAAGCCAAAGACAATTGTAGTGCCTAAAACAAATATTACGGAGAATAATATTGCCGAATCTTCAGCAGGACAAAAAGTTTATCAGTATATACCAAGTAGTCAAAGGAAAAAGGGGACCCAATATTCCGCATTGTGAATAAGTCGTCCACTTAAAGAGGTACAAAATTTCCTACACCTCTACCTCCTTTGGTTCAATGCAAAATTGAATCAGCTAAGGAGTCACATTGGTATAAGAAAAATAAAAATAATCATGTAGCACAAATTACTTTATCAAATAAAGATGACGAGTCGTTGCCTATTTCGTTATATGATAATAGAGTTTTGTATATGATGCAGAAAATAGGATATGATGTTTTCACCGGCCCGTCTTTGTGCGATGGCCGGGGCAACTTGCGCCATTTCAAAAGGCATTGTCTCTAGAGCAACTTGAAGCTCTACATGAAGACCGAGTTTTAAAGGAAAAGATGTATGGGTTGGGATATGAAGTTTGCTGAATATATGGACATGGCTCAAGCATCTCCATAAATAGAAGATGACAACCAGCCCACAGTCGACACCTAGAAGAAATAAATGTTGGTACGACCGATGATTCTCGTCCAATTTTTATCGGTAAACATTTGTCCCAAGAAAATAAAGTAAAATATCATGATTTTCTTTCTGCAAACAGATATGTGTTCGCTTGGACTTATGAAGAAATGCCCAAATTAAACCCGGAAGTAGCCATTCATCGGCTCGCCGTACAAAACGATGTCCTGCCGATGAAACAAGGACAAAGAAAGTATCGGCCTGAAGTAGTTCCAAAAATAGAAGCTGAGGTATATAAACTCATAGCTGCAGGTTTTATCAGAGAGGTCAAATTTCCTAGATGGATCTCTAGCATTGTACCTATTAAGAAAAAAATGGTCAAACTCGAGTATGTGTATATTTCAGGGATTTGAATAAAGCATGTCCTAAAGATGATTTCCCGATACCTATTTCTGAAATATTGGTCGATGCCACTATAGGGCATGAAATATTTTCTTTCATGGATGGTTATACCGGTTACAATCAATTAAAAATGGCACCGGAAGATGAAGAGTTAACAACATTCCGCACACCTAAAGGTATATTTTGTTATAACGTTATGCCTTTCGGGTTAAAAAATGCTAGAGCAACTTATCAGCGAGCCATGGCAATTATCTTAGACGGGTTGTTGTATGATATCGTTGAATGATATATAGACGACATAGTTGTGAAATAAAAGCGCGAACAAGATCACTTAAAACACCTTGAAGTAGTTTTTGAGCGTCTCAGGCGACACAATCTGAAGATGAACCCGATTAAGTGTGCATTCGGAGTTTCCTCTAGGAAATTTCTCGGATTTGTGATTACTAAGAATGGTATCCAAGTCGATCCAAGTAAAATAAAAGCGATCGTCAAAATTCAACCACCCATAAATATACAGAAATGAAAAAGCTTCCAAGGCCATTTAGCATATATCAGGAGGTTCATTTCTAATTTATCGGGGAGGTGCAAGCCTTTCTCACACCTTATGAAAAAGGGTGTCCCTTTTGAATGGGATCAAGCATGCAAAAATGCATTCTTAGAAATTAAAAAATATTTGATAAATCCCCCTGTTTTAGGTGCACCGGTCAAAGATTGAACGTTGATCCTATATACAGCAGCCATGCCTTCATCGTTAGGTGCTCTTTTGGCACAAAATAATGATGCGGGGAAAGAAATGTCCTTGTATTACCTTAGTCGCACCCTTGTGGGGGCCAAGTGTAATTATCCTGATATGGAAAAAATATGTTTAGCATTAGTATTTGCAGCACAAAAACTGCGCCACTACATGTTAGAACATACTGTACACCTTGTGTCAAGAGAAGATCCTCTACGATACATTCTCAATAAAATGGTGCTTTTACGAAGGTTGGCGAAATGGGCGATGTTATTGTCGCAATTTGATATTAAATATGTGCCGCAAAAAGCCGTAAAGGGTCGGGCCTTGGCTACTTTTCTAGCTGTGCATCCGATCCCTAATGATTTTCTAATCGATGATGACTTGCCAGATCAAGAAGTATTCACTACATCAGTCGCAAGTTCAACATGGCAACTGTATTTTCATGGGAATGGTGGAAAATCAGGGCAGGATCCGGAGTCGTCTTTGTTACACCAAGCAAAGATATAATTCCGTACTCGTTTACCTTAACTTCAGAGGTGTCAAATAATTTCGCTGAGTATGAAGCTTTGATAATTGGGCTTGGACTCGCTTTGAACATGGGATTAGATTCACTCAACGTGTATGGTGATTCACAATTGGTAATCAACCAATTGTTGGAAGTCTACATGGTTAGGAAAGAAGAATTAAGGCCATACTTTAGGAGAGCCAAAACGCTTATATCTATGTTTACCGACTTAAACATTCAACACATTGTTAGAAGCTAAAATGATAAGGCTGATGCTTTAGCAATTTTAGCTGCTAGCATGTCACTAACTTCTCAACAATCGATAGATGTTCATGTCGAGGAAAGAAGAATCTTGCTAATACTTGCTGAAGAAGAAGGAGAAACAATAATAGCGTCAACAATGACAGTCGACATATGCGAAATCAAGTGAAGGGATTGGCGAGAACTATTCTTAGAATATTTACTTCATAGATATTTACCTATGGATGCTAGATATTTACCTATGGATGCTAGCGAAAGATCTCGAATCCGTAAGAGATCAATTCACTATACATGCATCAATGACACGCTCTATAGATGTTCACATGATGGTATTTTACTATGTTGCCTGTTCACATGATGGTATTTTACTATGTTGCCTGTTCACATGATGGTATTTTACTATGTTGCCTCGCCAGAAATGAAATTATGGAGCGTTGAATGAGGTTCATACTGGAGTATGTGGCTGGCACCAATCTGGTCGTAAACTACATTATCAACTAAGGCGTTTAGGTTATTATTGGCCAACAATGTTTGGCGATGCCACTAAATTCGCAAAGAAATGCCATGAGTGTCAAATACATGCCGACTTTATACATCAGCCACATGTACCACTCCATGCAACAAATATAGCTTGGCCATTTGAAAAGTGGGGGATGGATATAGTGGGGCTAATTCATCCACCATCATCCAAAGGTCATAAATTTATTTTGGCTGCAACCGATTATTTCTCTAAGTGGGCTGAACTTATACCCCTAAAAGAGGACAAAGCAGAGAATGTGGAAGAACACATCTCATATATCGCTTTGGTGTTCCTTCTCGGATCCGATAATGGAACTCCTTTCAAAAATAAACATGTAGACAAATTATGTTCAAAGTTTAAGATAAATCATTTCTACTCTACGGCCTATAATCCGGCCGCAAATGGACAAGCGGAGGCTTTTAATAAAACTCTCTGTAAATTATTGAAGAAAGTGGTATCAAAAAATAAACGAGAGTGGCATGCAAAACTCCTTGAAGCCTTGTGGGCTTATAGAACCACAACACGCACGCCAACGGGAATGACACCTTATTCCCTGGTATTTGGGGGAGAAGTAGTTCTATCTTTGGAAGTGCAAATTGCTTCGCTAAGGGTTGCTACTCATGAAAGATTATCAGAAGAAAAATCAACACAATTACGCCTTGATGAGTTAGAAAGACTTGAAGGAAAACGGCTTCAAGCCTTGCAAAATCTGGAGGCTTATCAGGCTAGGAAATCTTAAGCGTTCAACAAACGCGTTAAACGAAGGTCGTTCAAACAAGGAGACCTAGTACTTGTTGTCATTCGCCATATGAATATCACACGTCGAATGAAAGGGAAATTTGAACTTAAATGGAAAGGCCCATTTGTCATAAAAAGGTTTATTCTAGCAACGCATACAAAATTATCTTGTCAGATGGAAAATACTTGCCAATGCCGATAAATGGAAAATTCCTCAAACGCTACCATGCTTAAGTGAATAAAGAAGCACTCCAGTAACGTATGAGTATAAACTATGGTATCTGAAAAAAATATTACATTGCTTCATGAATACAAATTGGAGCGCAACTAAAAATATAATACTCCACGCCTTCACAAGTATAGACTGAGGCATATATAAAGAAAATACATAAAAAATACTCCAGGCCTTCACAATTATAAACTGAGGCATATATAAAGAAAATATATTGAAAATACTCCACGCCTTCACGAGTATAAACTGAGGCATATATAAAGAAAACATATTGAAAATACTCCACGCCTTCACGAGTATAAACTGAGGCATATATAAAGAAAACATATTGAAAATACTCCACGCCTTCACGAGTATAATCTGAGGCATATATAAAGAAAATATATTGAAAATACTCCACGCCTTCACGAGTATAAACTGAGGCATATATAAAGAAAATATATTGAAAATACTCCACGTCTTCACGAGTATAAACTGAGGCATATATAAAGAAAATATATTGAAAATACTCACGCCTTCACGAGTATAAACTGAGGCATATATAAATAAAATATATTGAAAATACTCCACGCCTTCATGAGTATAAACTAAGGCATATATAAAGAAAATATATTAAAAATACTCCACGCCTTCACGAGTATAAACTGAGGCATATATAAAGAAGATATATTAAAAAAAATACTCCATGCCATTACGAGTATAAACTGGGGCATATATAAGAGATGGAATTACTCCATACCCTCAAGAGTATAAACTCGGAGGCGCACCAAAAATACGTATCACTCTCCATACCCTCACGAGTGTAAACTGAGGCATCACCAAAAAGTACTCCATACCCTCAAGAGTATAAATTGGGGCTGAAAATATATAATATATACTCCATACCCTCGTGAGTATAAAGTGAGGTGTCAACACCCGGACTTTTAATCCCAGATGCCTGTTATGCCGTACATCGCAATCCCAGGATTACCATTTTTGCGAGACATAACAGATTGGATATCACAGTACATCATCCATTACAAACCATAATAAGGTCTTTACACAAATGAAGGATCTCATGATCCAGTCTTAATACAAACAAGTAACGGAATAAATAGTGTAGTGGTGGGCACCATCTTCAGTGTCACAGGCAATGCTGACGATGGGAGATGATCCTAGTTCTCGTAGCCGTCCTACTGTCCTCCTTCAGGATAGTCCTCCTCATACTCTGGCCACGGGAATAGCCATGAGTACTCTTTAAGTACTCGCAAACTATCACTAACAAGTAAGGTAGTTCTAGTAGGAATGCTAAACTCCAAGTTTATTAGTAAAGTTAAGTTTGAAACCTAAGCTGAGTTCAGAAATAAAGAAAGATAAAATAAAGTTCTAAATCACCTAAGTGGGAACTTAGTTATCATAGTCAAAACTCTGTTGTGGTCAAGTCATGTCACAATTCATTTCATAAGTCATTTTGAAAACATCTGACAACGGAACAATATGGCCACTCCAACTGTCTATAAACGCGGACACGGCTATTTGAATAGTTTGACACTCTGCAGAGGTGGTACACTTTCATCATAAAATTCGATACATCTGTCAGGGATAACCCTGAATCATCATACTTAGTATGCAGATAATCAAACATCACATTTCCTTTACACACTCTAGTATAAGCACCTCTCCTATGAGCTTGGCCTCCCAGCCATGGCCATCTGCCATCCTGGGCACTACATAGGTGGACAACATTGAGAGGTAGCCTTGGCTCAAACCCCTCCCGTGAGGGAACTAATACTAATGCATATAAACTTCCGGCTAAGCCTTACCCAATTCAGGTAATTTGGTTGTACAATAAAATTGGAATGGTATCGCATCCGAACCCAACCATCAGTTTTTATAAAAGGGCTAAGGCTCATGCCTCAACATTTTCATCATCCTCATAAACCATTTGTGTTCTCAACACATGTCAAAACATCTCAATAGAATGACTCATCATTCCAAGGTTTTCACAAGTCATTTTCACCAAGTATTCCCATCTAAAGTGATCATGTTTTGGTTTAGCTCTAAACTACTAAGTTAAGAGTGTTCACTAATGTGGGATGCTAATATCAATCTCATGCCATAGAATGACATCTAAGTCTAACTAGATAGGTCAAGTTTTATACTCTTTATGCTATCTATAAACAAGGTAAAGAACTTTGGTAAAGTAAGAAAGTAAAGCTTGTCAATAAAACTTGGAGTAAGTATAAGTCAAAATGATATAACCAAAGCATGTCTAATGCATTTGCTTAGGTTATCTAGCTTGCAAGGGTTAGCTTGCAAATAATATCTTGCTAATAATAGCTTGCATTGTTAATAATGGCTTGCAAGTATTCACTTGCATAGTTAACTTGTATAATGCTAGCTTTCCTTGGTTGGTGCAGTCGTTGAAATTCTCCTCTTCTTCTTCGGGTTAGAACTCCTTCTCCTCGTAGACTTGGTCGGTACTATCGTCTATAAATACATACGGAATACACAATCACCAAACAATACTTAACTAGTCTACTTAGCACACTAAGACAGACATTTGATGATCTAGTATCATCACAAACATCACAAGGTTTAATGAACTAAGTTCCTTTATTTTATTTGAGAAAAGTATTTTCTACTCATTGAAATTAACTAAGATTTAATATTATCCAATTAAAATATGGGATCATGTGGACACATGTCATCACCACATATTCTAATGTATGTGAATGTGATTTAAATGTTGGATCACATTTTAATAAGTTTAGGTTTATTATTTAATGATTTAAAGTGACTAGAAATGCCTATATAGCATTATTTTGGTACTACTCCAAAGTCACTGCATACAAACCTTAATATTATTACATATTCAGATAGGTATGGTTAAATGTGATTTTTGAGAGTTTGAATCAACCCAAAAGCTATTATGGTTGATTTTATAAAAATGTTTGAATGTGAAAAAGCTTCTGCCTTGTTATTTTATCTAAATATCTATAAATCTAAATGATTTAAATCCAACGGGCTTGGATAGAGATTTTTATTACCTTTCCAACAAAATTGGAATCACTCAATTTGGATTGGTAAAACTTTCTGAATTGATTTTCAAACTAAAGGACATAACTAAGTTTAAGTCTAAAAATAAAAATCTAAATTTGAAACATAGGGCCAGCACGGGAACACTAACGGGTTGGCCCAGTTTCACTCCGCGGCACTGAGGACTGCTGACAGGGGGTCCCGCCTGTCAGTGGCTCATTAAACGCAAAGCGGTATGAGGCATTGTGGACTGTAGGGTTAGAACAACATCTATAGTTGGGGCTTATCGTCGACGACGGACTTGTCGCCGGCGAGGTGGAACCCTAACGGCTTAGTGGGGGTGCGGTGAGGGCGTACCAGGGCTCCAGTGAGTGCAGCAAGGCGGGCAAACGAATGAGGAGACGATGACGAGCTCAGGAGAAGTCACGGCAGCGGCTGGGGTGGACGAAATCGACGGTAGCGTCTCCTCCTCTGCTACGGCTACCTCTGGCGAAATTCCGGTGGCTGGCTGCTCGAGCTGCTCCCGCGAGAGGTGGGGAAGGATCAGTGGAGAGAGGGGAGTGTGAATAATTCATGATGGGGAGGCTCCTTTATATAGGCCCAGCAAGGCGGCAGAGAGGTGTGGGCGGAGCTCGTCGGTGACGACGGCACAGGGGGCTATCAGCGTGGGCAAGGTAGGAGGATGGTGGGCGGTTCCCTGGCGGTCAGCTAGGGCTTAATGGTGATGCTAGGGGTGGTGGATTGTGGTCGGGAGCATTGCGTTCTCTGAGAGACAGAGGCGGTGCTCGATGTGGTTCCCGGTGACTGTGGGTCGAGCGGCGGGGTACGGGTGTGTCTGGCGGGTTGAGGTGGTCAAGGCGGAGCGGCGTGCGCGGCCTGGGGTTGAGGCGCGACGTGTGGCGCTCTGTCAGCGACGACACTCTGGCGTGTGCTGGCGCGACGTAGAGACTTAGTGCGAGGGTTTTCTTCGGTGGTCCAGGGGCTAGCAGTGGTCGTGGGGTGGACCGTGGATGGCGGTGAGGTCACGCCTCCGTTCCTGGAGCGGTGAAGAGGGCCTGGTGGTCTCCTGCGGCGTTTGCACGGTTGGCCGGTGAGCATGGCCTCGAGATGGCGCGGCACTATGGTGCTAGGACATTTGGTAGGTCCTTGATGTCCTGGTTGGGGTTAGGGGAGACAAGGGAATTGAATTGGATTCAAATGGCTCGACAAAATTTGATCAAAAATAGTGATAGTTAGGCCAGTTTGATTCTGCTCACCAAGTGTTCGACACAATGGCCGCAAGAATTCAAATTTTCAATTTTGAAATTAAATTTGGTGGAGTGGTTAGTCACATGCTTAAGCATCTCTGGTTGCTAGGATTTGTCAAATGGAGTTCATTTGGATGGTTTTTGAAAAAGGGTGATCTAGACATATGAGATAGATTCCATTTTCAAATGTCATTTAAAATTAGAGTTTGAATGTTTTTGGAAGATCAAAAAGTAGGCATTGGTACATTACTACTTGTACTAGCAAGGGGTGCAAAGATCCACAATTGTTTCTGTTGGAATTTGAGTGCTAGGAATACCCAAAGTGGGCTAGTTGATTAAAATGGAAAAAGTGACCATTTCCATTATTAATTGTATTTGATTTCTTTTTATTTGGATTTTGCTTGGGAATGATCTAGATGATGTGGAATTCATCTTAGAAACATTTTACAACCATTAGAACAAACAATCATGGCAATTCAAATCAATTCTTATTTAATGCAACAGACATATGCATGCTTAAAGATTTCAAATGAGAAAAAGTTTTTGTTAGCCCAAAATTGGGTAATTTTGAACTTGATCGCTTGGATTAAAGTTTTGGGATCTTACAAACCTTCCCCCTTAAACAAAATATCGTCCCGAAATTTAAGAAAGAAAACTAGGAACTAAAGAGATCTGGGAACTCAGTCCTAATGTAATCTTCTCGCTCCCAAGTGGCTTCTTCTTCGGTATGGTTGCTCCATTGAATCTTGAGAAACTTGATACTCCGGGTCCTGGTGGTTCTGTAAGCTTCCTCCAGGATACGGATGGGCACTTCACGATACATCAGATCCTTGTTGATATCAACAGCTCAGTGATCAATGTTCTTGAAAACTTCAGTCTTCTCCGGCACTTCTAGGCATTTGCGAAGTAACGAGATACGGAACACATTGTGGATGGCAGACATCTCCTCAGGCAGTTCTAGTTGATATTAAACTTCTCCTCGGTGATTCAGAAACTTGAAGGGTCTAATATATCTGGGGGCTAACTTTCCTTTCAGACTAAAACGTTGGGTTCCCTTCAATGGAGAAACCTTGAGATACATAAAATCTCCGACATTGAAAGTCAGGTCTCTCCTTCTCTTGTCAGCATAACTCTTTTGTCTGGATTGGGCGGTCTTGAGGTGCTCACGGACTTTGTGAACCTTCTCTTTGGCTTCTCGGAGAATGTCGGGTCCAAGAATCTGACTCTCTCCTACTTGCGACCAATCCAGCAGGGTACGACACTTTGTTCTATATAAGAACTCAAATGGGCCATTTGCAAACTGGCTTGATAACTGTTGTTTTATGAGAATTCTACGAAAGGTAGGCAATTTTCCCATTTTGATCCATACTCTAACACACAAGCTCTCAACATATCCTCTAGGATTTGGTTGACTCTTTCAGTCTGTCCATCGGTTTGCGGGTGATAAGATGTGCTGAAATTCAACTTGGTTCCTAATCCTTCTTGGACTTTCTGCCAAAATCTCGAGGTAAATTGGGTTCCTCGATCCGACACTATGGTCTTGGGGCTTCCATGCAAACTAACGATTCTAGCAATGTACAACCATGCTAGCTTCGAACTTTGGTAGGTTGTCTTGACAGGTATAAAATGAGCTACCTTGGACAGTCTATCAACTATGACCTAGATTGAGTCATTTCCCCTATTAGAAGTAGGCAAACTGGTGATAAAGTCCATTCCAAAGGAATCCCATTTCCATTCCGGAATCTGCAATGGTTGCAACAGTCCTGCGGGTCTCTGATGTTCCACTTTGACTCTTTGACAGATATCAAACTTGGCGATGTGGCTTCCGATTTCTCTCCTCATCTTGTGCCACCGAAATTGCTCTTTCAAATCCTGATACATCTTCATTCCTCTAGAGTGGATAGAATAAAGAGTATCATGAGCTTCTTGCATAACTTGCTTCAGATCTGAATTTGCTGGCACACAGATACATCCTTTGTACCACATAACTCCTTCTTCGTGTTCGGTGAATCCAGGTACCTTTCCTACACCAATACGATGCTTGATTCCGTCGATACTTGCATTTCCCTTCTGGGCTAATCAAAGTGGGTTGAAGTTCAATGCTAGCTAAAAATCCTTTGCTAACTAGCTCAGTTCTAGACTGCTCCAACTCCTCATACAAACTTGGTTGCTTCTTCTTGATCATAGTGTTTAGCCTAAACGACAATCAGCTAAGAGCATCCGCTACCACATTGGCTTTGTCGGGGTGATAGTGAATGTCAAGGTCATAATCCATGATTAACTCTATCCATCTCCTTTGCCTCATATTCAGCTCCTTCTCAGTGAAGATATACTTCAAGCTCTTGTGATCTGAGTAAATCTCACAGCGATTACCCATAAGATAATGACGCCGTGTCTTCAATGCCAAAACTACGGCTGCTAATTCAAGATCATGGGTAGGGTAGTTCTACTCATGCTGCTTCAGTTGTCGAGGTAGATGCGCGATGACTTTGCCTTCTTACATCAATACACGTCCTAGACCAATCTTGGATGCATCACAATACACATCAAACGGCTTCTTGATATCTAGCATGATCAATATTGGGGCTGAAATCAATCTCTTCTTCAACTCTTAGAAACTTGCTTCACATTTGTCAGTCCATTCAAACTTCTTGTCCTTCTTCAACAATTGGGTCATGGGTCTTGCGATGCTCGAAAATCCTTCAACGAACTTGCGGTAATATCCCACTAATCCGAGAAATGCATGGACTTGGGTTTGAGTGGTTGGGGCTTCCCATTCTTCGACATCTTTGATCTTGGCGGGATCAACAGCGCCTCCTCCGACAGACACAATATGTCCTAGGAATCCTACTTCTTTCAGCCAAAACTCACATTTGCTGAACTTGGCATACAACTGATGCTCTCTAAGGGTTTCAAGAATGATTCTCAGATGTTGCTCATGCTCTTCTTCTGACTTGGAGTAGATATGGATATCGTCGATAAACACAACGACAAACTTATCTACAAAATTCATAAAGATCTTATTCATGAGATTCATGAAATAAGCAGGGGCATTCATTAATTCAAAAGACATAACCATATACTCATATAATCCATATCGGGTAGTAAAGGCGGTCTTTGGAATATCCGTTGCACGAATCTTAAGTTGGTGATAACCAGTCCTAAGATCAATCTTAGAGAACACACTGGCACCAGTCAACTGATCAAATAGATCCTCTATCTTTGGCAAAGGGTACTTGTTCTTGATGGTGACATCATTCAGCTTCCTGTAATCTGTGCACAAACGGTTGCCTCCATCCTTCTTGTCGACGAACAAAACATCCGATCTCCATGGCGATGCGCTTGGTTGAATCAATCCTTTCTCCAGCATAGCATCCAACTGTTTCTTTAGTTCCACTAACTCTGAGGGGTTCATGCTATATGGTCTCTGAGCTATGGGACCGGTTTTGGGGATTAGTTCAATAATGAACTCAATATCCCTATCCGGGGGCATACCAGGCAATTCATCTGGGAATACGTCAGGGTATTCATAGACTACTCTGACTTGGTCTATGGTGGGTAAGGCTAGACTCTTGTTGCACTTGAATTGACAGGGCAAGGTTTCAGATATATGCTCTACTGATACTCCAGAGCTACTGGTCATTGTGATGGCTTTCTTGGAATAGTCAATCAATCCTTTATGCTTTGACAACCAATCCATTCCTAGTACTACTTCCAAATCTTTGGTTCCAAGTACTATTAGGTTGGCATAAAAATCTATCCCATGTATTCTGATAGGTACATCTTTGCAAATTTTTCTAGCTTTTGTAGTTGAACCAGGGATTTGAACTATCATGACATGCTTCAAGTTGGTTGGGTCAATCTTACTAGTGCATGCAAATTCTTCGGTGACAAATGAGTGCGATGCTCCAGAATCAAACAACACTCTTGCTAAAACTGAGTTGACAGAAAACATGCCCAGCACTACATTCGGCGCTTCTTGGGTTTCTTCGGCGTTCATGTGGAAGAGTTGGCCGTTGCGGTTGTGAGGGTTCCCTAGGGCGAATCTTCTTCCGGGTTGAACACGACGCTGCTGTTGAGCTGGGGCATTCACATTGGCAGTGGTGGCAATCTTCTTGGGACACTCATTGGAGTAGTGACCCTTCACTCCACACTCTAAACAAGTAATCTGAGATTCGTCCTTTGCTGCCACGGGCACAACATTACTTCCAGTTCTCGGTGCAGTGTTGTTTTTGTTGTTGTTTTGCTTGGGAGGTGCACGGTTGAAATTGCTGGAGTTGCCGGGGTGGTTGTTGTTTCCTCCGGACTTCACATTTCCTCCGTTGCGGTTGGGGTAGCTTGGGCGAGACATTGGGAGTCGATTGTTCCGCGGTGCATATCCAGCAGATGGGTTGGGACGGTACTTCTGGTGGCTGCTGCATCCAGCATGGTGCATCATCCGACATTTGAGGTTGTGGTTTGCTTGATTAATCTTCCCTTCCATCTGAATGGCAGAGTCGACTAGCTCTTCGAGATCCTCGAAACGAATGTTGACGAGAACCGTCTGCATCTCACCATGCAGTTCGTTCAGGAATCTCTCCTTCTTCTTGGACTCCGTGTTGATCTCATTTGGGTGCATACCTAGCGAGGGACAAGAATCTGTCATGGTACTCTACTATAGTCATTCTGCCTTGCTTGAGCTCTCTGAATTCATCTCTCATTCTGGTGACTAGACCCTGCGGCACGTGGGTGCGGCTGAACTTGACTTTGAAGGCTTCCCATGTCATCACTTGACCATGGTTCATCATGTGGGTGTTGTTCCACCAAGCTCTTGCTTCTCTGGCCAAATAGTGGGTGGCAAACAGAACTTTCTTGTTTGCATCCACTCTGGCGACTTCTAAGTTTTTCTCCATTGTCTGCAACCAATCATCAGCATCCAGCGGGTCTTCAGACTTGCTAAAGATTGGGGGATTGGTATTCTGGAAGTTTTTGAGTTTGGATCCATGATGATCCTGATTTTCATGGTTTTGGTTGTTGTGACCCATCTGGCGATCTGCTGCAGGGTGGCTAGATTTGCTTGGCGCTCTGCCCTACTAGCTTCACGGTCTGCAATGAGAGTCTGCAGAATCTGCAGCATTGGGTCTTTGATGAGCTGCTCCCTCCTTGGTTTCCACGAGTCATCTAAAGATTGAGATAGATAACGAGGTAAGATGGAAAGTTCTAAGGTTCATGGTTTTGGTTTCAAGCTAAAACTTTGAATTTGACTCAGGCTTTTTACTAACTTCTTTTCATTCATTCGAGCAAAGCACACGATACAAACTCACACACACACCACAACATCAAAGGAAAACATATGGTTTGAAGAACCACTCTATAAACTAAGATACAATGGGACCGATACTCCTCAGCTCTACGATAGTGCTCTAGTGCATCTACTCATCACCGATGAAGACAGAGTCATCATCGTCGGTGTAGAAGTACATAGCATCATCCTCTAGATATTCATCATCATTGCTGAGGTACGAGTGAATATCCCCTTGGATGTCTTCACCTTCCTCTTCTTCTTCTTTTGCTGCAAGCTGAGCTTCTTGCTCCTTGATGGTCTTCTCGAGGTCGACCAACTTCTTGCGAAGACGGTCGATGGTGCGATCCTTCTTTGCGTGTTGATGGCAAAGAGACTAACGATCCTTGATGAGCAGTGAGAAAGTCTGGACCTTCAGGGCGGCAATGGCAAGGTTGTGGTTGGCGAACTCTCGAGCATTGTCTAATTCCTTTTGTCTGTCGTACAGCAGGAAATCGAGGTTCTCCACTTGACGCTTCAACCCCGGGTGACTTGGCGTCTCTAGCGGCATTCCCATAGAATCACGCCTTGCATAGTGAGCAAAGCGGGTTCCTTGGATTGGGTTGACACTCTGTGCGCAGAGACGAGCGAGAGCTTCATGCATTGCCCTAGCTAATCCTTCTAGCTAGTTATTCTCTCTCACGGAGAACTGAATCTTCTCGGACATTGGTGCTTCTAACTTGCCTCGAAGATCAGCAACTGCTAGCAATTGTAAATCTCCTCCTAGTGGACCAGGGAGTTGAGCTCCAAAGAATTCCGGATGTGGACGCTCCAAGTACTCAGACAATGAATCAAGATCCCTCTCAAAGATCAGTTGGCCTCCGTTGCCCAACTGGTAGAACTTGCAGTACTGAACTTCCATCTATAAGAATTTAGGGTGAGAAAGTTAGTGAAGTGATCAAGTGTGTCAAATTTCATGTAGGAATGTAAGAATTTTTGAGGAACATGTATTTTTTTTGAGAGAAAGAATCCCAAGGGTAAGAGAGGAAATAGATTTTCACAAATACTCACTTTGGTTTTGAAACTAAGTTTTTGTTCGGACGTCCATTCTAACTAGGGTCTCCTATGGTCAGGATGGCTCTGATACCAACTTGTCAACACCCGGAATTTTAATCCCAGATGCCTGTTATGCCATACATCGCAATCCCAGGATTACCATTTTTGCGAGACATAACAGATTGGATATCACAGTACATCATCCATTACAAACCATAATATGGTCTTTACACAAATAAAGGATCTCATGATCTAGGCTTAATACAAACAAGTAGCAAAATAAATAGCGTAGCGGTGGGCTCCATCTTCAGTGTCACAGGCAATGTTGACGATGGGAGATGATCCTTGTTGTCATAGCCGTCCTGCTGTCCTCCTTCAGGGTAGTCCTCCTCATATTGTGGCCACGGGAATAGCCAGGGACAAAGCCATGAGTACTCTTTAAGTACTCGCAAACTATCACTAACAAGTAAGGTAGTTCGATTAGGAATGCTAAACTCTAAGTTTATTTGTAAAGTTAAGTTTGAAACCTAAGCTGAGTTTAGAAACAAAGAAAGATAATATAAAGTTCTAAGTCACCTAAGTGGGAACTTTGTTATCATAGTCACAACTCTATTGTGGTCAAGTCATGTCACAATTCATTTCATAAGTCATTTTGAAAACATCTGACAATGGAACAGTATGGCCACTCCAATTGTCCATAACCGCGGATGCGACGATTCGAATAGTTTGACACTCTGCAGAGGTGGTACACCTTCACCACAAAATTCGATACATCTGTCAGGGATAACCCTGAATCATCATACTTAGTATGTAGATAATCAAACATAACCTTTTCTTTACACACTCTAGTATAAGCACCCCTCCTATGAGCTTAGCCTCCCAGCCATGGCCATCTGCCATCCTGGGCACTACATAGGTGGACAACATTGAGAGGTAGCCTCGGCTCAAACCTCTCCCATGAGGGAACTAATACTAATGCATATAAACTTCCGGCTAAGCCTTACCTAATACAGGTAATGTGGTTGTACGGTAAAATTGGAATGGTATCGCATCCGAACCCAACCATCCGTTTTTATAAAAGGGCTAAGGCTCATGCCTCAACATTTACATCATCGTCATAAACCATTTGTGTTCTCAACACATGTCAAAACATCTCAATAGAATGACTCATCATTCCAAGGTTTTCACAAGTCATTTTCACCAAGTATTCCCATCTAAAGTGATCAAGTTTTGGTTTAGCTCTAAACTACTAAGTTAAGAGTGTTCACTAATGTGGGATGCTAATACCAATCTCATGCCATAGAATGACATCTAAGTCTAACTAGATAGGTCAAGTTTTATACTCTTTATGCTATCTATAAACAAATTAAAGAACTTTGGTAAAGTAAGAAAGTAAAGCTTGTAAATAAAACTTGGAGTAAGTATAAGTCAAAATGGTATAACGAAAGCATGCCTAATGCATTTGCTTAGGTTATCTAGCTTGCAAGGGTTAGCTTGCCAATAATAGCTTGCTAACAATAGCTTGCATTGTTAATAATGTCTTGCAAGTATTCACTTGCATAGTTAACTTGTATAATGCTAGCTTTCCTTGGTTGGTTCAGTGGTTGAAATTCTCCTCTTCTTCTTCGGGGTAGAACTCCTACTCGTTGTAGACTTGGTCAGTACCATCGTCTATAAATACATACAGAATACACAATCACCAAACAATACTTAACTAGTCTACTTATCACACTAAGGCACACATTTGTTATCTAGTGTTATCACAAACATCACAAGGTTTAATGAAGAAAGTTCCTTTATTTTATTTGAGAAAAGTAATTTCTACTCATTGAAATTAACTAAGATTTAATATTCTCCAATTAAAATATGGGATCATGTGGACACATGTCATCACCACATATTCTAATGTATGTGAATGTGATTTAAATGTTGGATCACATTTTAATAAGTTTAGGTTTATTATTTAATGATTTAAAGTGACTAGAAATTCCTATATAGCATTATTTTGGTACTAGTCCAAAGTCATTGCATGCAAACCTTAATATTATTACATATTCAGATAGGTATGGTTAAATGTGATTTTTGAGAGTTGGAATCAGCCCAAAAGCTATTATGGTTGATTTTACAAAAATGTTTGAATGTGAAAAAGCTTCTACCTTGTTATTTTATGTAGGAGAGATCTATAAATCTAAATGATTTAAATCCAACGGGCTTGGATATATATTTTTATTACCTTTCCAACAAAATTGGAATCACTCAATTTGGATTGGTAAAACTTTCTGAATTGATTTTCAAACTAAAGGACATAACTAAGTTTAAGTCTAAAAAGAAAAATCTAAATTTGAAACAAAGGGCCAGCGCGGGAACACTAACGGGCCGGCCCAGTTTCACTCCGCGGCGCTGAGGACTGCTGACAATGGGGTCCCGCCTGTCAGTGGCTCATTAAACGTGATGCGATACGGGGCATTGTGGACTGTAGGATTAGAACAACATCTACGGTTGGGGCTTATCGTCGACGACGGACTTGTCGCCGGCGAGGTGGAACCCTAACGGCTCAGTGGGGGTGTGGTGAGGGCGTACTGGGGATCTAGCGAGTGCAGCGAGGCGGGAAAACGAACAAGGAGACGACCGCGAGCTCAGGCGAAGTCACGGCAGCGGCTGGGGTGGACGAAATCGACGGCAGCGTCTCCTCCTCTGCTATGGCTACCTCTGGCGAAATTCCGGCGGCTGGCTGCTCGAGCTGCTCCGGCGAGAGGTGGGGAAGGATCAATGGAGAGAGGGGAGTGTGGCAGTGTGAATAATTCATGCTGGGGAGGCTCCTTTATATAGGCCTGGCAAGGCGGCAGATAGGTGTGGGTGGAGCTCGTCGGTGACGACGGCACAGGGGGCTATTAGCGTGGGCGAGGTAGGCGGATGGTGGGCGGTTCCCTGGCGGTCAACTAGGGCTTAATGGCGATGCTAGGGGCGTTGGATTGCGGTCGGGAGCTTTGCGTTCTCTGAGAGACAGAGGCGGTGCTTGACGTGGTTCCCGGTGACTGTTGGTCGACCGGCGGGGTACGGGTGTGTCTGGCGGGTTGAGGTGGTCAAGGCGGAGTGGCGTGCACGGCCTAGGGTCGAGGCGCGGCGTGTGGCGCTCTGTCGGCGACGGCGCTCTGGCGTGCACTGGCGCGGCACAGAGACTTAGTGCGGGGGTTGGCTTCGGTGGTCCAGGGCTAGCAGTGGTCGTGGGTTGGACCATGGACAGCGGTGAGGTCACACCTCCCTTGCTAGAGCGGCGGAGAGGGGCTGGTGGTCTCCTATGGCGTTGGCACGGTTGGCCGGTAAGCATGGCCTCGGGGTGGCGCGACATTGTGGTGCTAGGCCATTTGGTAGGTCCTTGATGGCCTGGTTGGGGTTAGGGGAGACAAGGGAATTGAATTGGATTCAAATGGCTCGACAAAATTTGATCAAAAACAGTGATAGTTAGGCCAGTTTGATTCTGCTCACCAAGTGTTCGACACAATGGCCGCAAGAATTCAAATTTTGAATTTTGAAATGAAATTTGGTGGAGTGGTTAGTCACATGCTTAAGCATCTCTGGTTGCTAGGATTTGTCAAATGGAGTTCATTTCGATGGTTTTTGAAAAAGGGTGATCTAGACATATGAGATAGATTCCATTTTCAAACATCATTTAAAATTAGAGTTTGAATGTTTTTGAAAGATCACAAAGTGGGCCTTGGTACATTACTACTTGTACTAGCAGGGGGTGCAACGATTCACAATTGTTTCTATTGGAATTTGAGTGCTAGGAATACCCAAAGTGGGCTAGTTGATTAAAATGGCAAAAGTGACCATTTCCATTATTAATTGTATTTGATTTATTTTTCTTTGGATTTTTCTTGGGAATGATCTAGATGATGTGGAATTCATCTTAGAATCATTTTACAACCATTAGAACAAACAATCATGGCAATTCAAATCAATTCTTATTTAATGCAATACACATATGCATGCATAAAGATTTCAAATGAGAAAAAGTTTTTGTTAGCACGAAATTGGGTAATTTTGAACTTGATCACTTGGATTAAAGTTTTGGGATGTTACATGAGGCATCGCCCAAAAAACATAGCTTCATGAATATGAGCTGGAGCGCAAATAAAAAAATACTCCATCGCTTTATGAGTATAAAATAGAGCGCAAGAAACAAGAAATTACTCCATACCCACATGAGTATATACTAGGAAAGAAAATATAGATTACTTCATACCCACATTAGTATAAACTGGGGCAAAAAATATAAATTACTTCATACCCACGTGAGTACAAACAAGGGCCTAAAATATAAATAAATAACTCCATAGCTTCAAAAATGTAAACTAGGGCACATAAAGGAAATACTCAGACTAATTTACAAGTATGAACAACAACACTAAATAAAAAGGGAAAGCTCCAAAACTTTGAGCCAAAACCATAGTATTTTATGTAAAATTGGTCCACTAAATATGCATTCAACCATATATATTGCTGAGAGTAACCAAGTTGTATCTGAAAAAGAAATAGCCTAAGTGCCCACTGGTAAATATGTCATGGTCTCATCTACACCATGGTTGATATACCACGATCACAAAAAAAAGCAAAAAAAGGATAGCTTTCCGCATGTAGGATCTGCATTATACGGACGACAAGTCCATCCCTGAAATTCAAGAAAAAAATAGTGTAATAATACAACGCTATGCTTTGAGTTCTAAACTCGGAACAAATCGCCTTGCCAAGTCTAGACCTTGAAAGGGGCATCTGTTGGCATCGATTTTGACCAAAATAAATAAGAGTGTAAAAAACTACATAACTATGAATAAACTAATTCAAAAGGGGGGCAAAATTCCGTTATACCTGCAAAGGAAAGATAAATTTAAATATCATAATACAATAATTTCAAATAATCAATGACAAGAATTGGCATGAGCAAGTATGCCAGGCCCAAATATGTGATCATCGCAAAATATTAGTACATGACAAAATACTAGTTAAAATACTTGCTTCTCATGTTAAATTATTAATGTGAATATCATATATACACGCATATTATTCCTTGGATGGAGGTATAAATTTGTCCTCTCTATATGTTCAAATAATTAACAGGGTCAACTTAGAAGCCTTGATGACCGACAAGTATAGGGGGTGTATCGCAGTATTTTCGATAAGTAAGAGTGTCGAACCCAACGAGGAGCAGAAGGTGCTGGCTAGTGGTATGGATCAGGAATTCTCTGCAAATACTTAGCAAACATATTTTTAGGAGTTTTTGATAAAGCAAGTAAATAAAGTACGACTAAATAAAAGACAGTAAGAATAATTGCAGCAAGTGGCCCAATCCTTTATTCAGCAAAGGACAAGCCGGTTGTATTACTTAAGATGACAAACTTTCTCGAGGACACACGGGAAGACTGTCAAGTGCTTTTGCTTCATATAGTTAATTAATCTTCTTTAGGTTGCTAAGTGTTGTGTGGGTGAACCTGTGCTAATCTACCAACCTTCCTAGGACTAATACATACTTGTGATTACAGCCCTTGCAAACATCCGTAAGTACAAGAAAGTAATTAAGGTAGAAACCTAACCATATCTTTAAAATCTAAGACACTGACGTCCCTTGTGCAATGGTTTCCTAACAGGGGTTCATGTTTCTGTCACTCCGGCAACCCCTACGATTAGTAGCCAAATACACAATGCATTCCCCTAGGCCCATATAGGTGAAGTGTCATGTAGTCGACGTTCACATGACACCACTAGAAGAAGTACACCACAACTTAATTAACAAACTATTGAATCTTTCTCAACACAATTCCACTACTAACAACATGACTTTTCCCATATCCTCAAGAACAAAACGAACTACTCACAAGACATCATATGGATCATGATCAGAGATGGAATAATGATGTATAACAATATGAACATAAACAATAATTCAACGATTCCACTCAATAGCATCAACTACAAAGAGTAATCAACACCGGGAAAGTTTCCCCTAAGAACTATGCAAGATTCAACCCAATTGTTACAACAATATGGAGATAGTGATGATGGTGGTGATGATGATGATGATGATGATCCCGATGAAGTCTAGCTTGATGATGGTGTTGATGGCGATGATCTCCCCTCTTCGGGAAGGAATTTCCCCGGCAGAAATCTGTCTGCTAGAGAGATCTTTCTCTCTCGGTGTTTTCCGCCCCGTAGAGGCGTCAGAATCTTTCTGTGGTCGCTTCCCGAGTATTAGGGTTTCGGGAGGATTATATATGCCAGAGGGGAGAGCTGGAGGTGGGCCAGGGTGGCCACACCACCTGGTGGCGTGGCCTAGGCTTGCCCGCGCTAGGGGGTGGTGTGGGCCCCCTGTGGCCCATCTCCACTCCTCCTTCTGGCAGCCTTCGTCTTCTGAAAAAATAGGATTTTCCATATATTTTCCCGGATTTTCTGATCTTCGCGAATTTTGCCTCCAAACAGCACCTTTTCCATCAGAATCCTGACTACAGCGGTCCATGCTCCAAAAGTCATCAACCATGCAAAAACATGTGAAATTACATAAGTATCATCTCTTAATATGAAATATATCAATGAATAACAGTAAATTATAATATAGAATAGTGATGCAAAATGGACGTATCAACTCCCCCAAGCTTAGACTTGGCTTGTCCCCAAGCGAAACTGAGCTCAATAAACATGGCCTTAGGTTTATGGAGTGAAGAGTCGATAAAATAATACGGACAAGAAGCATCACATTCATCAATACATATATCACAATAGAAGACAATCACTATTATATAACTTAAATTGTAATAAGTAAAGGAAACACAATAAAGATACATAAAGTGAATCATAGTTGGTAATGCCAAACTTAGCTGTTGGTCGAAGAATGGTTGATAAGTTGCTAGAGTTCACAAATAACTTATTTTTAATGATAGCTTTCAAAGTAGTAATCACCAAGACAAGAGAAAAGTGCAAAACAAGGAACATAGGAAACATGATTGAGTGAATCATCATATGAATGAATGAAACACAAAAACTCAAAATACTTGCTGAGATAGAATGGAATAGGTTTACTGACTCAACTAAAAAGTAAAAGGAAGGCCCTTCGCAGAGGGAAGCAGGGATTTCAAGTTTCATAAAGAGCTCCCAAAAATTATGATACTTACTAGCTTTCAGCTCTCATTGCCCCTATCATACGCATCTTTAGGTGATTAAGGTTAAAGTGATCAAATATGAAGATATGCTTGACAAGTTGTAAATTGAGAATCTCATGTCCCTTGAATACGAGGGCCGCTCCTCATGCTACTCAAGTTTAGTCACTAGTAAGTTCTTGCCATCGTAAGCACATGTGTATCATAGAGAACCGCCAACGGGGTACCCCTTGCCCGATGATACGGAAGAATCCCCATATCAAAATGACAAGGCAAGCAGACAACACGCATCTCAGCAATCTTCTTATTTACCATGGGAATATGGTGCTTTTTTCTCTCTTTCCTCTTTTCATAATATCTTTCTTTTCTTTTTCTCTTTTTCTCAATCTCTATCTCTTTTTTATGAGAAGAATGCTTCATAGATGCTCATTATGGTTACACTTCAGGTTTCCACCATGACAGCATGGATTAGACCGGCGGCCCAGGAGTTTCTCTAACACACATGCATAACTCCATGGACTTACAAGCTCCCCTTTCATTTCACACCGACGACATCCATAGACAAAAGAACATGATATCAACTAGGTACAAAGTGCAATGTTGAAAGCGTTCCCTAATTCACAACTTACAAAGCCTTCTGCATATACGCATCATGGATGGGCACAATGGTTCAAGTTTATTAAATGCAAGAAAATAAAGTGTGCCATCAAGTTCGTGAGAGCTTTAATCACTAATTTTCACATAACAAGTTTAATTTGGAAGGTAGATAAAAACATGAATTTACTTGGAATAGCAATAATGCTAATAGGTAGGTATGGTGGACACAAATGGCAAAGGTTTTGGTTTAAGGACTGGATGCACGAGAACAATTCCCTCTCAGTACAGGTTTTTGGCTAGCAAGGAAACAAACATACATACAAGTGATAAAGACAAACATGCAATCTTCCTTAGAAGCACAAAAGATCTTAACTAGAGAATACTAAACTTATGAGCAAATCAAGAAAGAAAGATGCTGAAATTATATTTCTTTAGAGTACTTTTATGTCTTCATTCAACTCTCAAAAATAGTGATGCTACTGACCGAGCCAGGTTTGCCAAAACCAACTAAATTAACTCAATGATCCCAAAGTGATACCAATACTAACAACAAGATCAATCATATAACCACGAATTGAAAACTAATATAAGATATGCAAAAGAGTAAATGATAGAACTTCTCATTAATATTCCAAAATGGCTACTCACACCAAGGGATACATATCTAACGAGAGAGGGGACACTTCCATAATGCAAACCATCCTACATGATAACTTCTCTATTCATGATATGACTCTACTAAAAAGGTAAAAAGATAGAAGATAGTGATGTGATACCGCAACACTCCCCCAAGCTTGGAACAAACCAAGAGGATGTCAAACCTGATGACAAATTACTCCTTTGGTGGTGGTGGTATCCTCTCATCATTGTCTGACTTCCAGGGCAAGGGCTCCCCATCAACAAAGGACATTGTGTTCTCCAGCATCCTGAAACTTGCAGTAGCACTTATGCGTTTAAACCTAACCTCATACTCATAGCTTTGATTTTGAATGTCATAGAGCTATGCTTGTAGTTTGTTGGTTGTTTGGTGGAGTGAGAGGACTTCATCCTTGAGCTCAGCAGTCTCCTTTTGGTGCTCGACGATGAGTTCAGAACAAATCTTATGGATGATATCCACTTCGCGTTCCGCCATCTTCTTGTACCTAAAGACTTCTTGCTCCAGTGCTTTCATCCTGTCCTCCAGACCTCCTTCACCTTTAGGGCCTTGAACCTCTTTTATACGGACCTCCCCACCTTCAAGAAACAACTCTTTGGGATGAATCTTCAACTCTCTCATGTATGGGTTGATGATATCCTCTAAGGAATCTTCCTTGGCTGATCCAGAGGAAGACATTGTGGCTCCAAATCTGGGACTCTACCTTCCAGAAATAGATCGAAACGAAAACACGATATACGAACCTCGGGTGATCTGGGGGATTATATATTAATAAGTTTCACAACAAAAGGAAGGTACTGGGAGAAAACAGGTAAAAGACGGAGTCCAGAGTGGCCACACCACCTCGTGGCGTGGCTAGGGATGGGCCCGCGCCATACGCCACCCTGGCTCCGTTTATGTCCCTCTTTCGCTTCGTAGCTATCCTTTATGACTAAAAACTGCAAAAATATAACTAGACAGATCTTTCGTGGAACTTTTCTTACCAGAGTTGTTACCTATTTGAAAACGGACTCTACAGGTCTCTGAAATTGGTATTTAGTGGATTCTTCTGGAGTCACCACCTGAATGATATCAATATCTTCATCTTCATACTCATATTACTTGAGTCATGAAACCTTTCACTTTCTCATTACACCATTTACTCCACTAACCTGGATATTTCTTTCACACAAAACTTCACACAACTCTCATTAGCAACATTAGTATAAGCGAAGTGATAAAACCTTTTGAGTCCAATTTCAACTGAAAACCATCAAAACAAGAGCTACTATAGCAACTCCTTTTGAAAACCCAAAAATAATTCAAAAAGGAAATCGATTAAAGAAGCAAATGCAAGAGTGGCAAAATCTGTCAAAACAGACCAGCAGGTAACGATCAATTTTTTCGAAAATCTTATGTTGCTCAAATCAAAAAGTGCAAATCTAACGAAAGTTAAATAACAACCTGGGGCAAAAGCAAAAAAATTACAGCTCAATCCGACATACAGAGATCTCTCACGATTTTTTACGGTGAAGCACAAAAACCTGTTTCGGGACAACAACTTCCCCAAATCTTACTTCTCTGTCATTAGAGGTTGATCTTGACATAAAAACCAAACAAAAAGGGTAAGGAGAGTTTATTACCGAAGTAGTAACTTCCAAGACTTAATGAAACAAAAACAAGATAAAAGCAAAAATAAATTGGGTTGTCTCCCAAAAAGCTCTTTCTTTATAGCCATTAAGATGGGCACGATAATTTTGATGATGCTCACATAAGAATATGATTTGAAGTGAAAGAGAGCATTAAGAAGGAAAAATACACACATTTAAGTCTAACCCACTTCCTATGCAAAGGAATTTTGTAAACAAACAAGTTGTTGAAACCAGAGGCTACTAGCATAGGAAGGCAAACCAAGTGCAACATAAAAACTTTCAGCATAAAACGAGGAAACTTGATATTATTGAGATGCATAAGAACACGTTTCCCTCTCTCATAGTAACTTTCAGTATCATGCATAAACTTAACAATATAACTATCACAAGGTCCATCGTAACAATGATCACTTATCCTAACAGAAAACACAGGAATACTAGCTCTCATAACACTACTTTGTGAAACAATATTAGAGGTATCCTTACAAAGGATAGTGTGTCCCTCTTCTTCATATTTAGTAATAAAGTCTTTCACATTTGCTACAATAGGTTCATCAACCATTTGTTTATCAGGTTCAACAGCTTTATTTGTACTTTCATTAACCATACTAGCTATCATAGAATGTTCCTTTATCTTACATGGGAAGGGATTTTCTCAATGTAAGGTTTAGGTGAAACATGATTAGTAGTATAAACTTCAGTATTTTTACAGGAACACTCTTAGCAACATCTTTATAAGGTTCATGATACTTATTCCACTTCTTTTTAGGCACTTCAATATAGGAAGCAAAAGCCTTAAAATAAGAAGCAATAGCTTGAGAGTCTAGACCATAAGCATTTTTAATATTTTGAAAGTCATCAGTTCCCATAAAAGATTCAATGCATTCATAATCATAATTTATACCTGACTTTCTACCTTTGTCATTCTCCCATGCTTCAGCATTGTCTTGAATACAGTCCAGAAGATCCCATTTAGCTTCTTCTTCCATGCGAATGAATGATCCAGCACAAGAAGCATCCAATAAATCCTTATCATGAAGAGAAAGCCTTGCATAAAAGTTATTAATAATAATATTGTTGGGGAGCTCATGAATGGGACATTTGAGCATTAGTACCTTCAATCTCCCCCAAGCTTGAGCTGTACTCTCTCCATCAAGAGGCCAAAAGTTATATATTTGATTACAATCTTTATGAATCTCACTAGGAGGATAAAACTTTGAATAAAAGAGAGACACTATTTCCTCCCATTCCAGAGTTTGACCATTCGTCAGCAGCTTATACCATTCCTCAACTCTTCCTTTCAGTGATAATGAGAATAACTTCTTCTTAACTTGATATGTAGTAATACCTGCACACTTGAACAACCCGCATAATTCGTGTATAAAGAGCAAATGATCACCGGGATGTACAGTTCTATCCCCAACATAGTAGTTATCCATAACACGATCAATAATTATTGTAGGTATTTAAAAGCATCATTCTAAGCAGGTGGTGGTTCATCTACTACCTTAGCAGAGGTAGGAGCATTACAAAACAAGAAACTAAGCGAATTGTCCATAACGAAAATAAAGCAACTAACAGAAGTAAACAATACTCACAATAGAAGTTTCCTTTACCAGTTTCACTCTCCAATAGCACTTCACTCCCCGTCAACGGCGCTAGAAAATAGTCTTGATGACCCACAAGTACATAGGTGTATCACAATATTTTCGATAAGTAGGAGTGTCGAACCCAGCGAGGAGCAGAAGGTGCTGGCTAGTGGTATGGATCAGGAATTCTCTGCAAATACTTAGCAAATGAATTTTTAGGGGTTTTTGATAAAGCAAGTAAATAAAGTACGAGTAAATAAAAGACAGTAAGAATAATTGCAGCAAGTGGCCCAATCCTTTATTCAGCAAAGGACAAGCCGGTTGTATTACTTAAGATGGCCAAACATTCTCGAGGACACACGGGAAGACTGTCAAGTGCTTTTACTTCATATAGTTAATTAATCTTCTTTAGCTTGCTAAGTGTTGTGTGGGTGAACCTGTGCTAATCTACCAACCTTCCTAGGACTAATACATACTTGTGATTACACCCCTTGTAAACATCCGTAAGTACAAGAAAGTAATTAAGGTAGAAACCTAACCACAGCTTTAAACTCTAAGACCCTGACGTCCCTTGTGCAATGGTTTCCTAACGGGGGTTCAGGTTTCTGTCACTCCGGCAACCCCTACGATTAGTAGGAAAATACACAATGCATTCCCCTAGGCCCATATAGGTGAAGTGTCATGTAGTCGACGTTCACATGACACCACTAGAAGAAGTACACCACAACTTAAATATCAAACTATTGAATCTTTTTTAACACAATTCCACAACTAACAACATGACTTTTCCCATGTCCTCAAGAACAAAACGAACTACTCACAAGACATCATATGGATCATGATCAGAGATGGAATAATGATGTATAACAATCTGAACATAAACAATGATTTAGTGGTTCCACTCAATAGCATCAACTACAAAGAGTAATCAACACCGGGAAAGTTTCCCCTAAGAACTATGCAAGATTTAACCCAATTGTTACAGAAATATGGAGATGGTGATGATGGTTCTGATGGTGATGATGATGATGATCCTGATGAAGTCCAGCTTGATGATGGTGTGGATGGCGACGATCTCCCCTCTCCGGGAAGGAATTCTCCCGGCAGAAATCTGTCTGCCGGAGAGATCTTTCTCTCTCGGTGTTTTCCGCCCCGCAGAGGCAGTGGAATCTTTATGTGGTCACTCCCCGAGTATTAGGGTTTTGGGAGGATTATATATGCCAAAGAGGAGAGCTGGAGGTGGGCCAGGGTGGCCACACCAGCCGGTGGCGTGGCCTAGGCTTGCCCGTGCCAGGGGGTGGTGTGGGCCCCCTATGGCCCATCTCCACTCCTTCTTCTGGCAGTCTTCGTCTTCTAGAAAAATAGGACTTTTCATATATTTTTCCGGATTTTCTGATCTTCGTGAATTTTGCCTCCAAACAGCACCTTTTCCATCAGAATCCTGACTGCAGCGGTCCATGCTCTAAAAGTCATGAACCATGCAAAAACATGTGAAATTACATAAGTATCATCTCTTAATATGAAATATATCAATGAATAACAGGAAATTATGATATAGAATAGTGATGCAAAATGGATGTATCAAGCCACAAGCACGGACTGGACCATACATGTATAGTACGTGCTAGGCTTCACGCCGGCCAAGCCAAAAAGCCCATGCATTGCATGAATATACTCCATATGTTCATAACATGGAAAATACTCAAGGCAAACAAGAAGCAAAGAGAAGAAGAAAACAAGGAGCACTTTGGTGTTCAAGGCAAGGTGGGATTCATGGCTCTCCCATAGTCTTTGATTTAGCCATGGGTACAAACCAAATGACCTCCATCTTCATCCTCTTTCTTAGCTCTTGTTTTGTCCATTGGTACAAACCAAAGAGTTCTCTTATATATATATATATTAAAACTCATGCTCTTGGTTTGGCCATTGGTACAAACCAAAGAGCTCTCTTATATATATTTACTAAAATTCTTGTCCTTGATTCGTCCATTGTGGTACAAACCATGGAGTTTGCATCTATTTTCCCTTAATGTTCATCTCTTGATTTGGTCCCTTTAGCGATACAAACCAAGATGAAACGTGGGCATAAGCCTCGTTCCTTGGTTCGGTACCTATACGTGGAAACTAATCTAGAGAATAACATCGGTATAAAGATCCCGCAAAAATCCTCTTAGATCATTCCTAAAAAAATGAATAAGAGTCAAAATGTTCAAATAAAAATATCTACAATTACATATCGGCTAAAATACCTAAATATATCAAAAGCATGATTTATGCTTTAGGCATGGGTTCCATGTGAATTCCATGACACAAGCTATGACAAAATGCTCTACGCATGGGTTCCCTTGTGAATTCTATGATAAGAGTCATAAGAAATCTCAAAATTATAAACCAATGCTATATACATGGGTTCCCTCTGGAATTCCATGATACGAGTCACAAAAATACAAATAAATCGGGCTATATATGGGTTCCTTTTTTAATTCCATGATATGAGTCACAAAAATGATAAAATTATGCTCCACGCTCGACGCATGGGTTCTTGTCTGAATTCCATGATATGAGTCGCAAAATGATAAAATTATGCTTCGCGCTCGACCGCATGGGTTCTTGTCTGAATTCCATGATATGAGTCGCAAAATGATAAAATTATGTTCCGCTTGATGCATGGGTCCTCATCCGAATTCCATGACATGAAACATAAAGTGTTGAAAATATAAACTATGTCCTAAACCGCACTAAAGCCTCCATACATCACATAGGCTTAAAAATCATACATATGCATACACCCTGCTTGTACTAATAATGCTAGTCCAAGTAAAAAATATGATACGAAATGCTCGTTTGCATGTCGCTTGGTCTAAACACATAATGCACATGCTACTGTCGATTAGTGCAAATTGTGCATCGATCAAACCTGGTGCCTATATAGGAAAATCACATGCATAGTGCGTAATCCATACTGCATGCGACAATGAAAAGGGTCTCCTTGGCTGGTTAAATAACTCTCAATAAATATGACTAACTGTATACAACATATGACAAAATATATTGGTTAATTGACTGGACATATTAAGATACCCATGCATGTATTAATATTCGTACTAGACAATTTAGTATGGGTAATATCAAATAAAATGTGACTATTGGGATGTCATACACATCAAATAAACTATACCAACTTTAGAGATAATGTAAAGAAGATTAAATACTCCCCCAAGTATGCCGGCGTCGACGACAGCGAGAGGGACTTCTTAGTTTTATTTCATGCTTTTGTAATAGTCATGTTGATGTAATCTTATGTATTAGAAATGTTGGAATTCTTAATCAGGGGTTTTCTCTTCGGAGATGTAATTAATAGAATTTATATAAATGTATGAGTTCCGGAAGTATGAACCGCAATCTTTGATATTTTTATTTACATACGCGCCCTTTAAATTATTATTCTATCTATCTCTATGATGTGGATGCGGGTATTTCCGTCGCCCCATTTTCCCGTCATCACACACTATTCAAGGACTGGAAGAAAAGATTGTACCACAACTTGTGAAGAAGAAAAAAACTCCTGAATTCAGTGGCCCACTAGAGAAGCAGTGGGATAACTGGGCCGCATTTGTACAATACAAGACCTTGGAACCAACTAAGGCAATGTCAGAAAAGAATAAGCTAAATGAAGCCAAAAATAAATATCACCATCATATGGGAACAAGTGGCTACAAGAGTGCTATGCCTAAGTGGGATAAAGCTGAGGCCGTCCTGGCGGCTAAAGTGGTCACTCTAGCTATGTCTGGTTGGCCCTTGAGATCAAGAAATTGGTTACTCGGGCATGGGGCATCGTATGGCATAGAAATAGGCGAGTTTGTTGAAAAAAAGAAGTTGATGGACCTAAGGATGATCTTATTAAAGTGATAAAAGAGGTTAAAGAGGGAAAGTTTGTTCCCGATAGAGAGAACGATGAGCTGACAAAGGCCCTCGGGAATCCTGAAAAGGTTGGACGAACACGAGGCTTCGGACCTTCTTGTCCATGGGTTATCGGGTTTCCCCAGGACTTTGACACCTACAGAAGCCGATCAAGAAAAACAAAGCGGTGATAACAAGAGGATGCAGAGCGGTTCACGAGGGTTGAAGCCATGTTGCAACAGCATCGGGAGGAGCTTAATGAACTTAGAGGACTTCGACAGCAAGATCCTGCACTAGAGAGTACGGTCGGCCCATCTCAACGGAAAAGAAGCGTAGCTTCCGTGGAGGTCCACACTAATGATGCAACGATGGATTGTACCCCGTGGATGCAATTACGGAGAAAACTAGTTGTGAGCTGCATGTTGAACTAAAGAACATATCCATGAAGGTGGCGGTCGGCTTTGCTTTACCTTCTACACCAGGAGCGACCTACCATTGCAATCCGATTCCAGCTGGCTATGCTCGTGTCGGTGTGGATGAAGTTCAACCACAGTGTCAGTCACTACAGTTTGACTTCCCTGGAGGTGAAGGTGAGACGACACTGGGAGAAGTCACGAGTGACTTCATTATTTGGAAAAAGGAATACATCAAGTTTCTAGGCTTGGCACCAAGGCCACCATCTACACCAAGAAACAATCCAGCACCTCCAAAGCCACCGTCTCCTCCCAGTAAAACTCCACCACCTCCAAGTCCACCCCTCCTTGATAATGACCTCAGCATGAGTCCATCTCAATCTACGCAGCCGCCTCCACCTACTAATGGCCAAACGCGGAAGAATAGCACCGCTCCGTCGAGGGATAACCGACGCCAAAAGCGACAGTTGTCGCCCCTCCCAAGAGTATCGTCGGTTCCTCCCAAGAGGGCTTACGACCTGAACGCTGAGGAGACCGATGCGGTCATATGTGCCGAAGTGGATGCCCATTTTAAAAAGAAACAACCTGAGCTAGAGGTCCAAATAAAACTAGAAACCAAGGAGCACTTTAGGAAATTACTGACGCAGCCATCCCAAGCTCAGTTAAATGCGCTAGATAACTATGCACGCTATCTTCAGAAGACACTAAAACAGAAGAGATCAAGTGGTAGAGGAAGCATCACAAAAGACGTTCCCAGCAGGGGAACAAGCAAAACTATGAAGTGATAGCGGAAGCATCAGAAAAGACGTTTCCCTATTGGGGAAACAAGCAAAACAATTGATCCCTCTGCTCGAGGTGTTACCCGAACCTCAACTATATGGGGAAGAACATTTGCATATGGAAACGGCTAAGATATTGGCCGAACAAGGTAATATGTCTATTCATGACATTATTCACGGCGTTGATATCACTAGGGCTGTAGCACAATAATATGTTCATGAGGAGCCTATGGTCAGTTCTGAGAGGCTCCGGGATATGCCAACAAAAATGCGACAATGGCATGTATGATACATGGAAGAAGCAAAAAAAGAGCGACATTGGCTCTTAGCGAAAGTTCAAGAAGAGCATTACTTCACTGAACACGAGGTCCCTATTGAATTTATAGAACTCTTTCAGGTATTCAATATAAGGGAACTCGATAAATCTATCCTCAGTTGCTATTGTCTATAAGTGATTACTTTATTTATGTAATTAAGTCTCTAGCTCAGCTTGTTCAATTCATTGCCGGTAAGTATACTCGCTATATTTTTTTTGTACGCTATAATAATGTAGAATGAAGATTCTCGAATTTAAAAAGAAGAAAATCCATGAATTTGGATTCGTTGATCCACATCGAGTTAATGGAGCTATGCTAAAGGATAAGCTAGTGGAGACCAAGCGTAATTTACTTCGGTTTTTCACGAGGCAGCATTTCTGTAATGAAATACTATTTCCTTATCACTACGGGGGAGAGTGTTATTGTCTTGTACACATTAACTTTTGCTTACTCGATGTTCAGTGTAAATGATGAGTTACTAACGTATGTAAACCTTGCGTAGCTACCACTGGATTCTTCTAAGCATTTCTATTGACTTGGGAAGAGTTCAAATCAACTCATTACAAAAAGTCATGGAAGAGTACCGTAGCATGATCGATATGCTCCAGAAGTAATTTCAACCATTATCGCACTATATCGGTTTCTTTTGTTCATTTTCTGAGATATCAAGTAGTTATTAACTCATTCATTCATTTTCTTTCTCGGGCAGTGTTTGGACAAGGTTCAAGAACAAGGTCTGTGGTCAATGGAGTGAGTAGCTGAGTTTTAAATGGATCCCGGTAAGTAGTACGAGCTAGGTTCACGCATCTCTTTAATTCTAGTTTCTGTATACTTATCATGCTAGAGTTATTATTTGATTGAATTCTATTCTTGTAAAGTACGCGAGGCAGCCACGGGGTCTAATCTATGTGGATTCTACGTTTGCGAGTTCATTCGCATCACTACTGAGAAGCCCTTGGAAACTGTTCGAATAAGTAAACAATATATTCACCCTTTATTTTTATTACAATAAGTTATGTTGAGTGTAATTCATATGATCTCCTTCTTTATAGTTGGGCGCGATGCAGGAAAAGCTCCTACCACCTGACCGCCTACTAGTAATCCAAGAGGAATTGGCTGGAGTTTTGGTCGACGAGGTCATAGACCCATGCGAAGAATACTCTCTAGATAGACCCTAAAATATCTATGTAATGATCTCCATGTAATCAAATAGACAGACTCTGGATCCGGTTGGGACTCCATGCAATGACCTCCATGTATGCTTGTAAGAGAAATTATAGTATATATGCATCAACGTGTACAAGTACTATGTAGTAGCGTTGTGTATGTATACGAAAACTTGTTTGTAATGAGAACACAGAATAATAAATAATTGAACACAAAATACAAAATGAAAAGAAAAACACTAAAATTCTATTTCCTACCGCGGCAGCCAAATACTTTGAAACGCTGCCATTGCAGCGACCCTTTAGTCCCGGTTCGTGTTACAAACCGGGACTAAATGTCCGCCAGCCTAACGCGGCTCCCGGGGTCATGTGGTGGACCTCTGGTCCCGATTCATAACAGAACGGGGACTAAAGGCCGGACCTTTAGTCCCGATCTGTCAGTTCCGGTTTGCAATCCAGGACTAAAGGTCCTTACGAACTGGCTCTAAAGGTCTGGTTTCTACTAGTGGATTTGAAATCACTATACTATAGATTTATAATTTTACCATTTTTTTTAGCTCAAAATACATATTATTTTGAATTGAGATTTTGGACGTTTGTGGTAAATCACGGGCTATATCATGATTTGTTTTTAGAACTAAAACAATATGAATTTCGATTATTTTATAAAAAATGAAGGATCATTGGTGCCCATATGCACCAAATGACACTCCTTCTAGCTCACTGAAGAATCTTTGTTAATTTCTCGGTGGATCCCAGGAATTGATCCGGTGCTTCCTTAGTTAAAAAGAGTTAAAAACTATATTTAAAAGTTTCATAAAATCCGAAAAATAAATATTACACATAATCAATGTTGTACCTTATAAGCATGTAAAATCGCAAACCGGAATCATTTATATTGTGGGTTAAAAACTATATTTATATGTTACAAAAAAACTGAAAATCAATTTTAGGCATGGTCAATGTTGTAAAAACCACAACCCGAAATTCTTCATATCGTGGGCTACATAAAATCTGATTTTCAGATTTTAAACTATGTATACTGAGATCCACACTTTTATCATTCTTGTGCAACTCATACTATAATACATTTAAAATTAAAAAAATCATTATTTTAGGATACATCATTGGATTCAAAATTGTTTTCAGAATTGAGAACACAGGAATATGATTTTCATTTTTTTAAATAACCAAGATCGCTGGTATCTATGTGCAAAAAATATCTTAGAACAATCACTCAATTAGGAAGCTTCGTTGAATGTTTTATCAAATATACAGCCTCAAGGCTTTATAGGGTGTCAAAAGGAACTAGAAGTGGCAAGATCACTTCTAGGCGGAAATCTACTCAGCTCGGTGCATATGAACTCATAGTTAGAAAACACATTTTAAAATGTCAAAAAATAGAAAAACAATTGCGTGTACATCTAGAAATTATATATCCGTATACAAGTTTTCAGGAAAAAAGAATATTTTTCCCATGTAGAAAAATAAATTTTGGTGCTCTAACATAACTATTTACATATTTTTTTGTCTTTTTTACACAAGCCACATAAAATATTTATTTTTTCTGAAAACTTTTGTATCACGAAAGAATGTTCGTACATGCGAAATTTTTATTCAAATCATTTTGACATTTTGAATTTTGGTTTTTATGCATTTCTTAAAATGGTTTATTCGCACCCGTGAGAAAAACACCACTTTCCACTTCGGGGGTGTTTCTTCCGCCGGAGCAGCTCGTGCATGCGCTGCCCCTCGGAGACATTCCCTGTCGTTGTTGGTGCACGCGAGGATGCGCCTTGGGTGCTCGTGCAGACTAGGCGAAGTATGCTTCGCATAGCCTTCGCCCATCTAGCATCAAAGACCCATCCCCACTCTACCTTCTCTTAATAGGAGATGCCATTGTTGCCATGAAGCCGGACTTTGGGATTCGATCTGTTAGCCACTCGGGTGCAAAAAATGTCATGAATTCATCCCTAAAACAAAGTATTGCACATGGAGAACTGCTCCTCACCATCTACAGGTCCAATTTTTCCTCGCTGAACACCTACCTGTCATTGTTCGTCGTCGTCTATGGCAGCGATCGTCTCCTCGTCCACAACTGCAGCTGGAGTCAGCTTGCCATCCGACTAGTGTCCAGTTTGTCAGTCAACTCGTCGACCCGGCGTCGTCACCAACATATTGCTCCATCTCCTCGGGCTACCCTAGCTGAGCAGGCCATGCTGCTTGAGTCTGAGCTTCACGACTGTCTCGTTGTTATAAACATGACAAGAAAATAACAATGAATGAAGACAAAGTAACACACAGGGACACAAGATTTTAATGTGGAAAAACTTTCCAACAAAGAGAGAAAAAATTTAGGATGCCAACCAGCGAAATTTCACAACATCGGGGATTATATTAGATGTGAATTGTCCCAACCGACAATTTATAAGAGGTATATATAATGATGGAAATCTAGGTCATCAACGATCCATACCTAATTCTTCAACGTTTCACTCTGCCCAAGTCTACCGGCGACTGGCCATGCTCCGCTCATCTTTACTATTAAAAGGCTT
Organism: Avena eriantha; assembly: GCA_910589775.1. Lineage (NCBI taxonomy): Eukaryota > Viridiplantae > Streptophyta > Magnoliopsida > Poales > Poaceae > Avena > Avena eriantha. The sequence goes on from OU342745.1 coordinate 111,940,572, forward strand.
ATGGTCTTGATCGTCTGGTACTTTATTTTATTTCCAAAATTACCCTTGTATCGATAGGCCAAATACAAAAATATTACACATCTTCCACTGCTAAGTACCCGTTCAACGTTCATGTTGGAAAAGAAAGTATCCCATCGAGATGCCTCCGACCATCTCCGCTCGCTCTCCCCGACGCCTATTAGAGGAGATCGCATTGGATCAGCTTAGAGAAGGGGAACGGATCGCGTACGATGTGTGGTTGCCATGATCTTTCAATTCCTGGTAGCCCGTGTTGTCCTTCATCTCCTCAACTCATCCAATTCTTATGTAGCTAGTTCTCCTCTAATTTCCTTTGTCCGCCTCTCGAAAGCACCGGTCCGAGCGCAGCTCCTCCCGGCCGGAGCGACGGGGAGGGACAGGAAGATGAGGGGCACAGGGTTTCTCACGGAGAAGGAAGAGTGAGGGCATAGGTGGAAGAAAATGAAGGGATTTATTCCTTATAAACCCTTGTACGCCAAGATTAGTGTGTAAACACGCAAAATTAACTCAATGCACCGCGGAACGGGAAGGGCAACTTCCTCGTGAAGCTCCGCAGCCTCGATTTCTATGCTCGCGTTGAAACGACGCCTCGGTTTTGCATGGTGCGGACCCACCAACAGTCACACTGACAGAATATTTGTCAGTGACAAGAAAAGGCCTGAAAAGTTGTCAGGTTAGGTCACCGACCAAATTCCGGCTCAGTTTGAAATCAAGCAAGGAAACAATGATGAGATATCAACAGCTCCGACTTATTTTGAGACTCGGATCCTAATTTTTGTTTTGGAGTTTCAGAAACCCTTCAAGATTCTACAGCCGAAGAAGAACCAAGCTAGACGATGAAATCCAACTTTGGATCTTGGAGGCTTTTGGGGGCTACTGTTGGGATGTACTTTCCTGGTATACCCAATGTGACTTGCTGACCAGGGGCCCATTTCTGGTTACAGCTATGCTTCACGGGTGGCCCGGTGAGGGAGATAAATTGGAAGCTGATGGCTACGATTTTTGCCATCTTTTACTGCGTTTAAACATTATTTTTGATCAAGCAATTGCTAAAGAAACTCTCAATCCTTGCCACTAATGACTAATAATTGCAAAGGTATGCAAATCCTCTCTTTGATTTATGTTGTGCAGGAAATCATGGCTTTTAATGCGAAATAAGGAGTCATAATGAAGGATTTTGAGAAAGTACACACGCCCAAGTAATTGGGATGTTGTACCAAGGCGTCATGCTTAACGACCACTGGAACGGGCGCGATCCGCCCGTACCGCCCGCCCGTACCAGGTGGCGACGACTTCATCTCGTTAAACCCTACAACTTTTGTGAAGACATTATATATTTTGAGGCTCCAGCCACCGGCTAGAGAGCCGCCATTCTCAGATTACATCACAACACCGGAGATCCACACCATTGTTCATCACTTCTCCCATCCATCCACTAGCCATAGCCATTGCTTTGTATTTTAGATCTCCTTGTGATTTGGCGACCATTGTACGAATATTTGATTTCAATGTAAGTATTTGTACGATGTTTCCTATCTTCGATCTATTTGTTATCAGTGAGTAGTCCTCACGGGCTGTGGGTTGGGGAGAAACCTTGCAGCGATTATGTGCATCTAGATCATGAGAGAAATGTATTTTGTTTGGAATTGTTATTTGTATCTTTTGTTTCTTCGTCACTTGTCTCGATCTTTGGACTTGTAGATATCCAAGATCCCGTAGATTGATAAAGGATCTAGGTAGGATACTTGGCTAGCGGCGATCTCATAGGAACCTTAGTGACAGAAAGGGTTGTATGGTCTTCTCTTAGAGCCCCATTCGGGATCAACAATAACATCACCACTTAAAGCTTTAATCTGTGTTTTACACTTAATAATTGTTTGTAACTCGTGGCTTTAGTTTTCTCTTAGTTGGATAAAAAGTCTATTGCTATGCCCGCTACATCACGGGGGCTCTAGACTATTAGGATGTGTTGCCCACAAGAGATTATCTCCATTCAAACATTATACATGACTATGCTTATCATTATATTTTATCCCATTTGATGTGCAGCCGCAGGTGGATTTTCAACCCTAGCCTATTTCCATCCATTGATTCAAATCCATTATAAAGTAAACTAGATTGTTCTGGTAAACTAAGGTAAAACAAACAAACAAACAAAGTCTTGTAGATGTGTCCTTTTTTATTACCTTTTAGCAGTGCTTTCAGAGGTTCGACTAAACCTGGGTCTTCTAGGGAAAAAGCTATTGTACTATATCCGTGAATCTAGATCGAATGTATCAGAAGCCCATCCGGCTACGGAAGGCCTAGTAGACTTACCGACTTAGGCATATGACTGAAGGCGTGTGGAGGTAAATGCAAAACATTGGCTATTCCATCTTATTTTGACCCTGCCACATATCAATTCGTTCGTATGATAGTCAATTTATGGGCAACCTGGATAGCTAGGCAAAAAGCAATCCATGAGGCTATTTTTTAAAGCCCATAATCTACCCATGGTTTTGTCAATTCGTTCCAAGATGAGCTAAGGGGTTTAGCAAAACCCTTTGCCAAACCTACCAGAGATCCATGATCTGTGTTGCATCCATTTGCAAAACAGCGGTGAATGACATTAAAGATGGAAGTATGGGCTAATATGGAGCAGTGATCTATGAGATTAAGGCGAGAGCTTCACATGATTTTATGCTCATCTTTTTTGCGAGATTATACCAATCTATTGAAAATCATCAACACTACAAAGAACCCTAAAAGTAATAAAAATTACAAATAGGTCACTGGACCACCTAACGACGACTACGAACACTAGCATGAGCCTAAGGCACGCCACCGTCCTCACCCCTCCATCACCGGAGCTGGGCAAAGCTTGTGGTAGTAGAGCTTGTTGTAGTAGATAGATGGGAAGTCATCGTGCTAAGGTCACAAAGGACCAGTGCACCATAGCAACAACTATCTCCAATGATGACAACCATAGACCGGAAGATAGTAACCTGAAATCACACCAATGAACACGAAAACGGACCGAATCCTAGAAGATCCATTGGACAAACGACTCCACGCGCCCTCGGTCGATGCTAGATGCATCACCCAAGCGAGGATAGAGCGGGGAGGACCTTTGAAAGGATCATATGGGCACATAGAGGGGGGGGGGTGAATAGGTGCTACTTCAAATTTTACTTTTCACTTTAGGGTTTGACACAAAAGGTAAATTCTCTAGATCTGCAACTAAGGTGAATTTACCTATATGTCACACTAGCAAAACTAACTAAGCAAGAGCAATATATAAGTAAGGTGCGCTAAAAGATATAGTTAACCGAAATGGAGCACGCGGAGACACAAGGATGATTTCTCGCAGTTCCTTCCTTTTGAAAAGAAGTACGTCTGCATTTGGAGAGGGGGTGGTTACAAACCACCAACGTCACAAAAGGCCTCCCTTGTTCTCCGGTGCACTTCACCAGAAAGGGATCAATTCACTCTTCCACTATATCGGTAACCTTCGAGGTGGAAACTATCACCTTTACAACAAGTTCGAGGAACACATCCGCAACTAAATTGGAGGCTCTCAAATGCAAGCAAGATGTCACAACAATCAAAGACAAGCTTCTAAGAACCAAATCAAGGCCTAGGGTTTCCAATGAAACACTAGAGCTAGGGGCCCTAAAATGAATGAGGGGAAATGAAGATCTCTGTTGGTGAAAATGTAGATCAAGGCCTCCTCCTTCGATTCTCCAAAGATCAACGACTTTGGGGTGGTTGGAGAGGGAGATCTTGTTGATTTGGTGGATCAGCTTTAGGGTTCTTGAGGTTGGCGAACGTTAAGGGTTCGTAGCATGGAAAACAAAAAATTTCTACCGCAAGAACGAACAAAACCTAGATCTAATCTAGATAAAAGCCAAGATCTAATCTATTAGACATGAGCAACGAGATAGATGGGAACTAACCCTCGTAGATCCGAAAGCGTTAACAAGATTAGATCTCGTGGTTGATGTAGTCGATCACTTGCCGATCTCAAGATCGTGTGGACGATCCTTCCGGCGTCGCGTTCCAGCAGCGCTTCCGCCCTCGGTCAAGTAGACGATCCTTCCGGCGTCGCGTTCCAGCAGCGCTTCCGCCCTTGGTCAAGTAGACGATCCTTAAGGCGCCACGTTTCGGCAGCGCTTTCGCAGTCGGTCACACGTGCAGAATCGAAGCAGACCTTCCTCTCCCCGTTCCAGCGAGCAGCGGAGGTAGTAGATCTTCTCCACGGAATCCCAGCAGCACGACGGCGTGGTGGTGGTGGTGGAGTAGAGAATTCTGCAGGGCTTCGCCTATGCCTGTGCAGAAGATGGTGGAGGAGAGAGGCGGCAGAGATTGGACGTTATGGGAGCAGGGGAGGAGGGGGCGCCCCTGCCCCTCTATTTAAAGAGGGGAGGCGCCTAGGGAGGGGGAGTCCTTGTAGGACTCCCCTACCTCTCTAGGTCGGCGGATTGGAGGTGGGGGGAGGAGTCCTCCTTCCCCACGAATCCGTATCTTGACCCACCAGGACTCCTTGATCCGTATCTTGATTTTCAAGCAAATTCCAAGATATCTTCTAGAACCTTCCGGAACATTCCGAAACCTTCTAGAATCCTCATACAAACACTCCGGAACATTTCCTAACTCATAAAATGATCTCCTATACATGAATCTTATTCTCCGGACCATTCCGGATCTCCTCGTGATGTCCTGAATCCAATCCGAGACTCCGAACAACATTCGGTCTCCAACGCACATTCCATATCTACATAAAACAACTTCGAACCTTAAGTGTGTCACCCTACGGTTAGTGAATATGTAGACATGATAGAGACACATCTCCTATCAATAACCATCAGCGGGACCTGGAGATCCATAATGGCTCCCACATACTCAACGATGACTTTGCGATCGATTGAACCACTTACATACGAAACTAATTCCCTTTGTCTCGCGATACTATACTTATCCGAGGTTTGATCATCGGTATCTCCATACCTAGTTCTACCTCGTTACTGATAAGTACTCTTTACTCGTTCCGTGATATGTCATCCCTTGTGACCCAGTCACATGCTTGCAAGCTAACTAGATGACATTCCACCGAGAGGGCCCAGAGCATATCTATCCGTCATATGGATGGACAAATCCCAATCTTGGTTCATGCGCTTCAACACATACTTTCAGAATACCCAATGACACTTTTATAACCACCCAGTTACGAAGCAGCGTTTGATGTCATCAAAGTATCCATCCGGTGATGGTGATTAACATAACCTCATGGTCGAAGGAATAGGTTACTATGTATTTGAAAGCTTACAGCAAAACGAACTTAATGACTTGATCTTATGCTACGCTTACTATGGGTGTGTGTCCATCACATCATTCTCCTAATGATATAACCTTGTTATTAATCACATCCTAATGTCCATGATCAGGAAACCATGGTCATCAATTAATCAACAAGCTAGTTTAACAAGAGGCTTACTAGGGACTCTCTTATATGTTTACAAAACACACAAGTATTAGTGTTTCCTAATAATACAATTATAGCATGGGATGTAAACATTCATCATAAACACAAAGATATAATAATAATCACTTTTATTATTGCATCTTGGGCATATCTCCAACAGTCTCCCACTTGCACTAGAGTCAATAATCTAGATTACATGGTAATATACCGGACACCCATGGCGTTTTGGTGTTGGTCATGCTTTGCCCTAGGGAGAGGTTTAGTCAACGGATCTGCCACATTCAGATCAGTGTGTACTTTGCAAATCTTTATGTCACCATCTCGGGCATACTCGCGAATAGCGTAGAAACGTAGCTTGATGTGCTTCAGCTTGCTATGTGACCTTGGCTCCTGCGCATTAGCTATGGCACCTGTGTTGTCACAGTAGATGGCCATCGGGTCCAACGCACCTCATGGTCGAAGGAATAGGTTACTATGTATTTGAAAGCTTACAGCAAAACGAACTTAATGACTTGATCTTATGCTACGCTTACTATGGGTGTGTGTCCATCACATCATTCTCCTAATGATATAACCTTGTTATTAATCACATCCTAATGTCCATGATCAGGAAACCATGGTCATCAATTAATCAACAAGCTAGTTTAACAAGAGGCTTACTAGGGACTCTCTTATATGTTTACAAAACACACAAGTATTAGTGTTTCCTAATAATACAATTATAGCATGGGATGTAAACATTCATCATAAACACAAAGATATAATAATAATCACTTTTATTATTGCATCTTGGGCATATCTCCAACAGTCTCCCACTTGCACTAGAGTCAATAATCTAGATTACATGGTAATATACCGGACACCCATGGCGTTTTGGTGTTGGTCATGCTTTGCCCTAGGGAGAGGTTTAGTCAACGGATCTGCCACATTCAGATCAGTGTGTACTTTGCAAATCTTTATGTCACCATCTCGGGCATACTCGCGAATAGCGTGGAAACGTAGCTTGATGTGCTTCAGCTTGCTATGTGACCTTGGCTCCTGCGCATTAGCTATGGCACCTGTGTTGTCACAGTAGATGGCCATCGGGTCCAACGCACTGGGAACCACGCCGAGTTCAGTAATGAATTCCTTCATCCAAACGGCTTCTTGTGCAGCCTCCGAAGCGGCTATGTATTCCGATTCAGTTGAAGATTTCGCCACAACGCTTTGCTTCGCACTCCTCCAGCTCACTGCAGCACCATTCAAAATAAATACGTATCCCGACTGTGACTTCGAGTCATCCGGATCGGTGTTCCAACTAGCATCGGTGTAACCGTTTACAACAAGCTGTTCATCACCTCCATAAGAAAGAACCATATCCTTAGTCCTATTTAGGTACTTGAGGATATTTTTGATCGCTGTCTAGTGCTCCATTCTAGGATCACTTTGATATCTGCTAGTCAAACTAACAGCATGTGCTATATCCGGTCTTGTACACAGCATGGCATACATGATAGAACCTATGGCCGAGGCATAGGGAATATTATTCATTTTCTCTCTATCTTCTGCCGTAGCTGGACTTTGAGTCTTACTCAAGGTCTTACCTGACAACATGGGCACGAACCCTTTCTTGCTATCTTCCATTCTAAACTTCTTTAGAACTTTGTCCAAGTATGTACTTTGTGAAAGCGCTATGAGGCGTCTTGATCTATCTCTATAAATCTTGATGCCTAGAATATATGCCGCTTCGCCAAGATCCTTCATTGAAAAACTATTATTCAAATAGGTTTTGACGCTGTTAAGAAGTTCTATATCATTCCCAATCAACAATATGTCATCTACATACAGTACTAGGAATGCTACAGAGCTCCCACTCACTTTCTTGTAAATACAAGCTTCTCCATAAGTTTGTATAAATCCAAAGTTTTTGATTACTTTATCAAAACGTTGATTCCAACTCCGGGATGCTTGCTTCAGTCCATAAATGGAGCGCTGAAGTTTGCATACCTTGTCAGCATCTTTAGGATCGACAAAACCCTTGGGTTGTACCATATACAACTCTTCCTCAATGTCACCATTAAGGAACGCCGTTTTCACATCCATCTGCCAAATCTCATAATCGAAATATGCAGCAATTGCTAACAAAATCCTCACAGCCTTTAGCTTCGCTACTGGTGAGAATGTCTCATCATAGTCAACTCCTTGAATTTGTCGAAACCCTTTCGCGACAAGTCGAGCTTTATAGACGGTAACATTACCATCAACATATGTTTTTCTCTTGAAAATCCATTTGTTCTCGACAGCCTTACGGCCATCCGGTAAGTCCACCAAAGTCCACACTTGGTTTTCGTACATGGATCCCATTTCGGATTTCATGGCTTCTAGCCATTTGTCGGAATCTGGGCTCACCATAGCTTCTTCATATGTCGCAGGGTCATCATCGTTGTCCACCAACATGACGTTCAAGGCAGAGTCATACCAATCAGGAGTGGTACGAACCCTCGTTGACTTGCGAGGTTCAGTAGTAACTTCGTTCGAAGTTTCATGATCATTATCATTAGCTTCCTCTTCAATTGGTGCAGACGGCACCAAAACATATTCCGGTGCTGCGCTACTCTCAAATCCGAGAGAAGGTTCAATAAACTCATCGAGTTCTACTTTCCTTCCAGTCACCTCTTTCGAGAGAAACTCCTTCTCAAGAAAGGATCCATTCTTTGCAACGAAAACTTTGCCTTCGGATCTATGATAGAAGGTATACCCAATTGTTTCTTTAGGGTATCCTATGAAGACGCATTTATCCGCTTTGGGTTCTAGCTTATCAGGTTGTAACTTTTTTACGTACGCTTCGCAACCCCAAACTTTAAGGAACGACAACTTAGGTTTCTTACCAAACCACAATTCATACGGTGTCGTTTCAACGGATTTAGATGGTGCCCTATTTAAAGTGAATGCGGCTGTCTCTAATGCATAGCCCCAAAATGATAACGGTAAATCTGTAAGAGACATCATAGACCGAACCATATCTAAGAGAGTTCGATTACGACGTTCGGACACACCATTACGCTGTGGTGTTCCCGGCGGTGTCAACTGTGAAAGTATTCCACATTTCTTCAAATGCATGCCAAACTCGTAACTCAGATATTCACCCCCGCGATCAGAACGTGGAAACTTAATCTTCTTGTTACGATGATTTTCCACTTCACTTTGAAATTCCTTAAACTTCTCGAAAGTTTCGGACTTATGTTTCATAAAGTAGACATACCCATATCTACTCAAGTCATCCGTGAAAGTGAGAACATAACGATATCCACCACGCGATGCTACACTCATTGGACCGCACGCATCAGTATGTATTATTTCCAATAAGTCTGCAGCTCGCTCCATTGTACCAGAGAATGGAGTCTTAGTCATTTTTCCCATTAGACATGCTTCGCATCTTTCAAGTGATTCAAAATCAAGTGATTCAAGAAGTCCATCTGAATGGAGTTTCTTCATACGCTTCACTCCAATGTGACCAAGACGACAGTGCCACATGTATGTAGAATTATCATTCAATTTAATTCGTTTAGCATCTATGTTGTGAACATGTGTATTACTACTATCGAGATTCAGTAATAATAAACCATTCATCTCAGGTGCATTACCATAAAAGATATTACTCATATAAATCGAACAACCTTTATTCTCAGACTTAAAAGAGTAACCATCTCGCAATAAACAGGATCCAGATATAATGTTCATGCTTAACGCAGGCACCAAATAACAATTATTTAAATTTAAAACTAATCCCGAAGGTAGATGTAGAGGGAGCGTGCCGACGGCGATCACATCAACCTTGGAGCCATTTCCAACGCGCATCGTCACCTCGTCTCTTGCCAGTCTTCGTTTATTCCGCAACTCCTGTTTCGAGTTACAAATATGAGCAACCGAACCAGTATCAAATACCCAGGCACTACTACGATTACTAGTAAGATACACATCTATAACACATATATCAAATATACCTTTCTTCTTGATGTTGTCGTTCTTCAGATCCGCCAGGTACTTGGGGCAGTTACGCTTCCAGTGACCAGCACCCTTGCAGTAGAAGCACTCAGTTTTAGGATTAGGACCAGCCTTGGGCTTCTTAGCAGGTGCGGCAGCTTTCTTGCCGTCCTTCTTGAAGTTGCCCTTGTTCTTAGGCTTGCCCCGTTTCTTGAAATTGGTGGTCTTATTGACCATCAACACTTGTTGCTCCTTCTTGATCTCCACTTCAGCAGTTTTCAGCATGGATGACAGTTCAGGCAACGTCTTGTTCATGCAGTGCATGTTGTAGTTCATCACAAAGTTCTTGTAACTTGGTGGCAGTGATTGAAGGAGACGGTGAATCCCCAATTCATTAGGAATCAATATTCCCAACTCTTGGAGCTTCTTTGCGTACCCAGACATGGTGAGCACGTGCTCGCTAACGGAGCTTCCTTCTTCCATCTTACAGTTAAAGAACTTTTCGGAGGCCTCATAGCTCTCCATGGCCGCGCGAGTCTCAAAAATTAGCCTGAGCTCCTTAATGATCTCGAATGGGTCGTGGTGCTCAAAACGCTGTTGGAGCTCCGCTTCTAAACCGTACAGGATGGCACACTGAACTGTGGAGTAATGATTCTTCCGAGTGGCAAAAACATTCTTTTCATCATCGGTGGCATTATCTGCAGGTGGGTCACCTAGCGGTGCATCGAGCACATAGGTCAACTGACCAGCCCTGAGGACGATCTTCAGTCCACGGAACCAGTCCGTGAAATTGCTTCCATTGTTCTTAAGTTTTTCTTTCTCTAGGAACGCATTGAAATTGATGGAGGGGGTCGCCATAATCTACAAAAATTTGCAAGTAGTTTAGACTAAGTTTATGACAAATTGAGTTCAAATTTAATTATTAAACTAACTAGGTGAACTCCCACTCAAAACAACATCCCTCACATTGTCTTAGTGATTACACGAACCAAGTCCACTACACCAAGTCCGATCTTCATGAGAGAAGATGTAGTTTCATCGGCGAACAATCTTCATGTTCATCATATCAATTATATGACTCATGCTCTACCTTTCGGTATTCCGTGTTCTGAGACCATGTCTGTACATGCTAGGCTCGCCAAGATAACCTTAGTTTCCGCATGTGCAAATCTGGCTTGCACCCGTTGTATGCACACGTAGAATCTATCACATCCGATCATCACGAGATGCTTCGAAACGACGAGTCTTAGCAACGGTGCCAACTAAGGGTGAACACTTTATTACTTGATATTTAGTGAGAGGGATCATCTTATAATGCTACCGTCGCGATCTAAGCAATACAAGATGCATAAAGGATTAACATCACAGGCAATTCATAATTAGTGTGATATGATATGGCCTTTTCTTCTTGCGCCTTTGATCTCCATCTCCAAAGCAAGAACATGATCTCCATCATCACCAGCATTGCGTCAAGGTCAGTGGCGCCGCTTCATGGTTGTCCATCATGACGAGCAACTATTACAACTACTTGGAATAAAGCTATTACAAGATGAATAGACACGCAGGTCTTAACAGAATTAAAGACAACCATTAGGCTCCTGCCAGTTGCCATATTACAACAAGGATCATTGCATACATCAAATACAATCACAATCACATGTTGGCCATATCACATCACAAAACCCCTGCAAAAACAAGTTAGACGCCTCTAATTTTCTTTGCATGTTTTACGTGGTTTGGGGCTTTCGCATAAGACCGATCTTACCTACGAACAAGGACCACAACGTTGATACAAGTGTTGTCAAGATGCTCATTGTAAATTGAATCTTAACTATGGTGGGAGAGACGGACACCCGCAAAGCCACTTGTGCAAAGCAAGTTGCACGTCAAGCGTGGAGCAAGTCTCATGTGCGATGACATGTAATGTTAGCCCGAGACGCTTCATCCCACCATGCCGCAAATGCAAAGTACACGCTAAGACACCGACAACAAAAGCATCAACGCCCACAAAAACATTGTGTTCTACTCGTGCAACAGATCTACGCATAGATACGGCTTTGATACCACTGAAGGGTTCGTAGCATGGAAAACAAAAAATTTCTACCGCAAGAACGAACAAAACCTAGATCTAATCTAGATAAAAGCCAAGATCTAATCTATTAGACATGAGCAACGAGATAGATGGGAACTAACCCTCGTAGATCCGAAAGCGTTAACGAGATTAGATCTCGTGATTGATGTAGTCGATCACTTGCCGATCTCAAGATCGTGTGGACGATCCTTCCGGCGTCGCGTTCTAGCAGCGCTTCCGCCCTCGGTCAAGTAGACGTTCCTTCTGGCGTCGCGTTCCAGCAGCGCTTCCGCCCTCGGTCAAGTAGACGTTCCTTCCGGCGTCGCGTTCCAGCAGCGCTTCCGCCCTTGGTCAAGTAGACGATCCTTCCGGCGCCACGTTTCGGCAGCGCTTCCGCAGTCAGTCACACGTGCGGAGTCGAAGCAGACCTTCCTCTCCCCGTTCCAGCGAGCAGCGGAGGTAGTAGATCTTCTCCACGGAATCCCAGCAGCACGACGGCGTGGTGGTGGTGGTGGAGTAGAGAATTCTGCAGGGCTTCGCCTATGCCTGTGCAGAAGATGGTGGAGGAGAGAGGCGGCAGAGATTGGACGTTATGGGAGCAGGGGAGGAGGGGGCACCCCTGCCCCTCTATTTAAAGAGGGGAGGCGCCTAGGGAGGGGGAGTCCTTGTAGGACTCCCCTCCCTCTCTAGGCCGGCGGATTGGACGTGGGGGGAGGAGTCCTCCTCCCCCACGAATCCGTATCTTGACCCACCAGGACTCCTTGATCCCTATCTTGATTTTCAAGCAAACTCCAAGATATCTTCTAAAACCTTCCGGAACATTCCAAAACCTTCTAGAATCCTCATACAAACACTCCGGAACATTTACTAACTCATAAAATGATCTCCTATACATGAATCTTATTCTCCGGACCATTTCGGATATCCTCGTGATGTCCCGAATCCAATCCGAGACCCCAACAACATTCGGTCTCCAACGCACATTCCATATCTACTTAAAACAACTTCGAACCTTAAGTGTGTCACCCTACGGTTCGTGAATATGTAGACATGATAGAGACACATCTCCTATCAATAACCATCAGCGGGACCTGGAGATCCATAATGGCTCCCACATACTCAACGATGACTTCGCGATCGATTGAACCACTTACATACGAAACTAATTCCCTTTGTCTCGCGATACTATAATTATCGGAGGTTTGATCGTCGGTATCTCCATACCTAGTTCTACCTCGTTACTGATAAGTACTCTTTACTCGTTCCGTGATATGTCATCCCTTGTGACCCAGTCACATGCTTGCAAGCTAACTAGATGACATTCCACCGAGAGGGCCCAGAGCATATCTATCCGTCATATGGATGGACAAATCCCAATCTTGGTTCATGCGCTTCAACACATACTTTCAGAATACCCAATGACACTTTTATAACCACCCAGTTACGAAGCGGCATTTGATGTCATCAAAGTATCCGTCCGGTGATGGTGATTAACATAACCTCATGGTCGAAGGAATAGGTTACTATGTATTTGAAAGCTTACAGCAAAACAAACTTAATGACTTGATCTTATGCTACGCTTACTATGGGTGTGTGTCCATCACATCATTCTCCTAATGATATAACCTTGTTATTAATCACATCCTAATGTCCATGATCAGGAAACCATGATCATCAATTAATCAACAAGCTAGTTTAACAAGAGGCTTACTAGGGACTCTCTTATATGTTTACAAAACACACAAGTATTAGTGTTTCCTAATAATACAATTATAGCATGGGATGTAAACATTCATCATAAACACAAAGATATAATAATAATCACTTTTATTATTGCCTCTTGGGCATATCTCCAACAGAACGAGCAGCCTCCAAAGGTAGAAGAAGGGGCCTTTTTATATGGCCCCCCGGAAAGTGTAGCTGTTGGAGTCACTTAACCCGGAGTATCCGGCCAGAACACCCCGAACATTTTGGGTTGGGCTGGACACTCCGGCTGCTTAACCCCAAACACTTCGGCCTGATAGAAATTCTCCAAACAATCTGGCCAGTGTCCGGGTGGAGTCCGATGTGCTTTACTGAATGGATGCAGCCTCTTGGGAAACTCGAGCAAGTTCTTGGCCATACACTCCGGTCGGCATCACCCGGACAGTCTGGCTAAGCTGAGCCATTGACACTTTAAATTCCAGGAATCCTTTTTAATACACCCACCTAGAACCCTTTGAGAGAGCAACAATCTACAAGTATGCTGACCAGATAAATATGCCCTGAAACATTTAGCATATGATTAAAACATCCTAGTGTTGTCAACAAACATCAAAACATATGAAGAGCAAAAATGCCATGTCAATCTCCCCTTTTTGGTGTTTGATGATAACCCAAGGATTTGCATATATGATAGGCAATAAGCATAGAAACAACCAATTTATAAACACTAGATAGTCTCCCCTAGATGTGTGACCATTTTGAGTTTGCATTTGAATACAAGATCATTCAACTAGGATCAACACCCACTCTACTGGTTATAAATAGATGTGGTAAGACAATGTATTACTAAAAATACTAGACAAATATATAGGCACAAACATAGTTTTAAATGTGATAACTATAACGGGTACGCATGTCTTACCACACACAATGGAGTTCAAAACAACATGGTTCATATATGGATAAAGATAACGATACAAGCTTCAAAGGGGAAAATCGAACAACGTGAAGCTTGTGTACCCATGCAAATCCCCGGTAGCAACCTAATATGGGGCTACTTCTCCCGATTTGGCATCGAGATACCAAAAAGGGAAAAGAGCACTATGAAAATGTCCCAAACTGACTCTATCCACTGAAGTCCTCATCGTCCTCGTCCTCATCCTCACCATCCTCATCATCATCATACTCATCCTCTTCCTCATTAAACATAGACCAATCCACTCGACCCTATCTCTAGTGACCATAGGAGAGGGTACTATCTGAGACCTGCTGAGATGTGTCAATGTCCATGGGCATGTTGATCCTTTTGAGCTCCTTCATTACGTTCCTGTTAGTCCTATATGCATCATACTGAACATGGAGGATGTCTATGTTCTGACATAGGAGAAGCTTCTTCCGCCATGGGGCTTTCTTCACCATTTGATGCACCTCCTCGCGAGTGGTGTCAAAGAGGTATGCATTGATAGCATGCTTCATGCGAGGGTCACATGGTGCAACTTCCTGCACATTCTTAGACTCATCACCACTCTCACCATCATCTTCATTCTCATCCTCAAGATACCATGGGACGAGGGATAGCCACGGGGTACCTTGGAGGAAGGGGCCTCCTTTCTGTGAAGCTTAGTAGGCTTGTGCTTCATGAGGTTTGAGTGGAGCAAAGGAGTTGGAGGAGCTTGATCAAGAATGAGCTTCATCACATAAGGGGCATAGAGAGGACCCTTCTTGTCCATGATGCACTTGTACATATCCTGGTATATGAAGTCCATGACATCAATATCACCACCTTCATGGTTTGGACCATGAGCATAAACTGAGTGAGCATGAGCCATGAGGTTGATTTCAGCACCTCTCATCTCGTCCTTATTGCCCTCCTTTGGTGTAAGAGTGTGGCAGAACATGTGAAGAAGGATGTTGTAGATGAGCTTGATGTTGGTGGTTTGGCCAACCACACCATTCTATGAATAAATAGGAGCCAACTTCTTCTTGTCATAAGCCTGACCATGCACATGCATCTTGGCATCACTGAGAACATTGGGGTTGAAAGGAAAACCAAGGGTACCTGCAAACTGTAACACGCTGGAACGACACCTTGTGTTGCCTGACATCCACTCAAGCGGAATGTCCACAGACTCACCAAAGACCATTGTGGAATAGAACTGCTGGACTAAGTCGGTGTTGTAGTCTTCCTAGGCTTGAAAGATGGTGTGCAACCCCATTTTCTCGGTCACCCAAAGAGAATCATCAAAATACAAGAAAGCCCGTAGCTTCTCAATTTCCAACCACTGCATGGGAACCACAGAAGTCTGGAAAGTACTCATCATCTCAGTGTACGGAAGCAACTGCTCATTCCTCTAGAAACAATCATCAGGAGTGGTGAGAGGCATAGTGATGGCCCAAAATATATCGAGCTCGTTGGGGAACCCCAAGAGGAAGGTATGATGAGCATAGCAGCAAGTTTTCCCTCAGTACGAAACCAAGGTTATCAATCCAGTAGGAGCAAGGAAGCATCCCAAAAGTGTTGCTAGCTGATCCTTGGCAGGGCGCACTACCGGTGCTAGTAGCAATGTGGAGACCTGCACAACACAACCACAGAACTTTGCCCACAACTTACGATGAGGTTGTCAATCTCACCGCTTTTGCGAAAACAAAGGACTAAACGTATTGAATGGAAGAAAGTAATAGTTTGCAAAAAGTAAACACAAAGCAGTAAACAGTTTGTAGATTGAATATAAAGGAAAGGACCAGGGTCCATAGTTCACTAGAGGTGGCTCTCCTTAAGATAGATACCATGCTGGGTGAACAAAATAAAGCGGGGCAATTGAAAAACATTGAGAAAGCATACAAGCATATACTAATCATCTTGACTCCTTTGAGATTCAATTGGGCATTACAACATTATACATAGACCACCATCCAACTGCATCTATGATTAATAATCCACCTTCAGGTTATCATCTGAACCCCCTCCAGTATTAAGTTGCAAGCAACAGATTATTGCATTACGAATTGCGTGTAAAGTAAACAATACGATTGTTCTATGAACAAAGTATTGTTGTTTTGTCCCTAGTAGAAACATCACATCTAGTACCTTAGAGATTTCTGTCACTTCCATAGATTACCAGAGGCATGCACCCACTATCGAGCATAAATACTAACTCTTGGAGTTGCTAGCATCTACTTGGCCAAGATAGCTACTAACAACGGAAAGCATGCAAGATCACAAATAACAAAGACAGGATAGAATCAATAATCAATCCGAAATAGCATCTCAATATCCATCGAATCCCTGCAAACACAACATGCAGAATTACAAATAGATGAGCTTGATCATGAACGGAGCTCACAAGATCTAAACATGAAAGCAAAAAGGAGGAGAACCAGCCATCTAGCTACTACATGGAACCGTAGTCCAGAGATGAACTACTCACGCATCACACCGGAGGCTTGCATGATGATGAAGAAGGCCTCCAGGGTGAATTCCCCTCTCCGGCAGGGTGCCGGGAAGAGCTTCAGATCCCTCCCGATCTAGGGATGGAGATGACGGCGGCTACAGACTCTTTCGTGGAATTTTGATCGGGTTCTTAGGGTTTTTGTATCAGAGGCAATATATAGGCGAAAGGAGAGGCCGAGGGGGTGCCTGGGCTGGCCACACCACCCCCTGGCGCGGGCCAAGCCTGGCCGCGCGGCCAGGTGGTGTGGCCGCCCTCTAGCCCTTCTCCGTCTCGTATTCTGGCTCCAAGTGTCCCCTAGTAAAATAATAACTTTGGCTTTTCTCCCGTCCAATTTGGAGAATATTCATTTTCTGACTTCCTGGAACCAAAAACAGCAGAAAACAGGCAGCTAGCACTGTGGCTCTTGTTAATAGGTTAGTCCAAGATATAATATGAAAAGTACTCCAAAGTGTGGACAAAACACAAGATAGTAGATAAAACCAAGCATGTAACATCAAAAATTATAGATACATTTGCAATGTATCAACATCCCCAAGCATAACTCCTTCTCATCCTCGAGTAGGTAAGTGATAAAAAGAAAGAATAATTTTTGAGGTGACATGCACCATCATAAACTTGCTCAAAGTATTTGTAAAACATTCAAAGCTAGGATCATAGTACTTCAATCATAACATGAAAGACAAAGTTCTAGCAATAAGACAAAAAAACTATGTTGCAACATGAAAAGGCACAAACAAAAGATTCATGAATAACAATGTTTTGCAAGATGTTTGTTTGTTTCACGTAAAGAAAACATAGCATAATGGTATTCAGCTTGTCCCTCATAGAGTAGCAAATATAAATTCATAGGACACCTTCAAAGTTCATAAGAGTGACTAGATACAAATAGTTTAAAACAAGCAATATCAAGGTATGCATCAATCAACTAGTCTTGGGACAATGCACATAGAACTAAGAATGGCCACTATGCTCTCAAAGTAGGTGCATAAAGGTAGAAGGTGGAGACTCGATATAATGGTGGAAGAAAGGCCTTCATAGAAGGAAGCAGAGATTCAAGTTTCATAAAGAGCTTCCAAAAATTATGGTACTTATAGCTTTTAGCTCTCACTGCCCCTATCATAAGCATTTTGAAGTGATTAAGGTTAAGTGAACAAACTATGGTGTACATGCTTGACGAATTATAAGTTAGAAATCTCATGTCCCTTGAATACGAGGGCCGCTCCTCATGCTAGTCAAGTTTAGTCACCGGTAAGTTCTTGTCATCGTAAGTACATGTGTATCATAGAGAACCGCCAACGGGGTACCCCTTGCCCGATGATACGGAAGAATCCCCATATCAAAATTACAAGGCAAGTAGACAACGAGCATCTCAGCAATCTTCTTATTTACCATGGGAATATGGTGCTTTTTTCTCTCTTTCCTCTTTTCATAATCTCTTTTTTTTTCTTTTTCTCTTTTTTCTCAATATAGGACTCTTTTTATAAGAAGAATGCTTCATAGAAAACTCATTATGGTTACGCTGCAGGTTTCCACCATGTCAGCCTGGATTAGACCAGCGGCCCAGGCGTTTCTCCAAACACATATACATAACTCCATGGACTTACAAGCTCCCCTTTCATTTCACAACGACGATATCCATAGACAAAAGAGCATGATATCAACTTGGTACAAAGTACCAGTGCAATGTTGAAAGTGTTCCCCATGATAGCATGGTTCTACTAATCCCCAACAAATAAGTGCAAGCATATACAACATAGACGACACAATGGTTCAAGTTTATTAAGGGCAAGAAAAGTGAAGTGTGCCATCAAGTTCGTGAGAGCTTTAATCACTAGTTTTCTCATAACAAGTTTAATTTGGAAGATAAAAAATCATGAATATACTTGGAATAGCATAAGCTAATAGGTAGGTATGGTGGACTCTTTGGAATAACTTGGTTTAGGGAGTTGGATGCATGAGTGGAACTCATACTTGGTTGTGGAGGCTAGCAAAAGACTAGGAGCGACAAACTAAGAGAGAAATAATGGCCATAATCATGCAAAGCAACAAAACATCATTGATCAAAGCATAAAGTGATACTACAAGTTGAAAACTAAAGGATCATAAAGGCTTATGGTGACTTGGGATAGTCATAACATGGTGTGAGCATGCGCCAAGTGAACCCAAATAAAGCATCAAAGGAGAATACCACAATACTATGCCTTAATATGCTAAAACAACGCATGATTCTTCCAAGGCACATTAAGCAATCTCAATTGTTTATAAAAAGTCATGGTACAGCAAAGAATACTAAGCATAAAGGCAAGACAATATCAAGCATGGCATGAAAAAGCACAGGCCACAGTCAAAAACAAACTCTCTTTAACACTTAAGCATGAACTTTCCTACTCTTTTCCAAACCAAACCAAACTATTTGAAAACCAATGTATGAAAGAGGGGGTCCAACCAATTTATTCAGCAAACTAAGAAAACAAAGTAAACGAAAAACCAAAACGAAAACGAATAAGAAGATGCTCCAAGAACAACACAACTGTGCATGAAACAATAAAAATGAAGCGTTTGGAAAAAACCTGGGATTTTTATTGATGAAGAAAGGGATTCCTTGGGCATCCCTAAGCTTTGACGCTTGTACTTCTTGTATATTTCTTGGGGTGACAAGCGTGGCATCCCCAAGCTTGAGATTTAGTCCATTCTTCATCTCCTTACTCATTCCTTTCATTCACCTGAAATTTTTCCTTCATACCAAACTTCACACAATCTTTATTAGCAACATTAGTGTACTCAAGATAATAAGTCTTTAGGTTCAGTTCTAACACCAATTAAACTTCCATTAAAACACTAGATACTGTAGCAATTCTCTCAAAAAGCTCAATTCCCCAAAAGAACTCAAAGAGGAACCAACAAGAAGCAAATGCAGAAAATGGCAGAAATCTGTCAAAACAGACCAGCATGTAAAGACTAATTTTTTAGAAGACCTTCTGTTGCTCAAATAAAAACGTGTTGAACTAACGAAAGTTAGATAACAACCTGGGGCAGAAGCACAAAAATCACGCCTCAAAAGGACGTACAGAGATTTTACACGAATTTTTACGGTGAATCACAGAAATCTGTTTCGGGACAGGAACTTTCCCAATCATTCCTTCTCTCTCATTAGAGGTTACTCTTGGCACAAAAAGCAAATAAAAAAGGATAAGGAGTGGTTATTACTGAAGTAATAACTTCCAAGACTCATCTAAAACTTTTGGGTTATCTCCCAATAAGTACTTTTCTTTAACGACTTTAAGTTAGGCATAAGAAGCAAAAAGAATCAAGTGTTCTCAAATGAAGAAGCATTGAGATCAATACCAGAAATATCTTCAAGAAGGCAAGGTATATCATCCAAATAAGTTCTAGAGGATCCTCTCTAAATGCTCTTAGGTTCACTATTTTCATCAAAAGGGTTTTCAGGAACAATCCAATCAAGATTCTTTTCTATGGCTTCATGTAGTGCTACCAGTTTAAAGGGTATTGGTATCTTAGTTTCCTCCCCATTAGGTTCAGTTTTGTTCATATTTTCTCGTGTACCAACAACATCTACACATGAGCCTAGCATATTGAAACGTTCAAAGACTTTTCTATCTTCCTTGGCAACATCAAGAATAAAATCCCTCTTTTCAGGGTCCTCAATATCTTTAAGTTTAAGAAACATTACTTGCATTAAGGGGTTAAGGTTAACAAACCTAGCTTCCAACATGTGAACTAAAGAAGATGCAGCAATCTCATAGTTTGGAGCAAGTTCTACAAGGGATCTATCCTCAATATCCTCATGTTTACTAACATGATTAAAGAATTCTTCAATATTATCTTTTCCAATTATTGAACCACTACCTATTGAAAGGTATTTCAGGGTGAATTTAGGGATCAACATGGTGAGCTAAGGAAGAGGTAACATCTAAAGGGGACTTACTTTTTTTGTGTTTTTAAATAAAAAAGCAAACTAGTAAAACTAATTTTTCTTTTTGTGTTTTTGATAGAGAAACAAGCAAACAAGGCAAACGTAAACTAAGCAAAACAAAAAAACAAAGTAAAGAGATTGGTTATGAGGGACTCCCCTTGTGAAGATGTCCTTGAATCCCCGACAACGGCGCTAGAAAAAGAGCTTGATGGCCCAAAATATATCGAGCTCGTTGGGGAACCCCAAGAGGAAGGTATGATGAGCACAACAGCAAGTTTTCCCTCAATACAAAACCAAGGTTATCAATCCAGTAGGAGCAAGGAAACACCCCAAAGGTGTTGCTAACTGAGCCTTGGCAGGGCGCACTACCGGTGCTAGTAGCAACCTTGAGACCTGCAGAACACAACAACAGGACTTTGCCCCCAACTTACGATGAGGTTGTCAATCTCATCGGTTTTTCTGAAAACAAAGGATTAAACGTATCGAATGGAAGAAAGTAATAGTTTGTAGAAAGTAAACACAAAGCAGTAAACAGTTTGTAGATTGAATATAAAAGAAAGGACCGGGGTCCATAGTTCACTAGAGGTGGCTCTCCTTAAGATAGATAACATGCTGGGTGAACAAATTACAGCAGGGCAATTGACAAACATCGAGAAAGAATACAATCATATACTAATCATCTTGACTCCTTTGATATTCGATTGGGCATTACAACATTATACATAGACCACCATCCAATTGCATCTATGACTAATAATCCACCTTCAGGTTATCATCCGAACCCCCTCCAGTATTGAGTTGCAAGCAACAGATTATTGCATTACGAATTGCGTGTAAAGTAAACAATACGATTGTTCTATGAACAAAGGATTGTTGTTTTCTCCCTAGTAGCAACAACACATCTAGTACCTTAGATATTTCTGTCACTTCCCCAGATTACCAGAGGCATGAACCCACTATATATCGAGCATAAATACTAACTCTTGGAGTTGCTAGCATCTACTTGGCCAAGATAGCTACTAACAACGGAATGCATGCAAGATCACAAATAACAAAGACATGATAGAATCAATAATCAATCTGAAATAGCATCTCAATATCCATCGGATCCCCGCAAACACAACATGCAGAATTACAAATAGATGATCTTGATCATGAACGGAGCTCAAAAGATCTAAATGAAAGCACAAAGGAGGAGAACCAGCCATCTAGCTACTACATGGACCCGTAGTCAAGAGATGAACTACTCACGCATCACACCGGAGGCTTGCATGATGATGAAGAAGGCCTCCAGGGTGAATTCCCCTCTTCGGCAGGGTGCCGGGAAGGGCTTCAGATCCCTCCCGATCTAGGGATGGAGATGACAGCGGCTACAGACTATTTCATGGAATTTTGATCAAGTTCTTAAGGTTTCCGTATCAGAGGTGATATAGGCAGAAGGATAGGCCGAGGGGGTGCCTGGGCTGGCCACACCACCCCCTGCCGCGGGCCAAGTCTGGCCGCGTGGCCAGGTGGTGTGGCCGCCCTCTGGCCCTTCTCCATCTCATATTTTGGCTCCAAGTGTCCCTCGGTAAAATAATAACTTTGGCTTTTGTCCCGTCCAATTCCGAGAATATTCATTTTCTGACTTCCTAGAACCAAAAAAGCAGAAAACAGGCAGCTGGCACGGTGGCTTTTGTTAATAGGTTAGTCCAAGAAATCATATGAAAAGTACTCCAAACTGTGGACAAAACATAAGATAGTAGAGAAAACCAAGCATGGAACATCAAAAATTATAGATACATTTGCAATGTATCACATAGCATAGAATTGATGAATCCTCATCTCCACAAACTCCTCGGTAATCAGCCCTTTCAAGGTAGTCAAACAATCATATTTGATGCGCTTGGCTTCATCTCTTTTTAGACGCCTGAGCTTATCTTGTTTAGCTACTGCATGCTCACGAGCTGACTGCCTGACAATAGATGGGTCAACATGAACATCACGCTCTTCATCATATCAGAATATACGAGGACGAGCCTTTTGGCTTGTACGAGACCGGTGAGGACAAGAACCACCAGCATCCATGGTGATCTCCACCAGAGGGTAAGGGTTCCCAGTAATGGCGGGGAGGAGATGGCCGGCGGTAGTGGCTAGATCCGGGACGGGGAAGCCCTCCCGGTGGAGTTCTTGGTCATGGACAGCATTGTGAGAGGAAAGAGGAGTCGGGGAAGAAGAAGGAGGACTGAACCGTCCACTTCTCCCCGGCCCCCTTATCCCGATTTTGAAACTGCCCAGGCCAGAGTGTCCGGGTGATTTGCACCGGAGTGTCCGGCCCAGGCGGATAGTCTAGGGTGCATAGAGCAGAGTGTCTGGGCTAGCCTTATACTTTAGGGTGTACAGAGCGGACAATCTGGCCCCTTCAACCAAAAATGCTAGGAACAAGTTGTTTGGACTAATGTGTTAGAAAGATGAGCATGTTTTGGGGTAGGATCAAGTCTAGGATGGAGAAACTACTAGGGTAGACTCAACAAAGTAAGACAAATCCAAATAAATGCCAAATGAAGTCCAATAGGATCGCAAAATCCAACTCTTCATAGAGAAGAGGGTGGTGGCCGAGGCCACCATGTAAGAGTGTGTGGCATGACACCGCGAAGATGTATCTTGGGTTCATAGCCACTACTCAACAATAAAGCTCACATATCACAAAATGATATAAAAAGTATTGAATTACTTAATGTTGGCATTATGGGGGGAGGGATAGCCCAATTGATTAGGACCGCACTCCCCCTATCTCCATGTCCACACCTAACCCACACAATGATCAAGTTACAGGTGAGTATGCAAGATGATCAAGTCAAACTCCTTGAATCTATGATATTTAGCTCATTCCTCAAATAGCAAAACCTTGCTTCATCAAGTGGCTTCGTGAATATATCGGCAAGTTGGTATTTTTATGACACATAAGATAGCTCAATATCTCCTCGGGTAACATGATCTCTAATGAAAAGATGACGAATCTCAATATGCTTCGTCCTTGTATGATCCACTGGGTTGTAGGTAATCTTGATAGCACTTTCATTATATCATAAAAGAGGCACTTTGTCACAATGGACACCATATTCCTTTAAAGTTTGCCTCATCCATAACAACTGAGTGCATGCACTAGCGGCTACTACATATTCAGCTTCAGCGATGGAGAGAGATATACAATTTTTCTTCTTGGAGGACCAACACACCAAGGACCTACCAAGAAATTGGCAAGCCCTGGAGGTTGATTTCCTATCATCCTTGTCACCAGCCCAATCCGAATCCATGTACCCACAAAGAGAAAATGTTGAGCCCCTAGGATACCACATGACATAGTTTGGAGGTATGAACCAAATATCGAAATATTCTTTTTGACCACCATCAAGTGGATTTCTTTAGGGGCCGCTTCATATCTTGCACAAAGGTAAAGCAAAGAACCAATCATTGACCGGTATAATTTTTTATCCACATCTTTACCTTTTGGATCCATTTAGTTCTTTCATGTTGAACCTCTTGAGCATATCTTGAGTATACTTGGCTTGATTGAAGAAGGTTCCTCCTCTTACTTGCTTGATCTCAAAGCCAAGGAACAACCTCAACTCTCCCATCATAGACATCATGAACCTATCGGTCATAAGCTTTGAGAATTCATCATTAAAAGCTTTGCTAGATGAGATAAAGATAATATCATCAACATATATTTGGCAAATGAAAAGCTCCCCATTGGCTTTCTTAGTAAAAAGAGTGGGATCAATTTTCCCAACTTCAAACCCACGGTCAAACAACAACTCTCTAAGGTGCTCATACCATGTGAGTGGATCTTGCTTAAGCACATAGAGCACCTTATAAAGCTTATAGACTTGATTTGGGAAGTTGGGATCCTCGAACCCTGGGGGTTGCTTGACATAAATTAACTCTTGCAATGGACCATTTAGAAAAGCACTTTCCACATCCATTTGTTGCAATTTAAAGTTATGATGTGCAGTATATGCAAGAAGGATACAGATGGACTCAAGGCGAGCCAGATGAGCATAGGTATCTCCATAATTAATGGCTTCCATTTGAGAGAACCCTTGAGCTACCAATCTTGCCTTGTTCCTCACAACAATTCCATGTTCATCTTTCTTGTTCTTGAATATCCATTTAGTGCCAATAACATTAGGGCACTCTTTGGGCTTTTCTACTAACTTCCAAACTTTGTTTCTCTTGAAGTTGTTGATATCATTATGCATGGCTTCTAACCAATCTGAATCTTCGAGAGCTTCCCATACTTTCTTGGGCTCCACCATGGATATATGATCTTGTTGCTCACCAAAATGGTTCAATTGGGCTCGAGTGGACATTCCACTTCTTAGATCACCATAAACATTTTTAAGAATGTGGTATCTTCTTTCCAACATTCTGTCCACTCTAGCTTTGCGATGAGTTTCGATCTCCTTGTTGTTTCTTGTGGGGAAATCTTCATCATTTTGGTCCTTGTTTTGACCTTCATTTTGACCTTGATCAACAATGGGTTCAGTTTCATCATAATGAGGTATAGGTTGATCTAGGTCTTGATCATGCATACTACTTGAAAGACGTTGAGATGATCTTGTGGATGACTGAATAAATCTGCCTTGTGCAACTAACTGTGCATGGCTGGACAATCCGATCAATGGAGAGACCGAACAATCCAGCATAGAGCTTCCGGCCTGATCAACTTGGTGAGGGTTCTTAGCTTGTCTTTGGCTTGGGTAATTATTGGACTCAAAGAGCTTGTTGAAGTTGTGAAGATGAGGGCTCCACTTGAGTAGAGCATAGTTCTTCTCGATCTATCACAAGGGGTTCCTCAACGAGGCGGATGAATCCTGCACCCATTCTTCTTATGGCATCTTGAGGTATTTCATCATCTACATCACAAACATCAACACGTCCTGCTTGGGGGCCATCATATTCTTCGAAAACCACACTACACGATTCTATAACAATTTCGGAGAGTTTATCATAGATTCTATAAGTGTGGGAATCGAGACCATAGCCAACAAAAATACCCGCTAAAGCTTTGGAATCAAATTTGGATAAGCGAACACCTTTTATGAGATAGAAACACTTACAACCAAACACCCGGAAGTATTAAACGTTGGGCTTGTTACCGGTAAGTATTTCATATGTTGTCTTGATCAACTCTTTGTGGAGGTAAAGCCGGTTCGTTGCATGGCATGCGGTGGAGATTGCCTCAGCCAAAAAGTTGTATGGAGACTTAAACTCCGCCAACATGGACCTTGCAATGTAATATTTCAAAAATATTAAACAAGATTATCAAGTTCTAATCACCCAAGTTTAGGGTTAACAAAAACTTTTATTCTTAAGCCCATATAAATGCATGTGTGTTTTCTATTAATGCATGAATGCTTGATATGCCATGTTTGATTGCTATAAATGATAAGGATTAGTTTAAAGATGAACACCACATCAAATGGTTAGTTTTGCCAAATTAACCAGTAGCCCGCTTTGGGCATCTCTAGCAAATGATTTCCAACAGAAACAATTCTATTTCTTTTCTTCCCTTGCTAGACTAAGTGAAAATGAGTACAAGCAAACTTTACAAACTTACAGAAAACAATTTCAAATCTATTTGAGAGGCAATTCAAATTGAATCAAGTATAGGTATCTAGATCATCATTTTACAAAAACCACTCAAACCAACACCACTTGACAAATCCCAGCAACCAGAGACACCCAAGCATGTGACCAGCACACCCACCAAAAATCATTTGAAAATTCAAATGTTTATTTCATGCGGCCATTTGATCGAGCACTTAACAAACAGAGTACAAGTTCAACAACTATTCACTGTTTTGATCAATCAATTACTCAGCAATTATACCCAATTCAACTCCACTACTCACCCATGATCATTTCTAGTACCCAGCCGTGCAGATAGCAACCCTCACTCGCCGTTTGCACCAGTGCCATGCCGTACCCGAGCAGGTCATGCCAGTCGATCATGGACACGACGCTACATGCCGCACCACCCTCTCCCATGACCCCTAGGAGGTAGGCGTGAGTGCACCGTACTCGCCCATCCACCCCTCGACCAACGACAAGCAGCGGAGAAGCCAGCACAACCTTGCCACTCTCCTCTGTCCGCCATGCCGAGCGCACGCCAGAGAGCCAGGCCATTCCCGCGCAGCCACGCCACGCCTTGCTCTCTCTACATGTAACTGCACTCACCGTGTCACCAGCAACCTCCCAGACACGACCGATCGCTGCCGCACGCCCTGTGACCACCGTACGCCATGACGAACACCACCATACCCGCACAGAGCACGAACGTCACCCGACTGTTTAAGACCGTGCCTCGCCATGCCACTATGCGCATGACGATCTCTGCAGACCACAACGTCGACATATGCCCTCCGCCCAACCTATAATGACCTGTAGCAATGTCGCCGACGAGCCCGAGCCATGCCACACTGCCCCTCTCGCCGGTGTATAAATAGGACCCTCTCCCAGCCTCAAACGGCACATCATTCGACTCTCCTCTCCCTCAGAAACACCCCTGGCCCTTCCCTAGTGCAAGGTGAGCACCACATCACCGGAATTTTTGTGGAGCCCGCCGTTGCAGTGAAGGAAGGGTGCCGTTGATTGGAGCCACCCTAGGATCCGCCGCGACCACCATTCGACTCGCCATCATCGACCAGCCCGTTCGTCACCATCGCCAGACCTAGATGGAGCTCTGGTAAGCCCCCAACAACCCTCGCCGGTGATCTTGGTTTGGAATCTCGCGCGTCCTCTGTGACGTAGACGATAAACAGGAGCCGTTGATCTCGTTCTAATCGTGTGGTTGAGATTAGCTTAGACAGAGTCGTTGACGCGTGGGACCAGCCTGTAGGCATCCCGCTGCGTGCGCGCTGTGCAGTTGGGCCGGCCCATGTTCGTTCCCACGCGTAGCCCAATTCAAATGTGGATTTTCCATTTAAATCAAAAACCTATTCTGTCAATGATTTCAAAATTAAATTCAGAGATTTTACTTAACCAAACTGCATGATTCCATTTTTCTTAGAGAAGTATTGAAAATATCTATACACTCCCGTTGGATTCAAACCATTTGAAATTATAGATCACCTATAGTAAAAATAACAAGACAAAGAATTTTACAATTTCAAACATTTTTATAAAATCAACCATAAATTCTTTTGAGTTGATTCAAACTCTCAAAAATCACATTTTCCATGCTCTATATGAATATGTAAAAAGATTTAGTTTTACATGCATTGATCATAGACTAGTATTTAAAGAATGCTATATAGGCATTTCTAGTCACTTTAATATTATTAAAAGCAATATTAAAACTTGTAATATATGCCAAACCCTTTTAAATCACATTCCCAAGTATTGCAATATGTGGTGATGGCATGTGTCAACATGATCCCATATTTTAATTAGAGAATATTAAATCATAAGTATTTTCAATGAGTAGAAATTGCTTTTCAAAAGTAAGATAGAATAGGAATGTGTCATTATTTCAAGTGATGATTGAGATGAT
The DNA here is from genome assembly GCA_910589775.1 of Avena eriantha. NCBI lineage: Eukaryota > Viridiplantae > Streptophyta > Magnoliopsida > Poales > Poaceae > Avena > Avena eriantha. The sequence continues at coordinate 111,968,712 of OU342745.1, forward strand.
GGTAGATCATCTAGTGTGAGCCCTTGTGTGCTAAATAGAATTAGTTAAGTGTTGTTTGGTGATTGTGTACCTCGGATGTATTTATAGATGCTAGTACCGACCCGGGCTACGACGAGGAGGATTACTGCGAGGAAGAGGAAGAGAACTTCAACAACTGCACTACTCAAGGAAAGCCCACTATGCAAGCTATCCATGCAAGCTGATTGTGTAGATACCCTATGCAAACTTTTGAGATGCAACTTTACCAATTCCTAGTTTTATTCCAAGCTTTACTTTTCCCTTTTACTAAAGTTTCTTACCAAGTTAATGAATTGTGATTAGTGGAAAATAGGATGGATACCATCAATATCATAGAACTAGTCTTGGGTACTTATACTTGAGTAGCACCCCTCAATAGTGATACCCTCAATACTAGTGGCTAGTGCTAAGCTAAACTTGATCACTTTATATGGGAAAAACTAGAGAAAATGATTATGAAAACCTTGGAATGATGAGTCATTCTATTGAAGTGTTTTGAAATGGGTTATGAAACACAATGGTTTAAGG